>CM057226.1:87886976-88596976 GCA_029891385.1 Erythroxylum novogranatense
AGTCTCAAGTAGCAAGAAAATAATATGAAATGTTGGTCTTGGCTAGATACAAAAACCATCATGGTGGAGAAACATCATCATGAATAAATCTCAAAAGTAGAAGAGAATATGTTTTTGGAGATTTTGTGAAAAAGAGAATTTTTAAAAAAGACCCAAATAACTTATATTCGACTGGCAGTTCATAAGCAAACACAAAGAAAATGCAAAGTCATTACATAACATAACAATCCAACAATGGAACCTATGTAAACATAAGTCGACTTGTTTTACCTCTATAAGTCGACTTATCGACCCTCATAAGTCGACTTGTCGTATTGTATAATTCGACTTATCCTTAAATAACTTCATGTCCAAACAGCTTTGTATATCATAGGTCGACTTGTTTCCACATAAGTCGACTTGTTAGCAGATTTGTCACCAATTAGTCGACATCCACTATCAATGTACCATGTGCTTGGTGGATTTTCATTCCTTGCTTGTACCTACAACTGAAACATCCTTTCTTCTCATTGGTACCCAAGCCATCTTGGTTCCATTTTGGTTAGTCATATAAACCACATTAGAAGGTGTTGTATCTTTTACCACCCAGATTTTCTTAACCTTAACACATCTCCTAATATTTTTACATGCAATTTCTATATGACCATCTTTCAAGCATCTAGCACATTGAGCAACTTTTCCATCCTTGGTAAATTTGGAAATTAAAGAACAATCTCTATTATAAGGATCATATCCCAAGCCATGTTTAGAAATAGAATATCTTAGTAAAGACAACATCTCTTCAAACTTTGCATTTCCACCAGCAAATTTTCCAACCACATAAAAAAACTCCTTTCTAAGTCTACCAAGTTCATTAGTAAGATTTTCTTTTTCAGCCAGGCATGCAGAATGATCTTCCTTAGTGCATTCCAAATCATCAATAGTTTCATGCAAGACACTATTTTTAGCAATTAGTTCTCTTATTTTCTTTCTCAATTTTTTATTGATCTCAATAGCTTCTTCAAAATCAATTTGTAAAGCATTAAAAGAATCTATAAGATCTTAATCAATGAAAGTTACCTCATCTTCATCATCACTTGTTGAGAAGCTATCTGCCATAAGAGCAAGGTTGTTTTCATCATTGCTTTGATATGATTCCTCATCATCACTCCACGTGGCTATAAGGCTAGCTTTCTTTTTCCCTTTGTCATTTTTCTGGAGATTTGAATTTGAGGATGAGCTTTTGCATTCTCTAGCATGATGTCCTCTTTCTATGGCAAATTTCTTCCTTTCTCCATTTCTTCCACCATTTAATTCCTTCCTCCGATTTTTGAGAAGTCCTTTGAATTTTCTCAAATTTCTGGCGTACATTGCTATTTCTTCGTCTTCCTCCTCTTCATCTATTTCTTCATCACTTTCATCAAGAGAAGAAACATTAGCTTTTAAAGCAATTGACTTTTATGACTTACCTCTACCTCCTCTGGATTTGAGAATGATCTCATAGTTGATAAGTGATCCCACCAAGGCGTTGAATTCCAGATGATTGAGATCTTTGGATTCCATAATGGCGGTGACTTGTGAGTCTCATTCCTTTGGTAGTGAGCGAAGAATTTTCTTCACCTTCTCGCTATCCGTCCTATGCTTTCCAAGGTTGCCTAATCCATTTATGATTTCTGCAAAACGATCAAGCATAGTGGAAATAGACTCACCTTCCTTCATGACAAACATTTCATAGTCATGAAGCAGCATGTTGATCTTTGTCTCCCGGACTTGGTTGCTTCCTTTATGGGTGATGCGAAGTCTCTCCCACATTTCTTTGGTGCTGGTACACGAGTTAACTCGGTTTCTTTCCTCAACCGTGAGAGCGCAATAAATTAGCTTCATTGCTTTTACGTTGATGTAAGCTTGCCTCCAGTCATTGTCATCGTATTCCAGCTCCGTTTTTAACTCACCATTTTCTTTTAAAGGTGGTTGTGGACCGAAGATAATTATCTTCCAATATTCCACTCCCTCGCTTATGATGTGATACTTCATAGGATTTTTCCAAGATGAATAGTTAGTACCATTAAATAAAGGAGGGCGATAATTTGTGTTACCTTCTTCCGCTAGTTTGTTGTGTGCCATTCCCGGATACTTCTGCTCTGATACCAATTGTTAGCGATCTAGAAGGGGGGTTGAATAGATCTTTAAGCTTTTTATAATTTTCTACAATAAAATCAGAAGTTAATTCACACAAAAACAATTTAAACAAATTTAAGAGAAAAGAGTAAGGAAGAAGATCAAATACTGTTTTTATAGAGGTTCGGTGCTAAGACCTACGTCCTCTACCTAAGCTCCCACTTAGGATTTTGCAAACACTTTATTACACACTTTGTAGTTCAGTGTGAACTCTTACAATACCGCTTGATTTCCGGCTCAAGCTACCTTTACACTTGATTTGTCTTCCGTCACAAATCCTACCAACACCACTTGATTTCCAGCTCAAGCTACCTTTACAAATGATTTGTCTTCTGGCACAAATCCTACCAACACCACTTGATTTTTGGCTCAAGCTACCTCACACGTGACCTTTCACTAGTCACTCAAATTGTAAGAGAAATAATATAAAGTTTAAAGAACAAATGCTCAATACAATGATGTAATAAGATAATAGCAATAGTGAGCAAAATATGAAGCAATAATGGAGTATTTTTCTTGTAGAACTTCTCTAGTATTTTTCCTTGATCATCCACTCTTATACTTGATGAAAAATAGCTGTTGGAGCTCATTCTAGCCGTTGCATGATTGTTATAGCCGTTCCTTAATAATCTCCTTTCCATTTGTGGCTAATTGGACCGTTGGAATTAATGTGTTGTACCCATAAGTCGACTTGTTAAGTTGTATAAGTCGACTTGTGACCATAAGTCGACTTGTCGAGTTGTATAAGTTGACTTGTGACAACATTTTATGTAAAATTGCATCTCCGCTCTTCTATAAGTCGACTTGTGCTGTGTAAGTCGACTTGTGGTCCTCGATAAGTCGACTTATGTGTGATTAGTCGACTTGTGTTGTCTCAACCTGACATGTTGGACCCCGAACCATTCTGTAAGCTAAGACTATTAAATAAGAAATGTTTGGCATTTAGCTATGTATAAAGAAAAGAAGAAGTTATGGAATTAAGAAGAAATGGAAAGAGATTGATTGAATCAAAAGTCATAGGATCGGTTAAAGGTCATGAGTTGAATAATTTTCTGAACATAGTTCAGTATTTTGAGAAATTCGGGAGTTTTACAACTCTGATTTAGTCGATTCTTGAGAAAGATTAAAATTAAGATATGGGGCTACAAATCATATGAAGGGATCGAGTTTTAATTTAGTCCCTAAGGTTGTTAATTTTTGAGTCAAAGTTGGGTTAACGTTCAGTCTCGGATTTTGTGCAGGTATGATAGTAATTCGACCATAACTCTTTCGTTTCTGACCCGATTTGAGCCTTTTTGGTGTCTTTGGAAACGTAAGACATTGAGGAACATTTGTCTAGAAGGAAGTATTGGCAAATTCCTTCAACTATTCTGAGATAATTAGTTAGGAAGTTAGAAGTGTAAGTTGTGAGGTTAAAGAACAAAGGAGGGCAAAATGGGAAAGGCATAGTTAATGAAGGGTATAATGGGTATAGAAGGAAGAAAGAAGAAAGCAAATTAGAAGAGGAAAGGAGCAAGTTTCGTGAGAAGAGAGAGAGAAAGAGAGAGAGACGTGAGAAATACAGAAGGAGAAGAAGAAAAGTCGAAAATCCAAGGGGAAAAAGCAAGGAAATTCGTGGAAAAGAGGAAGAACTAAGTTTTCAAGGTAAGTTTTCATCTTCTTCTTGTTTTAGTGGAAGGAAGTGGGTATTGTATTTTGAATGGAGAAAATCCTAGTGAGAGAGAGTGAGGAGGAAGAAGATGATGGTTTTTATGGGGCTTTTGAGTTCCTAAAGCTAGGGTTGGAAGTTTCTAACCTATAGGAGATATGGGTATGTTGGATTTGTGTTTAATTAGGGTTATGACATTTTTTAGGGTTTTGGAAAGGGAATTTCGAAAATTAGAAATAAATGATGGATTTTTTTTATTTTGTTTAGGAAATCAAGGGGTTATCTAAGAGCAAGGAGAAAGGAACCATTGATTGTGGATTTTCGACTATAAAGTGGGTAAACCCTTTATGGTTTTTGGTGCAAATGGGCAAAAATGTGTATATGTGTGCTATGTGTTAAATGATTGATTTAGAATGGTTGTTATGTTGACATGATGTTTGTCTAATTGATGAAACAAATGAAATTGTGAATATGCCATGTTATGCAATTTCAAATGCTTCACGTTTGGATATGATTATCATGCCATTAAATTGAATTATGGCATTTTGTATATGAATGGATGATTGAATCATGAAATTGTGATTATGTCATGTCATGCATTATGTAATGCTTGACATTTCGATATGTTTGTTATGCCATTGGGCTAAATCATGGCATTTTGTATAAGAAGGAAATGAGAGTATAAACAATTGAATTATGCCTATGTCATGTGAATCATGGCATTTTGTCTATGAATGAGTAAATTAAGCATTGAATTGAGTTATGTGCTTTGTGTGGGCGAGAGTGGAACCGTTTCGTAAGTCACGTGCACGTCGACGTCAAAGCCTTCTCCCGGCTGGCAGCTTGTGCCACACGAGATCTGAAAATAGACTCGTTTCGTTCACGGAGTAAACTTTGGTTTCTCTGTTTTGTTCACGGAACCCTCAAGCCATTGAAGTGTGCATTGCATTTGGATGAACTAAGTTTGTGTTGAAATGAATTGCATTAAATATGTGATGATAAATTGAATTATGAAATGTCACTTTCTTTGTAATTGATGAATTACCATTGATGTATGTATGTTTATATTCATGCGTGTATGCATATGTATTGGTTGTTCGTGGCTCTAAAGCCAATGGCTATAAATGGTTTAGCCATCGAGTGTCAAGCTCAACCCATGTTTTTCCCCCCTCAGGTGCAGTCTGCGAAGGCCGGTAATCCTTGCAAGACATTTGGACGCGTCGAGATAGTTAGTTTGTATTAAGCTAGATGAACCCCTTTGTATAGCTTCTTAAGAATGATAAATTTTGAGTATTCATTTGTAATGGTTTAAGTTTTGATGTGTACTTCAATTTGTAAAGAAGATTGTTCAAATGTTTATTTTGTTTATTTATTTATGAGAGTGCAAAATTTGGGATGTCCCTATGTATTTGAATATGTCTTTTAAAGGTTGAAACATATGATTGTGAAAATGGATATTGTGTATAGTATAATTGTTTGTATGATTGCCATTTGTTGTTTGTGCTAGAATAGCGTGTTAGATATTGAAAGGTGTGTTATGAGAATTAGAAGAAATAATGTTGTATGAGAAGTATGGACTTGATGCCTATAATGAATGATAGGAATTTGTGTGTTCTATGAGTTAGTTGATTGAAGTTTAGGAGTTGATGTATGTAGATTGGTGTTTGAATGGTTAGGGAATTGGAATGTGAATTAGGTATGGATGATGAGTTAAGACTTGAGAAGTTTATGTTGTATGATTATGTTTATTTAAAATTGGAATATGATGTATGTGGTTATCTTTGGTTGAGATTGCCAATGGTTGTTAATGTTAGAAGAACATACTGATATTGGGTTGAATATATGTGATGAATGGATTGGAATTGAATTTCAATGTTGTTTGATATTGTTGAATGAGTTTGGAGTGGTTTTGGTGGAGTTGGAAAAGTGTTTGAGGTAAGGGAATGTTAGGAGAAGTTTTGGGAACCTTTGAAGAGGGTTTAGAGGGTGAAATGTTGTTGTTGGCAGAAAGTTACACAACTTGTGTGAAATTTCACACAGACTGTGTAAATCCAGGTGTAGGAGACGCTATTATCCGTGGGTTACACAACCCGTGTGAATTTTCACACAGACTGTGTAAACCCATCTCAACCCATCCGAAGGTCACACAGACTGTGTGACTGACAGTATAAATTTCACACAGCCTGTGCTTTTCAAGATATGAGCATATCGGGTTCTTTTGGTCGTAACTCCTTCGTCTGACCTCCGATTGAGGCGATTCTTGTGGCGTTAGTTTTCAATAATATTTTACTACCTTCCCCTAACATTTCATGGTCATTGGTTTCAAATCCTAGAAGTTCGATCTTTTGGAAGTGAGTGGTCGGGTTGGAGAGTCTTACCGAGCTATGAACCGACTTTGAATTTTTACGCATATCTTGAGCTTTAGAGCTCCAAATGAGGTGATTCTTGAGCCATTAGATTTCTAAGACACATATCTATCTCTCCATGAAAAATTATGTCGTTGGAGTTAAATTGAAAAAGTTGCATTAGAGCAAGAAAGAGGTTGGGTGAGAGAATATATTTGGGGAATGAACACCTTTGGTATTTTGATGATATCTTGAGTTATAGAACTTCGATTGAAGCGGTTCTTGCCCCAAATTAAACAAGAGACTTAGGAATATGATTTATATAAAGAATTCAAATGGGAATTTTGAATTAAAGGTTTCCAAATTCGATTCGCAACAGGGGAATTGAGATCCAGCATAGTGACTGTGATGTATGATCACACCATTGAGTAAGTGGTGAGAAAGTTTTGGGATGTTATGGAAAAAAAAAGATACATATATATATAGTACCGAATATGCATTGATCATTGTCCAATAAGGGTTCAATGAATGAACCATTCGGGTAACAGACACGCTTAGGGTTCCATGTTTAGGAAGTGGGTTGGGCTCCGGAAACGGTGCCCCACATGACAGATCTTCATATATTAGTCGACTTATGATGTTCTAGTCGACTTATGTTGTTCAGACCTTGATGTATAAGTCGACTTATGCTGTGCAATTCGACTTATGTTGGCTTCAACGGTAATATCCATCCAAATCTTCTATAATCCTCATTATTAATGCTTCTTTCACTTATAAGAAAACTTCTATCTTGATTCTTCAATGATTAGTCACTTTCCCATCTTGATTTGCACAATTCTTTTATTGAATATCAATCCAAAATACCTGAAACAATTTCTTAACCAATTCTATACAATTTATTATTATCAAAACATAAGTGGGATTTAATTTGTCATCCACCATTGGTCCAACATAATAACCCTTAGGATGGTATATAGGCTAGAAACTAGTGATGCAAGTAGATGAGGCTTATAGGTGAAAAATTCCATAACAATAAGAGTGATAATGAGAACTTGCTTTCTCAATTCACAGGTATAAACAATGTGACGTACCTTAATTAATAGTAACTTTTATTGTAACGTAAAATTGAACAAGAATTGCATTTAATATGGGTATTTTTTAAAACATTGAGGCATAATAATTCCTTATGATGGTATATAGGATGGAAACTGGTGATGCAACTCTGATGAGGCTTATAAGTGAAAATTTCCACGAAGCTTAGGAGCGACAACAAGAACTTGCTTTCTCGATTCATAGGTATAAACAATGTTACGTACCTTAATTAATAGTAACTTTTATTGTAACGTAAAATTGAGCAAGAATTGCATTAAATGATTCATTTATCTTCTTTTATTATATAACTAGATAGATAAAAGTTATATGTCTCATCAAAAATGGTCCCACTAAATACATAAAAGGAGTTAAGAGATTTATGATATTTATACAACATCAAAGGGGTGATGTGTAATATCCCGTTACCGGTGTGACGGGTATATCAGTAATTTGGATCGGGTTAAAATTGAGTACAGGCTAATGTTTGATTGCACATGCATTATAGCTTTTATAGTTATTGGTAAATGATTTATTATTGCATAAGCATATGTGTGTACGATATGTATGACAATTTCCGATTGATTTGTGAAAATTGGAAACTGAGTGATAAGTGTATAAATTGGGTTTTTGAATAAAGAATTGGAGTGAAATTGAATTGAGAGGATTTGGAAATTGAAATTGGAATATAGGATTGGATATTTCCTAATTTTGTGAATTTATAGGAATTTTCTGAAATTTTAGAGTGTTGGATCCGACCGAAAATTGGCTTAGTGACTGATTAATTTGATTCCGGGTCCGAGATTGATTGACAATTGATATAAACAATTGGAGTTGAGATTTAAGGGTTTATTATGGATGGTTATTGCGATTTTATGAGGAAATTAGAATAAGAATTGGATTGACAGACCCTAAGATTTGGACTTGTGGCAATTAAATTTGCCAAAACAAGCCTTATTTCCATTGTATTTAAACCCTAACCTCTAAATTGTTGCTTTCCACGATGCTTATGGCTTTTGAAAGAAGAAAATTCTCCTTCCTTCATCGTGGATGTCGATGAGCTTAGGTGAGTTGATCTTTGAAGATTTGAGACTTAAATCAAGTAAGTTCTACTTGTTTATGTTTTAAATAGTTTGATTTGAGCATTGAATGAGGTTATAAATTGTTTGAGAATTTGAAAGTTTCGGATGATAGGGTTTTTAAGAAAAATGTTGAGTTCGATTTGGGATTTTGATGAATGAGTTTTAGATAGATTTGAGGTTAGAAATGAATTAAGTGTAGTGTATATAATTGTTTGGGAGTGATCTGAAGTGAATTGAATGGATTTATATCGAAGATCGTGAATTTCGGGTTTTGACGAAGTTTCGGGTTCTCACGCCACGACGTGATGAATATACGTGGCGAGCCCCTTTACTTGCACGTCATGATTTAATATTTAATTCAGACGCCGCGATGAGCAGATTCGGATGCACGCCATGACGAAGCGGGTCAGTATGTCGCCACGAAAGCGAGCTTGGTCCGACGTCATTGATTTAACAAAGCAACAGACGTCATCGCGACGAAAAGCGGATTTCACGCCGCGACGAAGGATCGGACGTCGCGACGAAGGAGACTGATTTCTGAGAAGTAGATTATTGAGGTTTTTGAATTGGAGAATTTTGGGATTCAATTTGGATTAGTTATGGATCAAAATGACATTTGAGAGAATAGGAATTTCAATTTAGAAGAAATGAAATTAAGTGATTATAAGATGATTGTTACAAGTAATGAATTTAAGGCTGATTTCAAATGAATGGGTTCCTAAATGATTAATTGGAATTTGGAGACTAAGAATATTGAATTGATAAGGATGGGAATTCGGAATGTAATTAGATGATTATCGGAGTTGAGTGGTAAATAAATAGTGATTGTGATTTTAATTGAAATGTGACTATAGAGTATGGAATTGAATTATGGTATTGAGAACTGTTATGAATTAGAGTGAGAGTGATCAGATTGAGAAATTCAGGAATAGGATTGAGAATGTCATAACATGTATAGTATTTATTGTATTTGCTAAACATGCATGATTGATTATTGAAATGGGTATAATTAGTGATGTGCGATTATTTGATTGTTATAGAGGCACCGATGGAGCAATTCCACGGATATGCTGGGACTTCCAGGCTGTAGCTCAGAAGTGCAGGTGAGTAACCTAGTTGGTTTCTCAGCCTTATGTGTTTAATTATATGTACTTATGCCATGTGGAGTTAAGGATGGATACAAGTGTGACTGCTTTTGATTGATTTCGGACCATGGTGTTCGAAATATTGGATTGTGATATTGAAGTGCAAATATGAGTAAATGTGTATGAGTGCATGAATGAATTGAATAGTAAATGCATCAGTGAAAAATGAATTGAATTGCCTATGACTGAAATGTCGGACCAAAGGTCCGAAGAAATGAAAAGTGATATCGAATTGGAAAGTGACATATGCATTCATGCATAATTGAACGATCAGATAAAGATAGTTGTTGACCTGAGATGTCATCAGATCGAACCGAAGCTTTGAGCTCGAGGGGACTAGTGCATACCCGAGGGCTCTCCTATCCCTAATGTGAGTGGGCGTGAGTGCATACCCGAGGGCTCTCCTACCGCCAAAAATGTGAATATCATTATCGAATCGAAAGGAGTTAGTGCACACCCTGAGGGCTCTCCTACTCCCTAGACGCGTCCGATTTCTGATAAGTGATAGGCGCTCAGTCACAACAACGAAAAGAAAATGAAAGTGTCACATGCGCATTGCATATGTATATGACTGACTGAAAAATGCGAATTGACTGTAAATGACTGAAAATTGTGAATAAGGAAATTGCATGTGATATTACTGTAAATGCTACTGTGTGTTATGTGTATATGATTGTGAATGCATGAGTTGGGTGAACCATCGATGATGGTTTCTCACTGAGTTCGCAAACTCACCCAACATTGCATCTATTTTTCAGGAAATGAAGAGTACCCCGTTTGACACACGGGAGTATGTCTGCCGCTAGCAAGACAGAGTTTTTCGGGTCAGGATCAGTGTCGTTCACGTCTGCATTAGTGTAGTGATTTGTTTCAGTAAGTCCCATTGATTATGTGTAAATGTATTGTATAGTGTGGCTGTAAATGTTCAGAAATAGCAGTGAGCCCAGTTTGGGAATCTGTGTTTTATTGATAAATGTAAATGAGTGCCCCTTTTGAATAATATTGTTCTACTGAAAATGATTTCGAATTGAAGTGGGCACAAATTGTTTATTATTTTTCGTACACTCAACTGCTTTTGAAAGAAAAGATAAATGTTATAACTAGTTTTAAAAAGGTAGTGATTGTATTAGTACGCCACCCTCGCGGGGTTCGGGCTCGAATATCACTGTTGATGTCGGGTTCGGGTCTTGACGGGAGTGGGGTGCTATATGATGCATGTCGTATTCATTGTCCTCACATCAATTATTTAAATGTTGACTTTCAAAGTCAATATATGGTATATAATCACTTACTAATCGGAGGCATAGATAAATTCTATAGTCCATTTCATGGTGAACATAAGGAAACAAGTTGTAGTAGAAGTGGTGGTATAAGTTATGATGATAGTAACAATAATGATACATATGATTGTGATGTTAATGATGATGGTGATGATGGGATTGATGAGACGTTAGACGATTATGGGAATTATATGGAGACTATGAATGAAACATGTATGCCTGACATAATTGGTAGTATTACTGAAGAAAATTTGGCAAGTTATTGAAAGTTGCTCAAGAAGAATTATATTTAGGGTGCTCAAATTTCTCACAACTATCTTTTATTATCAAGTTGTTGCATTTAAAGGTCTATAATAAATAAAGTAACAAGTCTTTTGATATTTTAATTGACTTACTTAACGATACATTACCTGTTGGACACAAATTGTCGAAATCTTACTATGATGCAAAAAGATTACTAAAGGACCTTGAATTAGGATGTATTTCAATACATGCATGTAAGTATGATTGTGTTCTACTTTGGAAGGAAAGTAAAGATGTTTATGAGTGTCCAATTTGTGGTACATCAAGATGACAAGTGGATGATGAGAGAGGGAAAAAATATCAAATATAATCTTATGATACTTTCCTATTAAAGCACGACTACAAAAACATTTTATGTCAGAGAAAACAATAATGGTTATGAGGTGACATAAAGAGAAACTCATTGATGATAAAATTATGTGTCATCCAATGGATTCATTAGCATATAAAGAATATGATAGAAAGTTTCCTTGGTTTGCACAAGATTGTCGTAATGTTTGACTTGGATTAGCCTCAGATGGATTTAATCTTTTAGTAATATGAGTATTTCATACAGCATATGGCCGGTAATTCTAATTCCTTAAAATTTGCCTCCATATAAATGTATGAAGGAGCCTTTTATATTATTGTCTTTGCTTATTCTGGGTCCTATTGCTCTATTAAGGATATTGATGTCTACATGTAACCATTAATTGATGACTTAAACGATCTATAGGAATTTGGAATACAAAAATTTGATGTTGTTAAAAGTGAAACATTTAGAATGCATATTGTTGGACCCCGATCTTTTAGTGGAATTTAGAAATATTAAATATATGAAATGAGTTTTTTGTATATGTATTGTGTTATAGATGCTTTTGTGCTTTAAGGAAATTGATGAGAAAAGAATTGATTAGTTTTGATGACTTTGCGATTTGAGTAGATTTATATGGTTTATGAAAGTTAAAGTGAATGAGTTGATTGAAATAGAAGTAGAAAATTAAGAAATAAAGAGTGAAAGTGTGAGAATTTGGAGATTTGTGAAAGTTTGACTTTGTGAGATGAATAGTAACAGAAAATTGACTTTTTGGTCTGAAATCTTTGTGAATTTTTCTGGATTGATCAAGAGAGATTTTGATAAAATAATCTTCATGAAACTTGTAGCTTCTGTTGAGATCTTTCTATCTCCATAAAGAATGACATTTTTCAATATCGGGATCGAAAATTATGATCTTTCAAAGTTAAGGTTATTTTGCTTTGTTTTTAAAAATGCTATTAAGTGTAGATTTATGTGTACTATATTTTGAGGAAAATTATGGACTGATATGTTTTGAATTGAGTTAAGTGGTCTACATGAAAGTTGTAGAGGAAGTTTATAGCTTTACAATGATGTATAATACGTTATTTTTGGTTATGGAATTTGGAAGATATTAAATTTGGATGTTTGGATGTTTTTTTAAGATGACACTTTTCTGGCAAAAAATTTGATTGAAACATTGACCTAGTTAGAGGTTGAAATTGCTTTGATTATATTTTAGATTATATTTTTATTTTTTCATTGATGTAAAGTATGCAATTTTTAGACCATGGAATGTGTAGTTATGATTTTTACAAGTTGTTGTTACTGTTTAGGAAGAGTATTAGTGGACAGAAACTTTGAGTGGCTTTTTGACTCCCTTAGGGGCCAAATTGATTTTTCAGCCCTTTATGAAAGATGTAGGTTGCTTTCTGATATTTTCATTGATATATAATATGACATGTTTGGACCTTGGAGTTGAAAGATAGAATTTTTCAAAGTTGAGTTATTGTTTAGGGAGACATTATTTGGACAGAACGTTTGATTGGAATTCTGACTCCTTTAGCGGCGGAATTGGTTTTCGAGTTCTGCACGGAAGTTGTAGAGATTCCTTTCAGCTTTCTTTTGATACTAAGTTTGTAAATTTTGGACTATTGAGTCAAAAGATATGATTTTTTAAAAATTCAGATATATATATATATATGTGTGTGTGTGTGTGTGTGTGTGTGTGTGAAAAAATGGAAAAATCAAACGGGCGACCTATGCACGCTCCTCGCCAGCGCGAGCGATCTCGAACGCACGCGTAACACCACTACCGCGACCGCTCTCCCCAGCGCGCCGTCGTTTTGATCTCCTCAGAGCAACGTCGTTTTCGTTTGCTTTTTTTCCTCTAATCCGACCCTTGTTCAATCTTTTGTTTATATCTTTTTCGTTCGACATTCAATTGATTTGATTTTCAAAGCGTTGGATTCCTAATACAATTATCTACATCTTAATGGAAAATTTATGATTTTTGAGATTAAATTGAAAGAGATTGATTTAATCAAAGTGAGTTAGATAATTTTTTGAACATGGTTCAGTCTTATGAGAAATTCGTGATCTGTAGAGATCCAATTGATCTGATTATTGTTGCAAAATAAAATAGAGACATGGGTCTACAAGTCATATGAAGGAATTGAATTTCAATTTAGCCCCCAAGACTTTCAATTTCTGAATTGAAGTTGGGTTTAGTGTGCAGTCTTGGATTAGTAAGATCTGAAAGTATTTTGGCCATAACTTTTTCTCTAGTCATCCAAATTAGGGGATTATTGATTTGAATTAAACTAGAGAAATAGGGCTACAATTTGTCTGAAGAAAGAGAATTTTAATTCAGCCTCTAAGATTATCAATGTTTAGATGGAAGTAAAGTGTTGGAAAATGTTTTAGCATAATGATAGTCCGAAATGTTTGGAGTATAACTTTTGGAGTAGTGCACCAAATTAAATGATTTTGGTGGCGTTATGAAATTAAAACAATGAGGAACATTTCTCTAGAAGGAAGTTTTAGCAAATTCCTTCAATTTGATGATTTGAAAAATATCCTAAGCAAAACATGATTTAATGAATTTTGAGACTTTGATTTAATTTATGATTTTAAGGACTTAATTAGCATGTTAATGTGATTAATTATCATGTTAAATTGAGTAAGAGCTTATAGCATAAATTGATTGGATTAAATTAAATTAAAGTACTAGAAATGCATAAGGGCAAAATTGGAAGAGTACTTAATATTTTAAGTTATAAGGCATGTATGTAAGGGCATTATGTTCATTTTGCACCCTTTAAATGTAAGAAGAAGGGGGGCTGTCGTTTAAGAAGAGGCAAGTCACGACTTAGAGGGAAAGAAAGGAATAAAAGAAGAAGAAAGAAAGAAAGCAAGTTTCGGATGGGAGAAGAAGAAAGAAGAAAGGAAAGTCTAGGGTTTCGATTTTCTTGGGTTTCAAGCAAGATTTTCATGTTGCTCCAAGAAAGAAAAAGATGGAGGAAGATGAGAGCTCCATTATGAGCTAAGAAAATCTGAATTTGGGTGAAGATTAAGGTAAGATTGAGATTTTGATTTGTTACTTTTTGAAAGATTTTGGTTTATATAGCTTGTATATGGTATGGGTTTGTGATTTCTAAGGTCAATTTTGATGATTATGCCTTATGTGATGTTGAATTTTGGATGATTTATAATTAGGGAATTTTGAGGAAATTAGGAGAAGCAATGGAGAAATTGATGCTTTGGACAAGTTTCAAGCATAGAAATGAGGTAAGTAGCATGTTTATATTTTGAAATATAAGCTATGTATGTGTTCTTGAAAAATCAAGAAAGTAAAAGGGTTTTTTAATTATTATTTTCAAATGAATAAATTCCTTACTTTTGGAATGATTTTAGAAATTGTTATAATGGTACATTCATTATTTGGAATGACTTAAGAAATTGCAATAATTATTGAATTCATTATTTTTGAATGATATGAGTAATTTGAGAAATGTCTATAATTGATGATTTCATTGTTTTGAATGAATGGAAATTTGGTTGACTTATGATCTTGATAAATTACGAAATTGTTGCATTCTTGGGTGCTTGAATGATTGAAAATTTGATGTGCAAAATTGTGTGACATAGTGACATTATGTTTGAATATGATATGACATGATATGAAATTTCAGTTTTCGAAATGTACCTCCGGACAATCCAATTTTTCAAGTGTGAAATGTGTTACGTGGGTTTGGTTAGGTCCCATAAGTTGAGTCAAATGCACTTGTCTTTTTATTGGCTTTGCCTGCCTGCCCGCTAGTGGCATTGGAGCTCCGTTACGAACTCCCATAAGTTCACGGCTACACCGGATCGCTATGCAGGAAGGTGTAGTACGTTCTGTTCACGGCTGCACAGGACCGCTATGCGGGAATGTGCAATACGTTCTGTTTTGGACCGACCCAAACCATTCTGATATGTTATGTGCTTTTGTTTTGTTTCTAAGTGTGATTGCATTCATGTTTTAAAAAATATTCATAAATTCTTTGAAATTGAGAAATTGTGGAAAATAAGCTTTTGATGAATTTTTCTACTGTGAAATGTTTATAAATGGAAATCGTTTGAAAAATGATTTTTGCTTATTTTTTATTTATAAACATGTTATTCATGAGCTATCTAGCTCACCTCCTTTCATCCCCATCTCCAGGTATCGAGCAGGAGATCGGATGAAAGAAAGTCGACGCATTTGTTCGATTTTGCTTATATTGTATTTTGTGTAATTTGTATTTTGATATTGGTATTGTATATGGCTTGGAATGCCATTAATGTTTTATAAGCATTTATTTCATAATGTAAATGAATTATGGATTTACGTATGGAATTGTGATAATAATTTGTGTGGAAATGGTATGTAAATGGTATATGGATGAGATGAGATGTGAATTTATATATGGGCTTGAATAATGGATTTTTATATAATTTGAATATGAATGTGTTGGATTGTGTTTGGATTCCGGATAGGAGGTCCGATGATATTGATGATTGAGAATTATTTGAAGTCCTATGTATATGATGATGATTGGTTGTGTTTGTTTATGCTAGGATTCCAGACTGGAGGTTCGATGAATTGTGTTGTTGGAATTGAGATATTGAAGTGCTAATTGTGTATTGCTTGATTGTGTATAGCAATGTGTGAGATGTTTAAAGAAAAATAAGAATGGGTTAAAAAGATGAATTATGAGATATGTATGAATGTGAAGGTTAAAATATTTGAGTTTATGGAATTGATAAATTCCAAATGGGAAATTGGAATGGTTTTGAATAAAGATGAATAAAATGAAAGAAAAAGATTTATACCAGTTGGGATTGGCTTGGATAAAATGTCTTATTGGTTTCCAACGCGATGTTCTTCTAACACATTTGTTTTCGGATGTCGGAGTTAAGATTTGTTCTTAAGCGTTTTTGTTTTCGTTGTTTCCGAGCCATTCGTATTCGATTTTGCTTTCCGATTTGGTTCTGCTTTCCAATATGCTTTCTCTTTTGATTCTGATTTGTTTTTCTTTCGCAATTGTTTTGACCCACTTTTGGGTTGAGGATCCGTTCTTTTGTTGCGCCATTCGTCTTCGTTTTCGTTTTTTCGGTTGGGGACTGGTTCCAAAATTGGGTCCCAACATATATTGTTATTTTGTGGACTGTAAATGATTTCCTAACTCATGGAAATTTGTCTAGGTAGAGCCCTAAAGGATATATGGCTTGTCCTGTATGTAATCATCAAACTTATTCAATGAGACTATGAAGTAAAATATGGTATATGGGTCATCGTCGTTATTTGCAGCATAGGCATAAATAACGAAAAAGTAAATTGTTTAATGGCAAAACATATTTAGGTGACGCTTCATTGCAATTGTCTAGTGATGATATTGAAGTAAATCACTTGTTAATATAGAAATCACGTAACGTATACAAAATACATAAGAAGCGGGGGGTTGAATTGTGTGATCTTTTCGAAATTGTTAATCTTTTGAGATTTCTTGAATATCTTTACAACTATCAGATGAATACCAAAAACACTTTACTAAAAATTGATAAGTATTGAAATCGTAGGTAACTTTATCTACTCATCTAATAACAAGAAAATTAAAGTATGAGAGTTAGAGAATAGATGTCGTGATTTATATTGGTTCATCCCAATCCTTTGGCTACATCCAGTCCTCAAAGTTTGTCTGAGATTTCACTATACTTTTCAACTTTTACAAGTATTCTTTCTTCCTTTCCAAAGCCTCTTCAGATATCTTTGACAAAGTATTCTTTTTGCTATCTTAGCCTCTCCAGGCTACAACCTTTTCTTTTTCTATCTAAGAAAATATCTTGGGCTTTTACGTTACAGTAGGATTCGCTCTCTTGTTTTGCACTTTGAATACAAAATTTTCTCTAAGTATTGTACAATCACAGTTTTCTCTCTTGTAAGCAAAAATTATTTTAGTCTTCAACTAGGACTAGTATTTATAGCCTAAGTCTCCACTGTCTTCTTGAAAACTACTTCCTGAATCTTCAAGAGACCATTATTTAGTTGAGTTATGTATCTAACTACAACTAACTAACTGTCTGACGTTCTAGAGTATCTTTCTTTTTGTATCGTATAATATTGTTGTTTTTTATGTTGTTTTTTGCTTCGTCTGTTATTTCTGCTTCATTTGTTATTTGTACTTCGTCTGTTATTTTCACTTCATCTGTTGTTTTCGCTTCATCTGTTGTTTACACTTCGTCTGTTGTTTGTGCTTCGTCTGTTATTTTCGCTTCGTTTGTTGTTTGTGTTTCATCTGTTTTTTTCACTTCATCTGTTGTTTACGCTTTGTCTGTTGTTTTCGTTTCATCTGTTGTTTGAGCTTCGTCTATTGTTTCACTCCATCTGTTGTTTGTGCTTCGTTTGTTGTTTGCACTTCGTCTGTTGTTTCACTTCGTCTATGATGACGTGTATCGTCTGTTGCTGATGTATCGTCTGGGTTGATTAAGTGTTACTTACATATTCTGCACACTTAACAAATTTATCAAAATAGTTAATATATTTCTAAGATTAATATTATTTGATTGTCACCAAAATTAATAGAAATGAAGTCTACTTGACTTAACAATCTCCCCCTTTTTGATGATAAAAAATAATCATAATTTTAGAAAGATAAAATGATATTCAGATGAATAGACGAATAATATTCAGAAAACTAACGAGACAAAACATATAAGCATAAGAAATGCCTATATGATATACAAAAAGATTTCTATCTTCTCTTATTTCTATTTTCTTCTTTGCTTTCTATTTTCTTCTCTTCTCAATGTTTATATGATATACAAAAAAATTCTACTTCTCTTCTTTCTATTTTCTTCTCTGTTTTCTATTTTTTTCTCTTCTCCCCCTATTTGTTATTAATCAAAAAATTCAATGAAAATGCTTCAAAATTTCAAAAAATATATGTTGCATGTCAGTACGGATTGTCTTAAGGTCTTGATCAATAGTAACCTATAGATATGCTACTTCCTTATGAAGATCACCCACTGAGTCACTCAGGTCATTAACTTTAGTACGAATTTCCTCAATTGTTTTTGCTAAAGCTTCCTAGATGTCCTTCTGTTTGTGACTGACTTCCTTCCAATTCATGAAGAGCTTTAAGAACTCCGAATTAATAATAGAATCTTGTTATATTTCACTAGGTGGGTGGAGGTTTTCAAAAATAGATGGTTATGAAGGTAAAATGTATAAATCTATGATTTTGATTGTGGGAGGTCTAAAGGTTTTTTTTCCTCCTGGAAGATCAAGATCATCAAGCCTAGGTAGTTTCAGAATTGGCTGCCCAAGAAGATGTGACACATCCTTGACTGAAAGTATGAAACCTAAAAGTCTGAAATGCATGACCAAATGTACAAAGGTTTCTAAATTGAAATTGATACCTGCAACCATGATACTTCTATATTGTCCTTCTTGCACTTTCCTAACTATCATGAAGTTTTCATCTGTGATTGAAACTCCAAATTTACTTCCTGATGCTTTTGAAATGTGGTGCGGAATATAGATACCTTTAGGTTGAGCTGCATTGCATGCATCATCTATGTTCTTCACTGCTACTTGAATATGCTCTTGTGAAAGATCATTTATATTTCCCTCAGGAAACATCTTCTTTTTCTTCGTTTGTCACAAGATTTGAGCATCTTGGTTGTATGTCTGGCACAATTTTTATCAAGGTTCTACTCGAGATTGGATAGATTGTATACCGATCCTTTGAAATCTTCAATAGATATGGTTTTGTCTTCTCATCTCACATAATACCATATAATCTTCATTTTTCATGGCTTAGAAGATGTATCATTTGATCATTAATCGGTATAGGTTCAACTAGTACCTTGAATAACTTTTTCAAAGGTTCTCTAATAATAATTGAACTTCTGCTTCGAACAGGTACTGGTTCTTCTATAATCTTCATTCTCAAATCTTTTTTATTGATTGGTTGAGCAGGATTATAAGATTCCAATTGATGTGCCACTATTTTTGTCTTCTTTTGAACTTCAAATGAAGAAACCTTCTTCAGACTGGGCTTCTACTTTTTTTATTTTTCTATCAGTTTAGAAAAAAGTTGTTGTTGAGGTTTCTTTTTCTCAAATACTAGCTTTCTCTTTATCTCTATCTCTTTAGGTGATTTTACTGAATGACTTTGCAAAATTGAGGCAATTGATTTAGTAGATTGATGTGTTTTCTCTAGTTTTTCAGAATCTTCACCAAGGGTAAGAACTTTCTGTTTCTTTTGTTCTTGTTGACGTAAAGTCAATAGTCTCTATGACCTTCTTGACTTTTTAGATTTTTCTGAGTGAAGTGGCTCTGCCTTTCTCTTCAAAAACACTTGTTGTGATAATTGTTTAACCCGACTTTCCTCTTCCTGTGGATTCGTGTTAGTTTTGATTGATACATCTGACGATTTCTTAGTCTTCTCTTTTGTTAATGTTCTTTCTGTCGGTCGAGGTTTTGATCTTTGTGTAGGTGTAATACGTTCACTCCTACTCCTTCTTACTATATGCTCGCCCTTAGATTTTGCTTTCGGTGTAAAAGTTGTATCCGCCTCATCTTCACGCTTTAGTCCCATTCTGCTAATGGCGGTGGCATTAATAATGCTTTTTACATCCATTTTTACCTTGTTATCTTTGTTGAGAAGAATTCCAAAATCTCTAAAAATCCTTGTCAATAGTATAACATACGGTAAAGAGTTAGAATCTCTTTTTGACTTCATCATGTACTTCAAAATTAAGTATGAAAGATTAATGGGTTGAAGATTGAGTAGGTGAAACAGATATTGTTCATCCATCGTTGTCATAATGTGCTTCGAGCTTAATCTTGGTATAACAGAATGAAGAAGTAGTGAATGTAGAAACCTAGCCTTTGGAACAAGAGTTGACACCTTCTTGTCTCATGGGTCACTACTTCCATATAGTTGTCGATTGAGGTGTGTTTTATTTACACAACCTTAAAGAAATTTCTCCAGTCAGCTACATCAATTTCTAGTTCAATGTCCATTTGATTTTCCTTCAAGGAGATGAAATCAACATGTCTTCTATAGATGATAGATTGCTTCATTTGTGATCTATAATAATATGAACTAAAAGAAAACAAAAATGTATTTTGCTCAAGGTAATGATGTTAGTATTTGAAGGTTAGAATATGAAACAAACGAACTTGAAGCTCAGAACAAAGTGATGAATCGTCTTGATTAAGCATACTAAACACTTCGATTTCAAAGTATTTCAAGAATATTCTAGAGTGAAAGATATTTTAAAAACTCGAGAATTTTTTTTTCTAATATCTACTCGTGAAAATTTACCATCTATAACTTACCATTATTGTTTACTTAAGAACTTACATCTTTTTATCTTCTTTTTGTGTGAGTCAACTGGGTCATATCGTATCAAACGAATGGTCATTCAGCACTACCATATTCAAATTCCGTCAAATTTCTTTGAATATATCTTCAAATAGAGGTTTAGTGAAGATATCCACCCATTGTTGATTTGTCTCAACAAATTGTAGACTAAGATTCCTCTTAGTACATAGTTTCGTAGAAAATGATTTCTGACTTTAATATGCTTTGCCCTCGAATGTTGTATTGGATTCTTTGATAGATTAATAACATTTGTGTTGTCACAGAAGATTGGAATTTTTTCTTCTTATATGGAATAATCTTCTAACTGATACTTAATCTATAACGTTTGTGAACAACAGCTTACAGCTGACATATATTCAACCTCTGTAGTAGATAGAGCAATTGAACTTTGCCTCTTGCTTGAATAAGAAACTAGATTATGACCAAGAAAGTGACATCCTCCACTTGTACTCTTCCTATCAATCCTACCTCCAGCGTAATCAGCATCACAGTAGTCAATTAACCTGGAATCTTTACCTTTCTCATACAATAAACACAAATCCGTAGAACCTGATAAGTGTCTCAATATTCTTTTAATAGCAATATAATAAGATTCTCTAGGATCTGCTTGAAATCTTGCACATAAACAAACACTAAATAATATATCAGGTCTACTTGCTATTAAGTAAAGTAAAGAACCAATAATTCTTCTGAAAAGAGTTTGATCAACCTTCTTACCTGCTTCATCCTTTGATAAGAGGTTTGAAGGATGCATAGGAGTTGACATAGGTTTAACTTTTTCCATTTTATACTTCACTAACAGTTCTTTGATATATTTCTGTTGATGCATAAAAATATTTTCTTCAGCTTGCTTAACTTGTAAACCAAGAAAGAATTTTAATTTATCCATCATACTCATTTCAAATTCACTTTTCATAAGATTTTCAAAACTGGAACATAGCTTGTTAGGAGTTGCACCAAAAATAATATCATCTACATATATCTGTACTATAATGAAATCATTTTT
Source organism: Erythroxylum novogranatense (assembly GCA_029891385.1). Lineage (NCBI taxonomy): Eukaryota > Viridiplantae > Streptophyta > Magnoliopsida > Malpighiales > Erythroxylaceae > Erythroxylum > Erythroxylum novogranatense. The sequence goes on from CM057226.1 coordinate 87,908,725, forward strand.
AATACATTTTCTAAACAAGATCTTATCTACTTGACCTCTATTAAAGTTATTTTCAATTAAAAAAGAACTTAGACGATCATACCAAGCACGAGGTGTTTGTTTTAATCCATACAAAGCCTTATAAAGTCTATAGACATAATATAGTTTATCAAAATCTTCAAAACTAGAAGGTTGCTTTACATAAACTTCTTCATCAATAAAACCATTCAAAAAGGCACTTTTCACATCCATTTGAAACAGTTTTATATCATGACAAACCACGTAAACAAGAAAAATCCTAATAGCTTCTAATCTAGCTACAGGAGCATAAGTTTCATTATAGTCTATTCCTTCTTGTTGATTATATTCTTGAGCTACTAATCTAGCTTTGTTACAATTTACTATACCTGACTCATCTAATTTATTCTTAAAAACCCATTTGATTCCTATGATTGACTTATTGGAGGGTCTAGGAACTAAAGACCAAACTTTGTTCCTTGAAAATTGATTTAACTCCTCTTGCATGGCTAAAATCCAAGCTTCATCCTGAAGAGCTTCATCAATTTCTTAGGTTCTAATTCAGAAATAAAAGCTACATTTTCCTCTCTTCTAAATTTAGACCTAGTTCTCACAGCTTATGAGGTTTCGCCTATAATCGGATTATGCTTTAAACCTACAACTAGCAAAACATTATCAATAGAAGCAAATGAATCTTTACCAAATTTGCTAATTCCTACTAGTTTGCCCTGCTGGTTGTCTCCAAAAGTTACTGATCCTCCTTGTTTATTTTGGATGTCTGGGAACATAGACCTTTTTCCTGTCATGTGTCGTGAGCATCCACTATCTAAGTACCATTGGTGCTGGTTGCTTTTTCCAACAAGGGAGATCTGCAATATGTATTATGTCTTTCTTAGGTACCCACATTTTCTTGGGTCCTTTGGGCTTAGTCTCACAATTATTCTTCGAATAATAATAAATAAAAAAAATTTGCTTCCTATTAGGAACAGAACTCATATCATAATGAACATTGCTATTAGTGAACCCTAAACCACTCTTATCATTTGAGTGTCCATATTTTCCAACCATATCATCATCTTTGTTTTAGTTTCAGTAAATGTTGATATTTTGCTAAAAGACTATTAATCATTTATTTTAATTGACTAATTTCTTCAGATCTATCTACAGTTACTTTCTTTTTCATATCATTTACTTATTTTTTAAGGCAAATGTTTTCTTTTTCCAACACTTCTGTGTTCTTCACGTTTTCAAAAAATGTCCATTTTAAAGCCTTATATTGCTTTAATATAGAATATGAATATTCTGGCAATTCTAAATATGCTTCTTATAGTTCATTAGAATTAGAAGTTACCTCATCGTCGCATTTCTTCTCAGCTACTAAGCATATATTTGCTTGTGCTGACGCTTCTGAGTCAAAATCAGATTCGGATGAATCCAAATCTTCCCAAGTTGCCATTATGCCTTTTTTGTTTTCTTTTCTTTTCTTTTTTTTTTCTTTTGAGCAACGAACATTCAGACTTGTAGTGTCCTAGTTTGTTGCACTCATAGCAGGCGATAGAATTTTTCTCATTCTTGACTTCATCTTTGCTATTTTTTTAAAAGAAAAATATTTATTTCCTTTTGCTTTCTTTTTCCACATCCTTCTAATCTTTCTTAAAATGAAGGATGGTTCATCATCTTCTTCACTTGACTCTTGATCAGATTCACTGGCATCATCATTCTTGATTTCTTCAATCTTTAATGCTTTTGAAGATGTAATTCTACTTCTTTGGTTCTTTTGATTCTTCTGACCAGCCTTTAATGCTATAGATTTGTCTCTTCTAGGTTTATCTTCTACATCAAGCTCTACTTCATGTATCTTTAAAGAATCAAGCAATTCATCTAGCTTCAACACGTTTAAGTCCTTGGTTTCTTGTATTGCTATAATTTTAGGTCTCCATCTTTTAGGAAGACTCCTAAGAATCTTTCTAACATGATCTTGGTTATCTTAGATTCTCCCAAGAGCTTTAAGTCCATTAACGATAGTTTGAAATCGTCCAAACATTATTAATAGACTCATCCTCTTTCATCTTGAACAACTCATAATGATTTATAAGAATGCTGATCTTGGACTCTTTCACTTGATTTGTGCCTTCATGTGCGATAGATAATGTGTCTCACTTTTCCTTTGCAGTTTCGCATCCATGAACCTTATCATATTCACTTCTACTTAGGGCACAACTCAGAAAGAACTTGGCCTTTGAGTTTAATAGAAATCGAGCTTTCTGATCAGCTAACCATCTGTTACGAGAAATGATATTACCTTCATCGTCTGTTGGTGTGTATGGTCCATTCTTGATGATATCCCAAAGATCAATATGTGTGGATTTTATAAAGAGCTACATCTTGTCCTTCCAATAATGATAATCCTCACCATTGAACACAAGATGTCTTGTGACCGAGGCACCTTAAGCTATAAAAACTTGTGCTTGTAAAGGTGGTTCTTGGAAACCAAGCTCTGATACCAACTGAAGTAAATCACTTCTTAATATAGGAATCACGTAAAGTATACAAAATACACAAGAAGGGGGCATTGAATTGTGTAATCTTTTCAAAATTGTTAATCTTTTGAGATTTCTTGAATATCTTTACAACTATCATATGAATACCAAAAATACTTTACTAAAAATTGATAAGTATTGAAATCGTAAGTAACTTTATATACTTGTCTAACAACAAGAAAATTAAAATATGAGAGTTAGAGAATAGATGTTGCGATTTTATACTAGTGCACCCCAAACCTTGGGTTACGTCCAGTCCTTAAAGTTTGTCTGAGATTTCACTATACTTTCAACTTTTACAAGTATTATTTCTTCCCTTCCAGAGCCTCTTCAGGTCTCTTTGACAAAGTATTTTTTATGCTATCTTAGCCTATCCAGGCTACAACGTTTTCTTTTTCTCTCTAAGAAAATATCTTGAGCTTTTACGTTACAGTATAAATTGCTCTCTTATTTCACACTTTGAATACAAAATTTTTTCTAAGTATTGTACAATCACTATTTTCTCTCTTGTAAGAAAAAATTATTTTAGTCTTCAACTAGGACTAGTATTTATAGCCTAAGTCTCCACTGTCTTCTTAAAAACTGCTTTTTGAATCTCCAAGAGACCGTTATTTAGTTGAGTTATGTAACTAACTCCAACTAACGAACTCTCTGACATTCTAGAGTATCTTCTTTTTTGTATCTTCTAATATTGCCACTTCATCTGTTGTTTTTTTCTTCGTTTGTTATTTCTGCTTCGTCTGTTGTTTACACTTCGTTTGTTATTTTCACTTCGTCTGTTGTTTTTGTTTCGTCTATTGTTTACGCTTCGTCTGTTGTTTGCACTTCATTTGTTATTTGCGTTTCGTCTATTGTTTTCGTTTCATCAGTTGTTTCATTTCGTCTATTGTTTGTGCTTTTTCTATTGTTTCATTTTGTCTTTGATGACGTGTATCGTCTATTGTTGACGTATCGTCTGGGATGACTAAGTGTTACTTATATTTTTCTGCACACTTAACAACCTTATCAAAACAGTTCATATATTTCTAAGATTATTATTTTTTTATTGTCACCAAAATTAATAGAAGTGAAGTCTACTTGACTTAACAGATATTATTTACTAGCTATCACATTTGGGTGGCATTACACCTGGAAAACACCCAAGTAATAGAAAGCGAAAGTGAAATGATGTTGAACTCAATTGGACAAGAAAAACATGTTTTTCAGTTTGGCATATTGGATGGAATTACTATTAAGGCATAATCTTAATATGAGGCATATTGAGAAAATTATTTGTGAGAATATTTTAAAAACTGTGATAGGAATTAATGGGAAATCAAAAGACACAATTAAGGCTATACTTGACTTGGAAGACATGAATATTAAAAAACACTGGAATTTGAAAAGAAGAGATGATGGGTACATTATTCCCCTTGCTTGTTACAACAAGTCAAAAGGGGAGAAACAACCTTTCTATTAGTTTCTCCAATCAATGAAGTTTTTTTATAGGTATGCATCAAATATAGGTTGTTGTATGAATGTTAAAGAGGGAAAAATATCAGGGTTGAAAAGCTATGATTGTGTAACACCCCATTACACATTACAGAACAAAACACTTGCAATCATAATCATTTCATTACCAAATCATAAACATATACAGGCGCACACTGATCCCGACATGAAACTCTTACTTGGAGCCTCTCTGGAGTTCTTTACTAAACCTTGAAAGTCACGTTGTAATTTTTTATGAGTTTTGCAAAATCAATTGAGCAACCATCCTCGATGGCTCACTCATATAACAAAATTCAATCATTATATAATCACATAGTTCATATAGTCAAATAATTAATATCAATTTATCATTACATTTTAGCTTTACAAATCATTCAATGAATTTTAATCATACATTCGTTTTTATTATTATGACCGAGAGCCTATCACATACATATACAGATACTGGCCCATTGGGCTCAACAAGAACAAAATCATGAAGCATAGCTCTACGTGCAGAAACAATAATCACAAAGCAAAGCTCTACGTGTAAGCATTTTCGTATTGGCTACTCTAGTCACAACGTCTTTATCTAAACATGCATTTATGAAATGCATCAAATACAGAATTAAGTCATGTATAGCAAACATTCATAATTCACAATCAAAATCTCATGGTCATCAGACCTAAGTTTGGTATTCAACTTTCGTTGAGAATTCAAATATCATTCATAGGTCATCGGACATAAATCTGGCATTCAACTTTCTAGTTGAGAATTAGAATATTCAAGTAGGCAATCTCATTCACATACAAGTAGCACTTTCAATGATATTCACATGCATCGAACGCCTCGGAAAATTATTTTTTAGAATTCAGTACACAATTCAATACACATTCATCAATATCAAATTCGATTCAGTAATAAACAAAACAAATCAAGGTGAGACCATCTTAGGTTACTCACAATTCACTCCAATAAGTTATTGCCTGGATGGTCTGACAATGCCTAATTAGCATCCAATGTTGTTGGACCTCGAATTTTTCTTGGAAATTAGATATATGAAATGAGAAATTACTGGCGATTATTCATGTGTAAAGAAAAAAAGAATTTTTTATTTGAAATAAAGTAGAAAAGGTAGTTAGGACAAGATAGGTTGTATGTGAAATATTGGAAGTTATAAGTTGAAACATGATCACTGAGTATGCTTCGATGTTTCAGTCATAACTTTTCCCCTAGTTATCCAAATGAGACAATTATTGATTTGGATTAAACTAGAGAAATAGGGATACATCTTATTTGATGAAATTAAGTTCAAATTTAGTCTTGAATAATTTCAATTTTCTGACGGAATTTGAGCACAGAATACTATTTCAATATAAGAACAGTTTGGGAAATGTTTGAGGTATAACTTTCAGATTTCTAAACAAAATTGAATGATTTTGATATCATTGAAAAATCAAGACAATGATAAAATTTTCTCTAGAAGGAATTATTATCAAGTTCCTTCAATTTTTCCATGATCATTAGTTAAGGGGTTAGAAGTATAAGATGTTAGTTATAAAGACAAAAGAAGGTTAAATATGGAAAGAATAGTTAATTATGAGGTTTTGATGGATTATTTTTGGAGCTAATAGTATGTTAATGATTGTAGGCTTTTATCATATGGTTCAATTGAAATAAAATAGTCTTGTAAGAGTATATATGTATGAGGGCATTTTGGGAAGAACACTTAAGCATTAAGGTTATAAGGTTTTGAAGGAAGGGCAAATTGGACAATTTAAACTCATTAATGGCATTATTGTAATAAGAAGGTTTGTTTGGCTTTTAAAGAAGAAGGAAGCACAAAATTGAGAGAAGAGAAGAGGGAGAGAGAGTCGTAGAGAAGAGAGAAAGAAGAGAAAAAGAAGAAGAAGAAAGAAACTAGGGTTTCATCTTTGTTTGGCTTTCAAGAGGAAATTTGAAGTTGCTCAAGAAGGGAAAAAAGGGAGAAGAATATGAGAGCTTCCATTAGAGCCAAGAAACACATTGTTTGGCAAAGAATCAAAGTAAGAGCATTTTTTATTTGTTGCATTTTTGAAAGGGTTTTGGTTTATATAGCTTAAGAAATGTATGGGTTTAAAGATTCTAGAATCAATTTTATGAATATGTGTCTTGTGGGTTCTCAATTGGAATTCCTATTGAATGGAATTTTGGCTTATGTTAAAGAAAATCAAAGAAGGAAAGAGAAGCAAGGGGAGAGGTCTCATTGAGCAAGTATTAAGCAAGGAAATTCAAGGTGGGTTTCATGTTTATAATGGAATAATGAGTTATTAAAGTTTTTCCAAATCAAAAGAATAAAATGATTTCAATTACTTCATCAATGTGCATATATTGCTTTTAAATGATTTAAAGAATTTGCTTATATGTGTGTATATGTTTAATGGATTGGATTTGAATTGTTATGAATATGGAAAAATGCATTGTGATATATGATCATGTTATGCCATTGAATTGTGACATGGAATTTTGATTTGAATGAAAAGAAGAAAAATCATGAGAATATGAAAATGTATGGAAATGCATTGAGCATAAATTGATTTGTGTTTGGGCGAGAGAGAGGAATCGTTTCGTAGTCACGTGCACGTCGACATAAAGCCTTATCCTGACTGCCATTTGTGGCCCATGAGATCTAAAAAATGGACTTGTTTCTTTCACAGAGTAAACTTCGGTTTCTCTATTTTGTTCCATGGAACCCTCGAGCCAATTGTTGTGTATTGCATCTGTGAATTGTTAAGTTGATGCATATATGATTTGTATTACTGTGAATTGGTTGAGAATTATGTTTTTCTTGAACTCGATAAGAATTTTCTATGAAAAATGAATAATTTCAATGGTTTTGCTTGTTTCTCAGTTATAAACATGTTACCCATGAGCTTTCAAGCTCACCCCCACTCTCTTTCCCCTATTCAGGTGATGAGCAAGAGATCAAGTGAAAGTGAATCAAGGCAAAAATCTGAATTTGCATGTTTTGTTTTGTTTTGTTTTGTTTTTGAGTAATTTATGTAAAACAAAGCTATAATTACATTTTGAGCAATGATTATTCAAGTGTCTTGTGTAATTTGGGGATTTTGGAATATTAATGTATTGTGGCTTGAAATGCTATTAAATTTTGTAAAACTCTTAATTTATGATGTTAATGAAATATGGATTTGTGTATGGACATGAAATGTGAATTTGTATAGGGATGACTATGATGAATGTTGAGCATGAATGGTTGATATATATATATATACACATTAGTGAGATGTTATGGACAAGACACATATGAATTTTGCATGATGTGATGTAGCTAAATGCGACAAGTCAAATGAGCTGAGATTTAAGAATGGATGAAGAAAAGTTGGAATTAGATGCACTTGAGGAAGTTACCAAATTGAGATGATGAATCTTGAACATGAACTATTGTTTTATATATATATATATACTCATTTCATTTATCACTTGCATCCAACTCTCATCATCCACAAAATCCTATCTTTCATTTCCATAATGTTCCACTTATATATATAAGTGGGACATTATGGAAATGAAAGATAGGATTTTGTGGATGATGAGAGTTGGATGCAAGTGATAAATGAAATGAGTAAATATTAGAGAGTCTAATGGAATAATATTGATAGTTGAATGGTTATGTTCATGACAATCTAAGTTTGTATAGTGCAAATTTTCAAGCTTTCATAGGTATAGAAATTGTGGTTTCGATGAATTAAATGGGTTGAGATTTGAGAGTTTGATGAGATAAATTTGGTGTTTGAGTTGATATAAAATGAGTTTGCACTAGAAGAGTTGGATTTGGGAAGTTTATGAGTGAATATGAAGTTATATTGGATGTAGGAAGCATTAGAGGGGCTTTGGAGGGGTTTGGGGAACCTCTATGTCCGTTTAACGGACCTTCTCGGGTGATTTTGGCTCCCAGCATAGCTTCAGTAAATCGTGATTTTTGACCATTTTAGATAGGGAATCTCGATTTGTGGCCTTCATAAAAGTTGTAGATATAGAAGTCTAATTTCAAATGGTTCAAAAATGAACTCAAGTAAACATCTTTAGAAAAAGTTATGACAATTGCGCCAACAGAGATACAAAGTCACTAAGGACATAAACATGTTGGATTCTTTTGTCCATAACTTCCTCATCCGACCTCCGAATGAAGTGATTCTTGAAGTGATAGGTTTCTAAGACATGTTTCTATCTCTCTATAAAAATTGGCAGTTTTTTTTAGCTAATTTGAAAAAATTTTATTGAAAGAAAGTGAGAGGTCGATTGGGAGAGCATGATTGAGATAAGAACACGTTTTGGCTTTTTAAGCATATCTTGAGCTGTAGAGCTCCAATTGAGATGATTCTGAGCTCCAATTGAGATGATTCTTTCTTCAAAACAAACTAGAGACTTAAACTATGTTCAAAAATAGGAGAAATGAGTTCGAGTATGGTGACTAATTTGCGTGGGCATGCCATTGAACAAATTGTGAGGAAAATTATTGGGATGTTATGAGAATGATGACTAAAGAGGGTTCATAGAAATAACCCTTAAAGGTAATACGCACGCTCACGTTTTATGATTTTTGGAACGATTCGATGATGCTTAAAGGAATTCCATTGGATTAAGCTCATGTTTCATGACTCCGAATGTTGGACTCCAAAAATGGGGTCCAACAATATCATACAAAACACTTTTTCATATATCACAATTTTGCACAAATGTATAAGTCTTTCTTTATGCACATCAATGTATAGACAATATGCACAATGCATGCTAAATGACAATTCTGGGTATCTTATCGAGATTTGTCACCATATCATTTAGATAGAAAAACCCTCATTAATATAATTTGTACTTAGGGTTTGGACCATAATCAAACAATGTGAAACTAATTTCATAACCCAATTGATCATTTCAAATTTTTTCCTCATAATATGCTTTCGAGTCAACTTTACATAATTATTATGAAAAGGTAAATGACAAAATTAAGCAACACTTCCTTTGTAAAGTTTTTTTCCAATGTTTTAATTTTCTAATGATACCAAGATCATTCAATTTGGTTCATTATTTTTTTTGTTATGCTCAAAATGCCACAGACTATGTACATTCAAAATTTTGGCTATTACATGATCATGCATTCAAGTTCTACACCTCATATCTCTCAATTCCAATATCCAAAAATTACAAACTTTATACAAATCAAAAGCTAAGAGAATAAGCTATAACTTTTGTGAAGACATCTTTGTCTAATTTGGGCTATATCAAGACAAGTATTCAATAATAATAGGATCTGATTTCTGTCCCTAGTAGTGCTACTGCCTAAGCTAAGACTTACTTTCAAGCTCAATTTCAAGACCCTTAAGTTAAAAATTCTAATTCAATTTGTTCTTTAACATTTGCATCCAAATGTCTATAGTTCAATTTAAATCAAGAATCATTTCATTTGTAAATCTACAGATCAAAATATTATCAAAATACCGAGCCATGTTTAGTAAAAACATTCCAGTTATAAAATTCCAGCACACCTCAACATTTTCATCCTAACACCCCCTTTCGAGATAACTTTGCATGATCATTATGATAAGGAAAATGGTGTATTTCAATAATACTTTCTTCTAGACAATTGTTCCACTATGTTTCTAGTTCCTAAGAATACTAGAATCATACAATTTGATTCAATATATTGAAATTTATAGCTAAAATAGTTCAGACTGTTTTTAAACTATAACAGAACTCCTAACTCTAATTCCATCCATATTTTGAAATGTTTAGATATAGATTAACATTTGATTTATTCAGGAAAGTTGTAAACATATGTCTGTAATTTATTCTGAATCAATAATAAACTTATTTGGACATCTATAGTTCAAGATATCATCAAAATACCAAAGTATATTTAATGAAAATTCTCCAGTTCATAATATTCCAACATACATCTTCACCAATATCTCATATATGTCATTCCAATTCAGGCATAATTCTCATACTACCAAACATATCATACAGATCATATTGTCACTTACTTGTTAGGTTTTCAATTCATCTCAAACTTTAGATTAAATCAAGTCTCCATGCAAGCAAAATTCATCACAAACTTATGATGAAAACAAGTTGATTTTAGATAGCAAGATGAAGGTAACTTTCAACTAGTTTTCTTGGCTATTTTTTGTAAGGTAAAAAGTTGGTTTTGATGCAACAATTTGGCTAGGGTTCAAGAAAATTAGAGAGGAGAAAGTTGGAGAAACTTTCAGTGAAGGAAGCAAAAAGTTGGGCGAGGGAATTTGCCACATCAACATGCTAAATGTTAATAACTTACAAAGACATATGTCTTAAAGCATGCTAGCCATTTGTTCAAAAATACTGCCACTAATTCACTCATTATGCTACCATTTGTCACCCTTTTATCATTCCACATGTCACTCCAAGATTGGTCCAATTGTCATTTAATTACTAGTCCATTTTTCACCAATTTAACTATGCCAAATGTCACTCAAATTTAAGCTTAATCATCCAAATTTTTCATGTATCAATTTATCCTACCAGTTGGCATTTGTCCTAGTCCAAATGTACCTCAAATTCACCAAAAATTCTGAAATAATACTAATGGTCTACAAATAAATTTTTAACGCAATTAACTAACAATTCACATTTTAATCACATTTATAAATCAATTATACCCAAAAATGCTAATGAATGCATGTACAATCATATTCATGTGCAAAAATGTGCATGTCATATTTAACTAAAGCATGATGTGCATTTCCTAATTTCTTAGTACTTTCTCATAAATCACAATTCTAGCCTTAGCATGGGTAATGGGATGTTACAGATTGTCATTTACTTTTTCAACGATTACTTCCTGCTGGAATACGTGGGTGTTTTTCGAAGGATGTGTCCATAACTTTGGGGCAATTGGGAGAGTTTTTTAGGCAATTATGTTACAAGACATTTAAAGTTGAAGAGCTTAACAAAATGGAAAAGAAATAGCTTTGATTCTATATAACCTTGAACTAGTATTCCCCCAATCATTTTTAAATGTTATGGTTCATTTGGCAATTCACTTACCATATAAAGCAAAACTTTATGGACTAGTTCAATTTCGATGGATGTTCCCGATTGAAAGATAATTCATATTAACTTTTAATTTTCTCAAAATTATTTATTATTGACAATTCCTAATATTTTATATTTTGTTCAGGTTTTTATTCTCTCTTAAGTGATATGTATGTAATAGAGCTCGACCTGAAGGTTCTATTACAGAGGCTCATAAAGCAAATCAATGCTTGACATTTTGTTCAATATACTTAAGTGTAGTGGAGACAAAATTTAATAGACGAGAACGCAACTTTGATTTTGATGAAGAAGGTGGGTTGTCAATTTTCTCCCAAAAAGTTAAATCATCTAGTGTGGGTAAATATGTGGAGTTAACTAAAGACAAATTCCAAATTGCCCATTGGTATATTTTGATCAATTACGAGAAAGTTAATATATATATATATATATGGAGTATGTATATTCCTTTTGATTCAAACAATCATATTAGAATTTTTTTCATTGAATCTCATTTTCCTACTTTCATTTACTTTTTTAAATAGAAAACATAAAGAGTTCATTCACAAAAAAGGGATCACTAATGTTGAAGAAAGACATAAGTTGAAGTTTGTTTCATGGTTTAGAAACTAAGTTACATATTGATTACATATTATGAGCATATGACAATTTATATGTTAGCATAACTTCTATTTTCATTTTTTGATACAGATGATATGCTTCCATAACTATAACATGCAAAAAGCAACAACAACATTATATAGTTTAGCATGTAGACCTCATATTTATGGGAAAAATATACAGATGCATTATTAATAGGGTGAGATTTCACATAGAAGATCAAGATAGTCAACGTAGAAGCCAAAATTGTGGGATTGTTGTTGAGGGATGCCATAATAAAAAATTTATTGACTTCTACGGTGCCATCTCTGAAATAATACACTACATCAAGGATAAGAATGTTGTTCTATTTAAGTGCAAATGGTTTAATATTACTGATATGAAAGTGAACGGGAATATTACTAGCATCAATATTAGTAAGATATGGTATGATAATGATCCTTTTATCCTTGCAAGTCAAGTAAAGTAAGTTTTTTGCCTCGATAATACTGTATTGGGTGGAAATTGGAAGGTTGATCAAAAGTTTCAACATCAAAATGTCTTCAATTTTTGTGAAAGGAATAATCATTAATTTAATGAGGATACATATGAAGTTTATTAAGAGATTGGATTGGAGTTTAATAATGAAGTCATTCAAATAGAAGATGCAGATATATCATCATTCTATAGGAGAGATGTTGATTTGAACATAGTATAACTAGATAAAGTTTGAGCCAATTTTTTAATCAAACAGATGAAGGCTACAATCAGGATGAATTAAATGACAATGATGATACTTCGGCCGAACATATTAGTGATGAAGAATCCAATAATATTATAATTAATGATGATAATTTTCAAAATCTTGATCATGATGATTGAATGTAAATAAATTGGTTGTATTGTTTGAAATGTTATGTTCATATTTGAGTTATGTTGTTGATGTTTTATTTATGTTTATTCAGGATGAATCTATGCAAATTATTGTGTTTTACTTATGTTTATACTGAATGTTTAGTTTCGATTTGTGTTTGACTTTATATTCAAGTGGAATGTTGATGTTTGAGTAAAGATTATGCGTTATGTTAATATGTTATTTATAAATATTCAATATAATGGGACCTGGTAGAAACAAGGGAAAGAGGGCGGCAACTACCGAAGATGTCCTCCCGCACAACAACCAAATCAATCCGACCCTATTAATGAAGGCAATTAGCAACAATCTATATCTACCTCAATTAGTGTTGAGGGGTCTTTAGGTATGTTATTATTAACTACCTATATTTACAGTTATTCTCAGATATATAATTACATGCTTAATGTGTTTTTTCTTATTATTATTCTTTTGTTGTCAGGTTTCCAATACTGACATAAGAAGAAAAAAAAGGTAGAGATATTACTAAAGGATCTGAGTTGTAAAACATGAATGTTGCAATGAACAACAAGTTGTTTATGCATATTGACCCCCTGCAATGTCGTCCTGTTGATAAGATTCAATAAGCAAAATTATCCAATGAGTTAGGAGTCGCTGTCAGGAATGAATTGTCATGCCTTTAGTATGCCAGGCAGTTGAAATAAGTCAACTTGCTACATAATGCTTTGGACAAAGTTTCAATAATTTTTTAATTCATTTTATTATATGCATTACGGTTTTATTTATTTAAAGAGTAAGTTAACTTATACATATTGTTCACAGATGAAGCTCAATATCATCAATATCGAGAACCCTGAAGTTTCAAGTTGTGTCAATTCATTGTTGAAACAAAGGGCAAAGGATTATCATTATTGACTTTATAAATACTACAAGCCTTTTCCTTCGGATGAGGAGGCAAGGAGACATGTTCTAGAATAGGTGACTCCAGAAAATTGGAGTGAAATGTGTGATTATTGGGCCTTTGCGAAGGTTAAGGGTTGTCTTCTTTCTCTTCATATTTCCTTCCATTAATTTTTTTTTGCATTTAATGACTATTTCTTCTCTTTATTTAGGAAAATTTTGAGAAAGTAAAGGTTAACAAAGCAAAAATGAAAACTCCTCACAACAACGGCTCTAAATCATTTATTGTCTTACAACAAGAATTTGTAAGTGTAATGTTTAGAAGTTGTTATTCTATTAGTTAATACAATATAATATATTGTGTTCCAATTTTTTTAATTAATATAACAAAGCTAGATTCAACTCCACGGAAAAAAGTGTGATAGGAACATACTATTCAAGCTAACACACTACAAGGAAGGTGAAGATTGGACATCTTAAGAGGCACAAAATAATTATGTAAGTATAAAAATTTTGGTTTAAAAATTTATTTATTTATTTAATACTAATTCATAATATTTGAATTACATCTCGATTTTTTGTTTTAAATTGTAGGACAAGATGTAGGAGTTGTTGTGATCATTGCCTGACGGGAATGAGCCCGACGTGGATGACATTTACAATAATGTCCTCAGTATAAGATTAGGGTGTATCAAAGGTCTAGGGCATGGCCCTAAGCCAATTAGTTCATCATCGTCACGACTAGTATATGTAATGACGCTTCAAGAGAAAAATTGGTCGTTAAGGTTCAGTAACAATGTAATGAAGAAAAGTTAGATCGTACTCAAGAAAAATTACAACGTAATAAACAAAAACTAGACCGTACTAAAAGAAAGTTGACCAAACTAAAAAAGATGGTCAAACAAATACTTGGGTCATAGTATATCAGTAGTAGTGGCAATGAGGAGTCTTAGTTTGTCGATATATTTTTTCTTAAGTTTTGTAATTAATATTTAATTACATGTTTTTGCATAAAATGCATTTCATTTTTAATTATGAAAAATTTTTATTTTATTTTATTTTATTATTTAAACAATATGTCACCAACAATAATTGCAAATGTGACTAAATTGTAATTCAAACCATTTTAAAAACAATAAAATGAACTAAAAATGTTGTTAATAATTATACTTAAATATCAAATTGGTGATAGGAAGTTAAATTAAAATAAATAATAATCACTAAAAGTTTTTAGATACAAATATAAAATTGTCACCAAATCTTTTTACCTACACTTTGAACGTCTCTAATAACATCTAGCTATTCTTTAATTTTTGTAGCTAAACAAATTTTGCTACAAAAATAAATTGTCAGTAAACATTATTATCTACACCTACGTTAACGAAGTTAATTACCTTTACCTACCAAATTTAACGTGGCAATAAATGATCTACAACTATTCTCTTCTCATCGCCTATTCTTATTAGCGACGAAGTAATGATCGTGGCAAAATCTTTTGGACGACAATTTCTTTAAAACGTCATAGATAATATTTTTGTCACAAGGCTTGTGTGACCATTTATTCGACAATTTTTGTTCGTTTTCTTTCAACGACATTATATTTCGTCGCCAATACCCTTCTTTATTGTAGTGCAAGCTAGTCAGAGATGTTTAATTCAAACATATGTCTTCACTAAACAAACTCCTTAAATGCTATATTAAATATATGTAATAGTGTTCGTCATGTTGCACAAGTGATGTAATTGTATAAAAAATATGAGTTAACTATCAAATAATTTTTTGTTTTTCTAAAAGTAAAATAAGTTGATTTATGTTTATAAGTAGTATTTTGATCTCCTCATTTCATTTTTGCGTATACCACTATGAAAAGAATATATCTACAAAATGTCTCCACTTACGAAACCATTGACTTTTGAGCAACTTTGATTATGAAATAAAAAGTTATTGGAATGAAAGAAGAATGACTTTAGCCACTTACGAGTGTTCGATCATATGTGATGTATTATTAATTTTGTAGTTTATTTAGAAAATAGAATACTATTTTTGAAGTCTTTTTAATGCATATGGCCTTAGTAGGAATGTTGATATTTTGTTTCAAATATTTAATGAAGTTACAAATCAAGTTAGGTCAGAAAATATTGCTCAGTTCATTATTGACAATGATTATGCTTTTAAAGCAGTTGGAAGAAGACTAAAAAGAAAGTATAATTCATTTTATTAGACTCTTTGTACTACACATTGCATTGACTTAATATTGAAAAATATAAGAGATGCGAGGAATTTTCCTATTATTAATGAGACTGTGCAAAAAGTAACTAAGTTCATTTATAATCATGAAAGTGTCCTAAATTTAATGAGAAAGGATCTCATCAATGATAGGAATTTATGTCGCTTTGCTATTACAAAATTTTCAACTAATTTATTATCGAGTTAGTTTTTTTTATGATAAATAAGGAGCTAATATAAACGTTTACAAATGATAAGTAAGTTACATCTTAACATAATAGGCCTAATGTTGGATTAGAGGCTTTAGAATTATATTTGAAGATCATAAATTTTAGTCTCAATGTCAATTTATCATCTGAGTTTGTAAGCTTTTGATGAGGATACTTCGTCTGTAAAATAGTGATAAGAAGACAATAATAAGTTATTTTTATAAAATCATAGCAAGGGCGAATAAAGCAATCAAAACCAATATGAAAAATAAAACTTCTTTATCTTGCGGTCATCAATAAGAAATAAGAAAGACAACTTTTGTTGGCCCCCGAACTTTTCGTATTGAATTAAGCATGATTTAAATAAATTATGAGGTTTGATGGATAAAATTTTGGACCTACTTGCTATGTAAATGGTGGTAGAATTTATTTTATAGTTTGGTTGTATTAAAAATGGTAAGAATGTATAAGGGTATTTTGGTCATGACACTTAAGGTTATAAGGCCTAAGGCTTAAGTGGAAGGGGCAAAATGGGCATTTGACAATTAAGTAGGATTAAAAGAAAGAGGGAGAAGAAAGAAGGAAAAGAAGGAGAAGAGGAGAACAGAAGAAGCCGTGGAAGAGAGGAGAAGGGAAGAGAATTAGGGATTTTTTATCTTTGCGGTTTTTGACAAGTTCGGGACATTTCCTGGTAAGTTTTGCTTGTCTTAATCTTGTTTCGGTTGGATTAAACCTAAAGATAGGTTGCATGTAGTAGAATCGATGGTTTTAGGGTTTAAAGGTAAAAATGGTTAGATTTCCTTAGGTTGTTGGATTTCTGACTGATTTTGAGGTTTGATTGAGTTAGAAATGTAGTTTAAGACTTGATCTAAGGTTTAGATGTGTTGTATTTGGAAAAGGGAAAGGATTGAAGTTGAAAAATGCTGGGAATCGAATTTCGGAGTCGTTCTCCAGACCCGCACATCGCGACGTGCGTATGAACACGCCGCGGCGTGCAAGAAAGGGAAGCAACGTCACGACGAGTAAATGTTTATTCGCCACGACGTGCGGGGAAGGGTTCGTCGCGACGTGCGAACCTATGTTCGCCGCGACGTGCGTGTACGCCGCGGTGCATACTTGTGTGCTCGCCGCGGCGAACCCCCTATTTCCAGCAGCGATGAATTTTGTTATTTTGGTTATATCTTGGGCTGTAGATGTCCAAATGAGGTGATCTTTGATTCGTTGTATTATAGAGACAAAGTTTTACAAGTTTGATGAAGCAATGAAATTGAAAAGTCAAACTATAAGAATCTTAAAATTTGGGTCACGAGTTGAGTATAGATTCTTGTTTCAGCATAAGGATAGTCTCAACTTGTTTGGGGTATACTTTCGGGTTTTTGAACCAAATTGAATGTTTTTGAAGTCAATAGATATGTAAGACAATGAGGACTTTTATGGGAAAAGTAACCCGACTGTTTGGACTTTGGCAGAGTTTGGGTTTGTTTAGAATTTATCTTAGTGAATATGTGATATTTGGATCCCTAATTTGTATTCCTATTTGAATAGGAATTTTGCATTTGATTAAGGGAATCAAGGAAGGCAAGAGGATCAAGATGAGAGGTATCTTTATGCATGTATCCGAGCAAGGATATCAGGTGGGTTTCATGTTTATAATTTAGTAATGAGCCACTAAAGTTTTCTCCCAAATCAAGAATGATTTCAATTACTTTATAAATATCGTTTTATTTCTATTGAATGATTTACAAAGTTTCTACATGTTTCAGCATATGAACTTTTTTGATGAATTTCAAAATAAAGATGAAAATGCCTTGAACATTTTATGTCATGCCTGGGAAAAATTCATGGCACTTTGTATATTCGGAAAAGAAAGAAAAGAGAATGAAAAGTATGAAAGCTTTGATACAATGCTTAAGCATAAAGTGAATTGTTATGTGTTTTGTTTGGGTGAGAGAGTAACGGATGGAGTCACGTGCACGTCGACATATAGCCTTCTCTCGGCTTGCCGCATGAGGCCACGAGATCCTTGAGAAATAGGACTCGTTTTGTTTACGGAATAAATTTTGGTTTATCCGGATCGTTTTACGGTACTCTCGAACCGTTTGTTTGTGCATTGCATCTATGAATTGTCAAGAATGTGCACAAATTGAGCATTTTATATTGATGATTGAATGAACATGTTGTGTTGATGTGATAACATTTTTCACTATGCAATTACACTTTTCAACTACGAGTTTGACTCGGAATTTCGGATTTGACTGAGAATTGGGAAGCAAAGCGTTTTATGAACTTATTATGATTTTTGTATAACAAATGAACTTTTCAATGGTTTTGCTTGTTCTTCGTTATAAACCTGTTACCCATGAGCTATAAGCTCACCCCCCTTCATTCCCATCCACAGGTGATGAGAAGAAGATCGGGTGAAGGGAAGTGAAGGTTTCGATTTATATGTGTACTTATTGTATTGTTCTAAGTTAATTGGTATTGGAAATTTGGAATTGATATATTTTGTATATTCGGATATTGTATTGTGGCTTGGTATGCTATGAGAACTTGTAAATTCTATTCTTTGATGTAAATGAATTATGTATGGCTGATAACCAGTGGAAGTACGCATTTGTGTATACGGACCGGATTGAGTGAAAATTTGGTTTACTTGAGGGAGTTATGGTTATGATATGATTTTTTGTTATGCACATGTATTTATGTACCGAAATGAAATGAGATTGTAAGCTTCACGATTTCTGTGGTATACATCAATGCTCTGGTTCAATGATCGAACTCCGAGTTCGGGGCTCATCATGTTTAGTAGCAGAGTAAGAAGAGATTTCAGCAAATCATGCTTCAGTAAGACGGTATTTTTGTACCGAGGTTAGGTTTTGGAAACGTGGCCCGGCATCTGCGGTATCAAACCAGGTTAGTAAGTGTTATGGTTTTGGTTTGAGTTGGATTCCAGAAACGGGGTCCAACATTTGTGGTATTAGAGCCCAGCATTATGATCTTGCATGGGCGCATGTGTATGGGTTACACGCATAAGTCATTGTTAGGAGTTGAGGTGTGAAAATTTGAGGAACCAAGGTGATTGTTTGACTTAGATTGATAAGAATTTTGATTGATTTTAGTAATGTGTTCAGGAAATTGAGCTGTGAATATTGTCATGAATTGTGATAAAGTAATGATGAATCTCTATGTGTGAGAGAAAAAGTTGGAAAGATGAGATAAAGAATAGAAGTATATGTATGGAAGATCAATAGGTTGAATTTGAAATGATGATTGGTCCATCTGTCACGATCTGAGAAAAAGGAAAGTTATGGATAATTAGATGATGGGTAAACGGAACAGATAATGATTCAATGCAATTGTATTGGAGGATTGAACATGACAGCAATATTGTGCTATGGTGATATGTTTTCGAAAGTGAGATAGATACGAATGTATTACCATGGAATGTTTGAGGAGTATAGGGATATACGTATACACGATGAGATTAGAGGGTACAAGTAGAGTGCAATGGAAGCATAACTTTGTTATGATCCTAAGATGAGAAATTTGGAACCGGAGTGGTTTGTCGATTAAGACGATAAGAGTTCTGATCCGCAGTAAGAATGAATTAGTGGAATTAAGGTCAGAATGTCATTGTGAGTATGCACCGATAATTTCGAATTGATTGATGTCTGAGATGAATGAAATGATATGTAGTAGGGGAAAAATTGCAAATGCGTATAAGATCCCATCTTATGCATGAATGAGATTAAGAAAAAGGATAAAGAACTTCACCTCGTAAAAGGACACGAGGAGTTCTGAAAAGATCGATTACACCGACTCTCCGACAAGAGAGAGGAAATGCGATGAATCGGTAGCCCCAGAAAATGATGAAGCTTCTGTAAGGCAAGGAAGTGAGCCCTACGCATTCTATATGGTAATGTACCCATGATGAAATGATATAGCATGAGAAAAAGGTGAATTCTGGAAAAAACTAGCATAAAATTTGTGTTAGTATGTTCGATAAGGGCGAACTGTTGTCAAGATCAATGGCAATCAAGGTATCAATTGCG
Source organism: Erythroxylum novogranatense (assembly GCA_029891385.1). NCBI lineage: Eukaryota > Viridiplantae > Streptophyta > Magnoliopsida > Malpighiales > Erythroxylaceae > Erythroxylum > Erythroxylum novogranatense. Next base: position 87,928,662 of record CM057226.1, read on the forward strand.
TAAGATACAAATTGGTGATTTTAAGGAGTAAACCTGTGGACAGAATGGCATGACTTTGATGATGCCCAGCCAAGCATATGCGATAGCAAGTATGTTTGTTCCTCCTTTGAGTTTTGAGTGACTTGAACATTATCATCTTATGAAGATGAGAAAAAATGGTCTTCTCGAGGGATTAAAGGTAACTGATGATGTGATGATGATAGCACGTGAGTGATAAAGATTTGTATGAATGGTATCTCTTTTGCAGAAGAACTTCACTAAGTTAGATTAAGCAGATCAGATGGTTTGTATAAAGATTGATCAATGAAAGAACAGATAAAAAGGGGGTATGTAAGGATTCGAAAGTGAGTATTGGATTCCTATCCCTAATGGAGACTCAAGTAAAGAAGGTAGACGATACTACTGAGACTATATGTATTTTTGTTTGATGTCAAGGATCCAACCATGAGGGTGGATTCCTACATTGAGGAAGCACTAATTGCCAATATGAGGAGTATATCGGTTCATGTTATGTTTTGGATATGTATGTTTAGGAAAACAAGTTTATCTGATGAAGGTGTGACAATCACAGGAAGCTAAGATTTCAAATAAACTAAAGTGTGTGGAGGAAAGCAGACATCAGAATACGTCGATGCGAATTATGAGGAAATCTAAAGAATGGAGAAAATCAGTCAAGAAAAGTAAGACAATTGGGAATTGGAAAATAACAAGAGGTAAGATTTCCTCACTGAGGAATCAGTTAATAGAGGAATTACCAGGACTAGTTGTGGACATATGACGTTCTGACAATATTGGTTCAAGTTAGCAAATTTCCTGACAATACTATAGTATTGAAGAGTAAAGTGATCCAAGCGAAGTTTGATGATATGTTAAGTGTATTAGCATAGTTGAGAAAAATAGTTTAACTACTTGAGGAAAATAAGTAAATCGTATGAGGGACAAAAGTAAAGAAAATTGGAGGGATTATAACACCGATATTAATTACATCGTCTGGATTTGGAAATTAAGGATGATTGCATAAGAGATCAGAAAAAAGATCTGCGCAGTAAAATGAAGTGAATTCGTATGCTTGGAGACAATTGAAACCTTATAGGTTGATTGTTGATACATGAAGTGAAATTTGCTGCTATAGTGATTGCTGAAAAGTTGGAGACATATATGTACAGAAATATTTTGACTGTGTGTAAGATATACAGATCGTGCAATTAAGGTACATATTGAGTTGAAGAAATTGAATGCGAGATAGAGACAATGGATAGAGTTACAGGAAGTTTATGTTCTGCAAATGAGTACAAAATTGGTAAAGCTAGTGTTGTAATCAGACGCATGAATTCAATAGTAGTGAAGTATGAATTCAGTTTTAGAGGTTATCAGATCAAGTGCAATAAAGAGTGCTGAACGGAGTTGAATTCGGGCAAAATGAAGTGCCATTAGTCACGTAACATGTCAGATCAGTTTCACATGAATAAAGCTCAAAGTAAGGATTCAATGATTGTGAACCCTTCCACGAAAACGAAAATGAAAGTGAAGTTTAAGCTCGAGTAGGAAAAAGGATACTGGGTGATTGAGATAAAAAGCATGCGTACCGGTAAAGATGATTGAGCAAAGAGACTATCAGAATAGTACAAGTGGTGAGTTAAGTTATATGTCCTAGAAGAAATATGTCAAGTGACGGAGAATTTAAATTGTTGGCGGTCTTAACTGTCGGAGATATGGTTGAAGTCTATAGTGTGGAGTTCATGGGAATATGAAACCAATGTACGGTTCTATTTGACGTTAAGCATCACGATCGTTGTTATCGTGATTTCAATAGAATACTGTATGAGGAGTCTAATGAGAGAAAGAGCCATCGCATTGTATTATGATGAGTAAGGCCTACTGGTCATTGGTGGCTAGAATTGGAGACGTTATGGAAGGACGAGATTAAGTGATTCCAGGAAGATAAATGAATTAGACGGATCTGTGCCAAGAACATGGAATACAGTGAGATAGACGTAAGAGGAAAATGTACTGATACTAAAGTGATGTGAATTGTCTAGTGAAAGATGATTTGTCTTTGAGGATATCACCTTAAAGGGTGTGTGCTTACATGAGGTACAAAGTGTGCTCAAGTTAAGACAAAGAATTGACTAAGCCCTCGATGAAATGGGGTAGTTAGTGTTACTGCTAAAGATGTTTTGGATTTTAAATGTGATGTACGTGAGTATGTTAAGGAAATACTGATATGATATGGTATTGGTTTATCGACACAGGAAGTGGGAAAACTGTGAGTAGTCGGAAAAATGATGAGGAACTAGTTAAGAAAGAGAATGGCCAAATAAGGGATTGAAAGACCAAGCGAGTCTGTTGATCGCAATCAATTGAAAGAAAGTATTCGAGTGACGACGTTAAACGGGCATTGTGGGAACATCCTGCACTTTTTATCGGTCAGAGAATTTCGAGGACAAAATTCTTTTTAAGAGGGGGAGAGTTGTTGGCCCCCAAATTTTTCGTATTGAATTAAGCATGATTTAAATAAATTATGAGGTTTGATGGATAAAATTTTGGACCTACTTGCTATGTAAATGGTGGTAGAATTTATTTTATAGTTTGGTTGTATTAAAAATGGTAAGAATGTATAAGGGTATTTTGGTCATGACACTTAAGGTTATAAAGCCTAAGGCTTAAGTGGAAGGGGCAAAATGGGCATTTGACAATTAAGTAGGATTAAAAGAAAGAGGGAGAAGAAAGAAGGAAAAGAAGGAGAAGAGGAGAACAGAAGAAGCCGTGGAAGAGAGGAGAAGGGAAGAGAATTAGGGATTTTTATCTTTACGGTTTTTGACAAGTTCGGGACATTTTCGGGTAAGTTTTGCTTGTCTTAATCTTGTTTCGGTTGGATTAAACCTAAAGATAGGTTGCATGTAGTAGAATCGGTGGTTTAGGGTTTAAAGGTAAAAATGGTTAGATTTCCTTGGGTTGTTGGAGTTCTGACTGATTTTGAGGTTTGATTGAGTTAGAAATGTAGTTTAAGACTTGATCTAAGGTTTAGATGTGTTGTATTTGGAAAAGGGAAAGGATTGAAGTTGAAAAATGCTGGGAATCGGGTTTCGGAGTCGTTCTTCAGACCCGCACGTCGCGACGTGCGTATGAACACGTCGCGGCGTGCAAGAAAGGGAAGCAACGTCGCGACGAGTAAATGTTTATTCGCCACGACGTGCAGGGAAGGGTTCGTCGCGACGTGCGAACCTATGTTCGCCGCGACGTGCGTGTACGCCGCGGTGCACACTTGTGTGCCGCCCTGGCGGCGAACCCCTGTTTCAAAGGCGATGAATTTTGTTATTTTGGTTATATCTTGGGCTGTAGATGTCCAAATGAGGTGATCTTTGATTCGTTGTATTATAGAGACAAAATTTTACAAGTTTTATGAAGCAATGAAATTGAAAAGTCAAACTATAAGAATCTTAAAATTTGGGTCACGACTTGGGTATAGATTCTTGTTTCAGCATAAGGATAGTCTCAACTTGTTTGGGGTATACTTTCGGGTTTTTGAACCAAATTGAATGTTATTGAAGTCAATAGACATGTAAGACAATGAGGACTTTTATGGGAAAAGTGACCCGACTGTTTGGACTTTGGCAGAGTTTGGGTTTGTTTAGAATTTATCTTAGTGAATATGTGATATTTGGATCCCTAATCTGTATTCCTATTTGAATAGGAATTTTGCATTTGATTAAGGGAATCAAGGAAGGCAAGAGGATCAAGATGAGAGGTATCTTTATGCATGTATCCGAGCAAGGATATCAGGTGGGTTTCATGTTTATAATTTAGTAATGAGCCACTAAAGTTTTCTCTCAAATCAAGAATAATTTCAATTACTTTATAAATATCGTTTTATTTCTATTAAATGATTTACAAAGTTTCTACATGTTTCAGCATATGAACTTTTCTGATGAATTTCAAAATAAAGATAAAAATGCCTTGAACATTTTATGTCATGCCTGAGAAAAATTCATGGCACTTTGTATATTCAGAAAAGAAAGAAAAGAGAATGAAAAGTATGAAAGCTTTGATACAATGCTTAAGCATAAAGTGAATTGTTATGTGCTTTGTTTGGGTGAGAGAGTAATGGATGGAATCACGTGCACATCGACATATAGCCTTCTCCCGGCTGTCCGCTTGAGGCCACGAGATCTTTGAGAAATCGGACTTGTTTTTTTTACAGAATAAACTTCGATTTATCTGGATCATTTTACGGTACTCTCGAGTCATTTGTTTGTGCATTGCATCTATGAATTTTCAAGAATGTGCACAAATTGAGCATTTTATATTGATGATTGAATGAACATGTTGTGTTGATGTGATAACATTTTTCACTATGCAATTACACTTTTCAACTACGAGTTTGACTCAGAATTTCGGATTTGACTGAGAATTGGGGAGCAAAGCGTTTTATGAACTTATTATGATTTTTGTATAACAAATGAACTTTTCAATGGTTTTGCTTGTTCTTTGTTATAAACCTGTTACCCACGAGCTATAAGCTCACCCCCCCTTCATTCCCATCCACAGGTGATGAGAAGAAGATCGGGTGAAGGGAAGTGAAGGTTTCGATTTATATGTGTACTTATTGTATTGTTCTAAGTTAATTGGTATTGGAAATTTGGAATTGATATATTTTGTATATTCGGATATTTTATTGTGGCTTGGTATGCCATGAGAACTTGTAAATTCTATTCTTTGATGTAAATGAATTATGTATGGCTGATAACCAGTGGAAGTACGCATTTGTGTATACGGACCGGATTGAGTGAGAATTTGGTTTACTTGAGGGAGTTATGGTTATGATATGATTTTTGGTTATGCACATGTATTTATGTACCGAAATGAAATGAGATTGTAAGCTTCACGATTTCTGTGGTATACATCAATGTTCTGGTTCAATCATCGAACTCCGAGTTCGGGGCTCATCATGTTTAGTAGCAGAATAAGAAGAGATTTCAGCAAATCACGCTTCAGTGAGACGGTATTTTTGTACCGAGGTTAGGTTTTGGAAACGTGGCCCGGCATCTGCGGTATCAAACCAGGTTAGTAAGTGTTATGGTTTTGGTTTGAGTTGGATTCCGGAAACGGGGTCCAACAACTTTATTCTCTGTTGTTTGTAACTAGGACATTTTTTAATCCTAACGTTTACTTCAGACTACATTTTACAAAGAAAGATGAAGTTAATAGGAGTATGCTATTAACTATTACAACAATCGTTACTTATAAGAAGATACAAGATTTCTTAAGCTCACAAATGGAGATTTTATAAGGATGTTTCTGGTGATTTTGAGATGTCAATTTTTTTTAACTTGGATGCATTTTTTTTTAACTTTTGTTACTTGTTAAAAAGTAATCATCACTTTATTTTGGTTAAAATTCTACTTTTTTAATCTTCCAGTTGCTTGGTCAGACCAATTCAAAAGTGATGTTCCAAAATTGCAAATATTTTTAATTCAAATTATGAGTTAATATGTAAATGCAACAGGATGTGAAAGGAATTAAAGCATATTTGGATTCGTCAATCCATTCCAAAAATGGAATAGATTGGAGCACAAAATATTAAACAACTTAATCTTTGTTCGATATATTTTAACACTTCAAGAAAGATACGTTATTATCATTATTAAGTTGAATAATTTTTCTTGTAATTTCTTAATATATTTTTTCTTACTAGAATTCTTAATAAAACCAGTTGTTATATAGATCCAATTTGTCTTAACCATATCAATCTTTTAACAAATTAGGTTTATGAGGAACCGAGTTTGATAGATGAGAGTGACTTGGAAGATAATCTTAGATAGAAAAGTATTAACAAGTCATCTAGTGCAATGAATTTGAACGATGGTGATGATAAAGCTCCTGATGAGGATTTTGTACCAAATGGGAATAGAAATCAATGTGATTAGAGTGTTTATTTGACATAATGAAGTTTAAAGTTTTTATTTCCCCTCTTCTTTTAATTCCACTTATATGTGATATATATATTAAATTCTATATTTGCAATATAAATATAATTGTAAATATTTTTATTTCTATTTTCACTTCTAGTTGGTTTTTTTTTGCATGAATTCTTTTGTAAATTATAATAGTTTGAGAGTCATTGATATTTGTTATTCTTTTTATTTAATATTTTGGTGTAATTATTATTTATTATATGATTAAATTGTAACATTTAAAATAATTTATATTATCATTAATTTTATATTTGTATGGTGATTGAATAATTTTTCATATCAATTTTAGTTATTATTTACATATGAAATATGTAAAAAGTAATATTAATAAAATAAATAAATTGTTGTTATTTCAATTTTCTATTATTATGGTTTTAGAGATAGAGTTAAAGTAAAATTATAAATTATATAATTCAATATTTATAATAGTACTAAGTATTATCGATATTGATAAAGTATCGTGTTAAAATCAAATATATTGTCGATGCAGATATGGTATTCTTAGCATCTCTTGTAAGACATTTTGTCCATGTCTCATAAAGTTGGACTAATATTAATTGCAATTTTAGTTTTTAAATTAATTACAGGTTAAGTTATGTCATTTGATTATGATAAAGATAATAAAATAGCCCAATAAATGATCTACATTAATGGGTCGAAGTCCAGGTAGAAAATGGATCCCGATTAATGTGGACCGGGTCCATATCAACCTTGTGATGGGGAAGCCCGATATGGAAGCTATATGAAGGTAAGATCTCCTGCAGTTGCTAAAGAGTTCATTCATAAGCATAAGGATCCTGGCCCTTTAAGGAAGCTCATGATTTGAGGAAACTGTAGAAAGACCTAGCCTGTGAGTCGATGATCACTTTCCACTAAAGGGCTCGAGAGATTCAGAGACGTTTGGAGCTCGAAATTGGCATCAGAATCAGAGATGAAACCAAAATCTAGGTATTACGCATTACCTTTATTTTTAATCCTTCCATGTAGATCCGGGGTACATAATAAGGCTCCCACTACGTACTAACATGTCGTATCAGAGCTATTACGTGATCAGATTGCCAGAAGCGAAGGTTTTTTGATTTTTCATCTCATTTAATTTTCCTTAGTTTTTTATTCATTTTTTAGTTTTTTACGTATATAATTGCATAAAAGTGGTTTACATAAGGTTAGCTATGAAAAACGGGTTGAAAACAAGCCGAACGGAGCAAAAAACGGCCTCTTGGGATGTCGAAAATTGCCTTCTACATCGAAGGAGTGGAAGACCGTCGGGCGAGCGCGTATGACACACGCGCCCGATGCTACTGTAAGGCATGGGGCGTGCCTGTACGGACGACATGTGCAGCGTGGCAATTCGGGCGCGCCACGTCACTCCAGCCGGCGAGTGACGCTTGTCGCCCGTGCATCGCACGCACGCGCGGCTCACAGCTCGCTCACCGACCAGCATGAAACGGCGGACTCGTGTGCGGCACACGCCCATTCGAATCGTCCACGCGTTCGTCATGTGGCCTAGCAGATGCGCGACACGTTTTGGCACGCGCATGGCACTCGTCACACAGTGCCCGCGCATGGCACTCGTCACACAGTGCCCGCACGTCTGTGCGTGGGTAGACGTTTGTAAGGTGCATCTGGCAGCGCGCATGTGTAACACGCGAGCCCTCCGGTGACGCGCACCAACGTCATCGATGACGTCGACTGCTGACGTCAACTGTACGGACGCAGCTACAGTGATTTCAACAAAAAAAAAACCCCAAAAATTTCAGATTTCTTGTAAAGTTATCCCGGGGTGTTTTGGGTCAGTTTTCGAGTCCGAAAAATTTATAAAGTAACCTTTTTCTATTTTTATGGATTTATTACATTTGTGATAAATTAAAGTTTAACTCCAGAAAAAGGAATTAAGGTATTCTGAATCCGATTTCGATTGAATTTTCATGTTGCGGACTTCTTATGAGGGAGATACATGAGGTGTCGTGTCTCGGGTTTCATTTTCAGTGTTCAGGATTGCATGATAATCAATCAGAAATAGGAATTGAGACATTCTGAAGCCATTTTGAGTGAATTTTCGTGCAATGAACTTGCCATAAGGGAGATACATGACGTTATCGTGTCTTAGGAGGTTGGTTCAGTATTCGGTGATGCACGATAGCCACTCTACTGAGATTTTTCGTTTTCAAAAGTCTCTAATGAAGTTTTCAGAAAATGTCTTCAGCACGTGTGTATGAAAATGAGATTGTGCATTAGAATTTTTGCATTTATTGAAGTTGCATTCTCACATGCAGTATGCCCATAAAGTATGTGAAGATGACATAAAGATGTATCCATTATGCTTGCGGACTTTTTGGATGTTGATGAGAATGTAGTCACCAAAGTGGCCTTTCAAGTTAGTATTTTGAATTGTTTTGCTTGCATGTTGGGGGATGTCTCTGATTTTATGTTTGTTTATTCTGCCCAAAGGTGTTGGCCTTACATAAAATTTTGAGATGTGCATAAAAGCATTAGATGGAGGGAGGCTATTACTCAAGTGATCTATTCACCAAAATGTGGTAGTGTCATGAGAGTTGATAGTTTATACTTCAATCGCTTTTATGTGTGGAAGTCTAATTGCATATATTATGTATTCAGCCCAATGGTGTTTCATAATATGTGTGATCGGATTTTCAAGAAAGATACTATTCAATGGCTTTAGTATCGTTGATCGGCGGCTTATCGTTCAATTTAAGAATTGATCCTTGGAAACCGGTCAAATAAAATTTATACCAAGGATTGCAATCTGAGGATGCAACCTCGAATTCGACTCTCGAGGAACCAATGCACCAATTGATCCTAGACTAGCCTAATGTTTGAATTATGCATGCAATGAAAGCAATAAAAGGGGTCTTGATTGATTAATCTAAAATTAAACTAAACTAAAGCAAAGGTAAATATTTTGGGATTTTGAAAAGATAAGGCAATTTAAATTAAATGAGACCTAAAACTATTAATTAAAACTCTCACGAAAATGTGGCTCGGGTCATCATCGTTCAAAATAATATCGGGTTTGAAATCCACTAAGTTTGAAAGCTAAACCTTAACAACTCGTTAAGTCCAAGATTTAATTAATCAACTCGATTAACTAAATCTTGTTAAAACCATAGTGTATGTATAGAATGATTAATGCAATAAATCAACCAAATAATAACACAATCAACAATCAAACATAACTAGGCGATTAAATCAATTAATGTAATCATCCAAGCGATATACATGAACTCCATGTATTTAAAACGACATTCAACAATAATCAATCCATAACATAAATCAAAGTTTAACATCCGATTAAACTATAACCGGATTCAATCCATCATACGTGCATTCTCCAACTCGGAGTTGATACAAAATATAGAAATCTAAAACTAAGATCGATTACCTGTTAAGCTCACGAAACTCAGACCTTACTCCATCTTCAAGAGGTGAAGACTTAGCCACGCATCACGGCAGAAGAGTCCATCACTCTTTGGGCACCCGACGCTTGCTCATGACTCGAGACGGTGAAGGATGAATGAATGGTCGCTGACGAAATAAAGGCAGAGGAGAAGATGGTGAAAGTAGACGATGTCTGTTGCCTCCGAAACAAACTGCAAAAACCAGAGAAAACCAAAAAAAACTATTAGACGAACAGAGAAAACAGAGAAGAAGAAATTCACCTCTGGAGTGCGGCTGCCTCGTTTTTTCCCTAAATGGCAAGATTTTATAGGAGGTTGTGCGGGCCGGGTCAGAACAGTGGATTAATTTCCATTTATAGTCCGGGTTACCCGACATTCGCTGCGGCGAATGGCTGTAATTCGCCGCGGTGAATGAGTTTGGTCACTCGTCGTAGCGAATAAATTAAATACCATTAATTTGCTGCGACGAATGGAGGTCTTGGTTCGCCCCAACGAATCTTGCGGCGTGTTGACTTCTTGAATGTTGACTCCTTTGGTCCTATAAAATACAACCCATTTGCAGTATCAATTGTCCCAATAAAAATTATGCAGAATTAATGACAATTGACAACAAAATACTGACAATGTGCAATTTATCAAAACTCAATATCGGGACCAAAATAAGCATAAAATCATAGATCGAGAGTCAACAAATGCATAATTACTAAAGAAAGCGGGCCTAATTTATAGTATAAATTTGGTCGATCAAATTCCCCACACTTAAACCTTTGTACTCTGAACAAAGCTTATAAGAGTCAAAAGGTACAAGAGTAAAGAAAATTCTTCCCATGCTCAAACAACAACCAAAATTGACTCAATCCACTTTATCGAATTGAACGCAAATTGAAGAGTGCTAATAAAACAAACATTGAAAAATTTAAGCACGTGAGATTGAACAGCAGAGAATCACTCGAGGATATGATGTTTACGCTCAACTCACTTGTATAGTAGGGATATTTTCTCTCAATCTACTTAATACATCTCCTACCATAGGCTTGTATCAATTTTATTTCTCCACTACAAGGACTATCAATTTGAAGATCAAGAGGTATTTAAGGGTTGTAATGAGCGGAAGGCTAAATGAATGGATGATGTGAGAAAAAGAAAAAATATGAGCATGGCATAAAATGAGGGATCGATGTCGATAATCTATACTGAAACTAGACCTCTACTAAACTAAATTTTGATTGATGTTTTTTTTTTTGAGATACTAATCCCATTTTGGGATTCAATACACATTATTATCCCTTTTTTGGAATAAACAAGACTAAAATTTTTTTTTGTTTTTTTTTTCACTAAAAATAGAACAAACTGACTATTGACGTCATCTGAAAATAATGCATGCAAATGCTTATAGCAAGAAGGCTCAAAGGGCTAGCTAAGAGGAGCAGTGTTTAGGGGTTGGTGTTTGGGGAAAAATTTGAAAGAGCGAGCGCCTCTATCATATCCACAAAAATCTAGTCCATCAAGCTTTGAGTAAAAACTGACACAAGTTCTAGAGAAGCATGAACTAAGCAGATGCACACACAAAAATATAGAAGAAAAATCTTTGGCTCGAATATCCTTCCAACAAGGTTTTGTCTCAATGATCAATCTCAAAACTTAAAAACTTAAAATGCTACCTTGTTAGCATGCTCCCATTTACTTTGTTTTGAAAACTTCAAAAGTTAAAATTTTTGCCAAAACCAATTATCGTTCGAAGAATGGAGAGCATTTTCACAAAAACTCAAACTCAAGTATCAGTTTGAAACTTATAAGGGCTTTGCATGCAAGGGCACAAAAGAACGAGTACAGAAAATGTTTGATTGAGTCCAAATTTATCAGTAAAAGCAACGGGCCCACAAAATTATGCACAAGTTTTAATAGGTGTACAATGCAAAATATAAAAGGGAACGGCTCCCCCACACTTAAACATGGCATTGTCCACAATGACAAAAGTAGCAGGGCACAGAGGAAACGAAACAAAAATAGACAAAACAGAAATGTGGATATAGCATGAAGCTCAAAACGACAAGTTGCGCAACATGAAGGATTCAAAGAGCTAGCCTAGAACAAAAGATATCGAATAAAAGAAAATACAGCAAAAACAAAAATAACCAGAAGACAGAAAGAACATGCTAAACTAAACAGGAGGATCATCCTCAACGGGCGGTTCGGGAGGGGCAGCAGCACGAGGAGCACGAAAAAGAAGGTGAGGCGGAACTATAGTAAAAGAGTTAGGAGCAGCCATGACCGGAGGCGGAACGGTGGATCAAGGCAGTGGTAATCATGTTCGATTATGGAGCGGAAGGTCTCGCGGTCAGCCTCCATTTGAGTCTCAAGACGACGGATGTCCGCTCGAAGCATGGTCACCTCGGGAGAAGCTGAGGCAACTGCAGGTGGAGGAGACTCACGAGACGGAACCGCGGAGGGAGCAAGAGGAGGAGGTTTCTCGCTACTGCTAGCATTGTGAGTTTGAGACATGATTCCTGCAATTACAAGTAATAGAAACAAAACTTAACCGGCAAAATCATACAGAATCACCCTCCTCGTCGCGACTCACGCTCGGAAATCACCACGAATCGAGGTCCGCATCCATTCGTCATGACGAAAGGGGGGGTTCGCTGCGACGAATGGGCTTCTTCGTTAGTCGCGACGAATTATGAAGTTAAATCGCGTGACGGCGATCTGTAATCACGCAAGCGAACAATATTGCTGGTACCTAACTAAACATTAAACAACGAAAATGAAAGCGAACAAAGAAAAGAAACTACGAGAGTCAATAGTGGAGGAGACTTTGAAGGAGACGACTACGGAGGGAATGAGAACAGAGGTGGCGAAGAAACGAGAGAATGAGGGAGAAAAAGAAAGAGGAAGAAGGAGAATGAATAGGGTGAGAGGCAAACAAAAGGGCGCGAAAGGAAAAAGACGGACAGGGTCCTTGGACAAAAGAGATGTCCAACGGTTCAGAGGGTTCGCCGCGACGAGGCAGTCGCTAGCCGTGGCGAATAAAACACAAAACCCTACATTAGCCGCGGCGAACAGCAAAGTTCGCTGCAGCGAATCACCCAAAACATAACACAAATTCTATGGATCCTACACAAATTGCACAAACATTCAATTTATCATCCACATATCAACAATTCTCTTCAATCTAATCATGCTTTATTAGGAAGAACACAGAGCTAACAAAGGGGAATCAAATTATTCAAGCGGAAAGGAAATCCTATCTACTACTCTAATTCTCTTGGTTAAATCCTCCCCACACTTAAACAATATAATCATGCTCAACAATACGCACGTTGGTATAAAACATAGCACAATTATATAGTAAATGAAGGAAAGAAAACACGGCACTCAAGCGGTCTTGTAGCTCGGTATGGACTCTCGTTTGATATCAAGCTCCATTTCGGTGACTTGGTTGCTAGTCGACTCCACGTCCATACCGCTTTTGATTGTGCTCTGTAAAATCGTCAAAAGAGAAACTTTCTCCAAAAATATCGATGGCGGGATATAAAGTTTCTACAAATTGAGCGAGCTTCATCAATAGAAACATCAAGCATGTGAACACCCGATGAGAATAATCTTCATGAGGATGCTTCATAGCTTCATACATGTTGAAGCTAACTTGTTGATCACCAACTTCCATGGTGATCTCCCTTCCTTCATGCTAATCATCGTGCTCATGATCCGAAGGAAGGGTCGCCCAGGATCAAGGAAGTGTCTGCACAACTTGAAGACATATCTAGAGCGTAGAAATCTGCGAAACACTAATCCTTTCACTGGACCAAGATGTCTCGATGATTCCCATTGGATGACGGAAGGATCTATCGATAGCTGTAAGACTACGATAGGCTTTATGCTCTTAACGCCTGTGGCTTCATAAAATGATTTCGGCATTACGTTAATCGCCGCTCCCAAATCAATAGAGCTCTTCCAATGGTCACCTTTCCTATAACACAAGGAATGGTGAGCGATCTGAGTCTGACACTTCACAGGATTTGGGGCTTAAATAAAGCCGACACATTTGAGCTCACTTGGACACGTTCGTTCGCCAAAATTTCCTCTTGTTTGTGCACAAGTCCTTGGTACTTGGCGTGGCCGCACTTTCTTAATCAAATCCAGCGAGGGCACGTTGACTTCAACCTTCCCAAACAGGTCAATGATTTCTTTTTCGTGTTTGAGCTCATTGACTCTCTTGCTCATCGGATCTGAGTTCGGAAAAGGAGGTCCTTTAAGTTGACTTCCTTACTGGCTGGTTCATTTCTGCTCGATTTATCCTTATCGGCTCTTCTTCCCGAAATGCTCGATGATTGCTCTTTATCCTCAATTGTTGATTGCTTCTTGTTCCTCAACAATTCTTCTTCGCGATCACTCTCGATCGCACGACTTACTTCTCTCTCACTTGGCGCTTCTTGACCTCAATTTCCTCGGTGCATTCTTCTTCTTGAGAATGTCGAAATGCACTTTCTTTCCACTCCTCAACTCAATTGCATTTAAACTCTTCGGGTTTATTACCGTGTTGGAGGGAATGGATCCACTTCTCCGAGCTTGGTTGTCACTCAAATTATTAGACAATTGGGTGACATAGGCGTTCATGTTCTCGGCCTTGGTCTCCCATTGCTCCATGCATTTCTCCAAGGCACTAAAGCGGGCAGCATTCTTAGCAGAGTCCTGTTGGATGAGGTTCGCGATGGCGTTGAATTGATTTGTTGTGGAAGTTCGTTCCTCTTTCATCAACGTCATCATACCATGCGTGTTGATTAGTGTCCTCTTTTGGTGGTCGTGGTTGCACCGTCAACGCTTCTGATCGGGAAGCTGGTTTGTAGATGGTCGGCTCCACTCCCTTGTTGAAAGCGGTTGGGTGCTCTTCCTTCATTATTCCTCCAATGAAGTTAGGATGAGATCTCCATCCTTCATTATAGGTGTTGATACGGGTCCCACTTTTGATTTTATGCGCTTGGGTAGACAGCGGACACTTCTTCATACCTTCGGGACGGACCTTTGGAAATGTGCATCACCGATCCACAAGATTAGCAACTAGGTGCGACCGATTCGATGGAAGGCGATGGGCGATGCACATTGATTCTTAAGCTCGGTAGTGATCGAGGATAAGCGTGAAGTTATCCTATGCTCGAGGAATCTACTTTCGATTCCGGCTCTCCATTCTCTTAGTTTGAGCCGTCATGGCTCCTACTTCATTCACATTCACGGAATCGCGGACCTATATCGTTGATGATTGGGACCATCCTCTTTATCGGGGCCCAGCTTACGGCGCGGTCGAGTCAATCAACGAACCTCCGACGCTTGACATCCAACATTCCTTTTCTTGATTCTTTACCCCATCATAAAATATTGAACCAATTGTTCATCGAGGATTTGATGATGGGGCACCGAGATAACAGATCTTGGAATCTGTTCCAAAAATCATACAGGGACTCGTCATAATCTTGTTTGGCAGAATATATCTCCTTTCTCATCGACGACGTCTTAGAAGCTGGAAAATACTTTTCCAGAAAAGCTTTCCGCAAGTTGGTCCAACTGTGATAGGCATTCGCGACATGCCTTGGGAGGCTCATATACCACTCCGGGCCTTTCCTTCTAACGACAAGTGGAATACCTTCCACAAAGACTGGTCGAGATGTGCTCCTACGAGCTTCATACTTTGTGAGATCATTGTGAGGGCTGAAGATGCATATAGGGTCCTCTCCCGCCAAACCGTGAAAATTGGGAAGGAGTTAATCAATAAACCTTTAACCCGAAATTTACGTCGAAGTTAGAGGTGCAGCGATGAAAGGATCGTAGTTTACGTCCGAGGTTGTAGCTTCTCGGATGGTTCTACGTCTGATGTTCGCATTGTTGTCATCTACGCGTTCCTGGTCACCGTTAAGACCATGATCTCCATTTCGGGGTGGTTGACCGGGATATTCTTGGTGTTCAGCCATCTCAGATTCTAGTCGAACTAGTGTGCTAAGTCTTTCTTGCTCTCTCTTGTTTTTCCTAAGTTGTTTAAGGTGTCGCTCAATTTCAGGTTGAAAATGAACTAGCCTAAGTCTACGGGGCATGCACAAGAGAAGTTCACCTAAGATAGCTCCCTAAAACGACAGCGGATAGCAAGGCTTAAATTCACTCGAGTTATTGCGACGTATAGAAACTTCATTGCAATGAATGAATAAAATTATAAGTTTATTGCGGCGAATATATGAACTTCATTGCGGCGACTAATGAACTCATTGTGACGAATGATGAACTCGTCACGACTAAAAACCTGACTAGCAAAGCAAACGAAATTAACTTAAAATTAAGCACAATAAACAAAAACAATCAGAATAAACACTTAAACAAAGCAGAATGAAATCACAAACAGGATTAACACTAAAAACACTTAAGCAGAATAGAATAAAATAAAATTATGCAATGCAAACAACAAAAATTAAAATTAAAACAAACACTGGCTAACCTAGAGAACCAATTAATTTGATTCCCTGGCAACGGCGCCAAATTTGATCGTGACTTATCGTTCAATTTAAAATTGATCCTTGAAACCGGTCAAATAAAATTTATACCAAGGATTGCAATACAGGATGCAACCTCGAATTGACTCTCGAGGAACCAATGCACCAATTGATCTAGACTAGCCTAATGTTTGAATTATGCATGCAATGAAAGCAATAAAAGGGGTCTTGATTGATTAATCTAAAATTAAACTAAACTAAAGCAAAGGTAAATATTTTGGGATTTTGAAAAGATAAGGCAATTTAAATTAAATGAGACCTGAAAACTATTAATTAAAACTCTCCGAAAATGTGGCTCAAGGTCATCATCGTTCAAAATAATATCGGGTTTGAAATCCACTAAGTTTGAAAGCTAAACCTTAACAACTCGTTAAGTCCAAGATTTAATTAATCAACTCGATTAACTAAATCTTGTTAAAACCATTAGTGTATGTATAGAATGATTAATGCAATAAATCAACCAAATAATAACACAATCAACTTAATCAAACATAACTAGGCGATTAAATCAATTAATGCAATCATCCAACCGATATACATGAACTCCATGTATTTAAGAACAACATTCAACAATAATCAATCCATAACATAAATCAAAGTTTAACATCCGATTAAACTATAACCGGATTCAATCCATCATACAGTGCATTCTCCAACTCGGAGTTGATACAAAAATATAACGGAAATCTAAAACTAAGATCGATTACCTGTTAAGCTCACGGAACTCAGACCTTACTCCATCTTCAAGAGGTGGAGACTTAGCCACGCATCACGGAAGAAGAGTCCATCCTTCTTTGGGCACCGACACGCTCATGACTCGAGCGGTGAAGGATGAATGAATGGTCGCTGACGAAATAAAGGCGAGAGGAGAAGATGGTGAAAGTAGGCGATGTCATTGCCTCGAAACAAGCTGCAAAAACCAGAAAACCAAAAAAACTATTAGACGAACAGAGAAAACAGAGAAGAAGAAATTCACCTCTGGAGTGCGGCTGCCTCGTTTTTGCCCTAAATGGCAAGATTTTATAGGAGGTTGTGCGGGCCGGGTCAGAACAGTGGATTAATTTCCATTTATAGTCCGGGTTACCCGACATTCGCTGCGGCGAATGGCTGTAATTCGCCGCGGCGAATGAGTTTGGTCACTCGTCGCAACGAATAAATTAAATACCATTAATTTGCTGCGGCGAATGGAGGTCTTGGTTCGTCCCAGCGAATCTTGCAGCATGTTGACTTCTTGAATGTTGACTCCTTTGGTCCTATAAAATACAACCCATTTGCAGTATCAATTGTCCCAATAAAAATTATGCAGAATTAATGACAATTGACAACAAAATACTGACAATGTGCAATTTATCAAAACTCAATGTGCGGGACCAAAATAAGCATAAAAATCATAGATCAGGAGTCAACAAATGCATAATTACTAAAGAAAACGAGCCTAATTTATAGTATAAATTTGGTCCAATCAATCGTTGTTGTCCTACATTAGTGCTGATTTAAAGATCATCATCATAAAGTCACCTTTTCAGTCAACTAAATCAGTGTCACCATTGAAACCCTTGCTGGTTTCAATATAAAGAATTAGAAGGAGAATTGGATGGAGGGTGTTTTTAAGGTTATAAAGATAGCTATAGTTGAAATGGCCATATGGAATGGTAAGCCATCTCCACTTACATCCATGAGCTCGATAGCTCATAAAGTAGCTTATAAAGCCAAGGATTGGTCTAACAGATTATATCTGACGACCATTAAGAATCCATACCTAACCATCTGCAAAGTGAACTTCCGGAAACAGACATAGTGAAGGAGTTTCTTGATAATGTCTCCCAGAGGTACACAGTCTCATCCGGTCTTAAGACAAGTGCCCTGATGAAAGTATTATTCTCCATGAAGTATACAAAGGAAAAAGGGGAGTAATGGAGTACATATAGAGAATAATTTATTTTCACAGTAGGTGAAGATATTGAGACTTCAATGCTTTGATATCCCATTGTGTTGCTGAGGTAGAGAAACTCAAGCTGTTACTCCTACAGTCCTGGAAGCAGCTTAAGGGAAGAAAAAGATGAAGTTCATTAAGTTCAAAGGTAGAAAGTTCGAATCTTCTCCATATGCTGACGTAGGTCAAACCAATTCTGGTAAAAGTCCCTTGGACATAAAGAAACCAGTAGTATGAGGTTTAAAGGGAAGACTAAGACCATCAGATTACTGTTTGGTTTATTAATTATGAATATAATTTGCGATAGTTATTATGTATAAGTGACTATTTAGTGGAACATCTATTCAAGGGTGCTTCCACAATGCAATAGTTCATATCTAGGATGAAGCCAAATAAAGAGAAGGAGGAACTAATAGTTCACAGCAATAAAGATGTGGAAGTGTGATCGCGGCTTTGTCGATTCGACCTTACGATCGATCCTTGGAAACCGGTCAAAAATAATTTATACCAAGGATTGCAGTATAGGATGCAACCTCGGGTCGTCTCACTTAATCGGAACCTAATGAAATGGACCTAAAGTAGCCTATATGTCATAAAATGCAAGTGAAATCAGTGAGGAAAAGGGGGTTTTGTTTGAAAACATTAACTACACTAAAAAGCATGTAAAAAGTATTTTTGGATTTTTGAAAATAGAAAAAGAAAATACTAAAACAAGTGATAAAATCCTCTTGAAAACGAGCTTTGGCTATCACAGTTCAAAACTAAGTGTGAATGGTAAACCTTAAAGAACTCACTTTAAGTTCAGGGTCTTAATTAATGGACTCCTGTCACTCTCGACTCCATTTCTCAAGACCCCATTGAGTGCTCTTGAGCCTCAGAACCTTAAAGGACTCTTTAAGTCCAGGATCTTGACCAATTAACTCCATTTGCTCAAGATCCCATTAAGCTCATCTTAGTGTGTGCGTTGGGATTAGAAATCACTAAGTTTGAATGGTAAACCTTAAAGAACTATCTTTAAGTCCAGGGTCTTAATTAATGGACTCATGTCACTCTCGACTCCATTTCTCAAGACCCCATTGAGTGCTCTCGAGCCTCAGAACCTTAAAGGATTCTTTAAATCCAAGGCTTTAATCAATGAACTCCATTGCTTAAAAGCTTGTTAAAAGCATCTTAGTGTGTGCGGTGGGATTAGAAATCACTAAGTTTGAATGGTAAACCTTAAAGAACTATCTTTAAGTCCAGGGTCTTAATTAATGGACTCCTGTCACTCTCGACTCCATTTCTCAAGACCCCATTGAGTGCTCTTGAGCCTCAGAACCTTAAAGGACTCTTTAAGTCTAGGATCTTGATCAATGAACTCCATTGCTCAAGATCCCGTTAAGCTCATCTTAGTGTGTGCGGTGGGATTAGAAATCACTAAGTTTGATTAGTAAACCTTAAAGAACTATCTTTAAGTCCAGGATCTTGATTAATGGACTCCTGTCACTCTCGACTCCATTTCTCAAGATCCCATTGAGTGCTCTTGAGCCTCAGAACCTTAAAGGATTCTTTAAGTCCAAGGCTTTAATCAATGAACTCCATTGCTTAAAACCTTGTTAAAAGAATCTTAGTGTGTGCGGTGGATTTGCCAATGCAATGGGTCAAATGAAATCTAGCATCAACTCAATATCAAACACAACTAGGCAGATAAAAGAGAATCGACAAGATCACAAGTTGACATATATGAGACTTCATATATTTAAGCACAGAATTCTACATAAACAAATCCACACACCTTACATTGTTCAACACTTAATTAAACTCTAATTAAGCTAATCTAACTACAAAGCAATAAACCCCAACTCGGTTGTTCATAACAATGTAGTTAAATGTGATAATGTAAACTACCAATCCAAACAACGCATTAAATGTCCAACATTTAACTATAATCAAATAGCTTCACTACAAATTACAAACCCTAGACCTAGGAATTTATAAATCATAGCTAAACTATAGATTAAGCTACTCCCCTTGAAAGCTCGGTGAACTCCAACCATCACTGCATCTTCAACAGGAAAGAAATGCAAAGCCATGCATAGCAACCAGAACCTTCACAACTCGTGAAGAATCCAAGCTACCATGATGGAGTCGACAGTAAAAATGGGCAACAAAACCTATGTGAAATTATCCCCAGGGAACCCCGAAGGGAACCCTGGCTGGTGGACGATGTTGCTTCCTCTTCTTCTCTCTTCGCTCGTCTCCCTTCTCTCTGCCGTATGTCGATCCCCAGAAGATGATGATGCCCGTTCTAACCTAATTCAGCAATATTTAAAGGATGGTTCACGGGCCGGGTTAGTACAACGAGTGATTTTTTCATTTAAAGTCCGAATGCCCGTCTTCACGTCGCGACGTATAAATTAATATTCGTCGCGACGTGTGCTCTGACTTGCTCGCCGCAACGTGTTGAATTGTCGACGTCATGATGTACGATCTGGCTTGCTCGTCGCGACGTGTTGAATTGTTGACATCGCGACGTACGATCTGTGTTGATGCGCCACGATGTAGGAATTACATTTCTCCGCAGTGAGGTGATTAGTTCACGCCGCAACATGCCTTAAGGACTTCATGTCGTGTTGACTCTTCTTATCCTTTTTGACTCCTTTTCTCCTACAATATAAAATAACAATTTGCAGAATCAATTGTTCTTAAAAAAAATTATAATGCAATTAATGTCAGTTTGTACAATTTTAATAGCAAATTGCATAAAACATAAGCTCACCGTAAGAGACTAATTTAAACACAAAAATCATGAATTAAGAGTCAAAAAGTGCATTAACAACCATGAAAGTGTAGCCAATTATATATTAAACTTGGGCTCAATCAAAGTGATATCTATAAGAGGTGTATGTACTGAACTTTATAATAAGGTTCATTAGGATTTACATGACACATTTTATATATGATCTTTTGATCAATTAAGGATACTGAAGGTTGAAATTTTGCATTTAATACTTCTGTTATACATTTATGGTTTAATGCAAAATATAAAGATGCAACTTTCTTGTCATATAGTTTGTATAGAATGTGTCTTATCTCGAATTAGATATATACTTCTTGGTATCATGCTAAACAAGGTATGAAGAACCTGATGAACGAGAAGTCATACATGGTGTGACATAAAAGTTTAAGCCACATTTCTAGAGCTAGGATTGAGAGATTGATCAGGGAAACCATTTCTCAATTCTAGTTTAAGATGATCTGGAACATGTACTGACGATCACAGGGGTAAGTTGACTAATAAGGACACTGGGGTCAACTTATTCTTCTAACTTGTTGAGTCTGATATATAAAGATTTTGGCAGACCTCATACAATTGCATTGTGCAATTATGAAAGTATTCTGACAATTCTTGGTGATTGTTCCTGTCAAAGTCATGTGTTCTTGCTTAAATTCTGAAGGTTGAGAACCAGTTGGGAAAATTCATCAAGATAGTCAGATTTGACCAAGGAGGAGAATATCATGGCAAACATGATGTTTCGGGGCTTTAAAAGGTCCGTTTGTTAGATATATAGAGTCAGTTGGAATAGTGACTTAGTTTATTATACCAAGTAGTTCTGAGAAAAATGATGTGTTGCCGAAAGGCATAGCTCCACCCTAAAAGACTTAAAGAAGTCAATGCAAAGTAGGACTAATATACCTATCTAGAAGTTGAAGAACTCAGCCTTGCGCAAACTCGTGTAAAGGGCTACCCTACTGAGATAGGATAATCCTTATAAAGAAAGATTTACTCGCTCCCTTCATTTCTATTTAGTAAAATATCTTAACCACATTAGGGCTACAGATTTTACTGTAGATAAGGAGGGACCAGAATAGTGGAATTATAAGCAGCCAAGTTTTTGGAATACCATGTCTATGATGATGGTAGGTCTTTTGACCTTTCGAATGATAGTAGGGTAGATATTATTGTTATTTGGCACCCGCTACTCTTGCAGTTAGATCCGGTGGATCTAGATTTTTGTATCGCACCTGTACAAGAATAGGAACTCATACCTGTGCACATAGAGGGATTCCTGGAGGTACAAGATCTAATAAAGTCACTGGATTGAGACGACCTGCTATCCTATCTGACAACATAGTCTGTCTGGTGTACTGGACTATGTTATTAGACATATTACGGATCTAGTTACTTTTACAAAAGTTGTTTCTGGACCTAATGCGAATGTGTGGTAGGATGTGATGAATGACGAGATGCAAGCCACGAAGCATAGTAAGGTCTAGGAGTTAGTTGATTTGCATAAGGAATTGCAAGCTTGTCAGTTGTAAATAAAGTTTGAGACCTAAAGGATTTTAGGATAAAGTTCAAAGGTTTAAAGGCTTGCTCAATTGCCTAAGGGTTCACTCAGGGAAAAGGTTGACTTTGTGTTACCTTTTCTCTCGTATCCTCGTAGGATATATTTTGAGTGATAAAATCAATTGTAGCTTATGATGATATAGAGTTACATTAGAAAACTGTTAAAACCACCTTCCTGAGTAAGAACCTTTATAAAGTGGTCTATACGGTACAATCTGTAGGGTCCCAGGATCCAGACAGTATTAACATGGTTTGCGAGTTATGCAGATCAATATATGGTTTACAATAAACCTTCAAAAGGTGATACCTTACATTTGATGATGTTATGACCTCTTCTGGCTTCTTGGGAAATAAAGGCAGAAGGACGCTTGTACTATGTAGTTGAAGGGAGCAAGTTATCTTCCTATTACTGCATAAGGATGGTAAATTGCTCACATCAAGTCCTTGATCATGTTGTATGAGGGTAAACAACTTTAACATAAAGGACCTTAGTATAGCATCTTTTGTCCTAGGTATTCGGATTCACCAGGACATATCTCAACACTCAACAGATCTCTCAAAGAATGCATACATTAAGTATGTGTTACAAAGGTTTAATACGGTTGATAGTAAACCTGTCGTAACACCTGTCTCTTATAGTGAGAGATAATCTTTGGTACAGTACCCAAAGAATAAAGTGAAGAGAGAGATTATGAGGAATGTTCCATATTCTAGTATGATGAATAGCTGATGTATGCTTGGCTATGTACTAGATAGGATATTGCAATCACTGTTTGACTGTTTGGTCAATATCTGGTTAATCCAGTTATAGACTTTAGGAATGCAGTCTAGTGAGCGTTGAGATACTTGAAAGACTTAAGGATTTTATGTTGACTTATAGAAAAGTCAACAGACTAAACCTCGTCGGGAATTCAGATTTAAAGTTAGCTATGTGTTCGGATGATCAAAAGTTCACTTAAGGTTACAGCTCAAGTTTGCAGATGATATAATGTCGTAGAAGTGTGTCATAAAGACACATGTAACTTCCTCGACCTGGCATGCTAAGGGGTTGCTTCGCAGATGGTTTAACTTAGAAATTTAATTTCTAAGTGGTCTGTGGTCCATTCAGTGGCTAGACCCATCTGGTTTTACTGTGGCATTCTTCTTACATTGTTGTTTAATGACAACGAAGAATATCATAGGGTCATAGCAGTTGAAGATCAATTATTTGGTCATAAAGGTGTTGACACGAAAATGTGACATTAAGGTTTGGAGCATTTAAGGACTGAGGAATTGCAAGTAAATCCTTTAATTAAAGGACTTCACTCACTTGTGTTTATAACACAAGTATACAATATGGGTGTTTTGATGTCGTTAGACACTGCCAGTTAGAGGATCGTTGTGTTTGCTCCATATACATTCGTACAATTTAAAGTATTATGATAGTATGATGGTTCATTGATGAAGATGATCATCGTTTATCCTCAGTATTACGTGTCATCATACATTGTCATAGTGCGTATAAAAGTCTTAAGATTTGTGTCAATCTTAAGCATTTGAAGGTCACTGGGCATATATACAAATTGACCTTATGCCTATGTCATTTAGACACATACAGTTTAACATAGATATTTATAAAGTTTAACATGACATAGGGGGTATAAGTTTTTAATCCCATAAAGGTTCTCTAATGCAGTTTAGCATTAAGTTGGAGAACATAAACGTTTACTGTTTAGCATTTGGTGAGAGAAAACATGATTTCTCTAATGTAGTTTAGCATAAAGATAGAGAAATTGAGACCTACAAACGAAGATGATACAATTAGATCACAAAGGTATCATCGTAGTTTGCTACACTCCATTTTCTCGTTCATATTAGTGAGGTATTAAGTATTCGTGATTGTATTGGATCTGTGTCACACAGGACACATGCATCTGTTGCTTTCCAATACTGAAAGCCTTGTGGGACAGAATAATAGACTTTCGTTATCTTTGGATCAAATGTTTGTTTTTAAAACTTAGTCAACTATACAGTAGCGTGGCTTAACCGGGTTTTTAAATTATTTTTAAACTAGAGTCTACTGCAATTAATGATAGTCCAAATGGGAGATTGTAAGACATTTTGTCCATGTCTCATAAAATTGGACTAACATTAATTGCAATTTTTGTTTTTAAATTAATTAATAGTTAAGTTATGTCATTTGATCCTGATAAAGATAATAAAGTGACCCAAAAAATGATCTAGATTAATTGGTCGAAGTCCAGGTAAAAAATGAGTCCCGATTAGTATGGACTGGGTCTATATCAACCTTGTGATGGGGAAGTCTGATATGGAAGCTATATAAAGATAAGGTCTCCTGCAGTTGCTCAAGAGTTCATTCACGGGCATAAGGATCCTGATCCATTAAGAAAGCTCGTGATTTGAGAAAACTGTAGAAAGACCTAGCCCGTGAGTCGGTGATCACTTTCCACTAAAGGCCTCGGAAGATTCGGATATGTTTAGAGCTTGGAATCGGCATCGAAATCAGAAATGAAACCGAAATCCAGGTATTCTGCATGACTTTCGTTTTTAATCCTTTTATATAAGTCTGGAGTACGTAATAAGGCTCCCACTACGTACTAACACTCCCACTACGTACTAACATCTCTATCACCACCACCTTGCTAAAAATGTACCGACAACAACAGCCTATTCAATTGTTTTTTAGTAATCTTGAGAAAATTTAGAAGACTTTAATTCGATAAAGTGGGTAATTAAATATACCACCTTTTAATTGTTTTATTAAAGAGGCCGATACATATATATACTCAATTACTGGAATTATTAATCAAAACTCTGGCCAGAGATAGGCTCCATCGCATTGCTCAGGTTGTTCATTAAGCTGCTGCGCAAGATTCAGACATTATTCTCAAATCCCAAGGGGAGACAGCGAACACCACGATCAAGCTGAACATCTTAACGCAATTCATCTTCTTAGTATAGCGAGAATAGACTATAATTATTGGAACTTCGATATTTTGTTTTACAGATATAAGTCGAAATCCCATTTAATTTATATAATTATTGGAACTATGACAGTTTGTTTTACAGATATAAGTCGAAATCCCATTTAATTTGACAAATTTTGGTTGTTTTATTTGAAAACACATGCTGTTTAATGGAAATTATAAAAACGAACAGTTTAACTTTAATTATGAAATTGGGTCCACAATCACCAACCAAGTGTTGAAAGACTTAAATTGCCTTGAAAGACGACCGGACAACATTCATGAAATAGGCCATGCATGCAATTCCTACAAGTCCGAGGATTATTCATATTTTCATTAAATTGTTTACAGTTTAATTTATGTGGATTCCATTGTCAAAGTATTTATGAAGGTTGGGAAGATGTATACTAAGGGGGCGTTTGGTTTGAGGGTTTGGGAATGAAGAAATTGAATAATTGTAAAAAATAGTGTTTGTTTTGAGGTTTTCAATTCCAAGGGAATAGATTTATTTCATTAAGTTTGGGAATCTACTAAACCCTCCAAAATAGGTGGGTATCAAGTTTTCATTCTAATCTAGTAGTTACTATTTATACCCCTCCCTCACATAAACAATTTTTATTCTTAATTATATTACTCATCACTTATTATCATCATCTTCATTATTATTATTATTATTATTATTATTATTATTATTATTATTATTATTATTATTATTATTATTATTATTATTATTAAACTTAACTAATAATAATAATAATAATAATATTATTATTATTATTATTATTATTATTAATTATTGTTCTTATTATTATTATTTATTATTATAAATTTTAAACTTACTATTATTATTATTATCCTTATTATTATTATTATTATTATTATTATTAAAATTAATTATCTTATTATTATTTATTTATTTATTTATTATTATTAATGTTATTATATGAAATTAATTATCTTATTATTATTTTTATTATTAATTATTATTAATTTTATTATACTGAAATTAATTATCTTATTATTATTATTATTATTATAAATTTTGTAATAATAATAATAATAAATATGATATGAAAAATGATATTATATTATCTTTTATTTCTATTAATGCAACAAATCAAACAATATTATTGGTATTAATACAGAAACCCAAGTTACAAACCAAACATCATTTTTTATTTTTCATACCCATTCTCATTCTCTTATACTATTATACCCATATATATACTCAACCCCGTGCTCAAACCAAACACCCCCTAAATAGTCAATAGCCTCAAATTAACCTTTTGTTCGGTGTTAATTACCTCACCGGAATAAAATTGTTTCCTCAAAAGCCAAATTATCTGAAATTTAGAGATACTATTAAATGTCGTCTCAAGTAATTGTACAATATGTGATCAACAAATTAAACTATGTAGTTAGGAATCTCTTGTGAGTTTTCAATAAGATTGAACATCTCATGTTCACGAAAAGAAAGAAGCATAAAATACAAAGGATCAAATGGTAAGCAATCAAAATAATTTAATCATTCGACATTTCTAATCCTTTTTATTTCAATTATAGAGAAACACGGTATCTTGATCTTCGCTCATCAACTAAAAGACATTAATTTTCTTTCACAAAAATATAGATTCATAGACGTAAACATTTTCACCGATGCACGCTCGCATCTTACTTATCTAGGACAAATAGACCAAAGAGCCATGAATAACTGTCATTTAGCATAATCCAAATTTAATACTCCTATAAATCGTTTTAAATATATTTTAATTATTTAAAATACGTATTATTCTTGACTTTGTATGTATGTTTATAATTTCTCTTCCAAAATTAACCTTTCATTTCTCTCTCTTCTTAATTATACAAATCACAATTTAAAGACAATTTTTCTTACAATTTTATTTAAGATGCTGATTACTGATATAATTTTATGAAAGTATTAATAAAGATATATCTATAATTTTATTAACTTTCTTAATAAGCATATATTTTTTTAAAATGACTCTTATTACGAATCGAATGAAGTATTTAGACGGATACAATAGATTATTAACGCATTCAGAGCCGACTCTAATCACGCTCAGAATTAGGTAGAGATTCCTGAAGGGTACAATCAGGCATTTTAATGCTCACCAAACAACCAGCCGCCACTATTCCGCTTTCAGTACTGCTCGGCAATCTCCTGGAGACACAAGTAGAGCTCTTTGGGTTTCGAAAGCATGGCCATGTGGTCAGCTCCTGCTAAGAGCTTCACATCTTTGGTTGGGCTATTTTCTATGAACCATTCCTGCAGATCTTTCTTTATCAATTTATCCTCCTCGCAGATGATGTAAACTCGATCCACTGACCCGAATTTCTCTTCTGTGAGCAGAGATGTGTTGCCCAATTCTTTCAGGAACAGCCCACTTGGCCTTATCAGCGTTTTCGCCAATTCCAGATCCTGCAAAGAATGCCAATCTCATTCGTCTCGCTTCGATTTCCATTTGTTAGTTTTAAATCGATTGGTCATCCCCATCTTACCTCCAGCGGGCAGTTTTGATAGATATTTGTTCCCAAGTGTTGTGGACCAAATAAAGCTGACGTTGGTGGCTGTTCTGCACCATCATCATAAAAGAACTTGGAATCCAACAACGACTCCGTTGCGGTCCTTTTAAAGAACTGTTTACCAGAAAATGAACGTAACCCAGAAAGTAAATTTTGCACCTTGACATACAACAAGATATTCCATCAACAAATTGCCTGAAAAGAGTACTGGAAAACTGAAATTTCTACCTCCTGTCCTAGGGCTGCAGGTGGGTTGACACAACTGGGCATAAAAGCTGTCAGGTAAACAGCAACTAAGACCTTATCTGGGAAGCTCTCCATAGCCAGCGAAATGCTCATGCCACCATAGCTGTGACCAACCAGAATCACCTTCTCGTCCTCGTTATGTAGAGAAGTCATGAACTCCATGAGTGGACTCGCATAGTCAGAAACGGAAACGACCTCATTGAATCGTTTCGGATTGACACCACTGGCACCGAGGTCTACGGCAGTGACACGGTGGCCGGCCGATTTGAGTAAAGCGACAATCTTGTACCAACACCAAGCTCCATGACAAGTTCCATGAACTAAAACGAAGTGCATTGCTCTGGCCATAGTTCCTTACCACGAGCAACCTGTAATGTGAGATTGATCAGCTTTTGCCAAGCCGCAGGAACAAAGTCAGATCTCGAAATGTCAAGCGTAAGATCGAAATTCATGTCTATGTACCAAAAAATTGGTCCACTTGTTAGGTGACCTGTTATTAATTTACAAGTTTCAATTTGGTGACTAAAAAAATAGTGAACTAAAAATGAAAATATATTAAATTTATGAATATTAGATGAATGTAGTTTATTAGTGATTTTAAAGTTAAATAATTTATCTTTAAAACATAATTTATGCATAATTGTCTAGGTCTGCCTAAGTCTGGACCGACTCATTAATTAACATCCTATTTGTAACATGTTAAGTTCTGTAATTGGCATTCGATTCAATGATTCAAGTCGATTCCTGCCAATACTTTAACTATGGCTTCGGAACTCGATGCTGATGTTTCAGGAGTTGACAGTGGAGTGGGCATTTAAACTCGTACCCACTATAATTATGGCTTCTGCTTAATAATGGCGGAGTTGGCATTCAAGTAATGAGATCCTCTGTTCGGTTACTATTTAATTTTATAAATATATTGATAAGATTTATTGAAATGGGGCAGAAAGTATTCAAGATAGTTCTTACTATGCTTTAAATATTTGGTAGTTTTTATAAACAACACTCTTACAATTTAAAATTATAAAACATATATTATAATATTAAAAATACTAGAATTACATTTTCATTAAATTTTATCAAATAATTTAAAAATAAAATTATTATGTAATTAAAGGTTTAAGACATTCCAATTATTTAATATTAATCTATTAAAATAATTTGATAAAAATTAATCATAATATTTTATAATTTTATAATAAATAAAGTGAAATTAATTTTTATTTTATCCTTTATAAATAACTACTGTACTAACTAATTAAGTTATTGAGTTCTGTTTTAATTTTAAGCTTACAATTAAAAAATCTTAATTTGACCTAATATTTAGAGCACATTCAAATATTACATAATTTAAATATGCATTTCTCTTCTAAAATGTATTTTTATCAACACTTTTATTAAAATGAATTTTAAGTTAATTTTAATTTTAATTTTAACTTTTAATTAATTTTGAAATAAATAGAAACAGTAATTTTAATTAAGATTTTATTAATCAAAATTTATTTGATATTTTATATAAACTTCTATTACTACCTGCATGGTAATTAAATTGATTTATGAACTCAATTAAAAGTCTTAATATGTCCTTATGTGAACTAGAGGACTAATTTGACTACTAGTAAATTAGCTCATCTTTAGAAAAATGAAACGTAAATTTTAGAAATTCTGATATGATTACTAGTTTTATTTATTAACAATCATTTAGAATTATTTTATAATTTTATAAAATTTAGTTAAACAATGTAAAACTTTAAGTTTAATCTTAAAATTTTAAATTTTAAAATAATTTTTACAAAAGAAAATATTTAATAATATAAAATTTAAGGTTAAACCTAAATTTAAAGATTAAAATGTAAATTTTCTTAAAAGGAGAAAAGTCCCAAGAGAAAATTCAATTTTACTCCACCATTAGTAATAGTATAAATTTAGTTGGATAAGGTCCATTAGAGAAAATCCCACCTGCAATCAGGGGCCCAGTTTGGCAATCAGTTGCCCAGTTTGGTAATAAGTGGATTGTCTTAGTTTTTAGTTGATCCTATAAAAATTAGCTAATAGCGGATTAATATAGCTGATTTAGCAATGAATAATATCAATTATTTATTTAAAGATATTTGATAAAATTAATTGTTTAACATTAGTGATTATGTATTAAATAACTTACAAGGACATAACCTTAAGAAAAGATTTATAAGGACATAAAGTATTATATCTTAGTATTTCTTTGAATATTCTCATAAGAATTTGGATAAAATAAAAAGTCAACATTATTATTTTAAAGTTAAAGGAAGGCGTATATAATGGGATGATAATTCTTTGTATATTCGACTCAAATTTGATATTAATTCAACTTCAAAATTAAAATAAAATATATTAAATTTAAATAATAAACTTATTATCTCTATCTCTATCTCTTTGAATAATTTGTAATAACTTTTCGATATATTAGTTTTTAGTTCTTTAAATAAACAATCGATGTTATCCGCTTGTCAAATCACCTAATATAATCATTGTTAAGAATTAGCTAACAACTAATTGTAACACCCCAACACATATCCTGGAAGTATTATAGCACATTTAGGGCGTATTAATAAGCGAACATAATAAATTAAATACATCTAAGTATAGTAAGAGATATAATAGTACTTGATGTAAAATACAAGGGTAAATGAATAATTTGTTCGCTTCGGAATGGACATACATACTTAGATGTGAAATATATATGAAAATTTTTAATTTGTTTGCTTAGATTTATGAATGTGATGTGAGGAGAATTGATAATAAAGTATTTCATAACTAAATGGGATGTTTTTGGTTAAATTTGATGTGTTTTTGTGTTGCTCTTGTATGATAAGACTAAAGTTAGTTGATTTGGGACGCGTACCTCACTAAATGGATAGGTTTCATTGAATAGATTTCTGTAATTTGGCCATATCTTGGCCTATATACCTCCAAATTGTATGATTTCTGTAACATCCCACCCCCGACGGGAAGGGTAAAATAGTAATTTGGTCAGGGGTGAGAGTGATTAGGACTGATTTGGCATTTTTATGCACACTGGTATTTGTGAATAGTGGAATTGTTGCACATGAAAAATAATTGTACATGCATTCATGATATTTTCCGATATTTGTGCCTACATGAGATTTTATTTTGGAAATGTGGTTTATGGGCTAAAAAATTTATTCGGAATGGATCATTATAGGTTTTACATTTTGTGGGAATTATAGGAATTTTTCTGGAATTTTCCAGAAAAAAATTTCCGGACCGAAAAAATTGCCAAGTGGCGAACCTACTGGTTTTTGGTACCGAAAATTGCTGTTCAATGACACTGAAATATTGGGTACATTATTTCGGGATTGAAATTGGAACCATTGGAATTGAATGAGTTAAAGATTTCCTTTATTAGGATTTCTTTTATTAAATGATATTAATGGATAATGGATTGTCTTTTTCCCATTTTTTTGACAAGTGTCTTGATGACACCTCTTCAACACATTAAATGCTTGTGTTGTTGTTGGACCCCGATTTTTGAGTGAAATTTAGAAATATGAAGTGAAAGTAAATGAGTGGTTTTATATATGTATTGTGAAATAAAAGCAATTATGCTTTTAGGAAATTCATAAGAAAAGAATGATTTTGATTTTGATACCTTCGGGTTTTGAGTAGATTGGTATGGTTCATGAAATTAAAGTAAATGAGTTGATTGAAATGAAGTTAAATAGCAAAAATTAAAAAGAAAAAGTGTGACAACTTGAAGAATTTAAAAAGTTTGACTTTTTGACCATTGAGAGTTGACTTTTGATTTAGGCAAAATTTGAGAAAATAGTCTACATGAAACTTGTAGATTATGTTAGGAGCTTTCTGTAGCCATAAAGTTTGTAATTTTTTGATATCGGGAGTGAAAGTTATGATCAATCAAAGTTTAAGTGTGTTAGGGTTGACTTTTATTATGATTGAAACTTTGACTGGAAAGTTTACCTAGTTAGAGGATAATTTAGCTTTGAAGTTCTTCATGAAAATTGAAGGATTTGATTTGATCTTTATTTTGACATAAAGTATACAATTTTTCGATGAAGGAATAATAAGTTATGATTTTTATAAGTTTATGTTATGGTTTTAGCATAATTATTAGAGGACAGAACGTTTGACTAAAAAATTGACTTCCTTAGAGGTCAAATTGATTTTTATGTCCTACATGGAAGTTGTAGAGCTTCCTCCAATCTTTCCATAGAGACCAAGTTTGTCACATTTGGAGTTCGGGATCAAGAGATATGATTTTTAGAAATATTCAGTTTTATTAAAAAAAATGAAAATGAAAATGACGTATTGCCGTCTCTATGGCGAGCGTTCAGCTCGCCGTCGCTAGGGTGACGCATTGCCTTCGCGAGGGCAAGTGTCCAGCTCACCGTCGCGAGGGCGAGCTCGCCCTCGCCTCGCCCAACGAGCGGGCGTTTCCGTTGATGCGACGCATTTTCTGTTTCTCCATGCGACGCCGTTTTGGATTTCTTTGTTAGTTTCCTCCTTCAATCCAACCTTCGTTCAATGTTTTTGCTTATATCTTTTCCGTCCGACATCCGATTGACTTGATTCTTGAAGCGTTGTAATTTTATGAGATTAAATTAATGGTGATTAATTTAATCAAAGTGAGTCGAGAAATTTTCTGAACATAGTTGTATATTTAGAGATATTCGGGATCTGTGGTGATCCGATTGAAACGATTCTTGAGGTAAAATAAAATTAAGACAGGGGGCTACAAATCATACGAAGAAATGAAATGTCAATTTTGCCCCTAAGACTTCTAATTTCTGAATGGAAGTTCGGATTTGAGTGCAGTTTTCGGATTAGGAACATCTAAGAATATTTTGAGCATAACTTTTGATCTGGGAATCAAAATGAGGTGCTTCATGTTTGGAATTAAACTAGAGAGATAAGACTACAATTTTTATGAAGGCATCGAGTTTCAATTTTGTGTTTAAGGATGTTAATTTCTGGATGGAAATAATCGTACATGGAAAATGTGTTAGAATATGAACAACCCGAAATATTTTGAGCATAACTTTTGATGTAGTGCTCCGAATTGGATGATTCTTGAGGCATTATGAAATTAAGACATAGAGGAACATTTCTATAGAAGGAAGTTTTGACAAATTCCTTTAAATCGATAGTGCGAATCAGACCCGTAAGTAAGCATGACTAAAAGTAAAATATAGGGGCAAATTTGGAAATTAGGCATATATGAAAGGTTATTTTAGACTTTAATCAAATTTTAATGACATGGTACCATAATATGATGAGTTGTCGTGTAAGGAAGGGTCTAGAAAATTAAAGAAGAGAATTAAAAGAGTGGAAGTCGATTTTAGTGGAAAGAAGAAGAAAATAAGAAGAGAATGGGGAGAAGGCATTTCGGTGGTGGAGAAAGAAGAGAGAAGAGGAAACTAGCTTAGGATTTTCGATTTTTTGGGAGATTTTAAGAAGATCTTGAGTTGATTTAAAGGAAAGATGATGGAAAATGAGGAAAGCCCCTTGTCAAGCCATGAAGAATCCGAAAATTGAGAAGAGGAAGGTAAAAGCAATTTTCTTAACTTTGAGTTTTTTTTCAAATTTTGGTTTAGGAGTAAGGGAAATGATATGGGTTCATGGATTATGAGCTCAATTTTGAAGATTTAATGATTAATTGGATTTAATTTTGGATTTATATGAGTTAGCGTTTATGCCAAATTTGTGATTTTGGGGATTTTGTGAATTAGAGGTGTAGAATCATAGATAATAGTATGAGTTTGTGAAATATGAAATCAATTTTGAAGAAATTGGGATTTATGATATCGAATTTGCGTAAATTGGTTTAGGCTAGTTTTGAGATTTGAGGATTTTTGAAATTGATGATTTAGATATCTTGGAATTAGTATGAATTGATGAATTATGACATCAATTTTAAGGATTAAGTTATTCATGAGGTTGAATTTTGATGAAATTGCTTTAGGGAATGTTAAATTGGAAGGAAGAAAGGAGAAATGGCCAAATTGGAGCTTGGAATAAGTTTCCGACATTAATTCGAGGTGGGTAGCATATTTATATTTTGATCTATAAGCTCAATAAGAATTTTCGAAAATAAAAGAAAGAAAGAAAATTTAGATTTTTGATAATTATTGTTTTTGTAAATGTTGAAATTATGATTTCCGAATGTTTTCTGAAAAATTATTATAAGCTTAAATTCATTGTTTTTAATGATTTGATAAATCGATAGAAATTTCTGTAAATGCATTTGTTGTGTCTGCATTGATAAATTATGTAAATTGTTGGAAATTATTGATTGATTGAATTAATTGAATTGTATGAATTATGTAAATTGTGAGTTTGTTGTGTTTGATGAAATCAAGATTTTGAAAAGTGCCTTCGGGTAATTCGAATCTCCGTTTTCGCTTATATGTTATGTGGGTTCGGTTAGGTCTCTCTGTGAGTCAGTGCACTGTCTCTATTCGTTTATAGCCTTCTCCCGGCTGCCCGCTAGTGACACGGAGCTCCGATTTCGGACTCCCTTCATGGCTACACTGGACCGCTATCCAGAAAAGTGTAGTACGTTCTGTTTTGGACCGACTAGAACATTTTGATATGTTACGTGTTTTTGATTTGTTTCTCTGTGCTGCATTCATGTTTAAAATTGAGAAATGAAAAAGTGAAACTTATTATGAAAAGTTTGAAAAATATTGAAAGGTTTGAGGAAAATGTTTGAAAGGTTGTAAAGTTTGAAAAATAAGCCTTTTGGCAAAAAGTTTATGAAAAATGATTTCTGCTTATTTTTCAATTTATAAATGTATTATCCACTGAGCTGTGTAGCTCACCCCCCTTTCATCCCCATCTCCAGGTTTCGAGCAGGAGATCGAATGAAAGAAATTCAAGTTGTCTATTCGTTTTGTTCTGTTTGTAAATTGTGTACTTCATATTTTTGGACAAGTTTTGTAAATGGCTTGCAATGCCATTAAAGTGTAATTGTGTATCTATTTTGGGAATGTATTATGAATTCTGGACACATGTATTGGATTAAGTTATGATTTGGATTGTGTTTGGATGAATTTGATTAATTGTGAATTATGAAAGTGTTATAGAATTAGGTTTGCGTTTGTGTATGCTAAGATCCCGGACGGAGGGTCCGGTTGATTTTGATGATTGTATGATTGATTGGGCATTTTAAAAGTGTATTTTGAACCTTTGTAGGTTTTGGGTTAGGATAAATGCAGTTGTTATGCTGCCGAAATTTCGTTTGATAATAAGTTGAAAATGAATAAAAATAAGATTGAGATATGTGTGATGATGGATTTTGGGACTTATATGATTGATAAAAGGTTTGTTATGAATTGAAAAATGGATTGAGGACACTTTCCAAGAAAGAGGAAATTGTAATTTTGATTTGCATTAGTTTGAATAAAGAAGAAAAAAAAATTTATACCGGATTTTGGTATTGGATTAGTTTTAGGTTTCCAACGTGATTGTGTTTCTCTGTTCTTTGTTCTCGGATGTCGGATCCGCTTTGTTAAGTTTTTGTTCCGTTTCGAGTATTCTATTTGCTTCCGCTTTCGCTTTGTGTTTTCGCCTCCGCTTTAGTTTGTTCTTCGCTTTTCGCATTTGTTTCCGTATTCGTGTTCCGTTTTTCGGTTGGGATCCGGTTCCCGGATCGGGTCTCAACAGTTGTTCTCGGTTCTTCTAGTTGAATGAATGAAAAGATGATTTAATTGCTTTATTACTTCCATTCATCCAAAACTTTTTTTTCCTCTTCTCCTTCTTTGGTTTCTTCTTTCGTTAGTTGCTCCTCCTTGTAAAATTGCTACTCTTCTTCACCTAAAGCTAAGGCTCTTCTTTGTTATTTGCTTGCTTCCCCTTGTGTGTTGACAAGGAAAAATATCCACCTTAAGCCTTGTGTAAGTGAGGGTCGTATGAGGTAGAGAATTGAAACAGTTTGAAGTAATTAAAGAAGTGAAGAGTTAAAGCTTGGTTAGGTAAGAATTAAATTATATGTCTTTTAATTGGTAGGTGATGCATTAATTGGGAATTTTGGTGCATTAATTATGATTTATGATGCACTAATTTCATGAAACCTATGTTTGATTTATTGGGTATAAGCTTATGCTTGTGTAAGAGTTAATGAGATTGAATATGATTAGTGTGTAAATTGTGTATGTTGAAGTGATTCTAGCAATGTTAGATGACTAATATTCAAAAGAAATTAATTGAGTATGGATGCTGCAATTTTGAAGGTTTATGTTGAACTGAAGTGTTTAATGAAAGTTAGGTTGAATAGGTGGGTAAATTGAGTGCTAATTGAAGTAGAATTGACAAGGGAATGAAAGGAATTGAATTGAGTATCAAAGCTGGAAATTGTCATTTGTACATGGTTTAATGTTTTTGCTATAACTAGTTGCGTGCTTAAGCACTTGAGGTTAGGTTTGTCCTCAATTAAAATTGAGACATGTGACTACAATTTTTGTGAGGAAGTGCTGGCCAATTTTGATTCAAAAAGTGTTGAATCTTGCTTTGAAAGTGAAGTTTAGGTGCAGTATGAACAGTAATTCGAGCTTGATGACCTGAAACTTTGATGAATTTTCTAGGTTGATTTAGGAGGAATTGGTGAAAATGGTCTTAATGAAAGTTGAAGCCTATCTTGCTATCTTTCCATTGCCACTAATTATGCAATTTTTCGATATGTATATTGTGAGTTATGACCTGTGAATGTTGGTTGTTTATGTGTATTATGTTGGAACCTAGCCATAAGTATATGTTTTATGAGTATTGTGATTGGAAGCAAATTTAGAGATTTCTGTGATTTGAATTAGCTCAAGTGATCTTATGGGAAGTTGTAGAGGAAGCAATTATATTGAAAATGAGATATACTATACTATTTTTGGATATCATAATTGGAAGTTATGAATTTTCAAAGATTTAGGTCATTGACTAGTGATCAGGGCAGCCACTTGCATGACAGTTTTGAGTTTGTTAGAGATGGAATTGGCTGTTAAGCCCCTCATGAGAAGTGTAGTATTCTGTTTGATCTTTTCATGGGTATAAAGTATGCAATTTTTTTGACATTTTTGCAAGAAGTTATGCTTTTTATAAAATTGTTGTTCAGTTCAGGTGATTTCAGTGGGCAGAATCATTCATTGAATTGTTTGACCTACTTAGCAATTGAATTTGATTTCATGTTTTTCATTAAAGTTGTAGGCATTCTGATCTTTCATTTGGCATAAATCTTGTAATTTTTAGAAAAGGTAATGAGAAGTTATGGATTTTATAAAATATTGCACTGTTTTGAGAGGCATTGTGAAGGCAGTAACGTTGAGTGTATTTTTAACACCCTTAGAGGTGAAATTAGTTTTTGTGTCCTTCATGAAACTTGTATAGCTCTCTTTTCTCTATAGAATAGACACCAAGTTTGTCCAATTTGGAGTTCGGAGCAAGGAGTTATGAATTGTGAAAGTTGGGATGTCGGAGGACGTTTGTTCCAGATCTGCCATTGTAGTGGCATAAGTCGACTTGCATTCTCAGACAAGTCGACTAGGACATACACTGTAGCATAAGTCGACTAGGATTCTCAGACAAGTCGACTAGGATCATATATTTTCTTTCTTTTGCTTATAACTTTTCCGTCCGATGTCCGATTAACTTGATTCTCGAGGTATCAGATTCGTGAAACATTGAATTTTATTTTATGAGAAATTGGAAATTTTTGGACGGAAAATTGACGTGGGTCCGGGTAATGGTTCTTTGGTCACTGTTTTATTTATTATTGGACCTATAGAAGCCCGAATTGAGTAATTTCGGTGCCGTTAGATTTCTAATTTTTAGATGGAATACTTGTGATGGAAATTTTGGATTAAGGCCGGGAATATCATGAATATGCATTGTACACCTTTTAATTGTTACATGTGCATCATTAACTAGTTCTTATTGGACAATAAGTAAGGGTTATATTCTCTGATTATTATAGAGGCACATTTGGAGCGTCGACCGACCGATAGCTCGGAAGTTATAAGTGAGTAACCTAGATGGTTCTTTCAATTATTATATGTTTAATGTAGGGAATAATGGTGGGATTAGTGATTGTGTTTGTTTATGACTGCGTTCCGGACACGGATGGTCCGATGAATTGGGAGATTTGACATAGAAGTGTCCTTTATGTGCTGATTGTCAAATTGCTTGCTATTACTGTGCTTCATTGTGTTGCCTCTGATGTGATTGTTTTATCTTGTTGTGATATATTGGGCATATTGCATTTCATACACAAATACATGAACAGATAATAATAGTTGTTACCAGAGTCGCCACTGATACTAAAAAAGAGCCTCAAGCTCGAAGGGAGATAGTGCATACCCAAAGGGCTCTCCTACTTCCTAGACGCGTTTACTGCCAACTGTTTACTGTTTAAGTGCTCGGTCACAACACTGAAATAAAATGGGAAAGTGTCACATATGCATTGCATAGATATTTGATTGAACATTTTGAATGGGTGAAAGGCAAGAATGCCTTATATATACTGCGGAGTGTGCTAATGTAAAATAAAATGTGCTTTGCTTATGTGCAAAAATGTGGTATTTCTGAATGTGCAGTTATGCGCTTAGATATAATCATGCGGTACTTTTGAACATGGGTTATGTCACGTGGTACTTCTGAATGCAGAATATGAAACAACTGTGTTATATTTGAGTGGTACATATATGCTTTTGGTTATGTATGACTAATTGGATGCTGTGTATAAACCGTCTTTATTGCTTATGGTCAAGGAAAATTGTGAAATGTAATCAAGTATGTAACAGTGTGAGTATACGTTATATTACATGGCATGTTGCATGAATTGGGCGAACCATCGATGATGGTTCCTCATTGAGTTCGCAAAACTCACCCAAAATTTGCAAATATTTTTCAGGACTCAGAAGAATACCCCGTTAGGTTCACCGGAGTATGTCTGACATTGAATGAATAATAGAGGTCGGGATCGATCACGCCTCGCATTAGTGTTATCCTTCTGTTATTCATAAAATTATATTCCGCAAGCTCTGTAAATTAATACTTTGTATTTATAACGGGCCCAATTTGGTTATGGATTGGTATGCATTAAATGGCTATTTTAAATTATTGTTGAATGTTTGTAATGATTAGGAATGACTGGAATGGTATACAAATTAACGCGGGCTCGATTGTCTACTGTTTTTCGTGTGTATGAATGTTTACAAAAAAATTTTGATACTGAGTTTACTGAGTGATGTAGCACGCTACCCTCGCGGGGCACGGATTCGGATATCATCATCAATGTCGGGTTCGGGTCACGCAAGAGTGGAGTGTTACAATTTCAATTGGAGACTAAACTAGAGACATAGGTCTAAAAAATTTAAGGAGTTGAAATTTGATTTTGCCTCTAAAAGTTTTGAATTCTAGTTTGAACTTGAGTTCTAGATGATGTACTTGTTTTTAAATAGCCTATAGTTTTTGGAGTATAACTTCAGATATAATTAACCAAATTGCATGAAATATGCCATTAGAAACTTAAGAAATAGAGGAATGAGATAAATTGATAAGATTATAGGTCAATGTGGGAATTAAAGGAAGAGCAAGGATCAATATGCAATTTTCCTAAAGTCAACTCATGGACTAATAACATTAAAGCATATGTGTCTAATAGAATTGTAACACATGGTTTAATATGATTTTAACACATGATCTAATAGAATTATAACATGTGGCCCAACGGGATTGTAACATATAGTCCAATAGGATTGCGACATATGGTCTAACAGGATTGAAAAATGTGTCTAAGACTAGAAAATTCATGAACAAGCATATGGAGAGTAGAGATGGACAACTTTTTGATGACTTAACTTTAGATTTTTCTCCTTTTCATTTCACCTTCTTCATCCAATCATTTTTCACTTGGTGATTGAAGCAAAGCCAAAGAGAAAGGGAAGGAAAAGCATTAGAAGAACGACTTTGCCAATTTTAAGGTTTAGGACTTCACTTAGTTAATTTTTGTATCTATGTATTTGAATATGTAAAAGGATTCATTTGGATGTGGAATGGTTGTTAGGATGATGCTTTGGTGTTATTTTGGTGTTATCTTGCATAAATTTGGTTGATTATGACAAGATATTATCGTGTAGTGGAATTATGTTTAAGATTTGTTGAACCAATTACATTGTTTGATTCACAACTCGGCCTATAGACTTCCAAATTGTGTGATTTCAGTTGCATATGAAACCTAATACATAGAGATAAACATCTCTAGAAGGAACTCTGACTTAATTTTAGCTTTGTGACCCTGGATATTGAGATTGAAAATAATGACCTGATGCTACCCCTATTTTGGAGCAACTTGTGACATTTGGTCTATATCTCATAAGTTAGGAGTCCAAATGAGCTAATTGTTAGAGCTATAAAAATGATAGAAATAGAGGGACATATGTATGGAAGACCTAGAAACCCACTTTTGATGTTTTGTGTATGAATATTAAGGAACAATTAGTGGTATGAATAGAGAAAGTGTCTATTACGACCATAACATTGTTTTTGTTTCCGATTTCTACCACATCTTATTTGAAGCTTTATAAATGTGTATGAAAATTTTCAAAAACCTAGAAATAAATGAAATATGACTTACCATATGTGAATTGGGTGACGAAACATTAGAATATAATATTGAACATAATGCATACTAAAGAAAATTTACATGTACATAAATGATTTGTATGCATATTCATTACTTATATGTGTATAGTATGATTATACAAGGGTGGTTTTAATACCCTTCTAATGGTGGTAAACCATGAATTGCAAGTATGAACGCAAATATATATTTTATGACTTGAAATGTATATCATATGATTCGTTAATATATGAATTGTGAAATTTGCAAATGGTTAAAAGAAATGTTATAATGTCTGCTCTATTATCTTGGTTGTGGATAGATAAGCATGCCTATAGGGTTACAGTGCAACTATTATAGTTTGACACCACCGATTTCCACAGATCAATACTTTCGGGTATCCACAATTCAATATCTTTGGGTATCCACAATTCGATACCTTCGGGTATCCATAGTTTGATATCTTTGGATATCCACAACACTCATTATCCACATCCACAGAAAATGTGCAGGCTTAACACAGAAAGGAAACTTAATAGTCATAAATAAGAAATATAGCATGACAACATGAATAATTGGTATTAATGAGCATTTGTATTGGTTGTAATGATGAATTGTAAAGATGTGTAATTATATTGATAATTTGTATCAATGAGCATTGAATATCAATATTTGGTTTATAATTATACATTTTCGGTATATAGATAATATGATGAAACATATTTGCATTATGTACTTTGCTTAAATATGCCATCATTGTTTATATAAGCATTGAATATCAGTGTTTGGTTCATGAATGTGAATTTCTGGTATATGAGTAGTGATATTTCTAAATATGTCTACTTGGCAGATGACTGCTGTGAGTGGTCATCTAAAGAAAGTGTTTTCCCCACTAAGTTTTCAAGCTTAACATGAGTGTTAATCCGTGTAGGTCTAAATCATAAGAGTGAGGTACAAGGAATATATGTAAGGACCAAGGAAAATAGATAGAAGAAAAAGTACTTTTGGAATGTGTTTTTAGTTACAATGATTGCACATATAATGAAGAAAGGAAATTGTTTGTTTTCTTTTGGATTACTATGTAAACATAAAGATGTATGACTAGTGTTAAATGATAATATTAAGCATTGAGGAATTTTGTAATGTGTATATGTATAGCATTAAATATGTATACCTTGAATGCATATACAAGAATTTAGTTGCTATGTGTGTAATATCATATGTTCGAGACTAGACCCCAAAATAGTGAATTGAGTGTACTGTGAAAAATTAGAAATGCATTTCACGCATCATAGGACATAACGTGAGAATAATTATTTTTAGCTCATTAAAATAATTGTACATGCATTTATTGACATTTTTCAGGTATAATTAATTTATAAATGCGATTAAAATGCAAATCATGGATAATTTGTTGAAAATTTGTTTGGTGATAACAATTATTATTTCAGAATTTTTGGTGAATTTTAGGAAATTTCCAAAAATTTGGGGTATTTTAGACTATGAAAAATATTGAAATAATGGACCAATTATATTGTCACATGTGGCAGCTTTAAATGTTTGACAAATAGCACACATGCATGGATGACATGTGTCAATATGATATTAACCCACGTAGTTAAGTGTTGAGCAAAAAATTTCTGCAGCTCTTTCTCTCATTCTCT
Organism: Erythroxylum novogranatense; assembly: GCA_029891385.1. Classification (NCBI taxonomy): domain Eukaryota; kingdom Viridiplantae; phylum Streptophyta; class Magnoliopsida; order Malpighiales; family Erythroxylaceae; genus Erythroxylum; species Erythroxylum novogranatense. The sequence continues at coordinate 87,970,894 of CM057226.1, forward strand.
CATTGCTTCATCAAAAGTGCCCGTCACCAAAACACTCTTCTTGGTCTTCCATCACCAAACATCAAGTTGTTCATTTTGTATATTTGGTCCACTCATAACTACTGGAAAATTTCATAAATCAAGTAAGTTATGTTCTGAGTTTTATGGGTACTGTAAATGATTGTTTGATAATGGTTTAAGGTTTGTAAATGAAAGCATGCATGATATAGGTTCTGTTTAGGATTGTTCTTAAGCATAAAAAAAAACACAGCAGTGAGAGAAAGTTAGAAATGGTGATAGTCATGGATGATATTTTGTTTTTAGTGTTTGTGATCATTTGATTTTAATTAAAACAATAGCAGAAAAATGTGATGTAGAACCATATGGCTATAGGTTTTGTTTTGGATTTTGGATTGTTATGGATTAGAAAAAAAATTAAGCAGTGAGAGAAAGTAGGAAAAAATGGTGATGTCCATAAATGAGTTTTGTTTTTTATGTTTGAATTTAATCTTGAGTCTTGAGTTGTTTTTAGAGTAAGATGAACTAAAAGAGAAGTAGAAAAGATGATTTATGTGTTATTTGAATAAGTTAGCAATTTGAAATATGGAAAAAAAAATATAAAGGACGAAGAGAGAAGAAATCTATAGTTTTTGGTGAAGACGAAGAAGACCTGCATTTTAGAGAGAGAAGTGAAGAGGAGTTGCACCAAAGGTTTACTGTACAAAGACTGTTTTGAACATATATCAGTCATTTTATTATAACTTTGTCTCCCAAACTTCAAATGACTTGAAACTTAACACATTTTCCTTTGTCTCCATGAAAATTTAGAGCCATCTGAATTCGTTTGGAAAAGATTTGATTAATGGATTTGGGATGCAAAAGAGGATATGTGCTGGAATGTTATGAACTGGAGAATTTTCATTGAACATGCTTAGGTATTTTGATTACATCTTGATATGTAGATTTTAAAATGAGTTGATTCTTGATTCAAATCAAACTTGAGACATATATCTACAACCTTTTTTAAAGAAGTTTAATTTTAATTCTTTTTCTAAAAATTTCAAAATTTGGCATGAGATTGAGTATTGGCTTAGGTTGCAGTAATACTAGAGATAGAAATCATGTCCTGTTATTATTGAATAAATTGTATTGATGTAGGCTAAATCAAACAAAGGTGCCTTCACAAAAGTTATAGTTTATCCTCTTAGCTTTCAATTGATATAAATTTTGTAATTTTTGGATACTAGAATTGAGAGATATAATATGTACAACTTGAATCCATGATCATACTCTACCCAAAATTTCAAATGTACTTAGTCTGTGGTATTATGAGCATAACTCATAGAATAATGAATCAAATTGAATGATTTTGGTGTCATTAGAAACTTAAGACACAGAGGAACAATTGTATAGAAGAAAGTGTTACAGACATATATCATTTTCTTGATATTATAGATTATGCAAAGTTGATCTGAATGGGATGCTTTCAATAAAAACTGGAATAATGAATGAGTGTGCGAAATTTGGCACTATTGGAGTACATCAATTTGTTACAGAAATATACCTGAGAATTTTTCATTGCACATATATGATACATGATACAATTGTACATGTGTTTACTTAATTACATAAGTAGTACAATAGTGTGAAATTGTTTTAATGTATATAGGAGAGCAAGTAGCGCGACCACATCCTGATATTACCAGAAATCAAGGCAATAGGCTTACGGAAGCAATAGTGAGTATCCTAAGATGGTCTCACTTTAATTTGATCTTATATTACTGAATTGAATTTGATATATTAAATTTAATGTATGATGAATATGTACTTAATTCTAGATAATACTTGTCTGAATGTTTGATGCATGTGAATATCATTGGAAGTGCTACTTGTATATGAATGAGATTGCCTAAATGATTCTTAACTAAAAGTGACTTAATGTTATGACTGACTGTATTGACTGAGATAATATGAATGAAAGTGATTGAATGTATTGAATGAATTGTGGCATGCATTTCATTTCAATACATGTAATATAAGGGCAGTTGTGACTGGTGTTGCTACTAACTGAGACTGCTATTGAAAAGCGCTTAAAGCTCAAACATAAGTGGTTAGAGCCTAAGGCTCATTGTGATCAATGAGCCCTTTATCTGCAATGGATAAGGAACAGTATGAAAGAGCCCGGTGATATAAAATATTGAAAAAAAACACAGTCACAAAAATGTAAAAACGAATATGAGTCTCATACATATAGTATTCACATATGATTTGAATTCATTGAATTATTTGCAAAGTTGTAAGAATGTTACATGTTTAAATACATGGTATTAAACCAATGATTGTGTTTTATTCAAGTGTAATGAAGTGATAGATTGATTGAATTGTCTGACTGAAATACAATTTGTTTATGATAGAACTTGATGCTAATCAAGTTGATATGAACTATATGTCAATATGTTTATGATTGATTGTGTTTTATTACATGAGTGAACCATCGAGAATGGTTACTCTACAGAGTTTGCAAAACTCATCAAAATTGCAATGTTGATAATTAAAGGTTCGGTAGACTGAGATGACCTAGCTTCTAAGAATGCTTGAAGCAATTTTGCGCAACTTTGAAGATCAGACATGGCTCAATGGTTGGTCAACTGGAGTTGAAAACATAGTGTATTAATATCTTTTTTTCATTCCTTATGTTTGTAGTGTACTGTGTAGACTAAGTTGTTATACTCATGAGATGGTGTTATATAATCTTGGATGTTGAACTTAAAGCTACAATGTACATTATGGTTTATGATATAAAATGAGGAAATTTTGGATGTTAGCAAATGTGTGATTTATAATTTAGTTCATGATGCCATGTTATAAAGTGAAGGTGATATAGGTAACATGCAATTGTCTTAGGCATGTGCACATGTAACCGTATGGCAAACGTGCATGGGTTAGGCGAGATTGGGGTGTTACAATTGGTGGTATCAGAGTGTGGTTGGTATCCATAGGGATATGTAGTAACGTTAGGCATGACATGTTGTGAAAACTTCGGATGATAATTGAAGTTATTGTATGTTATAGGTTATCTGACGTAGGCTATCAAGTGGAACACTCAGTCGACCTAGGATCGGAAAGAGCCAGTAGAGAGTCATCAGTATCTCAACCTGAGGGAATCCCTTCAAGGATTTCTGAGAGAAGGGAAAGGAGATACGATAAAATGTGAAAACAGGGGGTTGTGGACTTCTACATAAGTACAAACCCTGTAGAAGCCGAGGGATGTTTAGAAAGAACTGAGAGTGTCCTCGATCAGATGGACTGTAAGTTGGACAAGAGGTTCGATTATGCTATATCTCTACTACAAGGCCCAATTTACCAGTGGTGGAAAATTGTTCTAGGTAGTACCATCAGGCCTTGTAGTTTTAGATGAGAAGACTCTCTGAGAGTTTAAGGGATAATTTTTTTTCTCTATTTCCAGTTATCCTTTGATATCTCTCAAGAAATTTCCTAAGAGTCTTCAAGGAAAACTATATGCCCAAAATCTATATGGATATAAAGAAGAAAGAATTTATGGATTTGAAGTAGGAAATATGAATGTAGCAGAGTATGAAGTGAAATTTAATAAACTGATGGCTTATGCCACTACCTTGGTTCATATAGAGGAAGACAAGTGCAGGAGGTTTGAATATGGCCTGAATATGGACATATGGATGAGGTTAGCTATTTCTAATTTGGGTAATTTTACAGAATTACAAGCTGCCTCGATTCATATTGAACAGTTGTTGAAAGATAGTCAGACTGAGCACAGATTAAAGTCGAGACAGAAGAGGCTTATGATTCTCAGGGAGATTCTGGTAGAAGATTTAGTAAGCGTCAAAACTAAGTTTTTAGGCCACCGACTGGATTTAAATAGTTAGGATTCAGACAGAGAGGTAGTTTTGTACAGTTTGGGAATGATAGAGGTGTAGTATCAGGTCAGTTGCCAGCTTGTGAACATTGTGGGAAGAACCACAATGGTGAATGCTGGAGGTTGACAGGATCGTACTTTTGATGTGACTCACTTGATCATCGGATCAAGGATTGTTATGTGATGTCTAGAGCATAGTATAGTGGGAGAGGAAGTATGGAAACAAAACCCACTGTTTAGCAGATCTGAGCCAATGGGATTGGACAGAAAGGCCGTGGTAGAAGCAAGGTTTTTGGAATATTACTGGGAGGACTGAGGTGCGGAGCAATCAACTGCAGTCTTAGGCCAGAGTATATGCCATGACGAGATAAAAGGCTCAAGAGTCTCCAGTTGTCGTTACGGGTGTGTTATCACTATTTACTTTTGAGATTTATGCATTGCTAGATCCTAGATCTACACATTCATTTATCACACTACATATGGCATCTAGATTGCATTGTTATAGAGAGTTATTGAGATGTGGATTAGAGGTGAGTACACCGAAAGGTAGGATCACCATGATTGGGAAGGTCTGCAAGAAATGTTTGATTCGAATTGATTAAGCAAAGTTAGAAGCAAACTTGATTGTATTACAGTTCAAGGAGATAAATATTATTATAAGCATGGATTGACTCACTGCTTATAGGGCCATCATAAATTGCTATACAAAGGAAGTAATTTTAAAGTCTCCTAATCAGCTGAGAGCAGTGTTTAGAGATATTAGCAAAGCAATGTCAGCCAGACTGATCTCATTTGTGAGTGCTTTGAAGTTAATGTATGGTGGATGTGAGGCTTATTTGGCTCACGTGATTGATACTCGAGTTGAACAGAGTGTACAAGATATTCCTATGGTTAATGAATTCTTGGACGTTTTTTTTGCTGAAATACCTAGTTTGCCACCAAATTGGAAAATGGAGTTCACGATTAACTTAGTTCTAGGTGCTGCTCCTCTATCTATTCCTCCATATAGGATGGCACCCGTGGAACTAAAAGAGTTGAAGATTCAGTTGCAGGAACTACTTGAGAAGGGATTCATTAGACCTAGTGTTTCACTCTGAGGAGCTCCAGTGTTATTTGTAAAGAAGAAAGATGGAACTTTGAGGTTGTGCATTGATTATAGGCAACTCAATCAGGTTACAGTAAAGAACGAGTACCCATTACCAAGAATTGATAACTTATTTGATCAATTACAAGGAGATTAAGTGTTCACTAAGCTCAATTTGAGGTCTGGGTATTATTAGCTAACGATAGTAAAGGCTGATGTACCAAAGAGTGCTTTTAGAAGCAGGTATGAGAATTTCGAGTTCTTAGTAATGCCGCCTAGGTTGACTAATGCCCCAATTTGATTTCTGACATTGATGAATACGGTGTTTCAGCCCTACCTGGATTAGTTTGTAATTGTATTCATTGATGATATTTTGATATATTTGAAACGCAGTGAGGAACATGTTGAACATCTGAGAATGATTTTGTAGATTATGAGAGAAAAAAATTGTATGCCAAATTCAATAATTTTGGCTAAATCAAGTAGTATTTTTGAGTCACATGGTAACTGGGCATAGTATTCAGGTAGATCCAACGAAGATAAAGGCAGTAACGCGATAGGAAACTTCAAAGAATGCATAAGAGATCTGAAGTTTCCTCAGATTGGCTAGATATTACCGGAGGTTTGTCGAGGGATTTTCTTTGATCTCAACCCCTCTGACTAAACCTCTGAGGAAAAATGTGACATTCAGATGGAATGACGAGTGTTAAAGAAGCTTTAAGGAGTTGAAACATCGGTTGACTATAACGCTGATGTTGGCTATTCCATCGGGATCTGGTGGATATGTAGTATACAGTGATGAATCACATCAAAGACTGGGGTGTGTATTGATGCTGTATGGTAAGGTGATAGCCTATATATCGAGATAATTAAGGTCTCATGAGATGAATTATCCTATACATGATTTAGAGCTTGTAGTAGTAGTCTTTGCTCTAAATATTTGGAGACATTATTTATATGGTGAGACATTTCAGATATACACTGATCACAAGAGTTTGAGATATTTGCTGAGTCAAAAAGAGTTAAACATAAGACAGAGGAGATAGATTGAGTTATTAAAAGATTATGACTGTATGATTGAGTATTATCCGAGAAAAAAAAATATTGTGGCTGATGCACTGAGTAGAAAGTCACATAGCAATGTAGCTTAGATTTAGATATCAAGGTTACCAAGCCTAATTCAGTTAAGAGCTTTGAATGTGGAGTTGAATCTCAAGCATAATGAATCATTGACAACCATATTAAAACTGAGACCAATGTTGCATGATAGAATTGGAAGAGTTTAGAGTAATAATCCTAAGATGATGAAACTGATTAAGAAATAAGATGAATTCAGAGTCTAACTTTGAATTGAGAGATAAAATATTATGACTAAAGCAGAGACTGTGTTTAATTTGCCAGTAAATTAAGGTTGAACATTAGGATCCAGTTAGAAAGCTTCATTTGTTGTCTATTCCGGAGTGGAAATGGGAACGAATCACTATATATTTTATTATAGGATTGCCTAAGACTCCGAGGAAAAATAATGCGATATAGGTTGTGATGGACCAATTTACTAAGTCGGCCCATTTCATACCAATACGGGAGAACAATACACTAGACTAGCTGACCCAAAGATATGTGACTGAGATTGTGAGACTGCATGGGGTTCCTGTGTCCTTTGTATTAGACAGGGGTCCTAAATTCACTTTGAGATTTTGGAAGAGTTTGCAGTCAGCTATGGGCACAAAGTTGAATTTCAATACTACATTCCATCTTTAGATAGATGGACAGAGTGAGAGAACTATCAAGACTGTTAAAGATATGCTTGGAGCATATGTATTGGAGTTTCAAGGAGCCTGGGATCAATACATATCACTAATTGAATCCGCATATAATAACCATTATCATAGCAGTGTCAGAATGGCACCATATGAGGCACTGTATGATAAAAAATGTCAATTGCCTCTATGTTGGTATAAAGAAGGCTTGAGAATGCTAGAAGGCCCTGAATTGATCCAAGATATTGTAGATAAGGTAAAACTGATCCGGAGTCAAATAAAAGTCGCTCAAGATAGACATAAAAGTTATGTGGATCAGGATCGTCGAGATAAAAAGTATATTGTTGGGGGAAAAGTATTTCTCATAATGTCGCCTTGGTGAGGCGTATAGAGATTTGGCAAAAAGGGCAAGTTAAGCTCAAGATATATTGGTCCTTATGAAATTCTTGAGAGAATTGGACCTTTGGCGTATCGATTAGCCTTACCTACTGAGTTATCTCATATACATGACGTATTCCATGTGAGTATGTTTAGGAAATATAGGTCTGCTCCAATACATGTATTTCTGGCTCAAGATATTGAAGTTACTAATAACCTGAGCTATGTTGAGAAGCCAGTTCAGATAGTTGGGTATCAAATAAAATGATTGAGAAATCGAAAATTTCCAAGGTAAAAGTCTTGTGGCACAATCATTCAAGTAAAGAAGCAACATAGGAAACTAAGAAGCATATGAAAAAACATATCCCCACCTATTTTCCTCAATTAGGTAAGAATTTCAATGACGAAATTTTTTAAGGAGGAGAGAATTATAACATCCTATGTTCGGGGCTAGACTCCATAATAGTGAATTGAGTGTACTATGAGAAATTAAAAGTGCATTTCATGCATCATATGGCATAACATGTGAATAATTATTTTTGGCTCATTAAAATAATTGTACATGCATTTATTGACATTTTTGGGTATAATTGATTTATATATGCAATTAAAATGTGAATCGTGGATTATTTGTGTTGAAAATTTATTTGGTGATAACAATTATTATTTCAAAATTTTTGGTGAATTTTAATTTTTTAAAAAAATTTTAGGATATTTTAGACTATGAAAAATATTGAAATAGTGGACCAATTATATTGTGACGTGTGGCAGCTTTAAATGTTTGACAAATAGCACACATGTATGGATGGCATGTGTTAATGTGATATTAACCCACGTAGTTAGGTGTTAAGCAGAAAATTTTGCAACTCTTTCTCTCTTTCTCTCATTACTTCACCGAAAAGTGCCCATCACCAAAACACTCTTCTTGATCATCCATCAATGAACATCAAGTTGTTCATTTTGTGTATTTCGTCCACTCATACTTACCAAAAAATTTGTTGAATCAAGTAAGTTATGTTTTAGGTTGTATGGGCACTGTAAATGATTGTTTGTAATGGTTTAAGGCTTTCAAATGAATGAATGAATGATATAGGTTCTGTTTAGGATTGTTCTTAAGCATTAAAAAAAACATAGTAGTGAGAGAAAGTTAGAAATGGTGATAGCCATGGATGATATTATGTTTTTGGTGTTTCTGATCACTTGAGTTTAATTGAAACAATAGCAGAAAAATGTGATGTAGAACCGTGTGACTATAGGTTTTGTTTTGGATTTTGGATTGTTATGGATTATAAACAAAATTACAGCTGTGAGAGAAAGTAGAAAAAATGGTGATGTCCGTAAATGGGTTTTGTTTTTGATGTTTGAATTTATTTTTGAATCTTGAGTTATTTTTAGAGTAAGATGAATTGAAAAAGAAGTAGAAAAGATGATTTATGTGTTAGTTGAAAAAGTTAGGAGTCTTAAACCTGGAACAAAAAATATAAAGGAAGAAGGGAGAAGAAATCTGCAGTTTTTGGTGAAGAAGAAGAAGGCCAACGTTTTAGAGAGAGAAGTGAAGAGGAGTTGCACCAAAGGTTTACTGTGGAGAGACTATTTTGAACATCTTTCAGTCATTTTGTTATAAATTTGTCTCCCGACCTCTAAATGACTTGAAACTTAAACCAATAGATTCCTAACACATTTCTCTTCCATTACAAAAAAATTTAGATCCATCTGAATTCGTTCGGGAAAGATTTGACTAATGGATTTAGGATGAAAAAGAGGATATGTGTTGGAATGTTATGAACTGGATAATTTTCATTGAACATGTTTCGGTATTTTGATTACATCTTGACTTGTAGATTTCCAAATAATTTCATTCTTGATTCAGATCAAACTTGAGACATATTTCTACAATTTGAAGAAGTCGAATTTTAATTCTGTCTCTTATAATTTCAAAATTTGGCATGAGATTTAGTCTTGGCTTAGGCAGTAGCACTCCAGGGACAGAAATCATATCTTATTGTTATTGAATAAACTATATTGATGTAGGCTTAATCATACAAAGGTGTCTTCACAAAAGTTATAGCTTATCCTCTTAACTTTCAATTAATATAAAGTTTGTAATTTTTGGATACTGTAATTGAGAGATATAATTTATACAACTTGAATGCATGATCATGCTCTAGCCAAAATTTCAATTGTACTCTGTCTGTGGTATTATGAGCATAACTCATAGAATAATGAACCAAATTGAATGATTTTTGTTTTATTAGAAACTTAAGACATAGAGGAACAATTATCTAGAAGAAAGTGTTATAGAAATACATCATTTTCTTGATCTTATTGATTATGTAAAGCTGACTCGAAAGGGATTCTTTCAACAAAAGTTGGAATAGTGAATGAGTGTGTGAATTTTGGCACTATTAGAGTACATCAATTTGTTACAGAAATATACCTGAGAATTTTTCATTGCACATGCATGATACATGATACATGATACAATTATAGATATGTTTACTTAATTACATAAGCAGTACAGTAATGTGAAATTGTTTTAATGTATATAGGCGAGCAAATAGTTCGACCATATCCTGATATTGCCGAAACGTTAAGGTAATAGGCTTAAGGGAGCAATAGTGAGTAATCTAAGGTGGTCTCACTTTAATTTGATATGATATTACTAAATTAAATTTGATTGTTTATTGAATTCTAGACAATACTTGTTCGAGGCGTTTGATGCATATGAATATCATTAGAAGTGTTACTTGTATGTGCATAAGACTGCCTAAATGATTCTTAACTAAAAGTGACTGAATGTTATGACTGACTGTATTGACTGAGATAATGTGAATAAAAGTGATTGATTGTATTGAATGAATTGTGGCATGCATTTCATTTCAATACATGTAATATAAAGGCAGTTGTGACTGATGTTGCTACTGACCGAGATTGCTATTGAAAGAGCTTAAAGCTCAAACATATGTGGTTAAAGTCTAAGGTTCATTGTAATCAATGAACCCTGTATCTGCAATGGATAAGGGACAATATGAAAGAGCCCGATGATATAGGATATTGAAAAAAAGCATACAATCACAACAATGTAAAAACGAATGTGAGTCTCATACATATAGTATTCACATATGATTTGAATTCGTTGAATGATTTGCAAAGCTGTAAGAATGTTACATGTTTGAATACATAGTATTAAACCAATGATTGTGTTTTATTCAAGTGTAATGAAGTGATAGATTGATTGAATTGTCTAACTGAAATACAATTTGTTTGTTATAGAACATGATGCTAATCAAGTTGATATGAACTATATGACAATATGTTTATGATGTGTTTTATTAGATGAGTGAACCATCGAGGATGGTTACTCTATTGAAGATCAGACGACCTAGCTTCTAAGACTGCATGAAGCAATTTTGTGCAACTTTGAAGATCAGACATGACTCAAAGGTCGGTCAGTTAGAGTTGAAGACATAGTCTGTTAATATCTTTTGTTTATTCCTTATGTTTGTAGCATACTGTGTAGACTGAGTTGTTATGCTCATAGGATGGTGTTATATAATCTTAGATGTTGAACTTAAAGCTACAATGTACATTATGGTTTATGATATAAAATGAGAAAATTTTGAATTTAGCAAATGTGTGATTTATGAATTAGACTATGATGCCATGTTACAAAGTGAAGGTGATATAGGTAACATGTCAATCCTGTCGGGCATGTGCACGTGTAACCGTATGGTGCACGTGCATGCGTCGAGCAAGATTGGGGGTGTTACAATGTGTGTGAATAGTTGTAGGTTCCGTATAAGGGGTGTTATACTAATAGTAATAAGCAGATTGCATTAGCAGCTAACTGATTCTATTAACGGTTAACTGACAACGAATTATATCAACTGATTTGATTAACAAAAAAATCAGTTGTTTATTTAAAAATATTTGGTAAAATTAGTTATTTAGTATTAACTAAAATGATATATGAAAATATGACTTAAAAAAAAGGATATGAGTATTATATCTTAGTATTTCATAAGAATTTAGATTTTAGATGTTTAATTTCACAAAAATTAAGTTTATAATTCTAATAAAAAACATAATAATAACAACAACAACAACAACAACAACAATAACAATAAACAATAATATTTTTATTATTACCACCAGTACTACTTTTTTTCTCCGTATTAATCAAGTTGAAGTTCATTTTTTAAGTATATGGTCGTGAATTCCAAGTGCACGGTTGTCGAAGCGAGTAATAATTCAGTAAGAACCGAGTCGTGTCCATAGGGATTATGAGAAAATTCAATTCTACGCTAGCTAACGGTATTTGAAATCGTGTTGGATGAAATTTTAGAAAATTAAAATTAATGTAAAGAATTTTTTTCTTTTTTTAAACAAAATTAACTTAAATAAATTTCTAAACAACTACCAAATTCCATGCGACCAAAATAACTATGAATATGATAAATTAGTTCATTAACTACTTAAGAAAAGATTGCAACAATTTGCTAATTAAATGTTTTAACTACAAAGATGAATGACTTTCTCTTAGGGAATGATATTTTTGTCAACTTTAGTATTGAATTAGCTATTTTCCACAACTGAAATATTCTACTCTTGTAGGTGAATTTTAAGAGTAATTAATCCCCTTTTCCCAAAGATGAATTAATTTATCCACTCTAGACGTCACTTATTAATCCCTTAAGTTTTTTTTAGAGTTTCTTAAGTTCTAAAACTTCAAATTTTGCCTCCTAAGTTTCTTGAGTCTCGCAACTCACAAGAAAATCTTAGTCAAATTTTCCTTTAATCTTCTAGCAAAAACTCCCTTCTCTCAAAGGAGAATTTATACCAAGACATTTTCCAATATTCCAAAGGAATAACAAATAAATCCAAGAAAATATCAACAAGCATATGAATATTCAGGCTTGGATTATAGCAAAATTTAATATTAAAGCATCATCAAAAATATAAAATCCCTAAGAGAAATTAAAGGTTCTAGCCACAAATCATCATGCCAAACAATCCACAAGCATACAGCCTAAATAAACTCATGACGGAATCAAATAAAAATTAAGAACAAAGTTCCAAATATTCAGCAAAATAAAATGAGCTCTCCCCTCTCCTTGCGTGGTTGCTTCCTTGGAGATGAATGGATGCTGTGTTGTTGGGCGAGATTATGTCAAAAATGGGAGCAACGTTGTCTTGCTTCTAATGGATGGATGTTGCGTTGTTGGGCGAGATTATGCCGAAATGGAAGCAACGTTGTCTTGCTTCTAATGGATGGTGGAAGCTTGAAGCTGTTTTCTTACGTAAATGCAAAGAAGAGCTGGTTGTTGGTTGTTTGGTTGATGGAGTTACGTGGAGGCTGGTGAATGGAAGGTTGGAGAGGAATTTGTTTTGGTAGAGGGATGTTTGTGAGATGCGTCGAATGTGTTCTTAATTTTTCCAGTTGCATTAAGTGAGTAGCGTGGAGAGCTACTGCCTTTTGTTCTGTTTTTGGAAGAGTAGTATAATTTTTTGGCTAGTCTTTTTGGATGTATGTGAGCTGTCAAAATCCTCCTCCACCTCGCTGCATGCATTGTTGAAATATTCAGCTGGTAAGTGGCGTGGCTTGCATGATTGGAGAGGTATTATTGGAGGCTAGTTGTTAGTTAATAAAGGCTGCTTGGTTTTTTAGTGAAGAGTGAAGCTTTCGGCCGTTGCATGGAGGCTGGTGAATGTTTGGTGGCTGGTGCATGTTTATTTAGAAAATGGAGACTGAAGTGAGGCTGCTTTTTCTTGTGATGCGTGAATGATGGCTGCTTTGTCTTGTGCGTGGATGTGTGGCAGTTGGTGAAAAAATGGAGGCTTGACTAGAGATGTGCTAAGGCTTTGTCTGGTCAAGAATGGAGAGCATTTTTTTCTTGCTTTGGAGGTTGTCTTGTTGTGCATAATTTGTGGGCTGCTACTTGCGTGAAATGCATGGTGTGTTGGTCAATAAGAGCTGCATTGTCTTGAATAAAATAGAGGCAATCCTTTGTTTTGTCTTGGATGCTAGCTGTGGAATGGACTTTTCAAGGTAAATTTCGATAATGCATAAAAATTAAATGGTGATGAATTAGGGGCTCAAATTTTATCAGTCTCTTTATATTTGAGTTAGCTTCGATATGAGACTTGAATCAAGGGATTTTTCCATCTGAGTCAAAAGTTCTGATCGAAACATCGTCAACAGGTCATTCTGGTGCTCCAAAATATGACGTGAATTTCGTTAATTTATTTCTCCTAAATCCCAGATCTGAAAAATCTACAATTGATCCCAAACAATCCGTCAATGAGTCAAGAGTTTAATTATGAAATTTCAGAATTTTTTGCTAAACCAATCTTGAAATAAAAATCCCACAATGACTAGAGGTCAAGTCTTTCAGAAACTCAAAAAATAGTGCAATTCAAGTCTACTTATTTCATTTATGCATTTTACGTCAACGGACCTTGAATATTGCTAAAACATGATAAACCAACCATAGATGAACATAAAATGAATGTAAATGACTCTGAATTAATTCCTAAACTTATATGAAAATATGAGTGTATCAAATTCCCCCACACTTAGCTTTTGCTTGACCTCAAATAAGAAAAAGAACATAAAGTAGAACTACAGAAGACTTGAAAAATAAATTGCAGAAAAACAAAGACATGCAATGCAAAGAAAAATACTTAAGTATGCATCATTAAATTCAGATCCCTAACCATGTCAATTAATTCAAGTATGATAACTAGAACTTGGTTTACCACGATCAACACATAAAATCAATGAACTCAGTTTCTATGTAACAGTTGAATTAATCTACCGTAATAGAGTTAGAGGAAATCTATGCCATATCAAAATAATAAATCCTCTCATTGATATACACTCCAATACTCAAATTGTTTAGGCTCAAATGTGTAACTCTCAAAATTCGATCAATGAATACATTCTACCATATGCTTGCTTTTCAATCTTGACAATACTATCAAAGTGCGCATATACTATACACAAATCAAAAGGTCTTTAAAATGGTTGTAATGGGGCTTGGCTAAAGGTGAGGTAAAAGAAAGAGAAGACTAAAGCAAAGGCAATAGAGCTGTACAAAATATTATAGAACTCATGTACATGTATGCATCCAGGCACATAATTCTGCAAATACATGTATGCATCCAGGCACATAATTCTGCAAATTAAACACAAACAACTCCACTTCTTTTCATTCCATTTTGATTTCCCATAGACAAGTATAAAATTCAAAACACTTGGGAAGCATTTTTTATTTTTTTTCTCTTATTTTTTTTTACGGTAGAAACTCTTTTTTTTCTTTTTGTTGTTGTTGTTGTTTTTTTTTGTAGCCAAATATTCAGACTACTACCACGTCATCATATGTCAACCAACTCACATCTTCAACTTTGCCAAATAGATTCTCCACTAACCTTGGCCATAGGGTATAGAGTATAAAAATGAGATCAAGGCTAAGTTAATAATATGGAAAGCAAAGAAAAGGATAAAAGCTCAAAAGGGCTTTTTAATGGAAATCATGCTTTAGGTTGGCTTTTTAAGTTCAAGTGGTTTAACCTAGATGCCTTTATCATGTTCATGCAAGCATGCTAAATCAAGATATTAAGCAAGTTCTAGAGAATTATACCATTGAAAGAATGCACACAATAAAGAATAATGTTAAAGGCACAAAAGCTCACATAGGTCATTTATTAAGTCAATACAACATAGTTTTAAGGTCACTCTACTATCTAGAAAACTCAACTGTTACATTAAAACTCATTCATCAAGTTTATACATTTATCGTTATTAACCAAATCTTACGCATAATACTCGAACTCATTCAATGATTGGGAATCTTAAAGAAAGCTAACACACTTAAGATTGCACAGATAACTGAGTTACTTGGTCTACTTCTAGAATTCCTCTCCTTCCAGTATTTCTCTCGGAGGGCCACTGGTAACTATTTGAAGCCATATCTTCCAACAATGCACATGCTTCTTGAGATGTTTTTCTTATCAGAGTACCACCTATTACTGCATCTACAATGGTTCAAGTCTGGCCATTTAACCCGTTGTAGAACATTTCCACTTGTACCCACTCTTGGTATTCATGATGTGGACACTTTCTCAAAAGATCTTTGTACCTTTCCCAAGCTTCATGCAATGGTTCCAAATCATGTTGTCTAAATGTACTGATCTCTGCTCTTAACTTCGCAGCTTTTCCAGGTGGGTAAAATTTAATCAAGAAATGTTGTGCCACCTCTGGCCAAGTTCACATTCTATCAACAGAAATTGAATGAAGCCAATTCTTTGCTTTGTCCCGAAGAGAAAATGGGAACAAAGTAAGCCTAATGTCATCTTGCGTTGTCCCTTCAGTCTTGATAGTGTCACATAATTCTTGAAAACTTGAAAAATGATCATTTGGATCTTCCATTAGTGCTCCTCCAAATTGATTTGTCTGAACCAAATTGATGAGTCCAGGCAAAATATGAAAATTTTGAGCACGAACATTTGGCCTTTGGATACTGTGATAATTGTCTACCGCTGTAGGCTGGAAGTAGTCCCTGATAGGACGTTGTTGTAACTATTCCTGTTCATTTCCGTTTTCTCCTCTCCCATTTCCTCCGGTTAAATTAACTACACCAAGTCTGGCCTCTAACTGAGCTAATCTTTAAGTCATTTCATCCCTCTCTCTTTGAATTCTCTAAAGTTCTTCTGCTTGATGTCCCATTTTCTTTTGCCAACGAATTGACTTTACTGTCCTTTCTAACTCTGGGTCAAACTGTCTTTCTTGCCCTCTAGTGGTTTGGGGCATACAATCCTCTAACACAAAAGTTGCGCAAGAAAATTAAAAAATATTTTACTCTAGGGGTAAAAAGAAAACCAACAAGTAAAAATCAAACTAGTTATAGAAGCAAACATTCAAACATTCATCCTCGGCAACGGCGCCACAAACTTGGTCGTGAACCGCAAGTGCACGGTTGTCGAAGTGAATAATAATTCAGTAAGAACCGAGTCTTGTCCACAGGGATTATGAGAAAATTCAATTCTACGCTAGCTAACGGTATTTGAAATAGAGTTAGATGAAATTTTAGAAAATTAAAATTAATGTAAAGAAATTTTTTTTCTTTTTTTTAACAAAATTAACTTAAATAAATTTCTAAACAACTACCAAATTCCATGCGACCAAAATAACTATGAATATGACAAATTAGTTCAGTAACTACTTAAGAAAAGATTGCAACAATTTGCTAATTAAATGTTTTAACGACAAAGATGAATGACTTTCTCTTAGGGAATGATATTTTTGTCAACTTTAGTATTGAATTAGCTATTTTCCACAACTAAAATATTCTACTATTGTAGGTGAATTTTAAGAGTAATTAATCCCCTTTTCTCAAAGATGAATTAATTTATCCACTTTAGACGTCACTTAGTAATCCCTTACTTAAGTTTTTTCTAGAGTTTCTTAAGTTCCAAAACTTCAATTTTCGCCTCCTAAGTTTCTTGGGTCTCCCAACTCACAAGAAAATCTTAGTCAATTTTTTTTTAATCTTCTAGCAAAAACTCCCTTCTCCCAAAGGTGAATTTATACTAAGACATTTTCCAATAGTCCAAAAGAATAACAAATAAATCCAAGGAAAAATCAACAAGCATATGAATATTCAGGCATGGATTATAGCAAAATTTAATATTAAAGCATCATCAAAAATATAAAATCCCTAAGAGAAATTAAAGGTTCTAGCTACAAATCATCATGCCAAACAATCCATAAGCATACAACCTAAATAAACTCATGACGGAATCAAATAAAAATTAAGAACAAAACTCCAAATATTCAGCAAAATAAAATGAGCTCTCCCCTCTCCTTGCGTGGTTGCTTCCTTGGAGATAAATGGATGCTGCATTGTTGAGCGAGATTATGCCGAAATTGGAGCAACGTTGTCTTGCTTCTAATGGATGAAAGCTGTGTTGATGGAGTTGCGTGGATGGCTAGTGGATGGGGGTAGCATGGTGGAAGCTTGAAGCTGTTTTCTTACGTTAATGTAAAGAAGAGTTGGTTGTTGGTTGTTTTGGTTGATGGAGTTATGTGGAGGCTGGTGAATGGAAGGTTGGAGAGGAATCTGTATTGGTAGAGGGATGTTTGTGAGATGCATAGAATGTGTTCTTAATTTTTCCAGCTGCATTAAATGAGTATCGTGGAGAGCTGCTGCCTTTTGTTCTGTTTTTGGAAGAGTAGCATAATTTTTTGGCTAGTCCTTTTGGATGTATGTGAGCTGTCAAAACCCTCCTCCACCTTGCTGCATGCGTTGTTGAAATATTCAGCTGGTAAGTGGCGTGGCTTGCATGATTGGAGAGGTATTATTGGAGGCTAGTTGTTAGTCAATAAAGGCTGCTTGGTTTTTTAGTGAAGAGTGAAGCTTTCGACTGTTGCATGGAGGCTGGTGAATATTTGGTGACTGGTGCATGCTTATTTAGAAAATGGAGACTGAAGTGAGGCTGCTTTGTCTTGTGATGCGTGAATGATGGCTACTTTGTCTTGTGCGTGGATGTGTGGCAGTTGGTGAAAAAATGGAGGCTTGACTGGAGAAGTGCTAAGGCTTTGCCTGGTCAAGAATGGAGAGCATTTTTTTCTTGCTTTGGAGGCTATCTTGTTGTGCATAATTTGTGGGCTGCTACTTGCGTGAAATGCATGGTGTGCTGGTCAATAAGAGCTGCATTGTCTTGAATAAAATGAAGGCAATCCTTTGTTTTGTCTTAGATACTAGCTGTGGAATGGACTTTTCAAGGTAAATTTTGATAATGCATAAAAATTAAATGGTGATGACTTAGGAGCTCAAATTTTATCAGTGTCTTCGTCTTTGAGTTAGTTTTGATATGGGACTTGAATCACGGGATTTCGCCATCTGAGGCAAAAGTTCTGATCTAAACATCGTCAACAGGTTATTCTAGCGCTTCAAAATATGACGTGAATTTTGTTAATTTATTTCTCCTAAATCCCAGATCTGAAAAGTCTACAATTGGTCCCAAAAAATCCGTCAATGAGTCAAGAGTTTAATTATGAAATTTCAGAATTTTTGGCTAAACCGATCTCGAGATAAAAATCCCACAATGACTAGAGGTCAAGTCTGCCAGAAACTCAAAAAATAGTACAATTCAAGTCTTCTTGTTTCATTTATGCATTTTACGTCAACGGACCTCAAATAATGCTAAAACATGATAAACCAACCATAAATGAACATAAAATGAATGTAAATAACTCTGAATTAAGTCTTAAACATATATAAAAATATGAGTGTATCAGTGTATTAACTTATTTATTACTAACATATGTCCTCTCTCTTATCATAAGTTTAGGGTACTAATGTTTGGTAGAGAGAAAATAATAATAACAGATGACAGTCATCGGAGCAAAACACACCTCATAGGGGCATTTCAAAAAATAGCTGATCAGTCACTAAATAAGACCTTAGTCAATCTAAAAATTTTATTTTTGTTTTTGTTATGAAACATGAACTCAAAAAGTGAGTAATTACATTAGAGAAGTCACGATTGATGGCTGGTTTCTGCTGCGCAATAAAGAAAATTCGTAACGTTAATCAACAAAAAGTGTTTCGTAAATGTATTCATATAGCGTTATTCTTCGATTCCAAAATTTTCACCTTTTGAAATAAGCCAGGGAACATCTTTTACTTTACTTGTAATAATGTGTGTGGAGCCTGTGATGGCACTCCATGCTTTCAGAGTATTTGGTCTGGATAGAGAACCCTATGCACTCTTCTCATCCTGTTCTACTAAGATTCCTATAGCTATATGATTTGGAGTTGATCAGAACTGTTGCCTCTGGAAGGAAAGACAAGAGGAGATCCTGTTGTCTTCCACAGCTTATCTGTTGGTGTCCTCTTAGGTTAGATTGTGACGTCATGATTTAAGTTCTTTATGGGAGGAGCTTCAGGAAAGAGGAAAAGCGAGAGGAGGTCATTATCAAAATCTGGTGTTATTATAGTATCTTACTCTTGCAATCATCCAATTTTTGCTGGTTATGTAATTATAGGAAGATGAAGTTGGACTTGTAGATGAAGCTTTACCTTGTCGGTTCGTTCGTGTTTATCCTTTCCTTTTTCGTAAAAATACTTTAAAATAGGTAGTTGCTCTGATAGTTATCTAAAAGTAAATAAATATAAGGTGCCATCAATTTTGAAAGACTACGACGATATAATAGTATTTGAAAGTGCTGGTTCGTTAATCTATACACTTAATAACTATTGATTCCAACATTGTCACAGGAAAAAAAAAAGAAGAGATGACATACAAAAAGAAATCGTCATTAAATAATTTTATAATTCAGTAACCTTAAAAAATTGACCACGAGGAAATTAATTATTCTGAATCAGAAAAACTGAAATCCTTATACTTAAAATGGAGTTTAGTTTACTAAAATGGAATTGGTATTGGAACAAGTCGATTAATTGTCATTGATATGAAGAACTAATAGTAATTAGTTTCTGCAATTTCAAGAAGACATTGGCAAAGATCTCCAGGTTTTGAGAGCATGACCATATGGCCAGCTTCAATGTGTTTGACTTCTTTAGTTGGGCTGTTCTCGATCATCCATAGCTGAAGGTCCTCTTTGATAAGTCCATCTTCTTTGCACACTACATAGATCCGATCAACCGATCCGAACTTGGCCTTGGTTAGCAGAGATTCCTGAGCCAAGTCTTTCAAGAAAAACTTGAAAGGTCTGAGTAAGGTTTTCGCGAGTTCTTTATCCTGAACGATTTGTAGAAGAAATTATATGAATTGGAATCACAGAAATAGTCTGAATGTGCGTGCTTTGGCGAAAATATACTTGCCTCTGGTTGGCAGCCCTGATAAGCAACTTTTTCCAAGTAATCGGACCCAAAAGAAGCTGATATTGGTAAGTTCCCTTGACGTTCATCAACTTGAATCTGACAATCCAGTAGAGATTCCATTGGTGTTCTCTTGAAGAACTGAGTCAGTAAACAAATAAGAATTTGCATGGGATTCGAATTAAATTAGGCATTTATGGATGTATATAAATGGAGGAGAGTTCTGGACCTCTTGCTGTGTAGTCGCCGGAGGTTCAACCGAACTTGGCATGTTGGCCGTGAGATACACTGCTGTCCGTATCTTCTCAGGAAATTTCTCCATGGCTAAAGAAATAACGTAGCCAGCATAGCTGTGACCAACTAAAATAACAGGGTCATCAGGCGGAAGAGAGTTCATGAGTTCTATTAACGGATGGGCATAATCAGAAAGGGATTCGACTTCATCAAGCTGTTTAGGATTGATCCCAGAAGCGCACAGGTCTAGGGAGTCAACGCGGTGGCCGGAAAGTTTAAGAAGCGGCGCAAGTCTGTACCAACACCAAGCGCCATGGCCAGCTCCATGAACCAAAATAAAGTGCTCTCCACTAGCCATCATCTCTTATCGTTCTGCCGCCGACGATAAGTTTCTTGTTCGCAACCTACCCCAGACAATAAAAGTGAATTGAGGGAAAAAAGTCAAGACAGATAAGGCATACCCTTCTGACATATAGCATTAATTTATACATTGTTTGTCTTTTTATATCCAAATCATCTTGGATACAGTTAGATTTTGTATCATAACAAATGACATAATTTTGGAATTAAAAAAATCTCCAAATCTAAAGGGTTTGAGATAATGAGAATCTCTGGCCATTAATGTAAGTGAATTCTCTATCTAACCTTATTCTGTCTGGTTGTATTCTAAATAAAAAATGTTGTCATTAATTCACAATAGATTGAGGCAGAATTGGGGCTAAAAATTTACAGGTATTATTACTATTTAAGATCAACTATATTGAAAAGATACTATGGATAGTTCCAAATGTTATGAAACTATGAAAAACGACCTGCACCATCTTGGCAACACCGGCCATGCCGCAAAAAATGTTCACCTACGTGAGCGTGAGGAAGACCTGCCCCCTCATCCTCCTTCTCCGCCTACTCTTCTCCACAGCTATAGCATAGTAGTCACAAGTCATCAAATCCCAGAAGCCGCAAGGGATTGTGAATGGCCTCAAGAGGACCTTGTGGAGATTGAAGAGGGAGATATCAACATGGAGCAATGAGAATTTGGTTTGGGCATTGAATTGTCCAACTCTCTCAAAGGTAGACTAGATAAACGATAGGAAACGACAATTGTTGTTAAGCTTTTGGAACGCAGAATCGGTTTTATTATGCTTAAAAATAGACTCAACACAATGTGGACATTGTCTGGCCGTATGAAGATCATTGATATTGACAATGACTTTTTCTTGATCACCTTTGTGTAGGAGGATGACTATATCAATGCCCTTACAAAGGGTCCTTAGGTGATATTAGGGCATGCCCTATCAGTCCAGCCATGGAACCTAACCTTCTATCCGTCTTCTGATGAAATCTCTCATGTTGTAGCTTGGGTGTGCTTCCCTGAATTATCAATCGCCGGAAACTTGGTCAGATGTATTGTGAAGATTGATGAAAATACACAACAATCACAGCAGAAAAAATTTGCGAAGGTGGCGATGGATATTGAAATCAGCTCCCCTCTTTGGTCCATAGTAGAACTGGATGGCGAACTCATAAAAGTTGCTTATGAGGGATTGCCACAGATTTGCTTCAGGTGTGGTTTGGTTGGACATGGTGCCGCAGGTTGTCCTACCCTCCTACAACAAGCAGCACCACTGAGCACCATCCAACGGCTATCCCAACGGACACTCGCATGACAACATCGTCAGCAGAACCTCGTAAAGAGGTATATGGCCCTTGGATACAGGTTCAAAGATGCAATCATCGTTTGTCCATCAACGACAAGGTGCAAAGATGAGACAGGAGGAACCTTCCTACTCCAGAGGATTCTAGGAGCTCGAGATATCAACCCTTGTCAGAAAATGATTGTCTCATCTCCTTTAATGCAAGTCCATCTCCTGTTGCAGAGAAGCTCAAAGGAGCATCCATTTATAAATCAAAGCTGGGCCCACCATAAATGAAATATAAATTGCCAGCACCAGGACGAGAATCTACAACGGCTGGGCCATCATCTAGTGGGACTGCTGCGAGCCACTAGCCCACGATAAAGACCAAGTGAATAAACCACAAAACCCACTAGCCCACGATAAACAACCAAAATACTCCTCTAATCCAAGGCAAACACTCGTAGTGCCTCAGAACACAGCCACAAATCACGTTGCTATCTCTATTCCTTCACATCAAGAATTGATCATCCAGGACAGCTCTCTCACTATACCTATGAATGAGGACATGGTCTGTGGTGAAATGGAGGACAACATGACTGAAGAAGATATGTTTACTCCACCGTTGGCCACTAAACATATCCTGCCTCCTTCTAGGCCACCAAATCCTGGGCGTAGCTCGGCTTCGGCTAGTGAAGACACTGTTGTAATAGATTCTCTGATAGATGATTTGCCGCAGCATCCCATGACTACCCCTAATGATGGGCAAGTCGATGAATTGGTAACCCCACATGCCTAATAGTGGTTACTTTCCCTCTCAAACACTTTTTATGTCAATCTTCATATGAAACTGTCAAGGGGTTGGAGGTAAAACCTTTAAGCCGATTCTCAAGAATTACGTCCGGATTTATAAACCTTTCCTCGTAGTTCTGGTTGAGCCTCGAATTAGTGGAGTACGCGTGCAGAAGATTATCAAGAGATTAGGTTTTACTCATTCCTTTCGAGTGGAAGCTGATGGTTTCTCAGGAGGTATTTGGCTTTTATGGACAGCATACATTATGCTTAAAATACTACTAGCTCACCTTCAATTTATTCATGTTAATATTGAGTGGGAGCAAACCTCTTTCGATTTCATTGTCATCTATGCTAGTCCCACTTACCCTCTACAACATTTTTTATAGAAGTATCTACGTAAAATTGCTTATGTTACTACTAAATCGTGACTATTGGGTGGAGACGTCAATGCAAAATTTGAAAGGAATGATAAACGAGGAGGCTCCAGAAATTACCAAATTATTAATACTCAGTTTCAAGATTATGTGCAATGCTGTCACCTTCAGGATCTTGGATTTACAGGGCTTAAATTCACATGGAGGGGAGGACAGATTCTCGCTAGACTTGATAGAGTTTTTTTCTCTAATTTCTGGCTGACTTCATTCCAAAACACGACAGTTATCTTCCCTTCCTAAAGTCAGATCATCGACCTCTTCTTGCGATGTTAACTCAAACTACGCAAATACCTTGTACTCCTTGGCCATTTCAATTTTAGTCAGCATGGTTGACCCATGACTACTTTGCAAAAACTGTCAAAGACAATTGAAATCCTAATATACTAGAGTTTTGTAGTGCGATCAGGAATCTTGCAGACAAACTACAGCTTTGGAATTCCTCTACATTTGGGAATATTTTTCATCGCAAAAAGAGACTTATGGCACAACTCGTGGGCATTCAAAAATCATTAGAAGAAGAGGAATCTGATTCTCTTTAAGACCTGAAAATGTATTTACGTAATGAGCTTGAACAAGTCGTCTATCAAAAGGAACTGTACTGACACCAAAAATCAAGATGTCAGTGGATAGCACAGGGAGATAAAAACACGAAATACTACCATGCGGTCACAACAACCAGGAGATGGAAAGTGCACATTACCTTACTACAGGACGAAAATGGTTGCAGTAGTTCAGACCCAATGAGTATTTGACATATAGCTAAGACTTTCCTTGAAAAACTCTACACGACAGATCGTTCGACCCCTACAAAACTTTTGCTTAATGAACTTTTTCCTTTAATCTCCCATAGGGCTACGAATGACCTGAAAGGCCCAATTCTTCCCGAAGAAGTCAAGATGATTTTCTTTGATATGGTACCTAATAAGGCATCGGGATTTGATGGGTTTAATGCTTTATTCTTCCAATCCTAATGGGACATCATATGATCTTTTCTGATACACTTTATCCAAAAAAATTAGACATGAAGTTTGGGAGTGGGAGCTAAATCGTACTATTTTGGTTCTCGTACCAAAGATTCCCTCCCTAAAGTCGATCATGCAATTCAGGCTTATCGCTTTGTGTCCAGTGATTTATATAGCTATTACCAAGATTGTCATTAACCGGTTGAAGCCTTGTCTAGATGACCTTATAACCCCTAATCAATCATCAATCCAACTTTGTTCCAGGGAGATTGATTGTTGATAATATTATTATTTCCTAAGAGATCATCCATACTATAAGAAGGAAATCAAGAAAGAAAGGGATTCTTACTATTAGGGTGGATCTAGAAAAAGCTTACGATAGGCTTTCTTGGGACTTCATCCAAGACACCCTTATAGATATAGGGCTTCCTGATTCATTGATCAAACTTATTATGAAGTGTGTTTCATCGGTGTCTATGCAAGTGAATTGGGATGGGGAACTTAGTGATGCATTTACTCCTTTTAGAAGTATTCGACAAGGGGACCCGTTATTGCCTTATCTTTTCATACTATGTATGGAATGACTGGGTCACTTAATCAATACTTCTGTTTCACAAGGAAGTTGGAAGACTATTAAATTAAACCAAAAAGACCCCCCTATATCGCACTTTTTCTGCTGATGATCTCAGCTTATTTTCTGAAGCTTCATTCGAACAAGTCTCTGTCATTTGCGGCACCTTGAGTATGTTTTGTGTAGCCTTGGGGAAATGGGTTAGTTAAGATAAATCTTGTTTTTTTTACTCCAAGAACATCCACCATTTATTAGCGTGCATTTTGAGCAAAGAATTGGGTTTTAAGCATACGATAGACTTAGGACGCTATCTTGGAGTGCCTCTGTTGCATGAGAGAGTCAATAAAAGAATGTACCAATATATAATTGACAAAATGCTATAATGCCTTTCAGGATGGAAGGAAACTCTTTTGTCGCTTGCAGGACGCTTTACTTTGATCCAATTAGTTATATCTGCTCTTCCTACTTTTACAATAAAGATAGTTCGTCTTCCTCGGAGTCTGTGCGACAACTTGGAGAAAATTATGCGAAATTTTTTGTGGGGTTCTTCTACTTGCAATGGAAAGATTCACCTAGTTTACTGGGACAAAATTTACCAACCTAAAGAGCTGGGTGGTCTTAGTATTCGCAAAATTAGAGTCACCAATGATGCCTTACTTACAAAGCTAGCATAGGCGCTGATTTCTAAACCTAAAACTTTATGGGTGCAAATTCTTTCTGCTAAATACAATTTTGATGTCAACAACATCCCTTCTTATATTAATGCTACTAAAGGCTCTATGATTTGGAAAAGTATCAAAGCTATTTGGCACAACGTGATACAAGGAATGAAATGGTTGATCTGTGATGATTCTAAGGCTCGTTTTTGGATGGATCCTTGGGTTGCAAATTTGGGACCTCTTCTATCCCATGTAAATGCTCCTATCCCCCAATCTTCCCTTGATCTGCGTGTTTAACATTATATGGATAATACAGGTAACTGGATTTGGGATGAGTTCCAATCTCTGCTCCCTTCCTCTATTTGCATGTCCATTACGAACACTTTTTCCCCCAAGCCTTACTTAGGGACTGAGAAGTTGATATGGGGACTATCAGAGACTGGTCGATTCACTACTGCATCGACATATTATATGATTATAGAGCACATCAATTGTTATTCCAGTGGATTTTGGAAGCAAGTGTGGGACTGGCCTGACCCTCAACGCATTTGCTCATTTCTTTGGCTTCTCATGCAAGATCATCTACTCTTTAATCAACAATGCTTTCGCAAATGTCTAACTATGATTGTTAAGTGCCATCATTACCATACAGAAGAATCCTCGTTACATGTTGTATGCGATTGCCCTAAAACGCGTAGTTTGTGATGTACACTCCCTCTGCAAGCCGTCTCTCTTGATTTTTTTAATTTAAACACTCATGATTGGCTTACTCTGAATCTTCAAAAGCATCAGTTGGTTTTTGTCCTTGATTGGTCAATTATCTTTAGTACTGCGTGTTGGTTTCTATAGTCTTAGAGGAATATGAACCTCTTTGATGACCAATTCTCCTGGCCGCTTTCCCTTACATCTCTTGTCCTGGAGTATGTTCGCCAGATTCAAAAAGCTTCAGATTGGCAAGGCAGAGCTTATTTTGATTGTAGACCTTGGTGCGAGCAATTTATTAGCTGGTGTTCACCTAATCATAGTTGGGTGAGACTAAATATAGTTGTGGTGTGCAAAAGCTCAACCTCTTTGGCTACAACAGGTAGCTTTATTCATGATAGCTTTGGTGCTTGGCTTGGCAACTTTGTACAACATATTGGCTGGTGCTCCTCTGTCTCTGCAGAACTCTGGGGAGTTTTTTCGGGTTTGAACCTAGCTTGGGACCTTGGTTATCGTTGCATGGAGTTAGAAATGGATTCTCTAGTGGTGATGAATATCCTGTCTAACTAACTACATGGACATTGTCGTTCAACCCCCTAGTCATGGGTATCAATGAGTTATTTACTCGAAACTGGATAGTATTACCTCGCCATACGTATAGGGAGGGAAATCGGTGTACTAATTGGCTCGCTAACTTTTTTATAAATTTTGGGCTTGGGATTACACTTTTGATAATACATCTATAGGATGCCTCTCAATCCTTCTAGAGGATATGAATGGGACTAGCCCGAGGCTAGTCATGTAATTTGTCTCATTTTTTCAACTTTGTAATAAAAAAATCAACTCTATCGTTTCAAGCCAAGCCATGCTACTTACAAAAGTTGTGTTTTAGTTCTTGTACTCTATTAAAGATCTCTTTTCTCTGTCAATTTCCACCCT
This sequence comes from Erythroxylum novogranatense, assembly GCA_029891385.1. Lineage (NCBI taxonomy): Eukaryota > Viridiplantae > Streptophyta > Magnoliopsida > Malpighiales > Erythroxylaceae > Erythroxylum > Erythroxylum novogranatense. The sequence continues at coordinate 87,997,768 of CM057226.1, forward strand.
CTATCTTCAATTCCTCACAGTCGCTCTCTTCCTCATTGTCTTCATCTTTATTCTCATTTTCATAGCCCCAAGTTTCGGTCAAAAAGGTTCAAACTTTAACACTCCCACGAATAGTTCATCCCTTTCGAAACAAAACCTAAACCTTTTTCAGACGGGACATAACATAATTTTTATGTAAACAATTGAGCCCTTTAATCAAATGTTCTGCATCTTCTTTACTAACTTCACAATTTGTAAAACCTATTTCGTGAGTTTTTGTTAACAATTTTATGAGAAAACAAAGTCATAAAGATGCGTCGTTTGTGAATTTGACAGGTATCGAATTTAGTAGTAAAAAAAATGATGGAAGGAGATCTACCCTATACTGTCAATTAGAATGTGAAATCGAGGAGCAATATAAGAATGATGAAATTAGCATCTGCAATGAGAGCAGTAATATCGAGCCAATTGATTTGATGCATCCGAATTTTGAGAAGAATTTGAACAAAGACCACTCATTTGTCTAAGAGAATTAATATCAAAAATTGGCATGGAGTTTGAGATGAAAGAACAAGCTTATCAATATTATTTCATGGATGCCAAATATGTTGGTTTTGGAATAAGAAGGATCAAAAGTCACAAAGATAAATATGGTAAGTTGATTAACAGGCTTTTATGTTGTAGCGCTAAAGGTAAAAGGATGTCTGATAAAAGAGATGTGTATGTAAAAGCTTCACTTGTAGAAATAAGATTTTGTTTTTTGGTAATTATTGTAGAAATAAGATTTGGTTGTGAGGCAAGAATGAAAGTTAATAGTATGAAAAATGGAAAGCTTCAAGTGATTCAATTTGTTGAGGATCAAAATTACTATCTTTCAAGTCCTAATAAAACACATTTAACTATACTCTATAGAATTTATATATTATTTTAAACACATTCTTAACTAATTTTAAGTAAATTTGTGTTTAAAATTTTAAGTAAATTACTTATATATACTAATTAATAATTTAATTTATTAAAAATTCATAATAAAAATAATAACTAATTTTAACAATAGTAATTTAAAAATTTCAATTAAAATGTAAGGAGATAAATAAAGATCTGAAAATTTGGCAAATATAATTTATCAAGAAGATTAAATAAATTTAGTATTTTAAAGATTAAAACAGTAATATATTTTAAAATAACATTTAATTAAAATATAAAGAGATAAATAAATAATATAAATTATAATTTATAATTTATCAATTAAATTGTGTGACATTAAAAATAAAAAAATTTAAAATATCAAAATATGATAGCATGGGTGGGTGTGCGGAGCGAGAGAGAGAGAGAGCAGCCAAATTTGTAATTTGAGGTGGGTCTCACATTTAAAAATGGTAAGACCCACATATTGTAAAAGTGTTCAGTGAATTATTAACCGATTTTTAGAGAAAATTGGGTAGTTTTCAATAAATCGGCCAATTTTTACTCAAAAAGGTTATAATATAAATCGGAACAGAAATCAGGCTGGTTCGTATTTATTTCGGTCAAACCAGTCAGTTTGATCCAATTTTTTAATCATTGACAATTACATCCGTCTTTCTTATCTTTTCATTTTCAATTTGAGGAAAATAATATTATAAATAAATTATTTATGTCATTATCTCAATCACAAATCTTTTAAATAATTAGACTTTTAGTTAAGCCTCATACTATGGGTTAAGTTAGGCTTCTAAATTCCAACCTGTAGAAATGACAACTTAATCAATCAATGAAGTGTTAAATGTCGTGCGGAACTTGGCATAGAAGATAGTACCACCACAACATTACACGGAAGCAATCATTTATGGTACAACAGAACTTTTAAAATGGCTTTTTAAAAATGTAAAACGACTTAAGAACTGTTTTACAGATTATCAATAAGCAACTAATGTTACAAAGGTCACCTTGGAGACTCGAACTTTCACCCGAAGTTGCTCGCTCACACCTTTTGTACGGTAGTCTCACTTAGATCCGTTAAAGTAAGACTCAGCCTTTCCCCAACCCTCGAAGTGTTTACCTTGCACACACTCGAAGAAACAACACGGAAGCAATAAAGAATATAGGCAACAAGAAAACACACAAAGATACGGTCAAAAGACCAACTTTATATTACTTTCCCTCGAAAGAATACAAAGAATGCTCTCTCTGATTTTCCCACTGAATGTCTCTGAGAAGAGCAAAGCTCGAATGAGTTATATATAAGCATCCTAACCTGGAGTCATAGATTCCCACTAAATCTGTACTACCTAATATCACATCTATCCCTATCAGATAAGATTACATGAACCAATTGGATGAAACCTTGTAACATCCCGTTACTGATGTGATGGGTATATCGGTAGATTGGGACGGGTTAGGATTTCATACTGCATTCTATTGATTGAGCATTTATTGACCTCTAATTATAAAGGAATGAGTTACTTGCACATGCATTTATAGGTACATGCATTCATGGTTTTTTTTTCCCAGCATTTAATTGTGAACATGAATTGGTTAGATTGTGATTTGATTAAGAATTAGGAATAATTGGGTTTGAATAATTGATTTAGAATGGTTTAAGAGTAATTGGCAGTTGATAGTGACCCATAGGAAATTTTCGAAAATTAGGAGAAAATGCCGGACCGAAAATTTTGAGTGATGAATAGGTTGACCGTATAGTACCGAAATAATTGTCCAATGGCAATGAAAAATTAGATTTATGCTGTTAGGAATAAAAATGTTGAGCCATTGGAATTTAGAGACTGAAATTTAAAGAATTTGGGGGCTTATGTCTTATGAGCTTTAGGTTAAAAATCAACCTTTATATATCTTAGGTTTTAAATTTTAGCATTTATTCACCTCCTTCAACCTAGGGCAAATTTCCCCTTTTTCCTTCCTTGGTGATTTCCGATTCCCTCCTTTTGGTGTGATCCTTCGATCGTTGCTTGTTGCTCCCTCTCTTTGTGCAAGCCTAGCTTGATCCTTGAGGAAGATGAAGATTGTTGAGTTTTGAGGGTGAAAATCGTGGGTGTTAGACGTGGGAGAAATTTATGAGATTTGAAGATTTCAAAGCTTGATTTGGTAGGTGATTGGTTTTAATGCTGTTATTTATTGAGTTTGATGCATTTATGGTATTTATTGTGAAAGATTGGGTAGTTTAGAGTGAGTTATTACTGGTTTTAGTAAGAGAAATGGTGAAAAGTCGATCGGAGAAGACGATGGAGCCCGCACGTCGCGACGTCTGAGAGCGGCCTCGCCGCGACGAGTAAATGAGTACTCGCTGCGACGAGTGCGCTCGTCGCGACGAGCAGGTTGAGGCCCTCGTTGCAACGAGCAGGGCGAGACGTCGCGGCGAGCGTATGAATTTATGTCGCGACGAGCCTTTTTCCTCTACGTAGCGACGAGTCTTTAGGAGGGTGTTTGCCGCGGCGAGCATCCTTCCACGCCGCGGCGAGCGTCCTTCCACGCCGCGACGAGGGATTTAAGGTCACGACGAGGATCAAATTTCTGAATGGATGTGTTTTAATTTATGGAGCATAACTGATGGTGTAGACCTCCAATTGAGGTGATTCTTGATTCGTTATGAACTAGAGAAAGAGGTCTACAATTGAGAAAAAGAATGAAAGTTAGAATTCAATTTAGTATGGTCTCTCTCATAGAGAAAAAGTCGATTATATTTCCTATTGCAACCTAAGAATTGTATTATAATAATTGGAGTATAAATTGGGGTCTTCAATGGATGATTTTGACCCAATGAATAGGTTTTCTTGAGAATTACTATAGGGTGTATGATATGATGGATTGAACTGAATTTTAGGAATGAAATAAATCATTATTGATCAATTGAGTGAAGACTTAGATTTGGGCATAAGATAGCAAAATTGGGTTTTGGCGCCAGAAAATCATGAACATGCATTGTACATATTTTCATTAAGACATATGCATCATTGAATTGTTTTGACTGAGCATCTAGTAATGGAAAATTATTTAATTGTTATAGAGGCACCGTTAGATCTTCATTCCACGGATATTGCTGGGACTTCCAAGCAGTAGCTCGGAAGTTACAGGTGAGTAACTTAGTTGGTTCCTCAATTTTTGATTGTTAAATGCTCTGTGTGAACTGTTTGCAAATGTGAATTGTATGATTACGGGTATGGTTAGGATCGAAATGCATGCTCTTAATAAATTGGGTTTGACTGCTACGTGATTATGAGAAATTGTGATAAATGGGCTTTTATAGCCATATGACTGTGAATTATTGAGCATTTGCATTTCATGCATAAATGCATGAATAGATAATGAACGTTGTGACCAGAGTCGTCACTAATACTGAAAGGAGCCTTGAGCTCGAACACTGTCACTGAACCAGGCCTCGAGCTCGAGGGGAGTTAGTGCATCCTGCATGAGGGCTCTCCTACTCCCTAGACGCGCCCACTGAACACTGATTACTGATTTAGCGCTTGGTCACAACACTGAAATAAACTGGAAAAGAGTCACATATGCATTGCATACAAATGAGTTAACTGATTTGTGATAATTACTGAGTTCTATGATGGCATGAGAAATTGTAAACTGTTATATGATATTTGAATATTCTTTGATGATGTCATACGCAATTTGCGTAATGCATGAATTGAGTGAACCATCGATGATGGTTTCTCATTGAGTTCACAAACTCACCTAAAATTGCATTTATTTTTCAGGACTGATAGATTAGACTCCTAGCTCCAGAGATAGACTTTTCCTGCCGTGTGAGCGCGTTGGCAAGAGAAGTGATGGCACATAGGTCGGTCAGCTGGGATTGATTTTGAGGATGACATAGTATAGACTTTTGTATCAGTTTCCTTTTTGGAGTATTGTATTTAGGCGATGCAGGCCGATAGACTTGTCTATATTTCTGTTTGATGTTATGAAATGAGAATAGCATTATGGTTTTAAAATTCAGTGATTTTGATATTGCGATTTTATTGTATTGATGCCATGTAGATTATAGAAATGATCAAACGTAGTGCACCCTTACAGTGTGATACGCATCGGACGACCCACGGGGGACCCGGTGCATACCATGCGGTAAGGGGGTGCTACAAACCCCCATCCAAATAGGACTCTAAATGATAAGATAGAATCTAACAAGATAACATAAGATAGAGTTTACATTTATCTAGAACACTAACATCCTTATCCGCGAAGATCTCCACTATCTTCAGATGTTGAGTTTCACTGCAACTATAACTCCCAGTCATCCCACATCATCCAAGATCTCCCCGCGATCTCTATCCGCTGATGATGCAATGTGATCTCGTCGAAGCCCATTAGCACATTGGTCTGATCCAATGCTCCCACAACAAGTCCGTTAGTCATGGTCCATCCATCTGAGCATAGCTAAGTCCTTAGTCCGTCAAGTCTTAGCCTGGGTCGAGTCAATCTCCACAAGGTCCAATGTTCTACCAAAATTCGCATCAAGTCTGATCCCACTCACCCACATTTATCTTAGTGTTTTCAAAATAGCCTATCCACACATAGGTCCATCAATGCACGTCCATGGATAAGTCCATCTTCCATGTTAGGCTCATTCATGGTGCAGTCTCGTCGCTCCATGACTAAGTCACAAGTCACAAACTGAGTTAGTATAAAAACGTTTCCCATTTACATACCTTCGAACTACCTCGCCGAAGTTAAGTGTTTAGGCGTCTCATCATACTCGCATGCCTTCGTGCATCCTCGCGAGTCTCATATACCTTTGCATCTTCTCGTGCACCCTTGGGTCTCGTACGACTTAGTTTTCTAACTCCACGTGGCCTTGCATTCGAATCTCACGTGTCGTTGAAGATTTTCGCCAATGCACACCTACGCATGCCCTCGCGTATCGAATCTTGCCTACTCTCGAGATCTTTGTCGATACTTCCCGCATCCCTCGCCTATTTAGCATGTTCCTCGGGTTTTGCTCGCCAACTCGCAATACTTTGCCTTGTTCCTCGTCAACACGCCTTCCTCGTGCCAACTTACGTGCCAAGCATTGACCAAAGCTCGCCAACACTCGCACGATCCTGCAGTCTGAACTTAGGGGTCTAATAACTAACGTCCTATAAAGAAAATATTTTTCATGAAATTATTAACTTATGGTACAAGCATTAAATTGTTTAATTCGGTAATAAATTGTTTTATGCCTAACACTAATTACCATCAATCATATTCTTTTAAATTGGCCTACGTTAGTAAAGTTGGGCATGAGATTTTTTCAGGAAATTTCTCTAGCTTGAGAAGCAATGAAAGCCACCAAAGCTATGCTAACTAGAAATCGCCTTCTCATCTTATCTGAGAGAGACCATGAACTTCATCAATGGTTGAAAATACACATGAGTACTGGAGGTACATCTCATCAAGCACCACGACAAGTTCCATCAATCAAAGTCAAGTGTTTCCCACTTCTCCTCTCCATCTTCAAGTGCTAGAGTTTTCCGATGCAAATGTACATGGGCTGAATTGTTTCTCGGGAGATTGTATTCTAATAATATTGAAGGGGTGCTTGGTTGATGGGTTTGGGAAGGGGTTGATGGGTTTGGGAAGGGGTTAATGGGTATGGAATAAAAAATAAGCGGTTGGTTGTTGATTATGATTATAGGGGTAGTGGTTTGATATCTCACTTTGGTGGAATCCTCCATACTCACCATTTAGTAGAAGAATGAAACTCATTTCTTAGTAGAGACTCATTTTTTAAAAATATTTTTAATACCAATTAATTACATATAATTAATTAAAATAATAATATTAATTAATTAAGTACATTATAATTAGTTAAAATATAATTCATTCATTAATTAAAATATAGTAATTAATTAATTAATCAATTAAAATATATTTAATTAAAATAATATAATTAATTAATTACTATAATTAGTTCAAGTATAATTCATTCATTAATTAAAATACTATAATTAATTAATTAATTAAAATATCATTATTTATTAAAATATAACTAATTAAAATATAATTATTCATTAATTAAAATATTGTAATTAATTATTTAATTAAAATAATTAATTAAATTATTAATATTAATTAATTAATTAATTACATTATTATCAATTAAAATATTATTATTAATTAAAATATAACTAATTAAAATATAATTATTCATTAATTAAAATATTGTAATTAATTAGTTAATTAAGTAAAATATTGTTATTAATTAATTAATTAAAATATTATAATGAATTAATTAATTTCATTATAATTAATTAAAAATTAATTAGTTACAAGATAATTAATTGAAATGTAATTTATTCATTAATTAAAATACTTTAATTAATTAATTACAATATTTTAATTAATTAATACATTGTAATTAATTAATTACATTATTTTTTACAAACCACCCACTATCAATGGTAATGATAATCATTCATTCTTCTTAACTAACCACTATAATTATAATGATAATATTCATTATCATTCTTCATTATATTCATTCCTATTCTTGTTATCATTCTCCCATACAAACCAACCGCCCCCTGAGAATGACGTGATCATACTCCAATAAACTAATAACAGTATTTGTCCTGTATAATTGATGAAGTTGATAATTTGAAGTCAAAGCGTTCGTTGACAGATTCGGAAGGGGGGGGGGGTAAGGAAGGACTAATAAGTATCATGAGAAGTATTAGGAAAGGAGGAGCCAGTCACGTAGCGGAAACAAAGTAACCAGAACTAATAAACCTTTCCCTATGTGAATAACTACAACTAACACCAAAAGAAAACCAATAGCCAACAAACTCATAAATGTAAGAAACTAAGCAGCAAGAAATAAAGAACACAGACAATTTTTACGTGAAAACCTCCCTCAATGTGAGAAAGGAAAAATCACGGGACCCAGTCTATTAAAGAAAAACTCTACTATCACTAATCAAGTTATAAAGAGTTTTTCACCTTTAGATATGAATAGAGTCCCACTCAACTCAAGATACAACAATAATCATCAAAAAGATGAAAGAATTAAAGAGTTGAGAACAATATTACTGTTAGAATCTTACAGTAATTTCGACTAAAGATCAGGGTATCTTTGAGACTTCTAAATCCAATCTCCACCGTTCAGAATAAAGAACATCGAGAGAGGAATCTCTGGTTAAAATTTCAGGTTGATTTGACAAAAAATCACCACGCAATCGAAGGTTAGAAGAAGACTGCACAATGTTGAAAAAAATGAAAATTCCTCTCTTTTCTCTTTTCTCTTTTCCCTCTTTTTTCTCTTCCGGCTGAACCTCTCATCTCTTAACCTATTTAGGGTTAAAAACACCCTTTTATACTTAGGATTTGGGCTCTACTTAGAAGTGACCCAAACCTAACAAAAAGTGGAATAGATCAATAACAAGAATGCAAAAAGTGTCTGTTCTCTTGAATTTACACGATCAACAAAGGAGCTAGTGACACTCATTTGAATGTCCTAAAAAATAGAACATCAGTTTCTAGATAGTGTGAAGCTTAGATGTTAGAAACATAGATGTTAGAAGCATACAAGATTACCGCTTTTTGAGTTTCAGACATAAAAATGCTCTAAATAAACCTGTATAGCACTTACAATTTGTCATCCAATACAAGTTTGTAAATGTAACTTGAGTTGATTATATTGATATATACATGCTGATTGGAGTGTCCCAAAAGATTGGTAATATAGGACTGCGAATATTTACAACGATGAAGTTTGATAGGTAACAAACCTCTTCTTTCGCCCCACCTACTAGATGCATCGCTACGTTGGATCAAGGCAACGGGGCCGCCAAACTATTGCCATTGTACTTTAAAAGGCACAATTAAACCCTTTCTGTAGATCCCTTAAAAGATGTGAATTGTATAACCAACTATTATAATCTGCCAAACATTGTTGGTTGTCCAGAATGTAGCATCCTCTTCAGCATGTCCATCCCAAATCCAGAATCCGATGAACTGAGCAATGGTGTTACAGTCAGATCAGGAGCTTCACGGAACTTTCCTAGCAAACAAAATGTGACAAAATACTTCTTCATCAACTAACCAAGCGCAAGGAAATAAAGGCATACAATTAACTGTTGCAATTGCTGACAAGAAGTGGTGGAATGGCCTGAAACTCATTTACTGTGACCTTATAAGATAAATATAACCTTGATTACTCATAACATGAAGAAGTAAGGACAATTTTGGCTTGTGGAAAAGGTTGTACAACAATATTTCGAGCATTTAGCAGTCTTGACTTATTCGCAAGTAATGAATTCCACTCATTTCAAAGTGATGAACAATCAGCAATCACACTTAAAGAAAGCATATTTTAAAGAATAGTTCCTTTAAGAAAAGCTGTTGTCGTTAATTTTCTTAAAAAAAGAAAAGAAAAGCAGTTGTTTATTCTTACTGCCTACACTATTAAGTGATCGTTTCACCATAATAGCTTAAGCTGTTGTGTGAGGCTAACTTAATTGGTTTTATATATTCATTAACATACCCCCTCAAGTGAAAGCCCTTTGGGCTTGAAACTTGCACAAGCTTATTCTACCTTGTGTTGAATAATAGGTAGGTGGTAGGATTTGAACTTACGACCACTTAATCACAAAGGCTGTAATATCATCTTAAGTAACCATTTCACCACAACAACTTAAGTTGTTGTGTGAGGCCAACTTAGTTTTATTTATTTACTAATATACACATCCATATTTCTATCTAAAACTACGAGAACCTTTTGAAGGTCAACTTCCAATATTTGAAACACAAGGAATCATTGCACGTAAAGATTTTAAGAAAACTAGTAAAAGATAAAGCCAATTGATGGTTTTGAGTTTTCATGAACACAGATTGTGTCCAATAAATATCTAGCACAGATACTAAAAAAATCACTTTATCCTCAACCATGTTAGCATACCAAGAAAACTTAAGGTGCAAGAAAGTAGAAACCAGATAAAGACTAATGAAAGAAAGGACAATATTGTTGGAGATGTCTCAGGAGTTCAGTTAGATGTTGGACAAACATGCAAGCCATGCATCGACGTATGAAGAAGGTGTCCGTAGAAGATCAAGATTAGACGTTAGAATTAGATTGTTATAAATAATGAAATTCTAGTTAATTCGTGTGAGTACATTGGTTAGATTGTTAATCAACAACTATCAGAGGAAATCTCAATATTAAATTGAGTTCTTGAACTTACTCTGTTCACCCCTGTTTTCATATAAGCTCTCTCACTCTAAAACTTCTCTCTACAATTCATCGGTCTTTGTTGTTTGCTTTGGCATATGATTGATCGGTAACAACAAATTGGTATCAAAGCTGTATTCTTAAGGGATCTGTGGAGGTGTAGGTGAGAAAATTGGCTCGGTAGTGAACTCTTTCTCGGACGAAGCGTGTAATACTCGGAGATGGCTGAAGGCTCCATGCTTAGTCTCCAACCAGCGATATTCAATGGCGAAGGATATCAAATATGGGCGATCAAGATGGAGGCTTACCTGCAAGGTCAGGACCTATGGGAACCAATCGACGAGGACTACGCGGTTGAGATTCCAGACGATGCTCCAATTGCCCAGCTACGGTGGCTCAGGGAAAGAGTGACGAAGAAGGCCCGAGCCAAATCTTGCCTGTACCAGTCGGTATCGCCCTCAATCTTCACAAGAATTATGGGATTCACTTCAGCAAAAGAGATCTGGGACTTCTTGAAACACGAATATGAGGGCGATGAGAAGGTGAAGAACATGAAAGTTCTGAATCTTTTAAGGGAATTCGACAGAATCCAAATGAAGGATGATGAAACGATTCAGAGTTATTGTGAATGGTTGATTCAATTGGCTGATCAAATCAGGCTCTTAGGAGCCGAATTCAAGGATCAACAACTAGTTCAGAAACTGCTAGTGTCGGTACCTGAAAGATACGAAGCAACAATTGTTTCGTTAGAGAATTTGAAGGACATTGGGAAAATAAGACTTGCGGAGGTAGTAAGTGCTCTGCAAGCTCAAGAACAACGATTCTTGATGAGAAAGACAGAGGCCACAGAAGGGGCATATAGAGCCTTTACAAAGTCAGAGAATCAAGAAAAGACCAAGAAGAAAAAGAAGAAAGGAAATTTGAATACCAGAAGCTCAAATTCACGTCATAAGCACGGCAACAAGAACTCAGGTGGAGAAAAAGTAAATAATTACAACCTTTGTCCACACTGCGGTAAGACCAATCATCTTGCCATCAAATGCTGGAAGAGGCCAGACGTAGAATGTCGAAGGTGTCACCAGAAAGGACACATGGAGGCAATTTGTAAGAAAGAACCACCACAGGAGGCAACTAATGTGCAGGTGACTGAAGAAGAAGAAGAGTAGCTGTTCATGGTGATGGCTGATCAAATCGGAAACTATCCATCCGACTGGCTAATTGATAGTGGGTGCACTAGTCACATGTCTCCGGATCCGAGGTTATTCAAGACTCTGAACAGAGACGTTCGAGCACGAGTGAAGCTTGGAAATGGGGACAGCATTCGGGTGGAAGGCAAAGGTGAAGTAGAGCTGGTAACCAAGAAAGGTACCATAATTATTTCCGACGTGCTGTATGTTCCAAAGATACAACATAATCTATTGAGCGTTGCACAGTTGATAGAGAAAGGTTTGACTGTACATTTTGGGTCGAATTCTTGTAAAGTTTTCGATAACAATGGACAAGAAATATTATGTACTCGGATGAGGAACAAGAGTTTCTCGATGAAACCCGAGGAGTTGCACCTAGAAGCACTTGTCGGAGACTCTACTGAACCAGATCTCTGGCATCGGAGGCTTGGGCACTATCATATGAAGGGACTGGATGCAATGAGGAGGAAGAAGATGGTCGAAGGCTTACCAGAAACATCGTTCGAACATCAGCCATGCAGAGTTTGCATGATGGGAAAGCAATCCAAGGCACCATTCCATAAGGCAAACTGGAGAGCTAAAAAGAGACTGGAGCTATTGCATATGGACGTCTGTGGTCCCATGCCGGTGGTTTCCCTGAATGGGAGCAAGTATTTCCTCCTGATCATCGCCGATTATTCCAGATATGTCTGGATATATTGCCTAAAGAGCAAGGGGGAAGTAGCGAAGTCGTTCAAAGATTTCAAGGTTTTCATAGAAAACCAGACGAACCTAAAAATCAAGTCGGTGAGAACGGATAACGGTTCAGAATTTTTGTCTGATGAGTTTAATTTGATCTGTGAATCGGCAGGAATAAGACATCGACTCTGGCCCCTATACCCCGCAGAGAATGGCGTAGTGGAGAGGAGAAATCGAACGGTGGTAGAAATGGCGAGGTGTATGCTGACGGAGAAGCTACTCTCGAAGGAGTTTTGGGCAGAGGCGGCGACCACTGCTTGTTTCCTGCTGAACAGGGTGTACTCCAGGACACTCGAGGATAAGACACCGTATGAGTTGTGGTATGGCTATAAACCAAAGGTGAAGAATCTGAAAGTTTTCGGTTCATTGTGCAACGTCCTAATTCCTCAGGTCAAAAGAAATAAGCTGGATGAAAAAGCAGAGTCGGCGATCTTTGTTGGATACTCAGAGGTCAGCAAAGGTTATAGGGTGTATCTTCCAGACCAGAAGAAGATAAAGGTCAGCAGGGATGTACATTTATTCAAAGATGATAGGTGGAACTGGTCTGAAGCAAGAAAGGGCGATGAAGTCAATAGCCCGACGATGAAGATGCCTCTTAATACTCCGGTGACTATAGATGACCCGAACCAGCACGAAGAAGAGGTGGAAGTAGAACCCGGAGAAATTACGGATCTGGATCCACAGCGTGATCAAGCAGACTGGACTTCTGAGGGAGAGCCCATTTCTGAAGGAGAAAGTGACGACGATGTGGATCATATACCGGTTAGAGGTATGAGAAGCCTGGCTGAGATATATGAGAGAAGCAATGAAGCGATGGTGGAGCCAACACAAACCCTAGAGGCGCTGAAGGACCCGAATTGGGTGAAGGCCATGGAAGAAGAGATGACAATGATCGAGAAAAATCAAACCTGGAACTTGGTTAATAAACCACCAAACAAGAAAGCAATAGGATTGAAGTGGGTGTTCAAGACGAAACTGAATCCAGATGGGTCTGTAAATAAGCTAAAGGCGAGGCTAAATCGTGAAGGGTATCTGTGAATCGAAGGATAGACTTCGAGAAACGTTTGCTCCAGTGGCCCGAATTGAGGCGATCAAATCTATTATTGTCGCTAAAATTGAAAGGGGTGGAAGGTGCATCAGATGGACGTGAAATCTGCCTTCCTCAACGGTATCCTACAAGAAGAAATCTATGTCCAGCAGCCAGAAGGCTTCGTGGTTAAAGAAAAGGAGGAGATGGTCTACAAATTGAACAAAGCTCTTTACGGTCTGAAGCAAGCTCCTCGGTGCTGGTATGCGAGAATAGATGAATTCCTTTTAGGGATTCAATTTGACAGAAGCTGTAGCGAACCAACAATGTATGTGCGGAGTGAAAAAGGTGAGATAATTGTGGTTGCAATTTACGTTGACGATTTGCTTCTTACAGGGAGTTCTGAGAATCAAATAAATCACCTGAAGAAGAAGTTCAACGAAACTTTCGAGATGACAGATCTTGGAGGTATGAAATACTTCCTGGGCATGGAGATAACTCAATGAAGAGGATGCATTACGGTATGTCAGAAGAAGTATATTCGAGATGTGCTGAAGAAATTTAAGATGGATCAGTGTAAGGCAGTGACGACTCCGATCTGCCCAAAAGAAAAATTGATGAAGAAGGAGAAGAACGATGATATTGATAGGAGGAGTTATCAGAGTATGATTGGTTGTTTGATGTACATCACAGCTACAAGGCCGGATGTGTTGTACTCTGTAAGTGTACTCTCCAGATACTTGAATGATCCAGGAAAGCAACATGTGATGGCTGTAAAAAGAATTTTGAGGTATTTGAAGGGAACGATTGAGTACGGATTGATGTATGAGAAGTCTGGTAAATGCAAACTCATGTGCTATGTCGATAGTGATTGGGGAGGAGCGACTGAAGACATGAAGAGTACCACAGGGTACTGTCTAACGTTAGGCTCTGCATATTTTTCTTGGGCATCGAAGAAGCAAGAACTGGTGGCGCTCTCAACAAGAGAGAAGCGAGTTAGTGGCGAAGCTGCAATTGCAAGCGGTGTCTGGGTGAGAAAATTGTTGATGACTTACAAGTTGATTGGGGAGCTCTTGTGATTAATATCGACAATCAAGCTGCAATCTCAATCTCACAGAATTCGGTGTTCCATGGCAAAACTAAGCATTTTAAACTTAGATATTATTATCTAAGGGATATCCAGCAGGAAGGGGAATTGAAACTACAATATATTAAAATGGATGATCAAGTTGCAGATTTGTTTACAAAAGGGTTTAATGTCTCACGATTTGAGCAATTAAGGAAAATGGTGGGGATTCAAAAACTAAACTTCTGATCCAAGGAGGAGTGTGTTGGAGATGTCTCAGGAGTTCAGTTAGATGTTGGACAAACATGCAAGCCATGCATCGACGTTAAAAAGAAGGTGTCCGTAGAAGATCAAGATTAGACGTTAGAATTAGATTGTTATAAATAATGAAATTCTAGTTAATTCGTGTGAGTACATTGGTTAGATTGTTAATCAACAACTATCAGAGGAAATCTCAATATTAAATTGAGTTCTTGAACTTACTCTGTTCACCCCTGTTTTCATATAAGCTCTCTCACTCTAAAACTTCTCTCTACAATTCATCGGTCTTTGTTGTTTGCTTTGGCATATGATTGATCGGTAACAACAAATATCATTAATTTATGCCTACATAATAAGATAAATTAACAACAGAATCAAGAAGCTTGTGAAAATAGGAGGAGAAAAAAAGGGGAAAGAGCAGCTGACCTTGGGATGGTAATTTCATAGGGAAAGTAGATGACACCATCGGATATGGAGGGAACATGATCCTTTTTCTCATTAACAAATTTAATAATTTAGAACAAGACCTCGCGAAGAGATGCTTCAAGTGTTGCCCTGCGAACACTCCTCTCCTCAGATGCACTTTCTATATTCATAAGACAACCAAGAAAAGAACTGTATTTCAAGAGGATAAAGATTCAGCAAT
Source organism: Erythroxylum novogranatense (assembly GCA_029891385.1). NCBI lineage: Eukaryota > Viridiplantae > Streptophyta > Magnoliopsida > Malpighiales > Erythroxylaceae > Erythroxylum > Erythroxylum novogranatense. The sequence goes on from CM057226.1 coordinate 88,012,828, forward strand.
ACATTACATTAATCGAATAATGGTAAGGTATATGTGGGCCTTTGGATGTTGAGCTACACATAGAATATTAATGTACCAATTTTTCCAAAATAGATGTTCAGATTTATTGGTGAACCATGAGTCTAAGTAACATTAACATATTAATAAGACAACGGATTGCAACCAGCCAAAAAACAGAGAAGATGTTTGGACTTATAACTAGACTAAAGCAATCATGATATAGCCTATATCAAGAAAATGATAATCATGACAAAGCTTGTTGTTAGACATTTTTGTCCTTAAGCCTATTAAGTAGACAACTATTAATTATAATTTTGGCTTTCAATAAATTATCGGTTAAGTTACATAATTTGATCCAGATAAGGGTAATAAAATGGCTCAATAAATGATCTAATTTAATGGGTCAAAATAAGGGTAGAAAATGAATCCCTTAAGGGTGGACTTGGTCCATATCAAACTTATGATAGGGAAGCCCGATATAGAAACTATATAAAAGTTAAGGTCTCTTGTAATTACTGATACCAATCGTAAGCATACAGTTCTTTGACCCGTTAAGAGAGCTTACATATTAAGGAAACTATAAAAAGGTCTAAACTGAGTGTCAGTAAGCAACTTCCCGAACTATCCCGGGAGAATCGAAGCTCATTCGAGGGTCAAAAACTGCTTCGAAACTCAGAATGGAACCGAAATCAGGTATTCTGCATTTCCTTCGTTTTTACCCTTTCATGTATGATCCTGGGTAAGTAATAGGGCATGTGCTACGTATTACATGTGGTATCAGAGCGGTTACGTGATCGGGTTGACGGAAATGAAGATTTTTCGGTTTCCATTCAATATGGTTTTCTCTAGTTTTTGATTAATTTTTCTATTTTTTACGTATATAATTATGTAAAGTGATACACATAAGGTTAACTACAAAAAAGGGTCAAAAAGGGCCAAATGGAGTGAAAAATCAAATCCCGGGATGCTGAAAATTGCCCTTCCCGTCGGAGGGTTCACACACCCGATGTTGCTACAGTGGTTAGAGGAGTAAGGAAGCGGGCACGTTCGTAGCACGTGCCACATTTAGCCGGACACGTGGACTGTTGGATTTGGGACACGGGTCGATGTGTGCAACCATGTCTTTGTACAATAGAGGCGCGTCGGTAACAGGGAATGTATTATTATCAGGGGAACATGCGTGCACATGGAGCACACATGTGGTTCCGCTGTAACATCTCATCTCCGATGGGAAGGGTATTTTGGTAAATTGGGACGGGCTAGGAGTATTGATTTATATCGCGACATGAACATACATTTTACAGCCTCTATAAATGGTGATTCTTGCCTGTGCACATAGTCATATATGCATTCATGACATTTTCCGGCATAAGCGTCAAATTGAGATCTTTTGTGAAATTTATGGGATAATTGTACTTGGAAAATTATATGGAGTGCGCCATTGAGTGTTTTATATTTTTAGGGATTTATGGGAATTTTTCTGGAATTGTCCGGAGAAAATTCCCGGACCGGCAAAATCGCCAGTAAATGGTCTAAATGTGTTTTTGTAGTGAAAAATGCGGTTTTCGTGTTTGAAAAAATATTGGGAGTGGACTGTTATATGTTTTACAATTTTGGGCAATTTAGGTAATTTTCAAAAAAATGATTCGGGGAAATTTCTGGAAATTTCCAGACTGGGAAAAATCACTAATTGGCGAATCAGTCGATTTTCGGTAGCGAAAATTGCTACCCAATGGCACTATATTATGGGGTATATTATTTTGGGATTGAAATTATGGTCATTTGAGTTGATTGGGTTCATTTTTTATCTGAATTATAATATATTATGTTGACTTTTCTTTGGAAACCTTTGACAAATGAAAGTTTGACACCAAACACCTTCATTTAATGTCCATTGCTTGATCCTATCGGTTTTCCTTGTTTCAAAACAAGATAGAATAAGTTGATATGTGTAAAAGACTCATCCGAAAGGCATCCTCTCCCATTTTTGCTTCTCATCATCGATTTTCTTCTTTTTCTCTCTCAAAGTGGAACCTTCCTATAGTTCTTCTTCTACTCCTCTTGGTATGATGATTGTTGTTCGTGCTAGGAAAGTGATGGAGGTTGGTGTTTTGGTATTTCAAGTGTAGAAGTTAAAGTTGGTAGTTGACGCTTTAAGGGAAGCTTTATAGGAGGTAAGTGCTAATTGAAGGTTTTAAGCTTTAATTAAGCTTTACATGTTGGTTTAATGATGAATTGAATGCCATGGTAGTTAGGAGTCATTAATGGAGCATTTATTATGCTTAGGGATGTATTAAATTGTTGATAATGATGGTTTGAAGTAATGGGTGTAAGGCTAGGTTGTGGAGGAATTGAAAGTAGTATGATAGAAGTGGTTATGGCTTGATTTTGAATTGAACATGGATGACTAATCTAGCATATGAATTGAGAAATTAAGTGCTGCAATTGTTAAGTATTAACCCTAGTATATGTATGAATGTGGTAAGACCTAAATTGTGTCTATTTGGATGTCTAATGATGTGTTAAAGGCATTGGAAATGAAAGAACTAAGGTTAACACCAAATCTGGAAAATTAGGGTTTTTATCGATTGCACTGTTTTGATCATAAGTCATTGTGTAGGAATGCAAATGAGGTAAGGTTTGTGGCCACTGAAACTTTGGGATGTTGGCTTCAACTTTGTGTGAAATAGGTGATGTTAAATTGTAATGTTAGAAGGGTGAATTTTTGCATGGAAAGTTTTTGTTTGTAGGGTCTGTGAACAGTATCCGCATATATGACCTGATTACTTTGGTGATTTTTCTAAATTAATTGAGATGGAATTAGGGAAAATGGTCTTCATGAGAGTTGAAGCCTACATTATTAGCTTTCCATTTCCACTGATCTTGCTTAATTTCGAGTTGTATATTGGGAGATATGAACTGATTTCTATTGATTGGTTTTATGCTTCTTGGAGAAACCTAGTCAAAGTGTTGATTTTGTGAGCTTGAGGATTGGAAGCAATTTTAGCAATTTATTTGGACTGAATTGGTGTGAGTGATCTTCTGAAAAGTTGTAGAGGAAGAAATTATCTTGAAAAATCATATATGGCATGTAATTTTTGAAGGTCAGATTTAGGATTTATGATTTTGCAAAAATTGAACCTGCATTAGGTTATGAGTTGCTGACCATGGCAGTAATTTGCATGACAGTTTTGAAATTGTTAGAAATTGAATTGGAGTTTGGTTATTTCAGGAAAAATTGAATTTTGAGGATTTATCTTTTCAGGGATATAAAGTTCTGATTTTTCTGACTTGTGTACAGGGAGTTATGCTTGTTATAAGTTTACTGCTCAAATTGAATGATTTCAGGGACAGCAACATTGAATGAATTAATTGACTTGTTTAGCAATGGAATTTGATTTTGGGTTGTTCATGAAAGTTGTAGATGACATTGTGAAATTATTGAGCATATTTATGTGGTAATGTTTGGCTGAATAATCAGTGAGTTCTTGAATTTACAAGGTACTGTCCTGTGTTGATGGGTTTTGAGTAGGCAGTAGCTTTGATGGGATTTTTGACACCCTTAGAGGTGAAATTAATTTTATGGTCTTCTTGAGAATTGTAGAGGTTTTATGATCTTTCCAACAAGGTATAATTTGTATTTTCTGATTTGTATGCTAAAATTATTGTTGTTGTAAATTTGGGTTGGAAGTAGGAAGAGAGAGAAGGAATGGGAATCACGCCGATCACTACTAGCGACGCCGCCCTAGTGACGAGGCTTAAAAGCTGGCATCGCTAGGGCGGCATATGCGAGGTCGACGTCTCGCCAAATGAGGCTGGTCCCTTATTTTTATTTGTGAATTGGTATTTTAAATTTCTTGCTTCTTTTGTCAATTTCTTTTCCGTCCGACGTCCGATTGACCTGATTTTTGAGGCATCGGATTTGTGACATATTGAATTTCATTTGTGAGAAATTGGAAATTTTAGGCGGAAATTGAGCGTGGCCCGGTACTTGTTCGTGATCACTATTTTATTTATTTTGAACCGATTGAGGTCCAAATTGAGTGCTGTCAGTGGCTATAGCTTTCGAATTTTAGTTGGCATTTTTATTATGGGAAAATTTGGATTTAGGGCTGAAAATTTCATGAACAAGCATTATACACTTACATGTGCATTATTACTAGTTCGGATTGGATAATTAGTGATCGGTTTCCTCTCTGCTTATTGTAGAGGCACAGTTGGAGCGTCGACCTACCGACGTTGCATAGATTTCCCGACAATAGGTCGGAAGTAATAGGTGAGTAACCTAGTTGGTTTCTCAATCTATGTGTATTTAATATGACGCATTGATGCCATGTGGAGATAATGGAGGGTTTATGTGTGTTTGATTTTGATTGATTTCGGACCATGGGTGTCCGAAATATTAGAAATGTGATATTGAAGTGCTATTATGTGTAAATGATTATGATGCATCAATGCAATAAATTGAAAATGATATGATTGACATACCGGACCAAAGGTCCGAAGGAATAGGAAATGGCATGAAATGTAAATAGAAATTGGAACATATGCATTCATGCATATTGGTATGATCAGATAAAGCGGTTGTGGACCGAGCAGCCACCGTATCGGGGCATATCACGCCTAACGTATATGAAAGCTTTCACCAACGACGGGACCTTAGGTCCATGTATTGAGCCTCGGGCTCGATGTATCGTGGCTTCAAGCCCAACGAAATTCAGAGCCTTTGGCTCACCGTTATTGAGCTCGGCACGGTCACAACAACGTAATGAAAATGGAAAGGGTCTCATGTGCATTGCATATATGGTATGATTAAATGTGGATCGTATGAAAGGCGTCGCCTTACATTTGTGAATTGTGATTGTATGTGATAAATGGTAAAGTGTGTATATATGCATGAATTGAGTGAACCATCGATGATGGTTTCTCCTTTGAGTTCGCAAACTCATCCAACATTGCAAATATTTTTGAGGATCGAAGAGTACCCGTTAGACACGGAGTATAGTCCGATTGCAAGTCGAGTTAAGGTGGGATCAGTTCACGTGCATTTGTGTCTTTTGAATTATATGTAAATTTGTATTTCCGCAAGATTCGTACTAGTATTGCTGAGTGCCCGATTGATTAATGTTGTATTGTAATTTGATTACCAAAATAATGTTCTGATTGAAAATGATTTCGTATTAGAACGTGCCCAAATTATTTACTGATATTTGCGCACTCGATGGGTTTTAAAAAAAAAAAATATATATTACCAAGTTTTAAACTGTATTGACTGCTCTAGCATACCACCCTCGTGGGTCGCGGGCTCGGATATCACTGTCGATGTCGGGTTCGGGTCTCGTGGGAGTGGGATGCTACATCCGCACCATGTGCACCGACATGGTGCCCATGTCAGCTGTACGACCTCTGCTATAGTGATTTAAAAAAGGAAAAAATTTTGGAATTTCCTTAAAGATACCCGGGTCCTTTTGGGTCAGTTTCTAGGTTTGAGAAACTTTTTAAAGTAGTTTTTAAATTTTTCTGGATTTATTAAGTTGGTAATTGGATTCCAGAAAAGTTTTTAAACCTTTTGAAAGTTAATTTTGAGTGTAGTTTCATACTCCAAACAACACATGAGGGAAACATTTAAAGTTTTATGTCTCGTGTGGAAGGTTCGGTATTCAGAAAAGTACGACAATGTTTTCGTTGTTACTATGTGATTATTTAATTGTGAATATAGTTTTTTCATTGATTACCGATTTTCACATACATTATGGCCATATAGAATGTGAGGATGACATAAAGATGTATCCCTTATGTTTGTGGTCTTTTCGGGTACTGGTAAGATTGCAGTCACCATAGTGGCCTTTCAAGTTAGTATTTGGATTGTACCACGTACATGTTAGGGTTGTCTCTAGTCTCATATTTGGTCATTATGCCCACAGGTGTTTACCTTATATGAGGTTTTGAGATATACATAAAGGCATCAGATAGAGGAAAGCAGTTACTTAAATGATCTATTCGCCCACAGGTGGTAGTGTGATGACAGTTGATGGTTTGTACTCTGATCTCTTTTATGTGGAGGCTTAATTGTATATATTATGTATTTAGCCTACATGTGTTTTATAATATGTGCAATCAGATTCTCTGTAGAGATACTGCTTTAATGCTTTAAGAATCGTTGTTGTCCTGCATTTATACTTATTTTTATATTGTGTTTCTATTTTTCAATCACCTTCTCATTCAATAATAATGTGGTCACCATTGAAACCTTAAATGGTTTCAACTTCAAGAAGTGGAGGAAGAACGTAGAGTTTGTGTTAGAGATGGCAAATGTCAGCATGGCTATGAGCATAGAGAGGCCTACCCCACTTACAGATGTCAGCTCAAAAGCTGACAGAGCAGTGATGACAACCCGGGAAAGGTCAAATAGGATGTGCTATTTGACCATTAAGAGGTCGATACCTGATCATATGTTGAATGGATTGGCGGAAACAATCATGGTGCGGGGGTTCATAAACAACATATGCCAGAGGTACAAGGTCTCTTCTCATCTTGACCAAAGTGCCTTAATCAAGGAACTTTTCTCTATAAGGTACATTGAAGAGGGAGGCGTTCAGGAGTATATATCATTTAGATGGTGCATCTATAGAGCAGGTTGAAGGCACTAGATATACTGATCACTGACTCGCTTATAGTGCATCAAGCACTAAACACTCTTCCTCAGGAGTTTGAGATGTTGGCCACCTCCTACATCTCGTAGGATGAGACTTGGTACATTAATGCTTTGATTTTCCGTTATGTTGTAGCAAAGGAGAAGATCAGAAGCTCTCCTCATACAACTATGTATGCAATTGTAAAGGGTAAAAGGAAGGCTAAACCCCAGCAGCCGAAAGGGAAGGGTAAGAAACCCAAACCCTCTCCTCAGATTTAGAGTGGGCAGTCTAGCATTGTGGCCCACATGACCGTAATAATATGAGATTTTTCTTCTGTAAGAAGAAGGAACACAAGAAGTCTAATTTCCAGAAATACAATATATGGAAAGTCAAACAGGAACTGTCAGGTAACTCCTTGACCTTTATAATTCATGAATCCAATGTTGTTATAACCACATCAAGTTTTTGGTGGTTAGATAGTGGAGCTTCTGACCATGTTGCATCTACAATGCAAGAGTTTAGATCCAGGAGAAGGCTGACTAAGGAAAAGGAGAAGTTGATGGTCGGCAATAATGAAGAGGTGGACTTTTATATGTAGGAGATGTAGGATTAAACCTCAATACGGGGTTTGTACTAGTTTTACAAGACACATTTTATATACCGTCCTTTAGACAAAATTTGATCTCTATATTAGTTTTAGTAAAGAAGGTTTTCGTTTTGTATTTTATGATGCAGGTATAAATATTTCTATCAATATAAGACATATCGATACTGCCTTCTTATCCTACTTATTGTAAGAATTTGTCTTACTTCTAATGAAATGTATGCCTTTTCTTACGTTGCCAAATCCGTTACTTAAAAGAGAGCCTTCATAAAATAAACATCGTACATGTTGCGGCATAAACGTCTTGGCCACATTTTCAGAGAGAGGGTTGAGAGATTAATAAAGGATACCATTCTCTCAACTCTAGACTTTAGTGGTCTGGAAATATGTATCGACTGTTGTAGGGGTAAGTTAACCAAGATAAAGAAAAAGGGGTTAACTCGTACTTCTGGCTTATTGGACCTCATACATATAGACGTTAGTGGTCCTTATATAGTCACATTGTTCAATGCTAGATACTTTCTGACATTTATAGATGATTATTCTCGCTATGGTTATGTACTTAAAGAGAAGTCCGTAGTTCTTGATAAGTTCAAGATCTGTAAGATTGAAGTTGAGAACCAGTTGTGAAAATCAATAAAGATTGTTAGATCTGATAGAGGAGGGGAATACTAAGGATACATAGGGTTGCAGGACAAGAAATATATCTATTTTCCAGGTATTTGGAATCGGTTGAAATAGTGACTCATTTTACTGTACCAGGTAGTCCTGAGCAAAATGGTATGGCCGAAATAAAGGACATGATGAGGTCAATGTAGAGCAGGACTAATCTACTCAAATACCTTTAGGGTGAAGCCATCAAGACATCATTATGTATTTTGAATAGAGTCCCGATCAAGTCAGTGTAAAAGATGCCTTTTGAACTCTAGAAGGGCTAAAAGCCAAGCCTTGCACACATTCGTGTGTGGGGCTGCCCTGTTGAGGTGAGATTGTATAATCCTAAAGAGAGTAAATTACAATCTCGTTCAACTTGATGCTATTTAGTGGTTTATCCCGGCCACTTTAAGGGCTACAGATTTTACTATAGAGAGAGAGGAAATAGAATAGTGGAATCAAAGACGGAGAAGTTTCTAGAATACAATGTCTATGATGAGGGAGGATCCTCACATCCTCTAGAAGACAGTAGGAAGGATACTACAATTAATGTGTATCCACCTCTCATACATTCAGTTCCGATAGATGAAGGTCTGACTATCGTGCCTATGCAGGCATAAGAATCTACTCCTATTTAAGAAGAGGTTTTTGAGGTATAAGAGCCCATGCAGTTGTACAGATCTACTAGAGAGAGGCGACCTGCTATCTTATCGGATTACATAGTCTATTTAGGTGAAGAAGACTATGATACATGACATGTTACAGATCTAGTGACTTTTATAGAAGCCGTTTCTGGACCTCATGCAGATATGTGGTGGGAAGCAATAAAGGATAAGATGCAATCTATGAGTTATAATAAGATATGGGAGCTTGTTGATTTACCTCAATATTATAGGCTTGTCAGTTGCAAGTGACTATTTAAGACCAAGAAGGACACACGGGGTCAAGTTGGGCGATTTAAGGCACGTTTAGTTACAGGGGATTCATTCAAAGAGGAGTTAAGTTTAATGTTACCTTCTCTCTTGTGTCCTCAAAGGATGCATTTAGAGTGATGATGGAAATAGTAGCTCATTATGATATGGAGCTACTTTAGATAGACATTAAGACTACTTTCTTGAATGGTGACATTTATGAAGAGGTCTACATTTCAGGATCAGGATGTAACCTGAAGGATTTTAGGATCAGGTTTGAAGCAAACTTCCAGACAATGGTACCTAAAGTTTGATGAGATTTTGACCGCATTCAGCTTTGTGGAAAACAAAGCCTAAAGATGCTTATACTATAAGGTCAGGGAGAGCAAAGTCATCTTCATACTACTGTATGTCGATGATATTTTGTTCACGTAGAATGATTTAACCATGTTGCATGAAGTAAAGCAACTTTTGGCCAAACATTTTGAAATAAAGGATTTGGGTAAAGCATCCTTTTTCCTTGATATACATATTCATCGGGACAGACCTCAACACACGTTGAGCCTCTCACAAAGCACATACATCGAGCGAGTGCTACAAAGATTCAATATGGCTGATTGTAGACCTATTGTGGCACCTATCTCTTATGGAGAGACATTATCTTTGACATAGTGTCTAAAGAATGAAGTTGAGAGAGAGGCTATGTGGAATGTCCCATACTCTAATGCAATTGGTAGCCTGATGTATGCACAAGTATGCACTAGATCGGACATTGCATTTGTTGTCGGACTGCTGGGTCGATATCTAGCAAACCCAGGTATAGGCCATTGGAATGCAATCAAACGGGTGTTGAGATACCTAAAAGGTACTAAGGATTATATGTTGACATACAGAAAATTAACGATTTGAACATCATAGGGTATACAAACTCCGATTTTGCTATGTGTTTAGATGATCGCAAATCTACATCGGATACATTTTTATGTTGATAGGTGGTGCGGTATCATGGAAGAGTGTCAAGTAGACATTGGTAACTTCCTCTACTATGCATGCATAGTTTGTTGCATGTTATAGAGCTACTATATAGGCGGATTGGTTTCTGAGTTATCTGTGGTAGATTCAATAGCTAGACCCTTTCGATTATACTGTGATAATCTTACTGCAGTTTTGTTCAGTAACAACAATAAGAATATCACAGGGTCTAAGCATTTGTAGGTCAAGTATTTGACCATAAAGAAGTTGATTCAGAAGGGTGACGTTGAAGTGATGCACATTAGGACTGAGGCGATGTTAGCTGATCCTTTGACTAAAGGACTTTGCCCATTAGTGTTTATTAGACATGTATCTGGCATGGGCGTGTTAAAGTCCGTAGATAGTAGTAGTTAGGGATTACTGTATTTGCTCCTTAATATTTTGTGTATTTTGATATATTATGACATTATGGTTAGTTATTAATAAAGATGATCATTTTCTTTTATCCTCAATAGTAACTTCTTCTGTATATAATCAAAATGCATATGGAAGCCTTAAGATTTGTGTTGATCTTAAGCATTTTAAAGATCATAGGCCATATATAAAGATTGACCTTAAGACAATATCATTTAACATATAAAGTTTATATGGATATCTTTAAAGTTTCATATGACATAGAGGGATATAAGGTTTTAATCCCATAAAGATTCTCTAATGTTGTTTAGTGTTCAGTTAGAGAACATAAATGTTTTCTCTAATGCAGTTTAGCATTTGGTGAGAGAAAAACAAGTTTTCTCTAATGTTGTTTAGCATTCGGTGAGACAAAATAGGATTTCTCTGCTGTAGTTTAGCACATGCAGTTTACCATAAAGTTAGAGAAATCGAGACTTATAAACGAAGATGATACAATTTAGATCATAAATGTATCATCTTAGTTTGTCACACTCCATTTTCTCATTCATGTTAGTGAGGTATTAGATATTCATGATTATATTGGACTTATGTCATACATGACACATGTGTTTGATATTTTTCGGTATCGAAAGCCTTACAGGACGGAATGTAAGACTTTCATTACCTTTGGATCAAATGTTTTTTAAAAAAATTAGTACCAATACATTACGTAACTTAACCGAATTTTTATACTATTTTAAACTTCACAAAAACTGTAATTGATAATTGTCCAAGGCAGATTGTTAGACATTTTTGTCCTTAGGGACAATTTTGTCTTTCTCCCATTAAGTGGACAACTATTAATTGTAATTTTGGCTTTCAATAAATTATCGGTTAAGTTACGTAATTTGATCCAGATAAGGGCCATATAGTGACCCGATAAAAGATATAGATTAATGGGTTGAAGTCCGAGTGGAAAATGAATCCCTTTTAATGTAAACCTGGTCTATATCGGCCTTATGATGGGGAAGCCAGATATAAAAGCTATATTAAGGTTAAGGTCTCCGTCAGTTATTGATATCAATCGTAAGCATATGGTTTTCTGATCTATTAAGAGAGTTTACGTATTAAGAAAACTATAGAAAGGCCTAAATCGATTGTCGGTGAGCAACTTCCTCAACTGTCTTGAGAGGATTGAAGCTCGTTTTGGTGTCAAAAACTGCTTCAAACTCGGAATGGAACTGGAATTGGGTATTCTGCATTTCCTTCATTTTGCCCTTTCATGTATGATCCTAGGAATGTAATAGGGTCTATGCTATATATTACACTTGTAACATAGAATGTGCGCAGAAACTACCCATTCATGCTTGACTCTTAAATAAATATATGGTGATGGAATGCCTAAAATTCAACAAGCTTTCCAATTAACTATTCACTTTTATCATCCAAATACTTTTTTTTTACAACTATAGGCCTAAAAATGTAATAATGATAAACCATAAATGATAAAAATTGTGATCCAAGCATCAATAGTCTTCAGTAACATCATACCTAACTTTTTTTATTGGGGTGTTTGTCTACCAACTTATGAATTGCTCGACCTTTTCATCTACTTTCTTCTCAAGTTTGACTTCTGCACATTGCACCTAAATAATGAACAAAAAGAGCAGCTCAAAAAGGCAACATCGAGCTATTAACATGAACATATTGATTGCAAGACATCAAGAGTTCAATTTTCCTTTTTTTAAGACGCTAATCCTTAAAGTTGACCTATTCAGATAGAGAAGATGAGCACAAAGTCTAAGTAACAAAACACAACAAAAGGTTTGGATATAGGTACTGTATTATATATCCACAATACACTACAAAAAATTAGTTTTTTATGATGGAAAATTACCGACGGAAACGGAACCATTGGTAATTATCGATGAAAAATCGTATTTCGTCAGTAAAATTGGTAGAAAAGATTTCAACTTCCAACAGAACAAAAAATTCATCGGTAAATATTGAGGGAAATCATCGGTAATTCATCGGTAATTTTTATCAGTAAAATTTAGTCGTAAATGTGGTCACTTGTTTGTGTTTATGTGTTTTAAAAATAACAAAAACGATGTTGTTTAGTAAAACACCAAACGACATCGTTTTCATCTAAAGTTAAACCCCGCAGCCCCGTTGCCCCTCCATTTCCTCTCTTCCATTTCTGTCGTCCATTTCTATTGCAGCCTGCATTCCCCTTTCTCAAAGATTCGTTGTTATCATTGTCCTTCACCGAATTTCATCCTTGCCGTCGTCATCCTTTACAGTGCGTCATCCTCGCCGTCACTGCGCCTCATCATTGCCATCGTCCAACTGCCCCTCCTCGCCATTGTCAGATCGAAACTGTAAGCACTGACCTTTGTTTTCTTCTTCCCTTTTCCTCTACTTTTATAATGAGCATGTTTGGTTTGTAAACCCATTGAATGCAGATCTACCGTCCTCCCAGAATGAGGATGTCTGTCCTCAATTTTCCAAAGTAAAGGAGATCCCTTCTATCAGGAGAGGGTATTACCCTTTCGAGTTTTATCTATGATGTCTTGGGTGAGAGGTTAGGATGAGTTACGCAGTATGCTATTAGCAAGGGAAAGGTTTGATCCTTCGTGTAGAGCAAAGGAGACCATATCTGTCCAACTAAATAGATGAGTATAGTGAAAAACCTTCAGCCTATGAAGTTTCTTCATGATTTATCGAGTTTTGAATGATGAACTGCTCTACTAGTTTAATCTGATTATGTGTGTGGACCTGGTGAAGGGTGTACCCTTCTAGGCATCTCCAAGAAATCTTGGAGGGAAGAGATAAATAGGTTAATGTTAATATTTGCTTCTTGTATAGATAAAAATTCTGACTTTTACTCTTTTTGGAAGCAGTAGTTGTTGTATAGTATTTCTTAGGTTCGCTTAGGTTAGGTTATAGCCTTGTGCTTTTTGGAATGAGATTAGCATCTTGGGCTATCTCTAACTTGTACATAACTTTCTTTCTTGATTTATTATATTTCTGATTTACTAAAAAAAAGTATAGATCATCATTAAAAAATATTACTCTAGGAATAATAACAATGTCATGTTTTTGTTGGAATTGGTATATACTTTAATTAGTTGGAAGTCTTTATGAAAGTTTGACATCATGGCTATCATTTACGTCTTTGATAAGGGTTGGATTTATATATCTATTTATTTGATTTATTTGAATCATAAAGTAAAAGAACTTTTTTATGCTTACTAATTTGAGGGTGGTGAATCATTACATCGTTAGGATTTAAGGTAAACAAAATAGTATTTGAATTTGTTAGGGGAACATAATAAATTAACTTTTACATCTTCTCTATATCTCTACTTGAGAAAATTTTAAGATATATGTTTTTTTTTGTTTTATTCTATTTTTTTATGACTAAATCAGTATCTAATATGCAGTCAACTGCACTACTTAGTGAGGTTTTGAACCTTAAAAGCTCTTCCTAACTCTTTCTTTTCCTTTCATCCTTAGCTTGTTCTTCCTATAGTTCTTTGTTCTCTTCATCGTATAGTTAAGATGCGCCACTTTTTCTTCTTCATTACTTTTAGCATTTGAGCTTCTCAAATTTTGCTTAACATTTTCTAAAACGGGGTACTTTATGCTTTGACCTGTACTTCCTTGAAATTTCAAAGCCATTATTTTTTCACGAAATTACATAAGGATTATCTAGGTGTTTATCTATTTATGAAGGTTGCTAAAGTTATATTGAAAATTGGAAATTGGGTTGGGCATTCTAAGTAACCTAGGATTTTCTTCTTTTGTTTGAGTTATTGATATCAAAATGGATAAGGTCCATTAGTTTGCGCTTTTTACAAACAAAGTGCGAGATGAATTTAATAATCATATTAGAATGTGGTAGTTGACATAGGATGCAATGTTTGAAATAAGTATTCCACTGCTCTTGTTAAAGTGGAGGAGAAGGCCTTATACTTGATTTCAACTTATTCATCGTATAGTTCCGTGAGTTTTCTACGCCTATGAGCATGATCATCAGGTCATGCATACTGTCACAAGTATCAAAAATAATATTTTTAATATGTTTGATAGTTGTTTTGCTAGAACATTAGGAGCTATTAAATTAGGTCTTCATGCATAGTAATCTTGTCGTGTAGATTATAAGGGCATTGATGGGTTTCATTATAATGGTCAATGTGGAATTTGTGTTTTTTTTCTCTCTCTTACATCAATAGATTGACTTGTTATCTTAATATTTAGATTGTAACAAATAGTTATTGTGAGTTATAAGCACAAGTTGTTCACTAGGCAAAACAATTTTGGGATTATAAACAACACTAATAGGATCAACAAATGAATTAGTTAATTATTTTATTCTCTTTTTAGATGGAGAAATCAAAACTAGTATATATTTTGTCACTTAATGGTTAAAACTAACATGAATTGTTGGGCTTCATTTAAGTTTATAAGCAAGCACAAGTAAACAGAGGATTAAAGCTTTATTTAGTAAAGAAATTTTGACACTTAATAAAAATAAAGAGTACTAAATATATAAAAAAATTTGAATTTTTTTACCTTGTATAGTATCCTCTACATAATTGATTCTTCTAGAATTATAATTGTAATGTAACTATATAAATAGAATATAACTAAAATTTAGGTTAGATTTTATATTTTAATCTCCCTTATCCTATTCTCATGCTTTCAAATGAATCTTATTTATTTGATATCATTGAAGTCCTTAAAAGAACTTAAGAATGACATGTGTAAAAATTTTAAAAAAATAGTGATAATGGACATAAGGCTAATCTAACAAATATGTTATGACTAATACCCTTACTGTAACATCCCGTTACTGTTAGCAAGGGTATTTTGGTCATTGGGTTGAACTGATTGGATTTTACTGCATTCATTGACTGAGCATGTTACTGGCCTCTAAATTAAAGAGGAACAGGTTTATTGCATATGTATTTATTCATAGGTACATGCATTCATGATTTTCCGGTAGAGAATTGTGAATTGGAATTCATGAATCTGACTGACCGATTGGATTGTGGTGATTGAGAAATTAGAGTTCTTGGGTCCAATTGGTGATTGAAAATAGTTTAAGTGTAATTGGAAAGTAATAATGGCTTATAGGAAATTTTCGGGGAATTCGGGAGGAAATGCCCGGATCGGAAATATTTGAGAGACTGACCGATTGACTGTATGGTACTGAAAGAATTATCCAAGGGCAATGGAAAAATTAGAGTGATATTGATAGGAAATAAACATGTTGAGCTATTGAGATTTCGAGACTGAAAATTGGACTGAATCGGAGACCCTTGTCTATAAATAGCTAAGTTTGGAATGTGGGAATTACCTAAGGCATTTCTTCTTCTCTCCCACGGTGATCTTGCGATTCCTCCCAACGGTGAGAGATCCTTCGATTTCTTCTTATGATTTCTTCCTTATGGTTAGTCTAACATGTTTATAGTGATTGGTGAAGGTTAGAGGTTCTGAGGTTGGTGGATCGTTGATTTGGAGGATTTAGGGTTACGGTGGAATCGTGGATTTGAGCTTGATTGGTAAGTTTTAATGTCATTAATGTTGTTATTAATGGTTAGTTGTCACATTTATGGCATTTATTGTATTTGAATGGGTAGTGGGGAGTGTTTAATCTTCGGTTTTAGAGAGAGAGAGGTGAAATCAATCGGAGAAGACGATCGGGCCGCCGTGACGTCGCGACGAGAACACGAGGCGTGTGAGCTTTGTCGCGATTTAGTAATTAAATTTATTCGCCGCAACGAGCTCGGTAGACGTCGCGACAGCCTTGGTTTGGTACGTCATGACGAGTGGTTTCCCACGCCATGACGAATGAGCGCTTTCACCGCGCGCGAAGGAACTGCTTTCATTGGTTTAATTATGGCTTATTGGGCTTAATTTATGGTATAGACCTCCGATTGAGGTGATTCCAGATTCATTGTGAACTAGAGAAAGAGGTCTACAATTGAGAATAATTAGGAGAATTGGAATGTAACTATGATGGTACTGATTCATAGAGACTAAGGTCAATTAAGGTTCATAGTGTGACCTAAGTACTGAATTGAGACAACTGGAGTTATAATTGGGTTTTTCAATGGATGATTTGACCGATTAATAGGAAATTTCTATAGGGACATTGCATTGAGGAAATTGACTGAATTTTAGGACTGGATCAATTATTGTCGATCAACTGAGCGAAGAGTTAGAATTGGGCCTAAGAGTCCAAAATTGGGTTTTAGCACCGGAAAATCGTGAACATGCATTGTACATAATTTCATAGAGACGTATGCATCACTGAATTTTTTAATTGAGCATCTAGTAATGGGACTGTAATTTTACTGTTATAGAGGCGCCGTTGGATCGTCATTCCATGGACATTTTGGAACTTCCAGCGAGAGCTCGGAAGTGTGGTGAGTAACCTAGTTGGTTTCTCAAATTCTCGATCGCTCAAATGCTCAACGTGAATTACTTGCTAAATGTGAAACTGTATGATTACTGAAATATACATGATTGGATGGTATGCCTCTACTGTATTAGACTGTGAAATTGCATGATCACTTTCTACTGCATCGATTGGATTATCAGATCAATTATCAGATGTATACTCTTGAGAAATACAACATCGGGCTTCTATAGCCATACATTGAATAATGAATTATCGATTGCATTGCATGCATAAATGCATGCTCAGATAATGGAATGTGACCCAAGTTGCTATTATCACTGAAAAGAGCCTCGAGCTTGAACATCGATCTTGATCAGGGCCACGAGCCCGAGGGAGAAATCTCGACGCTTCCCCATCTGAACACCGGTCGAGCACTTGGGCACAATACTGAATAACTGGAAAGAGTCTCATATGCATTATATACATGACTGATTGAATTGCCACATTGTGTGATGATTACTGAACTGTGTGATGCCATGATTTACTGTAAATTGTGATGTGATACTATAAACTGTTCTATACTACTGTAATATTGTCTCTGATACTGTAAACTGTTATAGACTACTGTAAATTGTTATATAATGATGTTAATTGAATATTACTGTGCCGTGCTATAAGCAATTTGCGTAATGCATGATTTGGGTGAACCATCGATGATGGTTTCTCACTGAGTTCGCAAACTCACCCAACATTGCAATTATTTTTCAGGATTTGGCTAGTATCCCATTAGACAAACGGGAGTATGATTTCAGCAAGCAAGTCAGAGTTTAGGTGGGGATCAGTCTCATGTCTGCATTTGATTCTTTCTGATTTATGAATTGTACTGTTATTTTAGAGGGCCCCAACTGATTAATATTGTATTGTGAATTGATTATTGTAATAGTGTTTGATTTAAAATGTTTCCATATCATGGCCCCAAATTGTCTATTGATTTCAAGACTCGAAAGTTTTCAAAAAAAAAAGAGGTCATAATGAGTTTTAAAACTGCATGGTCTGCTCTAGCATACCACCCTCGCGGGTCACGAGCTCGGATATCACCATCGATATCGGGTTCGGGTCTGACGGGAGTGGGGTGCTACATTTGTGGTATCAGAGCCCAGAAGTACAATCTTACATGGGCATTCTGAGAAAAATGTGTCGAGTATATGCATTTAAGTAATGTCACGGCAGACAGTGACAACTGATCCCCAGTCTAGTATATGAGTCACATGCATGAGTGTGTCTTAGTCGTTCAAGCGGTTAAAATAGTGAAGAAAATGATAATGTGTGAGAATGCGATAAAAAGGAAGATTAGTGTACTGGTACCGGCGGATTTATTGTGAGATACAATATTAGAGTTATATGGGTATAGCGGATTGGAATGAAGTGATAGTTGTGCATTGATAGAGGAAAATAGAAATATGGTAGAAATGGAAAGAGTTCAAGTGTATAAAGTGGATGGAAATAAAGTGTTTCATGATATAGAGAAGTTACAATTGAGACTGATTGCCGTGACAAGAGTTATGAATAATGATTTATGACTGTGAATCGATTATGTTAGTGAGAAATCAAGAATGATTTCATATCGTGATATTGATTTGAAAAGGAAATATATGGGTATAATGCAATAATGAAAAGATTGAAATGTAAGACAATGAAATTGGTAGATGAAAAGGTGTTGGGTTTAATTGATTTGCCTAAGTAAATGCACACCGATTATGGGAGCCCCATGGCAAGTGGAAATATTAAGCTTAATTGTCTCATAATTGTGGAGATGGCATGGGAAGCAGTTAGTGAGTTAAGAGATGATCGTATTGTTTAAAATTTTGTATGGGTTGGAATAAGAAATGAAAATACTTATAATGATCAATTGTGAATGAATGGACATTGTATATGATCCTCATGAGCGAGGACGGGTGTAGATAGGAAGGTTGCTGAGTTTAGATTAGATTGTCACTGTAAGTGTACATTTGATAGTGGAATCACCATCATGGGTGAAATGATTAAGCATAAATGAATAATATACGTGAATATGATATAGGAGGTAATCAGGAGCCTAAGAAATAAGTTTCGATCATAGTTCTGGTAGCCCCAAGTTCAAGATGAGTTAGAGTAAGGCATGAGAATGCTTGTAATGATCAATTGAGAAAGAAGTGAGACTATTAATGATGTTAGCATCGGTATTGAGCTTGCGAGAATAAAAGAGGGTCATGAATTCAACAAAGCCCCAATGATCGAGAACTGGTACCAAAAAGAGAAAGGTTATCTAGAATTAAATGAGATTAAGGTGTCTTTAGTAGTATGTGCTATGAATGGGTAAATTGATGTGAATACATTGCCAGATAAGATGTGATGATTATAGCGATGTATGTCAAAATATTAAAGTAAATGAAATTGTCTAAGTGCCATGCAGAGCCTCATTATAAGGGATGTTCTGATTTTGTAAGGTATGGCATGAACTGCTCTTATTGGGATATTATGCATAGTTGAAATTGATTTTTCTCAAGGTATTATGAGTGACTGATATTTATATAGTGATGAAAAATAGTTGACTGATAAAGTTCTATGAACAGTATTAATGATTGATAAGGTTTAGTTGATCTGATGAATTGATTTGAGAGTAACCGTCGAAGAGATAAATTCGAAATGAAGTACAAAGATAAATTATGTTACTGAAAAGTGTACATTACGTCAATGGGATGATTCTGATTATGTAAGAGAATTACTGAATATCAAGGAAATATTAATTGCGAATATGAGGAGAGTATATGTTCGAGTATATTTTGTGAAATTGTGTTCTGAAAGTACAAAACTTGATATGATGAATGTGTTGCCAACCCCGTTGGTAATGATGGAAATAAATCAGATTATGTGGAGAAATTAGGGTAAAGGAACATGTGTCAAAATGTGTTACGGTGAAACTAAGAAAGTTATAAGAAAATTTCTCCTCATTAGAGATAATCGACATTGAGAGAAATATATGAATTGATTATGGGTATAAGGAATTTAGTGTACTCTTGAAAAGTAAAGTGTCTCAATTGTATTTAAATTGGAAAGTTTACTATGAGCATCGATGATTGATTAAATGCATTTGAAAAGTGAATAAGATAAGTTGGCACAGTTGAGGAAATTGGTTATTATGTAAATTTCATAAGAGTGAATCTAAATCTGATTGAATGAATAGCGGATGAATTAGTACGAGTATGGCATAGGGAGACTAAATGATGATAGAGGTGTTGATGAAATGTGAAATTACAAGGAATATTGTATTCGAGAATTGGAGTTATTTAGAACTGACTGAATGTTGGATACGTCCAAAAAGTGTCAAAGATTTTATGGCTTTAGTTTCGAAAAAAAAAATGTTTGAGGAAAAATGTGTGAATAGTATGGCTGATGATCATAAAAGAGACATTTGGAGAAATGTTCAGCCCAAGTATTGATCGTGTCACTTTAAATTGGAAATTTTGCAATATTTACTGAAGTGTCGCAATAAAGGTTATGATGTGATCTATTGAAAATTTTATAAAGTTATTTTATGCACCTTGGGACAAATATAATTCTATGGGCAATATTATGATTGATGATTTGAATTATCTTTGAGTGTGGCTTAAAAATCTTGGAGACATTAATCGTCTGTAAATAGTTTGGAGATGTCTATGAATATGCAAATCGATAACGATTGAGTTATTTCAGATATTTGAATGATTTAAAAGGATTAAGCGGCTGATTCTTCAAACTAAGTTAATGGTGCAATTCAATGGATTGAACAGAAAAAAAAATTCAATGGCAGAAGATCAAAATTTGGGCAATAAGGTTATCAAATCTAGTGTATTATTGAGTGTTAATAGTTGAGCTGTCAAAAAGGGACAAAAGAAAGTATTATTTGTGCATCAAATCGGATTGGCAAAACCCGAAGTGAGGATGTAGAAATTGTAAACCGTATCTAGGAATCGAAAATAACTCCCTTGTTGAGGAAAGTGATATGTATAGTCAATTAAGAGGTAGGCGTGATATCCTATCGAAGTTTTATGCTATAGTAAGAGTTCAAAGAAAGAGAAATTGGTAATTTAGAGAGAAAATCCGAAAGATTGTATGTGTGACTGATTACATGTGTGAATAATCAACAGACTTGACTGTTGGAACCTAAGTCAAACTGGTATTGTGAAGTTTTTAGGGACATGAAATTGACGATAGTTGATCGATTGAGAACATAACAATTGTTGTATGGGTAATACCCATGGAACAGTGTTGATGAGTAAAATGAATTTGTAATGGGGATTACGAAAATCCAAGTAAAAGAGTAATGATTTGAGTAGATCGAGGCTATTAGAATCCTATGAGATTAGTGTTTTAATTCTAAGGGGATGTGATCTGATAAATGACAAATGAAATGATCCGAAGTGTACTGCCTTGGCCAAAATGCATAAATAGAGATAATCTGTTAATCGATAAATGAAATGTTTCCAAGTGTATCACTACGGTATAGATGCACTTAGATGAGGATAAGAGCGTAAAAGGGAGAAACTGAATTTGTTATAAGTAACGTCTATGTGATTGTGATGTGAATTAAGCTATGGATTGGTAATTCAGTAAAAGAGGTTTCGGATCCAAATTGTTACATATGTGATTAGGAAATATTGTTGGGATCCGATATATGTGTTATTGATATTGAAAGTGACGAATTATGAGTAATTTTAATGAAATAGTGAGGCAAGTGTTGAAACGGAAAAAGTGAATGGTTATTGATCGCATTGATTTCAGTTCATTGGCGTAAATTACTCGAGTAGCGATTTAAACGGGAAACTAAATTGCTATTAAATGGCCTCTATGCGACTGTGGTATGAATAGATTGGTAAAGTGGTTTATAACCAAAAAGATGATTCTGATTCATAAAGTGTTTTATGGACTGGAATAAAAAACATTGTCAAGATCTGATAAATGTGTTAATGGTACCGAACGTGAAGATTTGCGAGTAATTATGAGGAAACAGTTAAGGCAGTGTAGAAACTGAGAAAGGAAAAAGAGTAACTGATTGTATTGATTTTCGTAAATTGACAGAACCTGGTCATATAAGGAAAAGAGTGTGAATCATAATGGAAAGGGACGGATCAATTCTCCTGTCCTCCTGATCAACTGTATGTGAAATTTCGAGGACGAAATTTTAATTAGGAGGGGTGAATTGTAACATCCCGTTACTGTTAGCAAGGGTATTTTGGTCATTGGGTTGAACTGATTGGATTTCACTGCATTCATTGACTGAGCATGTTACTGGCCTCTAAATTAAAGAGGAATAGGTTTATTGCATATGTATTTATTCATAGGTACATGCATTCATGATTTTCCGGTAGAGAATTGTGAATTGGAATTTCTCGAATCGATCGCATCGATTGGATTGTGTGATTGAGAAATTAGGAGTTACTGGGTCCAATTGACTGATTGAAAATAGTTTAAGTGTAATTGGAAAGTAATAATGGCTTATAGGAAATTTTCGGAATTCGGAGGAAATGCCGGACCGGAAATATTTGAGAGATCGATCGATCGATCAGATGGTATCTTGAAAGAATTATCCAAGGAAATGGAAAAATTAGAGTGATCTTGATAGAAATAAACATGTTGAGCTATTGAGATTTCGAGACTGAAAATTGGACTGAATCGGAGACCCTTGTCTATAAATAGCTAAGTTTGGAATGTGGGAATTACCTAAGGCATTTCTTCTTCTCTCCCACGGTGATCTTGCGATTCCTCCCAACGGTGAGAGATCCTTCGATTTCTTCTTATGATTTCTTCCTTATGGTTAGTCTAACATGTTTATAGTGATTGGTGAAGGTTAGAGGTTTTGAGGTTGGTGGATCGTTGATTTGGAGGATTTAGGGTTACAGTGGAATCGTGGATTTGAGCTTGATTGGTAAGTTTTAATGTCATTAATGTTGTTATTAATGGTTAGTTGTCACATTTATGGCATTTATTGTATTTGAATGGGTAGTGGGGAGTGTTTAATCTTTGGTTTTAGAGAGAGAGGTCGGAAATCAATCGGAGAAGACGATCGGGCCTTCGCACTTCGCGACGAGCGCAGAGGCGTGTGGGCTTTGTCGCGACGAGTAATTAAATTTATTCGTCGCAACGAGCTCGGGTAGACGTCGCGACGAGCGCGGTTTGGTACGTCGCGACGAATGAGCGTTTCACGCCGCGGCGAAGGGCGCAGGATCGCGGCGAAGGGAACTGTTTCATTGGTTTAATTATGGCTTATTGGGCTTAATTCATGGTATAGACCTCCGATTGAGGTGATTCCAGATTCATTTTGAACTAGAGAAAGAGGTCTACAATTGAGAATAATTAGGAGAATTGGAATGTAATTATGATGGTACTGATTCATAGAGACTAAGGTCAATTAAGGTTCATAGTGTGACCTAAGTACTGAATTGAGACAACTGGAGTTATAATTGGGATTTTCAATGGATGATTTGACCGATTAATAGGAAATTTCTATAGGGACATTGCATTGAGGAAATTGACTGAATTTTAGGACTGGATCAATTATTGTCGATCAACTGAGCGAAGAGTTAGAATTGGGCCTAAGAGTGCAAAATTGGGTTTTAGCACCGAAAAATCGTGAACATGTATTGTACATAATTTGATAGAGACGTATGCATCACTGAATTTTTTAATTGAGCATCTAGTAATGGGACTGTAATTTTACTGTTATAGAGGCGCCATTGGATCGTCATTCCACGGACATTCTTTGGAACTTCCAGCAAGAGTTCTAAGTGTGGTGAGTAATATTAGCCTTAATTTTTTTTTATTTATTTAATTTTTTTAATTTGTTTATTTAATTAAGCATAATTAGACTAATTAAGAAATTGAGTTAGCATGAATTTAATATGATAGCATTAAATAGCATATGGAATTAATTAGCATGTAATAACATAAATGAGTTAGGTAATAAGTAAATGTGCTTAAATGAGTTAGATAGCATGTATTAAATGTGTTAGTTGGACTTGAATGAAGTAGGAAAGAAAAGAGGAATAAGTTGGGCTTTAAAAGAACAAATGGGCTTAAGTAAGTTAAAGAGGAAATGATGTAGGAAGAAAGGATTTAGAAGAAGTGAACTTGGGCTTGGGCTTAAGTTAAATGAAAGTAGTATAAGGAGGAAATAAGAAAGGAAAGGAAGATGAAGGAGGAGTAAATGGGCTTAGGCCTTATGGGCTTAAGTTAAATGGAAGAGAAGTATAAAAGAAGAGAAGAAATAAGTGAGTAGTAGAGAAAGAAGGAGAGTTACGAAATTTTGAGAAAGGAAGAGAGGAGGTTACGGTGAAGAGAAAAGAAGAAGAAGAGAAGAAGAAAAGTTTGAGATTCCAAGAGTTTGGGTAAGATTTTGAAGAAAGTTCAAGAGTTAAAAGTGTGGAGGAAGGCTAGAGCTTCCATTTGAACCAAGAAATCACTTGGTTTAGTGGGGATTCAAGGTAAGCTTCTTGTTTAAGGTTGAGATTTTAGTTGGGTTTTTGGTTAGAAAGATTAAAAATGGAATGGGTATAGTGATTATCAAGCTAATTTCATGAAAGAGGTTTTATGGAATTTCTTTAGAAATTGTGATTGATTATGGGTTTTTCGGTTTTAATGAAGGAGGACAAGAAAGAAGAGGAGAACAAGAAGAGGAGCTTCCTTAGGCAAGCTTAAGCAAGGATATAAGGTGGGTTTCATTTTTATCTTTATGCTAGTAAGTGATAAATACTACTTTAATTAAAGAAAGTATGCTCTTTCAAATTATTGGGAGATGAATTGATTGAGTATAATAGATGTATGAATGCCATTATATGAGAACTTGATAGTATATGACATTGCTTTACATTGCTTGATAAAGTCATGAATTGAATGAGAATGAATATTAATGAGATTTTGACATTTGAGCTAAGCATGAAAAGCATTTTTCAGAAAATCAGCTTTATGGATTGCATGAAAATCCATTTTCAGAAATTCAGCTAGTGGGCAATAAAAGCCCAGTTTTTATGCATGAAATTCAGTGTTATGTGGGTTAGTTAAGTCCACCAGCAGAGTCACGTGCACGTTGACCAGTATAGCCTTCTCCATTTGCCCGATAGTGGCATAGGATGTTCTTTTGAACTCCTCAAAGATATGACTACACTTGTGTAGCTCATCAAGAAACCGTGGACTTTTCAAACCATCAGCTATGTGATTATGTGTTAGCATATGTTAGCAAGAATGATGAATGCATGAATCATGAAATTTTGTTGTTAGCTTGATGAATTTGTGAAATGCAAGTTATAAGATTTGTTAATGAGAACATTGCAAAGCAGTATGAATAATGAATAGATTCACTTAGTAGTATAAATATAAACGTGTTACCCACGTTTAAAGCTCACCCCCACTTTCCGTCCCATCTCAGGTGAAGATCTGGATCTCAAGAATGAGCTCAAGGCATACTCAAGATCTTAGTGTTTTGTCTTTGTATTTCATGATTTTGTTGTAAACAATGCTTTAGATGCATTTTGAGAAAGCAGTAGCATTTTGGAAGTGTGTTTTGAACCATGTTGTAAAGGGCTTGAAATGCCCACTAAAGCATTATGAGCTACTCGTGTTGAATGTAAATGAAATGCATGAATTATGATTTACCATGGTCTTTCACAACCATTTATTCCCATGTTTAAGCATAGTTTCCAAAGTTGTATGAAATGGCTTTGAAATTCATGTGAGTAGGAGGATGATGTTAGTACAAGTGAGATTATAGTATGTTGAGAGTGGAATGAATGATTTGAGAGGATTAAAAGTATTCATGATGTTATGGATAGATTTAGAAAGGTTAGGAGTGTTCATGGTGTTAGAGTTAAGTCAGAGAGAGTGTGAGGTTAGATTTTGAGTTCGGATAGATATAAGTCGACTTATTGGACCCATAAGTCGACTTGTGAAGTTTTTGCATAATAAGTTGACTTTTTAGATAGATAAGTCGAGTTATTTTCCTCGATAAGTCGACTTGTTGGTGACAAGTCGACTTATTTGCCTCGATAAGTCGAGTTGTTCAAAGATAAGTCGACTTATAGGCTAATTTCCAAAGACAGGTCGAGTTGTTAGTCAAGCGTTTTGAGCATTGTTAGAGGCCGAATTTGGTTTTGCAGTCTTCATGAGAGTTGTAGATCTAGATGTCTACTTTCAAATGGTGAAAGATAAAACACATTCTGACCTATATATAAAAAGTTATGATAATTGTCCCAAAAGAGTTTCAGTTTGAATTTGGAAGTGAGCATGGCCTATTAAATTGGGCATAAACCCCTCATATGACCTCCAAACGAGGTGAGGCTTGAACCATTAGCTTCCTAAGACTTGTATCTTTCTTGCTACAGAAATAGGTCTCAATTTGAGTTAAATTGAGGAAGTTTGCATCAAAGTCAGTGAGAGGTCAGTTAAGAGGGCATGTTTCGAGTAGGAACTCCTTTAGGTTTCTGGAGCATATCTTGAGTTATAAAACCCCGATTGAGGTGATTTTTTACTTAAATTAAGCAAGAGTCATAAGGATATGACTTACAAGAGAAATGAATTTGAAATTAGGGTTAAATGAAATAAACCCCTACAAGACAAGATAATCAAGTTTCATGTTTTACGATCTGTGAGTCGGATTAGGAAACGGGATTCGACATCAGTTGGGCTCTGGAAACGGGGTCCAACATCTGTGGTATCAGAGCAGCTCTAGGTTTATGATTTCCTAGGAACCCTAGTGGGTAGCCTCAAGGGTAGAGTCAGCATGCATCATGTTACATGAACCCTAAGCATTGTTTTAAATACAGTACATGCATCATTGGTTTTAAATTGTTTTACATGATTTAAATTGGTTTGAAAGGCATGAACTAAAGATTTGAAATGGTTTTATTTAAAGGAGTAATATGCCGCCTCGAAGAAGAACTCGAGGAGCTCAATCTCGACCAGACTCTCGGAGGGGAAGTACGGATGAATCCCACATTCCCCAGGATGCAAGGACCATCCCTGTCTCAGATGCAGAGGTGCCAAGTGTACTGGCGATGAAGTGCCTCTCCAGCCCCCTCCTATG
This sequence comes from Erythroxylum novogranatense, assembly GCA_029891385.1. Lineage (NCBI taxonomy): Eukaryota > Viridiplantae > Streptophyta > Magnoliopsida > Malpighiales > Erythroxylaceae > Erythroxylum > Erythroxylum novogranatense. The sequence goes on from CM057226.1 coordinate 88,039,502, forward strand.
CCTCAAGTGCATCCAGTAGATCCCCAGTTCTTTCAGGCCTTCGCCCAGGCTTTCATCCATGCCATGGGCCAAGGACCACAAGCTCAGATGCCACCCAGCAGATCGGAGTGGGCGATGACAAGCTCCTAAGCACGGGTCATCGATTTCAACAGACTACTAATCTCAAGAGGCGAAGCATGGTTGAAGAGGACCGAAAGGGTCCTGAATCAGATGAAGTGCTCAGATGGGGAGAGGGTAGAGTATGCAGCTAGTTTATTGCAGGGGGATGCGCTGCACTGGTGGGAGGCAGTGCCCCGCAGTCAGGTAGTACCTCCAGAGCTGACATGGAAGGAGTTTCTAGAAGTTTTCAGGAGGAAGTACTTCTCGAGGGTTTACATTCAAGAGAAGGCCAGGGAGTTCCTGAGCCTCACACAGAGGGAGCTGAGCGTGAGTGAATATGAGCTGAAGTTCACTCAATTGTCACGGTATGCAGCAAACATTGTGGCGACTGAAGAGGATAAGTGCCGCAAGTTTGAGAGTGGATTGCACTTAGGGATAAAGGAGAAGGTGCTGATCCATAATTTCCATGACTACCAGCAGTTGGTAGATGCTGCACTTCAGGCGGAAAAGCTGGAGAACATCAAGTCAGAGGTAAGCAGGAAAAGGAAGAACAGAGAACAGTCTTCCAGGAAGGGAGTGAGTGCTCCAGCATCTGAGAGGAGCATCAGGACTCATCATACCCAGAGTGGCATGGGCAGTGGTGGTCCGCCAAGGGTCGCATCCAGGCAATTTGAAACAGTCTCTAGTGTGGCAGCCCAGGAAGTCATGGAAGGGAAAGTATCCCCAGTGTGATCAAGGGAAGTTTCATCCAGGAGGTGTCTCAAGGGTTTTGTTGGTTGCTTCGATGTGGAGAGAAGGGCATATGATGAGAGATTGTCCCAGAGGTTGAGACAGGAGGGTTCCCAAGCTCAAGCCTCGAGAGGCGACGGAGGCAGTGGGAACCAGGCCGATCCAGAGGTGGCGATTCTGGAGCGATCGGGAGGGCTAATCCTGCAGGAGGCCAAGAGCGAGGTCGAGCTCAGCTAGAGTATTTGCCATGACCAGAGAGGAGGCTGTAGCTGCTCCTGAGGTTGTGACTGGTATGGCTCAGTTGTTCAATTCTGCAGTTTATGTTTTGATTGATACGGGTTCTACACATTCTTTTGTTTCCTCAAGTATGAATATGCATGCAGTTAATCCTGAGTTTATGGATGATTTTCTGGTTGTTAGTACTCCTTTGGGGAGTAAAGTAGTGATCAGTGTGATGTATAAGAATTGTGAGCTTAGCATCAGTGGTACTAGATTGGTAGTAGATTTGCTACCTCTAGACCTTAAAGGGCTAGATGTCATACTAGGAATGGATGTCATGGAGAAGTATAAGGCCAAGCTAGACTGTAGCCTCAAAGAAGTAGAGTTTGATCTGGGAGATGGTCAGAAAGTGATTTTCAAGGGGATGAAAACCGGTATGCCGAGGATCATTTCACCTATGATGGTGACGATTATGATGAGTCACGGGTGTAAGGCCTTCCTGGCACATGTAGTGGATCCAGAAGTGAATATGGGCAGATTAGAAGATTTTGGGTTGTGAGGAGTTTCTCAAGTATTCCCGGAAGAATTACGTGGTTCTTGCGGTGAGGAAAATTGAGTTGAAATTGACTTGATTCCCGGAACCGCGCCAATCTCGATGCCACCATACAGAATGGCTCCAGCTGAGTTAAGGGAGCTTAAGGAGCAGTTAGAGGAGTTGTTAGAGAAGCAGTTTATCAGGCCCAGTTCATCACCTTGGGGAGCGCCAGTTCTATTTGTTAAGAAGAAGGATGGGACATGACGCATGTGTATAGATTACGGAAGCTTAACAAGGTGATGATTAGAACCGATATCCCTTACCTAGGATAGATGATCTGTTTGATCAGCTGCAGGGAGCAAGGGTCTTTTCCAAGATCGACCTCAGATCAGGTTATCATCAACTCCGAATCAGGGAGTCTGATGTTAACAAGACAGACTTCAGACCCGTATGGGCCTATGAGTTCGTGGTCATGCCATTGGATGACCAACGCTCAAATTGCATTCATGGACCTTATGAATAGGGTTTTCGGAGTTCTTAGATCAGTTTGTCATAGTGTTCATTGATGACATTCTGGTCTATTCTAAGGATGAAGGAGAGCATGAGCAAGATCTCGGGATAGTATTGCGAGAGATTGAGAGAGCAGAGGGCGTATGTCAAATTCAAAGAAGTGTGAATTTTGGCTGCATGAAGTAGTTTTCCTTGGACATGTGATTTCCAGCCATGGGATCCATGTTGATCCGAGAAAAGTGGAAGCAGTAGTGAATTGGCAAGAGCCTAAGACAGTAAAGGAGGTACGGAGTTTTCTAGGCCTGGCAGGTTATTACAGGAGGTTCGTGGAGGGATTCTCCATGATAGCTGCGCCGATGACTAAGTTGTTACGGAAGAATCAACAGTTTATTTGGAATGAGAATTGCCAGCAGAGTTTTGAGGAGCTTAAGCAGCGGTTAATTAGTGCTCCCATTTTAATTTTGCCCAATGGAGATCAGGGGTATTCAGTGTACAGTGATGCCTCGAGAAAGGGCTTGGGTTGTGTGTTAATGCAGAATGACAGGGTGATAGCCTATGCTTCACGGCAGTTGAAGCCATATGAGTTGAATTATCCGACTCATGATCTGGAATTGGCAGCAGTGATTTTTGCCTTAAAGATATGGAGACACTATCTGTATGGGGTTCAGACAAGGGTTTTCACGGACCACAAAAGTCTTAAGTACATTATGAGCCAGAAAGAGTTGAATCTGAGGCAGAGAAGATGGTTAGAGTCGCTCAAGGACTATGACCTGATGATATAGTATCATCCAGGCAAGGCAAATGTAGTAGCGGATGCATTGAGTAGGAAGTCATCCTTAGCTTATGTTCAGGAAGTTTACTTGCCTCTTTTGAAGCAAATGGCCAAGTTGAAGATCACCAAGCGAGGATCGGTCAGTTGTATTCTTGCTCAATTCGTGGTGAGACCTATCCTTAGGGAGAAGGTCAAGGAGCCGCAGGAGCAGGATCTGTAATTGAAATGTCGAGAGATGAAATTCAACATGGTAGCGATCGAAGTGTTAGTAAGGGATGATGGGCTAATGGTAGTCGGAAGCAGTTATGTATTCCAAATGATAAGGCAGTTAAGGATGAGATCATGGATGAGGCACACAATGCGCCTTATTCCATGCACCCAGGCAACACCAGGATGTACAGAGATTTGAAGGAGCATTTCTGGTGGAAAGGCATGAAGAGAGATGTAATGAATATGTGGCGGTGTTTAGTGTGTCAGCAAGTCAAAGCTGAACACCAGGCACCTTCAGGCATGTTGCAGCCATTATCCATTCCTGAATGGAAGTGGCAAAGGATCACGATGGATTTTTTTATGGGTTTACCCAGGACTGTTAGGAAGCATGATGTTATATGGGTCATTGTAGACCGATTGACCAAGTCAGCCCATTTTCTGGCCATTAGGCAAACAGATTCATTGCAAGTCTTAGCCAGGAAGTATATTGATGAAGTAGTGAGGTTGCATGGAGTTCCAGATTCCATAGTATCCGACAGGGATCCTAGATTTACATCGAGATTCTGGAGTAGTTTGCAGGAAGCATTAGGAACGAAGCTGAATTTCAGTACAGCCTTTCATCCTCAGACGGATGGTCAGTCTGAGAGGACTATTCAGACCCTAGAGGGAATGCTCAGAGCATGTGTCATGGACTTCAAAGGAGCATGGGACGAACATTTGTCGTTGGTCGAGTTTGCTTATAACAATTCGTACCATTCGAGCATACAGATGGCTCCTTATGAAGCCCTTTATGGTAGAAGATGCAGGACTCCGATATGTTGGGATGAAGAAGGTGAGAGGAAGCTCGTGGACCGAGTTGGTCCGGATGACAATTGAAAAGTGGATATAATCAAGCGGCGGCTTAAGGCGTAGCAGACGTAATGAAAAGTTATGCAGATGCTCGCGTAAAAGAAATAGAGTATGCAGTAGGTGACAAAGTATTTCTTAAGACCTCTCCATGGAAAGGGGTCATGAGGTTTGGCAGAAAAGGAAGCTAAGTCCTCGTTATGTAGGTCCGTATGAGATTTTAGAGAGGATCGGGCCGTTAGCTTCTGAGTTGGCATTGCCTCGTAATTATCTCGGATCCATGATGTATTTCATGTTTCCATGTTGAGGAGGCATGATCGATCCTTCTCACATTATTCAGACCTCAGAGGTTCAGCTGAGTGATGATTTGAGCTATGAGGAGATGCCAGTCGAAATTCTAGATAGCAAGGAGAAGGTCCTCAGGAACAAGACTGTTCAGTTGGTTAAAGTCCTGTGGAGGAGCCATGCAGTAGGCGACGTGGGAACCATTGGATGCAATGAAGGAGAAGTATCCACACCTCTTCAATGAGTTAGGTAAGAATTTCGAGGATGAAATTTTTTAAGGGGGGGAGAAATATTAGCCCCGAATTATTTATTTATTTATTTAATTTTTTTATTTATTTGTTTATTTAATTAAGCATAATTAGACTAATTAAGAAATTGAGTTAGCATGAATTTAATATGATAGCATTAAATAGCATATGGAATTAATTAGCATGTAATAACACAAATGAGTTAGGTAATAAGTAAATGTGCTTAAATGAGTTAGATAGCATGTATTAAATGTGTTAGTTGGACTTGAATGAAGTAGGAAAAGAAAAGAGGAATAAGTTGGGCTTTAAAAGAACAAATGGGCTTGAGTAAGTTAAAGAGGAAATGATGTAGGAAGAAAGGGATTTAGAAGAAGTGAACTTGGGCTTGGGCTTAAGTTAAATGAAAGTAGTATAAGGAGGAAATAAGAAAGGAAAGGAAGATGAAGGAGGAGTAAATGGGCTTAGGCCTTATGGGCTTAAGTTAAATGGAAGAGAAGTATAAAAGAAGAGAAGAAATAAGTGAGTAGTAGAGAAAGAAGGAGAGTTACGAAATTTTGAGAAAGGAAGAGAGGAGGTTACGGTGAAGAGAAAAGAAGAAGAAGAGAAGAAGAAAAGTTTGAGATTCCAAGAGTTTGGGTAAGATTTTGAAGAAAGTTCAAGAGTTAAAAGTGTGGAGGAAGGCTAGAGCTTCCATTTGAACCAAGAAATCACTTGGTTTAGTGGGGATTCAAGGTAAGCTTCTTGTTTAAGGTTGAGATTTTAGTTGGGTTTTGGTTAGAAAGATTAAAATGGAATGGGTATAGTGATTATCAAGCTAATTTCATGAAAGAGGTTTTATGGAATTTCTTTAGAAATTGTGATTGATTATGGGTTTTTCGGTTTTAATGAAGGAGGACAAGAAAGAAGAGGAGAACAAGAAGAGGAGCTTCCTTAGGCAAGCTTAAGCAAGGATATAAGGTGGGTTTCATTTTTATCTTTATGCTAGTAAGTGATAAATACTACTTTAATTAAAGAAAGTATGCTCTTTCAAATTATTGGGAGATGAATTGATTGAGTATAATAGATGTATGAATGCCATTATATGAGAACTTGATAGTATATGACATTGCTTTACATTGCTTGATAAAGTCATGAATTGAATGAGAATGAATATTAATGAGATTTTGACATTTGAGCTAAGCATGAAAAGCATTTTCGAAAATCGACTTTATGGATTGCATGAAAATCCATTTCAGAAATTCAGCTAGTGGGCAATAAAAGCCCGTTTTTATGCATGAAATTCAGTGTTATGTGGGTTAGTTAAGTCCACCAGCAGAGTCACGTGCACGTTGACCAAGATAGCCTTCTCCTACGCCCGATAGTGGCATAGGATGTTCTTTTGAACTCCTCAAAGATATGACTACACTTGTGTAGCTCATCAAGAACCGTGGACTTTTCAAACCATCAGCTATGTGATTATGTGTTAGCATATGTTAGCAAGAATGATGAATGCATGAATCATGAAATTTTGTTGTTAGCTTGATGAATTTGTGAAATGCAAGTTATAAGATTTGTTAATGAGAACATTGCAAACAAGATGAATAATGAATAGATTCAGCTTAGTAGTATAAATATAAACGTGTTACCCATTTGCAAAGCTCACCCCCACTTTCCGTCCCATCTCAGGTGAAGATTTGGATCTCGAAGAATGAGCTCAAGGCATACCCAAGATCTTAGTGTTTTGTCTTTGTATTTCATGATTTTGTTGTAAACAATGCTTTAGATGCATTTTGAGAAAACAGTAGCATTTTGGAAGTGTGTTTTGAACCATGTTGTAAAAGGGCTTGAAATGCCCACTAAAGCATTGTGAGCTACTCGTGTTGAATGTAAATGAAATGCATGAATTATGATTTACCATGGTCTTTCACAACCATTTATTCCCATGTTTAAGCATAGTTTCCAAAGTTGTATGGAATGGCTTTGAAATTCATGTGAGTAGGAGGATGATGTTAGTACAAGTGAGATTATAGTATGTTGAGAGTGGAATGAATGATTTGAGAGGATTAAAAGTATTCATGATGTTATGGATAGATTTAGAAAGGTTAGGAGTGTTCATGGTGTTAGAGTTAAGTCAAGAGAGAGTGTAGAGGGTTAGATTTTGAGTTCTGGATAGATATAAGTCGACTTATTGGACCCATAAGTCGACTTGTGAAGTTTTTGCATAATAATTCGACTTTTTAGATAGATAAGTCGAGTTATTTTCCTCGATAAGTCGACTTGTTGGTGACAAGTCGACTTATTTGCCTCGATAAGTCGAGTTGTTCAGTATAAGTCGACTTATAATTTCCAGCACAGGTCGAGTTGTTAGTCAAGCGTTTTGAGCATTGTTAGAGGCCGAATTTGGTTTTGCAGTCTTCATGAGAGTTGTAGATCTGGATGTCTACTTTCAAATGGTGAAAGAGCGAACACATTCGGACCTATATATAAAAATTTATGGTAATTTTCCCAAAAGAGTTTCAGTTTGAATTTGGAAGTGAGCATGGCCTATTAAATTGGGCATAAACCCCTCATATGACCTCCAAACGAGGTGAGGCTTGAACCATTAGCTTCCTAAGACTTGTATCTTTCTTGCTACAGAAATAGGTCTCAATTTGAGTTAAATTGAGGAAGTTTGCATCAAAGTCAGTGAGAGGTCAGTTAAGAGGGCATGTTTCGAGTAGGAACTCCTTTAGGTTTCTGGAGCATATCTTGAGTTATAAAACCCCGATTGAGGTGATTTTTGACTTAAATTAAGCAAGAGTCATAAGGCTATGACTTACAAGATAAATCAATTTAAAATTAGGGTTAAATGAAATAAACCCCTACAAGACAAGATAATCAAGTTTCATGTTTTACGATTCAGGAGTCGGATTCCAGAAACGGGATTCGATATCAGTTGGGCTCTGGAAACGGGGTCCAACAAGTAACCTAGTTGGTTTCTCAAATTCTTGACTGTTCAAATGCTCAACGTGAATTACTTGCCAAATGTGAAACTGTATGATTACTGAAATATACATGATTGGATGGTATGCCTCTACTGTTTTAGACTGTGAAATTGCATGATCACTTTCTACTGTACTGGATTGGTTTACTATACTGAATTACTGTATGTTATTGAGAAATACAATACTGGGCTTCTATAGCCATACACTGAATATTGAATTACTGAACACTGCATTGCATGCATAAATGCATGCTCAGATAATGGAATGTGACCCAAGTTGCTATTATCACTGAAAAGAGCCTCGAGCTCGAACATTATCATCGACCGCCACGAGCCCGAGGGAGAAATCTCACGCGTTCCTCATTGAACACCGGTGAGCACTTGGGCACATATCTTGAATAAGCTGGAAAGAGTCTCATATGCATTATATACATGGTGATTGAATTGCCACATTGTGTGATGATTACTGAACTGTGTGATGCCATGATTTACTGTAAATTGTGATGTGATACTATAAACTATTCTATGCTACTGTAATATTGTCTCTGATACTGTAAAATGTTATAGACTACTGTAAATTGTTATATAATGATGTTAATTGAATATTATTGTGCCTTGCTATACGCAATTTGCGTAATGCATGATTTGGGTGAACCATCGATGATGGTTTCTCACTGAGTTCGCAAACTCACCCAATATTGCAATTATTTTTCAGGATTTGGCTAGTATCCCATTAGACAAACGGGAGTATGATTTCAGCAAGCAAGTCAGAGTTCAGGTGGGGATCAGTCTCATGTCTGCATTTGATTCTTTCTGATTTATGAATTGTACTGTTATTTTAGAGGGCCCCAACTGATTAATATTGTATTGTGAATTGATTATTAAAATAGTGTTTGATTTAAAATGTTTCCATATCGCGGGCCCCAAATTGTCTATTGATTTCTGCGCACTAGAGTGTTTTCAAAAAAAAAAAAGATGTCATAATGAGTTTTAAAACTGCATGGTCTGCTCTAGCATACCACCCTCGCGGGTCACGGGCTCAGATATCACCATCGATATCAGGTTCGGGTCTGGCGGGAGTGGGGTGCTACACTTACTCTATTTTTAAAAAAGAACTAATAAGAGAATTTAATATGCTTTTAATTTGATAGTAAGAATTTAGAAATAATCTCATCAATATCATCGCAAAAAGACGATGGATTGAAAAACTAAGAAGTAAGCTAGATATGAGTTTTGCATAGTTTATTTAACATAACTTTAGTAACTAAATCTCTTCTTTTTACTGTGTTTTTTATGAATGTATCCTTTATTAGTAGCATATCATATTTTACTCTCACATATATATGTGCTCCTATATCACTTGACCAACAGAATCAAAGTCATCCAATCATATGCTTGCTTGATAACACTCTTCAATTTCTTTATGTATGGGATAGAATTGTAATTTTACTGGCTAAAATCTTATGGATTATTGCTTGGTTGTAGGAACTCATTTGTTGGCAGAATTTCTATTTTCAAGGAGATTGAAGAGAATATCACTTTGGTTAGTCTTCATTTTGCATTAAAAGAGTATTTGATTTGATGGAGTACAACTAACGAGTTTCCCGATGGTTTATTAATATGGATGTATGACATGCAGCCTAAGAATCTTATACTAATAATGGTTATTACATACTATTAAGGATAATAGACTTAGAATTTTTGGAATTTGTGTTAAGATTGGCATTGTGGGTTCTGTGAAGTATGACTCCACGATTAAAAATGGTGACTAAGTGAAAATTGACTCATGTTGCTTCTTTTATAACACCACCTCCTCTAAAGGAAGTTACTAGGTTTATAAATTGGGAAGCTGAATAATGATATCGTAAGAGATCTAATAATAACATGCTAATTAAAAAACCATAAGCTTAACAAAGAGCGATCCTTCAAGGTTCAAAAAAAGTATTTATTCAGTTATGACTATTTTTTGTTTTTTTTGTTTTTGGTTTTGTGTTTAAGAACTCTTTAGTTTGATATCATCACTTTTTTGGTATAATTCTTAATTAAAATTGGTTGCTAAACGTTAAGTTTATAATATGATTAACTGCTTTAGATATAGCAAAGTATTTCTACTTTAGGTAAAACCTGAATTACCCATAATTAATATTGTTGGTAGATAGTAAATGTGAATGACATGCAATATTATGTGGTATGTTTTATGTGGCTTCACTCATACATCTTGAGTCAAACATGACAGTAATTTAAGATCTCTTCCATTTATTTAAGCTTCCAGGCTAAGATCTTATTCGTTGTCTACTTTGCTTTGTTTTGGATATCTTCTTTGACCGTCAACTCATTCTAGCTCCATCATCTACTTCCTTCACGTGTTTTAGTGACTTCTACTGTCTTTCGGTTGAGGTGGGTCAGTTTTGTTATTTAGTAGGTTTTTGTGTACTTATTTGTGGTATGAACTTCGGTTTATCATTGAATGAGATATAGGATGAACTTGACTTATAGTTCTAAATATTTGAATTATGTCAATGGGTTATTTCATTGATATTCTTTGAAACGATTAGGTGTTTTTTCCTTTTCATGTGCGAATATTTACATGCATCTTGTTTAATATAATAATAATTTACTTCTAAACTGTTGGACCCCAAACTTTCGGTGGAAATTAGAAATATGAAATGAATTCAATGAGTATTTTCGGATATGAATTTTGTTATAGAAGTTTTTATGCCTTGAGGAAATTGATGAGAAAGAGAATTTATTGGTTTTTGATGACTTTGAAGATTAGTTTTGGTTATGAAAGTGTAAGTGGATGAGATGATTGAAATGGAAGTTGAAAAGCATCAAATAGAAAGTGAAAGTGTGAAATTTTGAAGAAAATAGAAAGTTTGACTTGAGAGTTAAATTTTTTATTTCGGCACATTTTGAGAAAATGATCTTAATAAAAATTGCAGCTTATGATGAGAGCTTTTTGTAGCCATAAAGTATGCTATTTTTTGATATCGGGATTGAAAGTTATGATCTTTGAAAGTTAAGTGTATTTTGCTTTGGTTTTGGAAAATGCTCTAAGTGTAGGATTGTATATGTTGTGTTTTGAGGAGATTTCTGGACTGTTGTGGTTATTACAAACCTTCCTGAATTAAGGTTATTACAAACCTTCAAACAAAAAATCCAAAGTCATGTACAAGCCCAAAAAAAAGCAACTCAAAAATATATTTTAAGCAAAGCAGAACTCAGACTCCTTTGGCCATTACGATTGACTTGTCCCATTCCCTACGTTCTTCTCTACAAACCTACACAGGGAAAATTCACCGTGCTAAACATATAGCTTAGTGAGTAATAACTAAACTAAGTCTAACTACAAAAGATACTGAATCATGTTATACAAAAGCATCTCAGCATTCTGAAATTCAGAACAGAATAAGATTTATTAATGAAAACACTTCGCATGCTAAAATCAGGTATTTCAATAGCACAATAGAATATACAGCTATAAAGAACAGTTTTTTTTATAGGGTGTTAACCCATCGGATCAAAATTTCATATTTACCTCATATCAAATCTTATCTTAACATAGATCAAACTACAAAATGAATCAGACTATAAATCCATGAACAGAAGTGGGTCACAGGACTTAAACAGGAGATACCATAATTGGTATCAGCAAGAGAGACATATGTCTCGATATTAGGAGACATCGAAGTGTCAATGCAGGAGACACCGAAGCGTTAATATAGGAGACACCGAAGTGTCAGTATAGGAGACACCGAAGCGTCAATACAGGAGACACCGAAGTGTCAGTACAGGAGACACCGAAGCATCAATACAGGAGACACCGAAGTGTCAGTACGGGAGACACCAAAGTGTCAGTACAGGAGACACCGAAGTGTCAATACAGGAGAAGCTACGGACCCTTCTAGGCATGCCTATTTACCCATAACTAGGACTCAATAGTTTTAAAACAAAACAAAGTCGTTTCAGACATTTCATACAAAGCAAGTAGTCAATCATATTAACATGCAAGTAGCACTTCAATATCACATTCATCAATCAATACCTCGGACCTTCATGTCCGAAATTAGTACACAATTCAGTAAACATTCATCAATATCAAATTTAATTTAGTAATAAACAAAACAAATCAAGATGAGACCACCTTAGGTTACTCACAAAAGTTACCATATAATTACTTACAAAAATTACCATCTAAAATTACTTACACAAAATACCATCTAAGATTACTTACTAGCTTACTTACAAGATTACTTGTAAAAATTAGTCAAGGATTACTTACAAAAGCTCCCTTACTGCTTATTGCCTTGAAATCCCGGCAATATCTGGAATACGTCGCTCAATGCTTTCCTCTATAGCATTTGATAAAAAACACATATCATTATTGTGCATGATTAGAAATCATTTATGCACATTCATATATACTGATTATTCATAAAGCAGGATCATGAAAATTTCTTGGGTTTCTTATCCTTAATCTTGTCACAATATCAATCATATGAAACCAAACTCAATTTCTCAATCTAGATTTATTTTACACTCAACTTTTGAGTCCGCCTTCCTCAATTATTCTCATCAAGTAGTTGAGGTAATTAGGTAATAGTTCCTTCTAGAAAGTTGTCCCTCTTTTTCTTAAGTTTCCAATGATACCAAGTTCGTCTAATTTGGTTTAGTATACTGAAATTTATACTCAAAAGATTTGAGGTTGTTCTTGAGCTTCATCAAAATTCTTATCTCAACTTCCAATCAAATTATGAAATTCTTAGAGGCAGAATTAGAATTTAATCTCTTCATACAATTTGTAGAATTATGTCTCTAGTTTATCCCAAATAAAAAATCACTCCATTCAAATAACTAAAAAAAGTTATGCCTAAAATACTAAAGTATGCTTAAGCTGTCTAGAAACTTCGTCGCGGCGAACTTTCCAGATAGCATAATATTATGATTTTTTCTTAAAAGTTCGCCGCGGCGAACGCAAGAGTTCGCTGCAGCGAACATTCATAGAACTACACTCCTCTAAGTTCATCGTGGCGAACTAAAAAGAGTTGGCCGCGGCAAGCTCTATTGCGTTAATCATCATCTTCTTTTTTCATTTTTATCCCAAATTTTCTCACTTCCATCTTATTCAATGAACACATAACACACTTAAATCAATTCTTCTACTTCCATTTCAACTCCACAACTTCAAATAAACTAAAAGTCCAGATTCCATAAACACATCAGAAATCTGAAACTACCCATTCACTTTCTCTCACTACTGCGTTTTTTTCCCTTCTTACTACTGTGTTTTTAACTTCTGCACTTTCATTTTCTTAACAAAAATTAAACTCATATTTCATTCTAGATACACTTAACAAATTTAGTTCCTCATCTAAATCATCCATTCTATGCATTCACCAACACTACATCGTGTAAAATTCACATGCATGTGCATATTTCCAACACAAAAATTCATCCAACTCATTCATAGAATTTAGAAACTTAATTGTGCTGACTTACTTCTTTAGAACAAAAATCCCAGTAGTGAGGTTTCGATGATGGCTAAAAAAGAAAGACTAGAGAGAAACAACTAACAGCTGGACTAACTTATTTATTTCTTCAGCAAAATCTCTAATAATGAAAATGAAGAAAATGTTCGGTGTTGAAGAAGAACCAAGTAAAACCGAAGAACAAACAAAGTTATAGATCTATTTTTTTCTTTCTAACACATATACATACGTGTCTTATTATCCTAGTGACACTTGGCTCCTTGCATGTATGCCTTTTGTCAACATCTAAGACTGCCACATGTCTCAATGCGTGTAAGCCATTTGTAAATCTTTAATCAGTCCATATGTCACACTAAGATTGGTCCAAATTTAAATATTTTTCTAAAAATTCACCAAAAATTCCAAAATAATACTAATGTTCTCTGAATAAATTTTCCACAATTTATTTGTATTTTATAAGTCCATTTTGCCCGAAATATGAAAACGAATGCATCTACAATAATTTGTATGTGTTGACAAATAATGCACTGAAATTCCTCAATTTTCCTAACCCCTAACTTGGGGCGTTACATATTTCGAACCATAGTTTTCTTAAAATTCTTGAATGCTATAATGAATCATTGCCTTCTGATCATATAATGGTTAATAGTTTTTACAATATGAAGAAACTTATTAAAGGTCTTAGTTTGCCTGTTGAAAAGATTGATTGTTGCAAATTAGGATGTATGTTGTATTTAGGAGATGAAGTGGAATTACAAGAATGGAAATTTTATGGTCAACCTAGGTTCAAGCCTAGAAAGTGTTCTATGAAACAAAAATTAGTACCCTGGAAGCGGATGTATTATTTCCCGCTAACTCCGAGACTTCAAAGACTATATGCTTCTGATGTTACTACATCTCACATGAGATGGTATAATGAACACGAATAGTGTTGGCCCCCGAATTTTTCTTGTTAAATTAAGCATGATTTAAATGAATTTTGCGGTTTGATGGATAAAGTTTTGGAGCTACTTGTTATGTAAATGTTAGTAGAATTTATTATATGGTTTGGTTGTATTAAAAATGGTAAGAATGCATAAGGGTATTTTAGGCAAGTCGCTTAAGGTTATAAGATTTAAGGCTTAAATGAAAGGGCAAAATGGACATTGCACACTTATTAAGGGTATAAAAAGAAGAAGAAAGAGTTGTTTTGTTTGGAAATGGAAGAAGAAACCGTGGAAAAGAGGAAAAGAAGAGGAAAATTAGGGTTTTGGAAATCTTGAAGAATTTGAAGAATGTGAAGTATCCACAAGTAAGTACAAGACTCATCCCTTCTTGATTTGTTGAATGAATCATGTTTAGTGATTGTTAGAAGAGAAAAATGGGGTTGAATGTGGGTAGGATGATATTGATGAACGGTGTTCTAGGGTTAATGATTTTGTTGTGTTTGTGATTGGATTTTGTGTTGAACTGAGTTTAGAAATAAAGTAGGAATGATGATTTAGGGTTATGTTAAGTTATTTGTGAAATTTGGGAAGTATGAAGATGAAAAATGTCGAAAAACAAGTGTTCGGAAGGTTTCCGGTCTCGCACGTCGCGGCATGCGCAGGCGCCCACGTCGCGACGCCAAGACAGCGCTTATAACCCAAAGACGGGCATGCGCCCATGCTGCATGCAAGCTTCGAGTTTCGCCAATGCGAGCTCCAAAGATTTGACGCCTTGTGACGAGCCCTGTTTTCCTACACAAACATATTTTGGTATTTTGGACATAACTTTTGTTGTAGATGTCAAAATGAGATGATTTTTCATTCGTTCTAAAACAGAAACAAAGGTTTACAAGTTTTATGAAGAAAGAAAGTTTTAATTCATTATATAAAGATCTCAAATTTTGGAGGGAAGTTGAGTATAGATTCTTGCTTCCACATAAGGATAGTCTCAATATGTTTGGAGTATAACTTTCGGATTTCTGAAACAAATTGAATGATTTTGGAGTTATTAGAAACTTAAGACAATGGAGAACATTTTTACAGAAGAGAATATTACCAGGTTTTGTCATTTACTTGATCATAGTGATCATGGAAAATTGACCCGAATGTTTGAACTTTTGGAAAAGTATGAGTTTTTAGAAATTATCTTAGTGAGTATGCAATATTTGGGTCCTCAATTTGTATTCCTATTGTAGGAAAATCCCGGGGTGTCCATCACATGGACACAGTGCGGAAAACAAAACTTTTTGTTCCGGGAAGTTCCCGAAAGCCAGGATCCAAGTGTATGTATAAATAGTCAAACCATAACGACCAAAGGAGACCGTCTCTAACGGTATCCACGCAGAGGTCGGAAACCTAACCGGGATAAACCCTTTGACCCGGGAATAACTAGACTAAAGAAAAGACTGCTAGATCTCACCTTAGCCTTGGAGAGCTTAGGATTCAACCTTGGTGAAGCACTTTGGAGATGAGAAGAGAGTGAAGAAAGCCTTGAAAAATCCAAATTTTCTTTAAACTTTCATGTAAGTTTCGGCCATCATCTCTTCACCATCGACTCCAGCAGCTTCCTCATGCCTTCAATATGTATTTTAACTAATTAAAAGAACATATAAAAGCTTGGTAAGGGAGAGCCCCACGTGGGAGGGCCATTAGCCATTAAAAAGTCAAGTTAATGATGTAACTTTGACTTTTCAAACTAATCTTCTCCTTTTGCTTTCCTCCACCGACCACACTAGCTTCCTTAACTCTTAAGGCTTGCTTTTATGCCTTTTATTCCAATTAAAAGGTCACTTAATGGTTTGGTAAAGGAAAGCCACGTGAGTGGCCTTAAAAGTGATTAAAAAATCAATTTAAAGATGAAGTTTGACTTTTCAAACTTCATCTCCTCCTTCATCTAATGACATATGTCCACTCATATATTAATTAATTAATCTAATTAATTAATTGATATATAGGGTTCTTGAAGTGGGTCCAATACATTGGGAATTGGTCCTACCAAATTGTCGGGCCCCGCCGTAAAAAATCACGGAAATATTTTCAAGAATGTCGATGTGGCGATCTCATCGGGACATATCCCAATCTCATCGGGATCCATTTAATCCTATTGCTTCCGGATATTGGATCACTATCCAAAACTATTTTCTGATTTCGAGTCACTCTTGCGTGTGACCCATTAGGTTCCGGTTATGTTGGCCACTTAGATTAACACTTAATCTAAGCAAGTCATGAATGGCGTCTAGCAACACATCATGACCCTAATCGACCGGAAAGTAATTGGTTTGACTAATGAACCCGAGCTCATCAGAACGGATCACTAACCTTTCCATGACAATTACTGGTGCAATTAGTCCTTTCACCATCCTATACCCCACTTGGTTATGAGTATGGTCAAAGTGTCAACTCTCACTAGACCGAGTCTAGCCCAGTGATATCGGGTCTCGTGGGACTCATTACTTTATATGTCCATGAAGACCCTCTTCATGACACGGGTGTGTTCACGCCAGAGACTTCCAAGTAATGATCCCGACGAAGCTATGGGTATCTATTCGCTATTCGAAGTGGTGAATCCTTTATTGGCTACTCAATTACCTTCAATACCTCAAACTATACCCAAGCACCACCCTATGAGCGACCTCGGAAGGCAACAAGGAATGGAGTCAAAGACGTAATCAAGATCCAAGATATCCTTGAGTACCGCAAGTCTAAGGATACTTGCACCATTGCTATGATGAGATTATCACTGACATTATAATAGAATACCCATGTGATGATCTCATGGCAGGTCATCCAATGTACTTACTACCTCTAGTAAGCATCCACATGTCAAATCTAAATATCTCAATATTTACAGCTTCGAGATCCACTACTTGATCCAATCAGGAATATGACATGTCTTTAGTCTATCCGGATTAACAATGTCCGGCCTCGTTAATCCTATGACTAGGATAATTTAGATCTTGACATAATTGCAAATGATAGGAATCTCAATAGATGAACACATCATAATTTCCTTCATGCTATGTCATATATCATGGACTTCATTAATTTGATTAAAGATCAACATCAATTCATAACAAAATGAACATCAAATAAATGAAATATGCCTTGCTTTATTTATTCATAAAGTCCGTATATGACTATGAACAAAATGTGCTAAAGGGATTGCCTTTTAGGTACTACTCTAACAATCTTATGGTATGGACATACATAAGTCGACTTACCTTTGGTGAACAAGGCGACTTATCAAGATCGAAACAAGCATAAGTCGACTTACGGATGGTACAAGTCGACTTACACCTACAAATCTCCCACTTGACCTAAAGCCAATCGCTTGGTATCTAATACCATAAGCGAGTACATGAGAATCAAAATTCTTCCGTGACAATGGCTTTGTCAGCGGATCAAGAATGTTACGCTCTGGGAATTCTCTATCGTAACATCACCCCGCATGCAATGATCTCCCGAATCGATGGTATCGGTGAGTACGTGTTTAGATCGCTGATAAGACCTTGGTTCTTTCGCCAAGAATAGCTCCATTGTTGTCACAATACAATCAGATGGGCCCATCACAACTGGAACTACACCAAGTTCAAGAATGAACTTCGATCCAAATCGCCTTTCTTTGCATCCGATGTCGCAATGTACTGCCCTCGATCGTTGAATCGCATGCGTCTCTTGCTTGAACTCTTCCAACCGATCGCTCCTCCATTCGCATGAAAACGTAACTGATTGGGACTCGAGTCGCCCTTATCGATTGAAAATCGCATCAGATGTTCGCCACTGAGATTTCCATCTCCATATATTAAGAAAACATTCTTAGTTCTTAACAAGTACTTTAGATATTATCGACACCACCAAAGTGACCTCACGGGATCCGATTGGTATCCGTCAGAACACTTAGAGCATATGATACATCGGGTCTCGTCATATAGTATTACAGACATGATAGATCCCACCGCAGATGCATACGGATCATATTCATGCGATCCTCTCATCTGTGTCTTAGACACATAGACTTCGAGAGCGATATCCCATGAGACATGGGAAGATACCCTCTCTTGGATTGCTCCATGCTAAACCTCTTTAGCATCTTGTCTATGTACGTGATTTGTGAAAGACCAAGCAACCTCTTCGATCTATCTCTATAAATCTTTATCCCTAAGGATATAAGTTGCTTCTCCAAAGTCTTTCATGGCAAATTACTTGACAACCAAATTTTCTTGATTGTAACATCGAGACATCGCTTCCTAGTAATAATATGTCATCTACATATAACACAAGGAATACGATTGCAGTTCCATTAACCTTCTTATACACACAATGTTCATCCGGGTTTTGTGAGAAACCAAACTCTTTGATTGTCTCATCAAAACGGATATTCCAACTCCTAGATGCTTGCTTTAATTCATAAATGGATTTCTGAAGCTTGCATACCTTTTCGCCATCATAGAGATGAAGCCCTCGGTTGTGTCATATACACATCCTCGGTCGATTTCCATTCGTGAAAGTCGTCTTCACATCCATTTGCCATATCTCATAATCATAATGAGCGCAATGGCTAGGAGTATCCTAATGGATTTAAGCATTGCATCGATCAAGGTCTCGTCATAGTCAACTCCTTGTCTTTGACGAAAGCCTTTAGCCACAAGCCTTGCTTTATAGGTAATCACATTACCATCCATGTCGGTTTTCTTCTTGAAAACCCATTTGCACCCTATAGGTTTTATCCCTTCAGGTGCATCAACCAAACTCCATACTTGGTTTTCGTACATGGAATCCATTTGATTTCATGGCACGAAGCCATTTTTCGAACTCAACTCTTCGTAACCTCTTCATAGGTAGTAGGCTCATCATTCTCTATGAGCAATACGTCATTCTGCTCACTCACGAAATCCATATCTCTCGGGAATAGAGCGATCCTACTTGACCCACGTAATTACGTGTGTAGTAGAAGGTTGAACTGCTACCTCATCTCGTATGAGATTTGATTCTTGAGTTCAGCGATTGATCTGCGTCGTCCGAGCATCTTGAACTTCTTCAAGCTCAATTTTGCTCCCACCGCCTTCTTGTAAAAGAAACTCTTTCTAAAGACAGCATGCATCGAAACAAACATCTTTGTTCCTCGCAAGGTAGAATTGATATCCTCTTGTTTCTTTAGGATATCCTATTTAATGACACCGCCGACTTTCGCTTCAAGCTTATCTGACTTTGTCCGCTTCACATAAGCAGGACAACCCCAAACTTTCAAATAAGAAAGATAAGGTTTCTTGTTAGTCCACATCTCATATGGAGTAACATCAACTGTCTTTGATGGAACTCTGTTTAACAAGTAAACAACTGTCTCGAGCGCATACCCCCAAAAGGATTTTGGTAACTGTGCAAAGCCCATCATAGATCGAACCATGTCCAGCAAGGTTCGATTTCTCCTTTCTGCCACACCATTGTGCTGTGGTGTGTAAGGTGGAGTCCATCGACATAAAATCCCATTATCTACGAGATAATCCAAAACTTGGTCTAAGTATTCGCCACCACGATCGATCGTAATGTCTTAATACTTTTCGAAGTTGTTTTTCTATTTCATTTTGAATTGTTTGAACTTTTCAAACGCTTTGATTTGTATCTCATCGATCTGTATACCCATATCGAGAATAATCATCGATAAAGGTAATGAAGTAACGATCACCACTTCGCATGGATGGACATAGACCACATACATCCGAATGTATTAGGTCTAATAATCCATCGCTCGCTCACCCTTTCCCTTAAAGGTAACTTAGTCATCTTGCCTAACAAACAAGATTCACATGTGTCATATGATTCATAATCAAATGAACCTAAACATCCACTCTTATGGAGCTTAGCGATCGTCTCTCATTTATGTGGCCAAGCGACAATGCCATAAGTAAGTTGATTTTAAATTATCTCTTTATGTCTTTTCTTGTCATTGACATTCAAAATTGGATGTGACATATCTAATATGTAAATTCCATTGCATAATGTACCAATACCATAGAGCATTCCATTTAAACTAATAGAACAACCATTGCTCCCAAAAGTTACATGGAAACCAAATCTATTTAAACAAGAAATGATAATATGTTCTTTGTTAAAACCGTACAAAATAACAATCATCCAAATTGAATACAAGCCCACTGGGAGTGTCAAAACATAAGTCCCTACGGCTAATGCAAAGAACTTTGCTCCATTACCAACACGTAGGTCCATATCTCCCTTAATGAGTCGCCATCGTCCTCGAGGCCCTCGCGATATCATTACATATGTGTGAGCCACAACCGTATCTAATGCCCATATGTTGTGATCGAAGCAAGATAACCTCAATGACAAACATATCTCGAAGAAGTCGAGGCATCCGATGCCTTCTTCGCTTGAGGACTCAGATAGACTTTCTGGTTTAGCCTCCAGGTGGCGGTCTTGCCACAATGGAGCGAGTTCCTTTTGGGCAATACCTTTGGTTTTCTTTTCATTTGTTCTTCCTACTTTCTCGATCTCTATCGAAACATCAACAAGAAGTGGATCGGGAAGTGGAACATTGCCTAGTTCCTCGATCGAGAACAATTCTCGGATCATTCACCAATCAAGAAAATTAAGTCCAGATAATCTGCTCGAGTCCATTAGTGAGCGCAAGTTCACCTTGGAAGACATCTTCAAACAACCTAACCATAGAGAGAGAAAGATCGTTAGAATAGACTTAAATGCGGATTTAAGTTAAATGCATGAGCATAAGGACTTAAATGACATGCATCTGACCCACTAGTTTCATAGAATCCATAACCCTCATTATGAATCCAAGAAACAAAGTGACAAAATGTCCTAGTGGGTCGATATCCGACATTGCTAAGAATGACCTTGGGTTTGCCCAACAAGTCACTTCTTAGGTCAATCGGTAGTATCACCATACCAATTGCATCATCGATAACCGAGCATTAAGAATGACCTTGAGGTTAGCTCAACAAGCCACCTTATGTCGGGAGGTATCGACATATCGATTACATCTTAGACACAACTATCGATCAGTGTTATCAGCGGTTGATGTGTGCACAAATATTGGGTTATCAACACTTAATGCGTACATCCGATGTACACTACCCAACTTCGCCTCTGTCACGTTGACTCGAGGTTAGCTCAACAAATCAACGCTTCTAGGAAAACCGACCCATTAATCCGAAAATCTTATTTTCATGGTTCGAACATATTCGTATAGAGTGAGCTTGAGGTTAGCTCAACAACTCAACCCTAGAAGAACTCTAGTTCTTACCATATTAATGGAAGGCGTTAGTTTTCATATTACGAGGAGGGATTTCCAATTCAGGTCTCATCCAAGCTATGGGATTATAGTCACCATGACTATATGGAGTAATTTAGGGCATTGTATCAATCACATTGAATTTATACCGAAAATCATCCATCATCCCGCCAAGGCATGATATAAGTCGACTTATCCAATGCAAGTTGACTTATGTTGCAAGACACGCATAAATCGCCAGATCAATATACAAGTCGACTTATGCGATCTTGCAGATGTATGTAAGTCGACTTGTCCAACCAACAAGTCGACTTACACAAGGAAAATTGCTATCTAGTCGGCTAATTCTCAATCCAAGCATTCCCAATTCACAACACTAATATAACAAGTATATGAACCTTTATATTAATGTGTTAATGAAACATTTTCATCAAATCATGCATGCCATATAGTCAAACTATATAGGAAAAACTTGAAACCGATTAATCACTAGATTTCCACATAATTTTAAGAATATCAAATTATCATGCTAAGTATCTCTAGGTAGGCTACACGTTATCAAGATTACTCCGGCACTTATCACAAAAATTGCGACGACCAAAATAACCAAGATAACGGAATAATCTAACGAGACGCTAAAGTGACCTATTCGACATCCAAAAATTATTGGAAACCAAATTTCAAGAATCTCATTTTGGCATGCATACTAGATCAATATAACACATTTTTAATCACATTAAAAATGATTCAAGGATTGGAATTCAGAAATACAAAACCAATCATTTCAAACAAAACAGCCCGAGCAACTTTCTCAAAACTGCCAAGCTCTGCCTTTTGCTCGAAATAATCAATGAAACAATTTCAATAAATGCTGATAAAATTAAAGAGGTTATTAAATGTTCACAACATGCTCCATGAATTTTTTTAGGATTTATTTCCAACAAAAACTCATCAAAACTCAGCAATCTAGCCGAAACAGAATCTGTGTTTTTCAACACATACATTCCCAGAAACATACAATAAATTCGGAAATAAATAGTAAATCACCTTGAAAACATTTTTCCATCCACAGAGACATTCAAAAACATCTTAGGGACGTGTTGGTGAAAACCAATTCGAAATTTTGTTTTTCTAGAATTTATTCTCGAATTTACAAGTATACCTGTTTCAGAAACGTTCAACAGGACAGCTTCCGAAACTTAGGGAATTAAATTAGCAAAACCATATCAAACGACATTGATAAATTTTTTCCTTTTATAGACACATTCAGAAACATCTCATGAGCAGGTCTATGCAAGAAAATTTCGAAAACCCTAATTCTGGACAGAATTCGAAATATACATAGGCAGCATGCTACACAGCTCAATTCACAAAGGAACTCCGACCTAGTTATCATTTTAACTGTTTATACAACACAAGTGGCTCTGATACCACTGTAGGAAAATCCCGGGGTTTCCATCACATGGACACTGTGCGGAAAACAAAACTTTTTGTTCCGGAAAGTTCCCGAAACCCAGGATCCAAGTGTATGTATAAATAGTCAAACCATAACGACCAAAGGAGACCGTCTCTAACGGTATCCACGCAGAGGTCGGAAACCTAACCGGGACAAACCCTTTGACCCGGGAATAGCTAGACTAAAGAAAAGACTGCTAGATCTCACCTTAGCCTTGAAGAGCTTAGGATTCAACCTTGGTGAAGCACTTTGGAGATGAGAAGAGAGTGAAGAAAGCCTTGAAAAATCCAAATTTTCTTTAAACTTTCATGTAAGTTTCGGCCATCATCTCTTCACCATCGACTCCAGCAGCTTCCTCATGCCTTCAATATGTATTTTAACTAATTAAAAGAACATATAAAAGCTTGGTAAGGGAGAGCCCCACGTGGGAGGGCCATTAGCCATTAAAAAGTCAAGTTAATGATGTAACTTTGACTTTTCAAACTAATCTTCTCCTTTTGCTTTCCTCCACCGACCACACTAGCTTCCTTAACTCTTAAGGCTTGCTTTTATGCCTTTTATTCCAATTAAAAGGTAACTTAATGGTTTGGTAAAGGAAAGCCACGTGAGTGGCCTTAAAAGTGATTAAAAAATCAATTTAAAGATGAAGTTTGACTTTTCAAACTTCATCTCCTCCCTTCATCTAATGACATATGTCCACTCATATATTAATTAATTAATCTAATTAATTAATTGATATATAGGTTCTTGAAGTGGTCAGGTCACGTGAATTGGCCCTCTACCGCCCTGCAGCCCTGCCGCTAAAAAATCATGGAAATATTTTTCAAGAATGTCGATGTCGCGATCTCATGGGACATATCCCAATATCATCGGGATCCATTTAATCCTATTGCTCCAGATATTGGATCACTATCCAAAACTATTTTACTGATTTCGAGTCACTCTTGCGTGTGACCCATTAGGTTCGGTTATGTTGGCCACTTAGATTAACACTTAATCTAAGCAAGTCATGAGCGCGCTAGAACACATCACGACTCCCCAATCGACCGGAAAGTAATTGGTTTGACTAATGAACCCGAGCTCATTAGGAACCGATCACTAACCTTTCCATGACAATTACTCAGTAATTCGTCCTTTCACCATCCTATACCCTACTTGGTTATGAGTATGGTCAAAGTGTCAACTCTTACTAGATCGAGTCTAGCCTAAGTGATATCGGGTCTCGTCCGGACTCATTACTTTATATGTCCACGAAGACCTCTTCATGACACGGTGTCTCTCGCCACGAGACTTCCAAGTAATGATCCGACAAGAAGCTATGGGTATCTATTCGCTAGTCCGAAGTGGTGAATCCTTTATTGGCTACTCAATTACCTTCAATACCTCAAACTGCACTCCAAGCACCACCCTACGGCGACCTCCGGAAGGCAACAAGGAATGGAGTCAAAGACGTAATCAAGATTCAAGATATCCTCGAGTACCTCAAGTCTCAAGGATACTGCATCATTCTTATGATGAGATTATCATCGACATTATAATAGAATACCCATGTGATGATCTCATGGCAGATCATCCAATGTACTTACTACCTCTAGTAAGATCCACATGTCAAATCTAAATATCTCAATATTTACAGCTTCGAGATCTACCGCTGATCCAATCAAGGAATATGACATGTGCTAGTCTATCCGGATTAACAATGTCGGCCTCGTTAATCCTATGACTAGGGATAATTTAGATCTCGACATAATTGCACATGATAGAATCTCAATAGTATGAACACATCATAATTTCCTTCATGCTATGTCATATATCATGGACTTCATTAATTTGATTAAAGATCAACATCAATTCATAACAAAATGAACATCAAATAAATGAAATATGCCTTGCTTTATTTATTCATAAAGTCTGTACATGACTATGAACAAAATGTGCTAAAGGGGATTGCCTTTAGGGCACTACTCTAACAATCTTATGGTACTGGACATACATAAGTCGACTTACACTAGTGAACAAGGCGACTTATCAGTACCGAGCAAGCATAAGTCGACTTACAGATGGTACAAGTCGACTTACACCTACACCTATTGAATTGGAATTTTTTATTTGATAAAGGGAATCATCGAAAGCAAGAGGATCAAGAGGAGAGGTATCTTTTAAGTATGTATCCAAGCAAGGAATTCAGGTGGGTCTCATGTTTATAATTTAGAAATGAGCCAATAAAGTTTTTTTCCCAAATCAAGAATGATTTCAATTACTTCATAAATATTGTTTTTTTTTCTTTTGAATGATTTGCAAATTGCTACATGTTTCGGCATATGAACTTTTCTGATGAATTTCAAATAAAGATGAAAATGCATTGAAACATTTTATGTTATGCCTTGAGAAATTCATAGCATTTTGTATCTTCGAAAAAGAAAGAAAAGAGCATGAAAAGCATGAAAGCATCTGAAAATGATTTGAGCATGATTATGTGCTTTTGTTTGGGCGAGAGTGGAACCATTCTGTTCATCACGTGCACGTCGACAAGAGCCTTCTCCCGGCTGCCCGCTTGTGGCTTATGAGCTCCGAAAATGGACTCATTCTGTTCAGGGTGTAAACTTCGGTTTCTCTCTTCTGTTTCCATGGAACCCTCGAGCCATTTGTTATGCATTGCATCTTTGAATTGTCAAGTATGTTGCATAAATTGAGTGTTTTGTATTGATGAAGAAATGGACATGTGTGTTGATGTGATGGCATTTCTAGCTACAAGTTTTAACTTCAACTTTCGAATTTAACTGAGATTTGGGAACAAGCATTTTATGAACTCATTATGATTTTTATATAACAAATGAACATTTCAACGATTTTGCTTATTCTTCGTTATAAACCTATTACTCACAAGCTATAAGCTCACCCCCTACATTCCCATCCACAGGTGATGAGAAGAAGATCGGGTGAAGGGAAGTGAAAGCTTTTGTTTGTTTGTGTACATATTGTATTATTTTTAAGTTAGATTGTTGTTGAAAATTTTGGGAGTTGTGTATTTTTATATATTCAGATCTCGATGTTGATATTGTATTGTGGTTTGGAATGCCATTAGAGCTTGTAAAATTCTATTCTTTTTATGTTAAGGCATTATGTATGGATGATGCTGAGTGGAAGTATGCATTGCATATATAGATCAGGATGATTGAGGAAGTTATGGATTTGATATGAATATTTTTGATAGTGAATTGTTGTTTCATATATATATATATATATAGAAGTGAAATGTGTTATGAAAAAAGGAACATAGAAATGGTATAAGACTTTAAGCTTCACGTATTCTTTGGTTTACGCCAAAGCTTATGGTTCAATGATTGGACTCCGAAAACGGGGATCATCATGTTTGGTATCAAAGCAAGAAAAGATTACAAGGAAACACGCTTAAGTATGATGGTATTTTGTTCCGGGGCTGGGTTCCGAAAATGGGGCCCAGCAAATAAGAAGATGGAATAATGAGTCATCCATCAGATGCACAGGTATGGAAACATTTCAATAACACCTATCTTGAATTTGTAGCTGAAAGTTGAAATGTTAGGTTGTGATTGTCAACCACTGAAGCAACATATTCAGTGGCAAGTGGTGGATGGTAGAAGCATCAACATCTGGGAAGAACCTTGGATTCAGGGTAGATCAGTACCTAAACCTGAAGGTCTTCCTATTGGTGCTCCTCAAAAAGTGGCAGACTTGATTGATTCTCAAGCTGAACAATGGAAGCTTGCGGCAGTGAGGGAGTATCTTACTACTGAGCAGCAGAAGCAAATCCAAGAAATCCCTTTGTGTGGTAAAAGTAATTCAGATAGATATATTTGGCCAGTTGCTGCTAATGGCATTTACTCTGTTAAAGTGGGTTATCAGATATTGCATCAAGCCTCAGTGAAATCACCCAACAGTAAAGCTACTACTTGTCATTTTGTGGACAAATCTGTTTGGAAATGGCTTTGGAATCTTAATCTCCCTATTAAGATTAAGGTATTTCTCTGGAAAGCCATTAAAAATATATTGCCTACTAATTCTAATTTGGTTCATCGCTCAGTTCATACTGATCCTTTGTGTCCTATATGTTGCTGTGAAATTGAAATTATTGAGCATATGTTCTTGTTATGCCCTTGGACAAAATGTGCATGGTTTGGTAGTGTATTGGGTTTAAAAATTTCAAGACACGGGTTACATACTTTTGATGCATGGCTGCTGTCATTGATTGAAGCTTTTAAAAAATCTTTGTCTAGTGATACTTCTATGTTGTTTCTTGGTATCTTGCTTTGGAATATCTAGAAACAAAGGTGTAAAGTGGTATTTCAAAAGGTTAAACCTGACCCAACTGGATGCATTGAGAAAAGTATGGCATTATTGACTTAATGTAGCTGTCCACGGATACAAGAAGGAATGCCGAAGATGTCTTATCTGAAAAGTTCTTGGCTCAAACCAGTGGATGGATATTTGACATTGAATTGTGATGGTGCTTTTAAAAATGGGGAGGCTGGTTGGGCCGTGATTCTTAGGAATGCCGCAGGTTTTATAATTGATGGTTTGGTTTCAGCTTGCAATGTAGGGACTGCACTTAAGGTTGAAGCTAGGGCAGTATATGAAGGAGTGAAGCTTTTAGAGAGGAAGGGCTATCATAATGTACATATTGAATTGGATTCACATATTGTGTACTCAGAAATAATAAAGAATAAAGGGAAGGGTCAATGGATAATTCATTCATACATTTCTGATATACTGTATCGGTTATAACACTTTCAGGGCATTGACTTTGTGCTAATTAATCGGGAAGCTAACAGGGAAGCTGATTGGTTAGCAAAGCAAGCTCGCAAGAAGATGTGCTTAGGTAATTGGGTATTAACACCCCCATCTTCTTTGGTTGGCATTTTGAGTCGTGATGGATAGCCAACTCCT
This sequence comes from Erythroxylum novogranatense, assembly GCA_029891385.1. Taxonomy (NCBI): domain Eukaryota; kingdom Viridiplantae; phylum Streptophyta; class Magnoliopsida; order Malpighiales; family Erythroxylaceae; genus Erythroxylum; species Erythroxylum novogranatense. The sequence goes on from CM057226.1 coordinate 88,067,017, forward strand.
CCTTACTTGTACAATTTTGACGGGAGAGGATAGTGAGACTACAATAGTTAGTTCTCTTGTATGCTGTGTTTCATGCTTATTTCTTTTTTGATTGTATTGATATTCTTGTACTCGTTACTTCCTATTAATGAAAATTTCTTCTTCTGATAAAAAAAAAACCAGTAATATTTATTTTGGCCAATCATAATTCCTCCTTATAATTTGCCTCCATGGATGTGTATGAAAGACGTGGATATGTTCTTGACAGTGATTGTGCCAAGGCCTAAAAATTCGAAGCATAAAATTGATGTATTCTTACAACTGTTGATATCTGAATTGCAGCATCTTTTGCAATAAGTTGTTCAGACATATGATGTATCTATGAAATAGAATTTTATGTTGAGAGAGGCCTTGATGTGAACCATTAGTGATTTTCTGGCATATACCATGTTGTCTGGAAGGAGCACAACAGGAAAATTGACTTGTCCTTATTATGACAATGATTTTGATGCATTTTATCTTCCAAATGGGGGTAAAACATGTTGGTTTGATAATCATAGGAAATTTCTTCATCCAAATCATCCGTTTAGATGCAATAAACAAAAGTTCATTAAGAATAGGATGGTAAAAACACCTCCTTCCCCTCACAAAGCTGGTGAAGAGATTTTGCAGGAGGTTGAGGAATTATACTTACTAAAAGTTACAAAATTTGAAGCTAATGAAGTAAATACAAACATTAGTAAAAACTTTGGTTGGAGAAAGCGAATCACCTTTTGGGATTTTACATATTAGAAAACTAATTTGGTACGTCATAATCTAGATGTGATGTAGCATCCCACTCCCGCAAGACCCGAACCCGATATCGATGGTGATATCCGAGCCCGTGCCTCACGAGGGTGACATGCTAGAGCAATCAATTACAGTAAGACAATCACATGCACAGAAATCAGTAACCAAATTAGGCCCACTTTAATACGAAAACATTTCGATCAAAACATAATTTCATTCATCACTTTACAATACATCATTAATCAATTGGGGCCCTATACAATACGGTACTATTCTGCAGAAATTTACTAAAATACAATTTACACAATAACAGAATGATATAAATGCAGACGTGAACTGATCCCGACCTCGAACTGTAACATCCCATCTCCGACGGGAAGGGTATTTTAGTAAATTGGGACGGGTTAGGAGTGTTGAACTCTATCGCGGCATGAACATATATCAAATAGCCTCTATAATGATGATTGTTTTGTATATGCACATGGTATACATGCATTCATGAATTTTCCCGGCTTAAGTGTCAAAGTGAGATCTTTTGTGAAATTGGTGGGAAGATTGTATTTGGAAAATTATTCTGAGTGCGCCATAAATTGTTTTCCATTTTAAGGGATTTTTGGAAATTTTTTTGGAATTTTTCGGGGTTCTTGCCCGGACCGAAAAATTCAACCGTCTGATCGAGTGAATTCTTTTGTCTTGAAAGGGACTGCCAAATGGCATGAGATAATTGGGTATATGATTTTTGGGATTATTTTAGTGCCATGATTAGAGCTTAATTGAGATTAGTACTAAATTAACTAGGATTATTTGATTACTTTGTCTTTTCTCCATTGATAAAGCCAAGTAGCTCTTTCTTTAACACTTTTGTCTTTTATTGGCCACCATCTACGACTTTCATCCATCACTTTTCCTTGGTTTGTTAAATAAATGATTCATCTTGAAAGCTTATCACCTCTCATCCGAAACATAGCTTGCTCTCCTTTGGTGTGTTCTTTCCTCCTTCGAATTTCTTCTTCTCATCCCACGCAAGTTGATCTTTCTTGGTTTCTTGCTTGTCTCTTGTTATTCTCTACCAAGACCAAGCTTACTCCTTAAGAAGATGATGATATGCATGTGAAGTTGGGAGAGCCGTGGGTGGTGTCTAAGTAGTAGCAAGGGAAAGTTTGAAAAGCTTGGAGATTTGAGAGCTTGCAACTTGTTTGGTGAGTTTTGATGAGTGTTTTCCTTCTTTTGGTAGCTAGAAGCATTCATGGAAGCATTTGTGTATTTATTTCATGATGATAAGGGTAGGTTTAAATGGGTTTAAATATATGTTTGTGTATGGATGAATGAATGAGTATAGTTTTCCTTGAATATTGGCTTGGTTTGGATTGAGTTTGTATGGTTAGATGAATGAAAACTTAGGAATATAAATTGTGAGGTGCTGCCAACTTGTGTAGTTAATTAGAAGTAAATGTTGTGATGGTTTTGTGGTTGAATTAGAGGTATAATTTGATGCTTAGTGATGTGTTATTGATGTTGGAAGTGATAAGAGTTAGATAGTTGTTGAAAGCTGGAAAATGCATCTTTGAACTATTGTACTGTTTTGATCATAATAAATTGTATAAGTGAGCAAATGAGGTGAGGTTTGTGCCCAAGTAAACTTTGGGATGTTGGCTTCATTTTAGTGTGAAATAGGTGTTGTGAAATTATAATGTTGGAGGGTCGAAAATTGGCATGGAAAGTTTCAGTTTTTGGGTTTATGAACAGTAACTGACACATTGACCTGATTATTTTGCTAATTTTTCTAAATTAATTGGTATGGAATTAGGGAAAATGGTCTTCATAAAAGTTGTAGAATAATGAGTTAGCTTTCCATTTCCACTGATCTTGCTATTTTTCTAGTTGTATATTGGGAGATATGACCTGATTACTGATGACTGTTTTTATGCATTGGCTGAAACCTAGTTGGATTGGCACATTTAGTGCACATTCGGGTTTGGAGGAATTTTAGTAAATTGTGTGAATTGAATTGGAGTTTGAATTGTGCTGAAGAGTTTTAGATATCAGATTGATCTTGAAAATGATATATGGCTTATAATTTTGGAAATCATATGTGGAGATATGAAATTTCAAAATCTGAACCTACATTGTGATGTTAAGTGCTGATTAGGTCAGAAACTTGCATAGTAGATTTGAAACTGTTAAAGGCTGAATTGGAGTTTGGTTATTTCAGGAAGAATTGAAGTTTGAGGATTTATCTTTTCAGGGATATAAAGCTCTGATTTTTCTGATTGGTGTACAGGGAGTTATGTTGGTTATAAATTTACTGATCAAATTGCATGATTTCAGGCACAACAACATTGAGTGAATTGTTTGACTTAGTTAGCAAGTGAATCTGATTTTGGGTTGTTCATGAAAGTTGTAGATAACATTGGGAGCTTGATGAGCATATTTTGGTATAATTTTGAATGCCTAGAATGAAAGTTAGTGAATTTCAAAGGACTGTTCTGTTTTGGGAAGTAATTGTGTTGACAGTGGGTTTGATTGATTTTGACACCCTTAGGGGTGAAATTGGATTTATGGTCTTCTTGAGAATTGTAGAGGGTTTCTTTATCTTTCCAACAAGGTATGATTTGTATTTTCTGAATTGTGTGCACTGAATTATGGGTATTGGAAGTTAGGTGGAAAAAGCAGAAATAAGGCAAAGAAGGATAGGATAAGCGCCTGGTCGCTAGGGCGACGCGGACCTCGCCCTAGCGATGCGGCGATATGGGACGGCGTCGCTAGGGCGACGCGGGACTCGCCCTAGCGATAGAGCGATTATAAGGCGGCGTCGCGAGGGCGACCGTGATCTCGCCCCGCGATGATGATTTTTTTTAATATTATTATTTTATTTTATTTTTAATTGTTTCTTTTGTCAATTTCTTTTCCGTCCGACGTCCGATTGACCTTATTCTTGAGGCATCGGATTTGTAAAATATTGAATTTCATTTTGTGATAAATTGGGAATTTTTTTTTTTTTTTTTTGGACGGAAAATTGACGTGGGCGGGTCACGTCGCTATTCACTATTTTATTTAATTGGGGACCTATAAGGGTCCAAATTGAGCGCCGTCGGCCATTGGTTTTCTAAATTTTAGACGGATTTTGGTGAGTGAAAATTTGGATTTAAGGTCGGAATCTCATGAACATGCATTATACACATACACGTATGCGATATTAAATAGTTGATTGGACAAGTGGTAATGGTTTTACTTTCGATTATTATAGAGGCACATTTGGAGCGCCGATCTACCGGCGTATCGAGATTGCCAGATATAAGCTCGAAGCACAGGTGAGTAACCTAGTTGGTTCCTCAACCTTTAAGTGTTTATGATTTTGCAATTATGCCATGTGGAGTAAATGGAAGGTTATGTGTGTTTAATTTTGATTGATTTCAGACCAAAGGTGTCTGAAATATTTGGAATGAGATAAAGAAGTGCTACTTGAGTGTAACTGACTGTGAATGGGAGATCTCGGACTTAAGGGCCGAGGGAATGGGTATTTGTTATTGAAGTGTTAAATGTGTACATTTGGTATGCCATGTGGATGAAATGGAGGGTTATGTGTTTGATTGAAATTGGGATCGGACCAAGGGTGTCCGAAGGATTGGTAATTATTATTGAAGTGTTAAATGTGTGAAATTGAGTGTACATTTGGCATGGGTAATTGGCAATTGGGGCATGTGCATTGCATGCATAAACGTATGATCAGATAAAGGCAGTTGTGACCGGAGCAATGCCTCAGAGCTTTAAGCTCAACGCATAGGGCTTCAAGCCCAACGATATGAGAGCTTTGTTATTCAGACCTATGGTCCATCGTTTACAGAGCCACCGCTCACCGATCGAGGCATATCACGCCTAACGTTACTGAGCCTCGGGCTCAACGCAATGCGCCTGCCACTTTGGGACAGCCAAAGCATGCGGTCACAACAACGTAATGAAAATGAAAAGAGTCTCATGTGCATAGCATATAAGGTATGATTAAAAGTGGGTTGTATGAAAGGCGATACGCCTTACATTTGTGAAATATGTTTGTTTGTATTAATTGGTATTACATTTGTGAATTGTGATCATATGTGATATTTGTTAAGCTGATTTGGTAAATTGTTTGAATATGCATGAATTGAGTGAACCATCGATGATGGTTTCTCACTGAGTTCGCAAAACTCACCCAAAATTTGCATCTATTTTTCAGGTCTGGAAGAATACCCCGCTTGACACGGAGTACTATATGCTGAGGAAAGTTAGAGGTCGGGATCGGTTCACGCCTGCATTCGTGTCATTTTGAATTATGTGTAGATTTGTATTTCGCAAGATTAGTAAGGTTATTCTTGAGTGCCCCAATTGTTTAACGTTGTATTGTAATTTGATCACTAAAATTGTTTTATGTTTGAAAATGATTTCATATTAGAGTGGGCCCAAATTATTTATCGATATCTTCGCACTCGATTGGTCCCAAAAAAAAATACCGAGTTTGAAACTGCATTGACTGCTCTAGCATACCACCCTCGTGAGGCACGGGCTCGGATATCACCGTCGATGTCGGGTTCGGGTCTTGCGGGAGTGGGATGCTACACGAACTCTGACTTGCATGCAGTAAAAATACCCCCGTTTCTCTAACGGGGTACTCTTCAAGTCCTAAAAAATATTTGCAATGTTGGGTGAGTTTGCGAACTCAGTGAGAAACCATCATCGATGGTTCACTCAACTCATGCATATTCACACGATTCACAGAATATCACATATTAGCACATTCAGAAATATTACATAATTATGAACATTTAACCCTTTTTCTTAGTCAACAATTTAATCCATACACATAATCCTTTCCCATTATTCTGAGTTGTGACTGAGCGTTTAAACAAAGGAATGATTGATGAGACGCTGCGTCTTGGGGGTGGAGAGCCCTCAGGGAATGCACTTCCACCGTTCGATATTGTCCGCTTTGGCGTGGAGAGCCACCCTCATGGTTTTGTTTCGCCCCCACTCGAGGGATGCAAACACGTTTGCCCCTTTTTCGGGCACAGTAAACAGTAATTGCGTCTTCGGAAGTAGGAGAGCCCTCTGGGTATGCATTACTTTCCACGCATCAGTATCGAGCTCGAAGATCTTTTTTTCAGTGATCGAGCGTGTAGCTCTCAGTAGCAGCTCCAGTCACAACTGTTGTTAATAAATCAATTATGGAATTCATTTATCACATGAAATCATAATCAAATTATCGGAAACAGACATATCATATGCATTATCATTTCACACTATAAGGCATTCGCCTTCCACACAGTTCACATTCAATCATTTGTATATGCGATGCAAGTGTGACACTTTCCATTTTACTACGTTGTTGTGACCGTGCGCCTGAACTGTCCCAATGACTGGCACATTGCGTTGAGCCTGTGGTTCTGAATACGTTGGGCCTGAATGCCCTGATACGGTGAGCCAGTGGCTCTGTAATACGTTGGGCTTGAAGCCCTGTTGCGTTGAGCTTAAAGCTCTGAAATATGTTGGCTGCTCCGGTCACAACTGCCATTATCTGATCATGCCTTTATGCATGAGTGCACATGTCCCAATTTATATTTACAGTTAGTTTATATTTCATTACCCAATTCCATTCCTTCGAACCTTTAGTCCGGTATTCAGTCATAAATATTTTCACAAACAGTACATACAAATAGCATTTCGATATCACATTCCAATACTTCGGACACCCGTGGTCCGAAATCAATCATAAACAAACACATATAGTCCTCCATTAACTCCACATGACATAAGTGCATAATATTAAACACATATAGGTTAACAAACCAACTAGGTTACTCACCTGCACTTCCGAGTTGTTGCCTGGGAGTTCCAGCAATATCTGTGGAATATCATTCCATCGGTACCACTAAAATAATCAAATAATCATTCATTACTAAATGCACAATCAGAAAGATTCAATGATGCACATGTCTTAAATAAAAGATGTACTATGCCTATTCATGACCTTCCCGGCACTCTTCGCCAAATTCCATTATCTTTTTTCAAATTCTAACTTTTCACTCAATTGATCAATAACGACTCATTTCATTTAAATGAATTATTACGGAATTCCACCAAATTCCAATTTTAACATTCAGTCAATTTACCAAGTCATACTCATTTGGATATTCTCAAGAACCTCAAGACTAGTGTCACTATTCTCTAGATCAAAATTCATCCATTATGCTCAGTTTCTACAATCTCAGAAGCATTGGATTTAATCCCAAGGTCTCACAATTACACTTCAATTATCAATAAACTATCCTTAGGTTGCAATTAGAAACCACATTTAACTATCTTTCGATAATTAAGATCCTACCAATTTAAATTCAAACTTTCATTCTTCACATCAATTGGAGACCTCTATCTCTAGTTTAAAACGAATCAAGAATCACCTCAATTGGAGGTCTACACTATAAGTTAAACCTCAAAAACTAAAATCAATCAATTCAAAAAAAGGAGCTCGCCGCGGTCTAAGACCTCTCGCCGCGGCGTACAAAGGATCGCTCGCCGCGACATGGAAGGACGCTCGCCGCGTCGCCGCGACGAAATGGAACAGGCTCGTCACGGCGTAAAAACTCGGGCTCACCATGACGTTGAGAGGAGCTCGCCGTGGCGTCAAAAGTTTAGAGCTCGTCGTGACGACTTCCTTCCCGCTCGCCATGACGAATTAAATGTTAATTCACCATGGCGAGGCTTCGCGCACGCCGCGACGTGTGAGTCGCAGGTCGCCTTCTCTGATCAGTTTTTCGCCATATCTCTCTCTAAAACTGGTAATAACTTAACTTAAACACTCTAATCTTTAACATTTAAACCCATGAATGCATTTTAACAACAATAACACAACATTTAAACCATTTTACTTACCAATCAAACATCCAATCCTCAAATCTTCCGAAATCTCCCCTCCCCTTTCACTTCCTCCATCATCCACGGTGAGCTTCTGAACTCTCGAAAATCATCACTCTCTCAAGGATTCTAGTCATTCTTCAACCTCAAAGAAGGGGCAAGCAAGGATCTCGAAGGGAGATCAAAAATCGTCCAAGGAGAAGAAGAAGCAATCGCGCCCTAGGAAGGAAGGCTTTCCTTTCTTCTCCTCTTATAACCTTAGGCATTTAAAGGTTAATCACTAAAGCCTCTTGTCTCTTTCCTCGCAAAACATTTAAATCTCTTTCTCTTTTCAGTTTCGTTCCCAGTCCAATTCGTCTCCAAATTTCAATGGTTCGACATATTAATCCCTAAAATCACAAATCTAATTTTTCCATGGCCATCGGACAGTTATTCAAGACTATACAGTCAATCAGTCCCTCGCTCAGAAAATTTTCGGTCCGGACATTTCCGCCCAATTAATCCAGAAAATTTTCCTAAGGGTCAGTATCAACTGACGGTCACTCTAAAACATTTCCAATTCAACTATTAAGACCCAATTGTTCCATAATTTGCAACAAATTAAAATTAAATATTTTTATCTCAAAATTCACAATTCCCATCATAATCACAAATAATTGTCGGGAAAATATCATGAATGCATGTACCCACATGTGCATGTGTCAATTGACCTATTCCTCTAAAATTAGAGGTCAAATAAATGCTCAATCAAAATATGCCACAAAATATGCCATGCAAATTACTAGCCTGTCCCAATTGACCAATTTACCCTTCCCATCGGGGATGGGATGTTGCATGTGATGCATAGTGAATTTTTTTTTGACAATTTATCCAATACCATAATGAACATTAAAGGGAGGGTAAAAGACAATGCAAAATTACGAGCAGATTTGCAACTTTTTGTACAATGAATGAGTTATATAAAGATCTTCACACTGGTAAATATCCAAAAGTATGTTACACTTTGGACAAAAAACAAAAGGAAAATTTGTGTGAATGGTTGAAAAGTATAAGTTTCCCGATGGTTATATTTTAAACTTGGCAAGGTGTATGGACATGAGGAAGTTTAAATTATTTAGGATGAAAAGTCTTGATTGTCATGTGTTTATGCAAAGGCTAATTCCAAATGCATTTCGGGAGTTGCTACCGAATAAGGTTTAGGAAGTAATAACATAAACAAGTATGTTTTTCAAAAGTTTAACATCATCTGAAATCAAATTGGCTGAAATGGCAAGTTAGAAGGGTTTTTTCCTCCAAGCTTCTTTGACAGTATGGAGCATCTACTTGTGCATTTAACACACGAGGCAAAACTAGCTTGTCTAGTTCAATATCGATGGATGTATCCATTTGAGGGGTAATTCAAAAAAAATTATTGTAATTGAAGTAATAACATGTTTTAACTACTAAATTGTAATAACCATATTCTCTAATATAGGTATTTGCATCACTTGAAGAAAAATGTCAAAAATAATGCTAGAGTTGAAGGATCGATATGTAATGCTTATTTAGTAAAGGAAGTTAGTACATTTTGTTCACATTATTTTGAGTCGTATGTTCACACAAGAGAAAGAAAAGTTCCTCGTAATCACAATAGGGGAGGAACAAGTGATGCTGATGGTAATTTATCCATTTTCACTTATCTTGGACGTTCAACAAGAAGAACGTTAACAGAGGAAGAAATTGAGGTTGCCCATGGTTACATTTTATTAAACTATCAAGAGGTTCAACCTTTCGTGCAATAAGCTGAAAATGATTCTTTTAGTTTTCAAATTTTAGGTTCTTCATAACTGAAATACGTAATAATGTATTTAGATTATACGATGAATTATTACACAAGATAATGTTGGACAAAACACAGGATCATATAATTAAAGAAGTTAGAAAACACTTTCCTCGATGGTTTGAGAGATATGTAAGTTTTCACTTAAAAAAAATTCAAATGATTGAATTATAAGATTTAAGTGTTCAAATGACATCATACTCTTTGATATGATATTTTTTTATACAGGCCTTTGAAAATCCAATACAGAACAAGTTCATATATGATCTTGCAAAGAGACCTCTGCAAACTGTTAAATCGTATCCAATGTGTTTCGTTAATGGATACAAATATCATATAAAATATCATAGTCATATCATGACAACAATAAATAGTGGAGTTTGCATACAGGAGAATTGATGGATTACTACGACAAAATTATTGAGATACTTGAAATTGAACACCCTGCATTGTCAATAAAGCGAAGTGTGATATTTAAGTGTGACTGGTTTGACCCAACTCTAAATGTTTGAACAAAAGTGCATAGCCGATACACTCTAGTTAAAATCAACAATCAAAGAAGATGGAGACAATTTGAACCTTTTATATTGTCAATGTAAGCAAAACAGGTGTGTTATGATCCTTTTCCTAGCTTACGACAAGATAAGTCAGATTGGTTGGCCGTTTGCAAAGTTAAACCTAGAGGTGTTTTTGAATTACGTGGAAAAGGAGATCGAAGAATTGAAAGTAAAGCATTTTAAGAAGATGTTTATTTTATAAATGCATCTGTCATATATGATGATAATGAACCTTTGAATGATCCATCTAACGAACATATTGAAATTTCATTTGGAGAGGGCGACGAGGGCCAGAGATATGAAGAGGAGCTGAAGTTTGATTCTTATTCTTTAGAAGAAGATGATGATTGTAATTTACAATTAAGTGATAATAGTGATTAATTTGCGTTTGTAATTGAATATTTTATTCAACAAATCAATTACTTTCTTTCAGTATATTGTGTCACATATTGAATTCAAATTCTTAATCAAGGAATGTCAACATAGCGACTGGTTCTGGATGGCAGTAATTCATTCCATTGGGAGGAATGTGGCAAAATTATCCCTACTGAAGGAATAAACAAGGAAGGAAAAATCTCCACTTCATACACTAATGATCATTTGCCTTCCATAGGCAATCTTCTACTTCAAAGTGTTTAGTATCATCTAAACAACCTCACTTTCCTTATTATGTACATCTCATTTTCTTTTATGAAGCTATTATATATATTCAGATGGTATATAATACATGTTATTTTAAGCTTTCTTGAATATTGAAGATGACATGTATGTTGATGGAGGTGGAAGCGATGTCACAATGGTCCATAAAGGATTAGGGAAATAGATTATTTTGGAAAATTTGTCAATTCCACCGATTGCGTCTAGACATTCACGTATGCATGTCACTCCAATTTTGGTTCATTTCACAATTTTTCTATTTTGGAATTATCTAAGTTCTATACTGATTGTGTTTTAGGTAAACCACTTTGTACTGGTAGTTCATCTGGAGAGTTTGTCTTCCATTCTAAATCTGGCGACTCATTCACTGTATCCTCTACAAGTTTAGCTATAGTGGAAACGTTGTTGCAAGAAAGTGTTGAAAATCCTACATCTGAGGGAAGATCACTGTTTCAATTAGTGCGCTCGAACATGTCAGGACCATTCTCAAGAATCTGGACATCGAGGACTCATTTACGTACACGGACTCTTATGTCACTTGGAATCCAACAAAATAATTACATCATTGTCATTTATCGATGCAATACACTAGACTCAACTTTAAAGTTGATTTATTCTTATATCTGTAAGAATTTGTCCAACAACCTCCCTACTAGTTAGGAGTCATGCTGCGTCTTATTAGTGTGGGTTGTTATTGTTCTTATTCTATGATTGTAACAATTGTTAACCTTCTAATTCAAAGTTTGTTCTTGATTATGATAACAATTATTAACCTTCTAATTCAAAGTCTGTACTTGATTATGATATTCAACAAATCGCCTTATTTCCTTTTGCATATATTGTGTAAAATATTTAATTCAAATTCTTATATTTCTAGAAAATTTAATAAATAATGAATTTCAGGTAGAAATATGCCACCAAAGAGACAATGTGATGTAATGCAGCCTAGGTTCAGATGCTTGCTTAGAGGTACTTACTGTGAAGGTGAACCATCACAGTCTGTAGCTACAACTAAATCACCTCCTGTCCCTCAAAGGCCTACAGTTGTAGATGACACATCACCTGATGTTCTTCATTCTACACCATCCACCACTCTTACATCATCCACTACCCCTATATGGGATAAAGGAGACGGCCACCAGCCTGGAGCTGGGGGACCTGATGGAAGAACGTACATAACAATTGGCAATAATCTATAAGTGAAATTACTTGAAACACTATATGTTTATAATTAAGTTATAGGTTTAAATTTTTGCAAATGGTATAAAATTATTTGTTCTTATATTAGATTGATTCCATCTAGACCGTGTTCCAGAAATATGACATCTAAATTTAAGGAGATGATTGATCTTGAGGGTTATGTATGGAAGAATATCTCTCAGGCCACAAAGGCATTTTACTTTCAGGAGTTTGAGGTAAAATAAAAAGTTATTTTCTTTTTCAATTGATTTGTATACATTAATTAGATAAATATTATTACATTATAAGTATCTCTCCAATTTTTTTCCTTTTATTTTAGAAAGAATTTTTCTAGGATTTTAATTTTCATGCGATCATACATAAAGTATGGGAGAGATGAGCACATACACATTATCATGACTTTATTGGTATGATACACAAGGCTGGTGTATGACTGCCTTATATTTTTGAGCAAATATGGAGTCGTTGGCAGGAGTATTGGACATCACCTGAGGCAATGTCCATCTTAGAACGTAACTCGACTAACAGACGTGGAGGACCAGGAGGAGAGATTCTTCCCATACATATGGGAGGATCGATTACCCACCACGAGCATGCAGAGAGACTTGTAAGTATCTAAACTTTACACTTATATTCTAATTGTTTTACTTTCCTATATTTCAATTTAAATTTATATGTGAATGTTGGAATAAAAATATGTGTATTATAGATAATGATAATGGTATAAATGTCTGGTATCATATATAGTTGTGTTGAGTTATTTTATTTGTTCAACAGGGGGTAAATATCACAAAAATAGTGGAAAATCTGTCGTAATTTTTATAAATTCTAGTTCACATATAACATTTTATTCTTACGCAGGAAAAGTCTATGGGCATGAGGCCTATACCTCACCATCTGTTTTTGCACACTCACACTAAGAAGCATGACGGTGTGACATTCGTCAACACCTGATATAGAGAACTGAATGTATGTGAAATTTATGCTTTAATATTAATTTTTAATAATTATCACTTACTAATATAAACATTGCCTCCTAATAGGACCAAATACAAGAAAGCATTCAGTAACAGTTTCAGCACGAACAAGTTATTGATAAGAGTCAGATGTATCTTGATGCAGTGGGTGGTAGGGACTGTCGTGGAAGGATCTTCGGGCTAGGTTTATATGCAAACACATGTTATTCGCAATCCTCTACATCCAGTACAGCAGCATCTAGTAGATGCTCGCAAACCAATGAAGTCAATCAGTTTCGGACCATAGTGGACACATTGATGGACTACATAGCTCAATTGAGACATAAGGTGGATGAGTTGAAGATGAGGGGTAGCACTTCAGAACACTCGCAGTCACCAGGACATTAGGATTATTGTAGTCATTTGCTTTGAAATACAAAGACTTATTATGTACATTATAATGTTTTTATTATCAATTAAGATAATTTTAACTTTATATCATCAATCAACTTTCTATTTAGAAATATTAAATATATAAACAAATCAAAATATTATGCATAGATAATTCATAACTGTTGAAATTATGCATTAATCCTAAGATCATGAAATAAAATTTAGTGTTGGGATTTTTTTAAAAAAAATTAATTTTATTTACCGATGGAAAATAAAGTGCGTTGGTAAAATGTATTATATTTATCGACAGAACACTATAAACTGTCAGTAAAATGTTAGAAATTTACCAACAGTTAATCTTCATTTCTATGGTAATATTGTAAACTGTCAGGATTTTCTGAATTATAGTTTATCGACAGTCAATCATAACTGTCGAAATATCACCAACGAAATAACCAGTACTGATGGAAAATATTTCGACGGAATACTCATGTTTGTAGGTAAATTTACCAACGGTCCACAACAAATCTGTCGGCAAATTTCCTGACGTTCACAACCATCTATTGGTATATTTACCGATGGTTACATAATATATCTGTCAATAAATTTACCTACGTCCATTTTAATGACGTCGTTGTTCTTCGATTGATTCCATCGCCAAATTATATTACCAACGGAATCCAAATGCTTTCTGTCGATAACTTTGATAGCTTGCAAATTCAACATGTTTTTGGTCCTTTATCCTTTTCTTATTTGAACCTTATTGTGTTTAATTATGAGATTCTACTTAGTTTTTCTCACTTTAATTGAAGGGAAATAAATCAATTGCTAAGCTACAGCCATAGGGAGGAGACACGTGACATGCGGCAGTGGACCAACAAATGCAAGGAAATTAAATGGGCAGCTGATTGGTCCATCAATGCACAGCAACAATAGGGAAAAAAAAGAAATCAACAGAGGCAATTAAAGAGAGGTGCAAGCATGATGAAAAGCAGCGATTATGCAGCTGGAGTAAGGAAGGTTTGAAGAATGGCAATTAATTGTCAAATGAAAAAAAAAAGCAACGTTGAGTTGAGGAGCTGATGGTTTTAATAGGAGAGCAGGCAATTAAAAGGGACACGTAATAAGCTACGGACATCACAAAATTCGGAGGACTAGCTCACTTAATTGTCATCATCAGCGGCTATAAAAAGGACAACGCAACAGCTGGGCATGAACTTAAGTGAATTAAATGGGCAGAGATTAAATTGGAGGGCCAACGCAAAGGAGAAATAAAACACTATTTTTGGATGGGTCAATTCTGTGGGCCTTAGTTTCATTAGTATAAAAGTGAAAATTAGGTTTTAGATTAGGGGGAATACTTTTTCTGGACCACCGAGAGGAGCTTTTGTGTTTCTTTTACAGATTCTATTTCTTTAGCTAAGAGAGGAATGTCATTTTTTGATTCTTTTCAGAAAATCACGTGTTTGTCGATAGTTATGCGAGGCTAACTCCTTTAACTCAGTCAAGGGATAATTCAAGGTTAAAGTTTATATGGTTGTGAGATCTTAACGCACTTTAATTTATTCTTTGATTACATTGCATTTATGTCTTTTCTATGATTTCTTGGGATAATTTATCCGTGGTGAATTACTGTTATTTGTTCAACAGGGCCTGTTGTTCATCTAATAGGAATTCATATAGCCAATTAATTAGGTTAAATCCGTAATTGTTTATCCGAATTGATGCAAGTGGCAATTAATATAACTTGATTGCGTCAAAGCCTTTGGGTTATATTAAGTGAAGACATAATCTAGTTTAAACGAATTCTCGTAGTCTTTGTTGATTGGGGCAAGGTCTTACTAGTTTTTAATGCTGTTAACGAGTTAAATCCTTCGTCGTACTTAGGGTTACTTGTTAATTAGGGGTTATTATTAGATCGTATCTAAATAACCTAATAATACAATAAGATTGGTTGGGAGGACGTTCCTTTCGGCTATAACTTGTCTGCAATGTTAATTTGAATAGTTATCCTAGAGTCGATGATCAATCCATATGAATTTCATACCGCGAATTACCTTTGACTGGGTTTGTTTTCTATTAATTTCGAATTTTAATTATTATCGATGTCTTGATTTCGTTTTTATTTTTTATTTTTTATCGTTAAACAAAAAATTCCCCAATTTTCACTTTATCTTTCAGTTTGCAGTTTCAGTTCTGGTTAACTTTAGACAAGGCTAGTCTCTAGGGTTCGACCCTTCTCACCCTATTTGCAGTATTCTTAATTTTTTGTTAGGAAGAGCAGGTCTTTTATTTTTGGTGGTTTCGACACCCATCAAATTTTGGCGCCGTTGCCGGGGACTAGCTTACGTTACTGTTTATTGCTTCTTTGGATAACCAGGTCTGAAAATTTGCAGTTAGAATTTGATTCTGAAATAGGAAAAACAGCCCGTGCATTGAGGAAGGAAACCCAGTTACGGAAGAAGGAAGAAAGTACTTCTACTCTTAATCCAATAGATACAGCAGCTGATTTGGTTGAACCTTCAACCAAATCCAACCCTAAATTAGAGGAAATCTCATCTGAATCTGATAGAGAGGAAGTAATGGCTGATAATCGCACTGTTAGAGAGCTGCAAGAAGCCCCATTGGAGCAGCAGCCCCTATGCATCACCTACCCGAACTTGGAGGTGCCGTTTGAACTGAAATCTGGGTTGATTCACCAACTCCCCACTTTCCATGGAATGAAGAATGAAAACCCACACAATCACTTGAAGGAATTCCATGGTGTATGCTCAAGTATGAAGCCGTCAGTGTAGCGGAAGAGCATGTTAAATTGAGGGCATTCCCGTTCACACTAAAGGATGCTGCTAAAGAATGGTTGCTCAACCTGCCACCTGGTTCAATAACGACATGGCATGTCATGGTTCGAGCATTCTTGGATAAGTATTTTCCTGCTTCAAGAGCAGCAGTGATACGTAGGGAGATTTGTGGGATTAAACAAAAAATTGGAGAAAGCCTATACGATTATTGGGAGAGATTCAAAAGGTTATGTGCAGCTTGCCCACAACATGGGATGTCCGAACAGTCCCTACTCCAATACTTCTATGAAGGGATGGTGGACATGGAAAGGAAGATGGTTGATGCGGCTAGCGGAGGAGCTCTTGTTAATAAAACCCCCGCCCAAGCTAGAGATATCATATCAACCATAGCAGAAAATTCACAGCAATTTGGACAAATCGAAGATATCGTTAAATCGCTTGCCACGCTTCAGAAACAATCAAAAATAGGCATGCACGAATTTCAGCAGGAGACGAGGAAAGGCATGGAAAATATGGAGAAGCAAATCAACCAGCTTGCCTCCTCTTTGAGCAGATTAGAGACACAAGGAAAGCTTCCATCTCAAACTGTTGTTAACCCTAAGGAGAACGCAAGTGCTATCACTTTACGAAATGGTAAGGAGCTGGACACGACAGTCCCAAAAAAGGGCAGCAGTGGATCGATGAAAGAGGTTCAAAAAGAAGTGGAAATTCTACAAAAAGAAACACCCAAGCAAGCTGGAGTGCAGCAGCCCCAGCCATTGGTAGTTTAGCCCCCTTTTCCCGAAAGATTAGTAAGGACGAAAAAAGAAAAAGAGGAGAAGGACATCTTGGACACTTTTAGCAAGGTGGAGGTAAATATCCCATTACTTGACGCTATTAAGCAAATACCTTGTTATGCAAAATTTCTTAAGGAACTTTGTACCAACAAGAGAAAGTTAGATAGTGCAGAGAAAGTGGAGATGACTGAAAGTTGTTCAGCCATGATACAAAGAAAGTTTCCACAAAAATGCAAAGACCAAGGTATGTTTGCTATCCCTTGTAACATTGGTAATGTAGGGATTAAGAGAGCTATGTGTGATTTGGGTGCATCTATAAATGTCATGCCATTATCCATTTATACATCCTTCAAGGGCAGCCCCTTGAAGAAGACGCGCATCATAATTCAATTGGCGGACAGGTCTATAGTTTACCCCTTAGGGTTGTTTGAAGATGTTTTGGTTCAAGTAGGTGAGTTAATCTTTCCTGCTGATTTTTATGTACTTAATATGGAGGATAATAAATCCTCTACTTTTGCTGATTTGTTACTTGGGAGACCTTTCCTTCGCACCGCAAGAACAAAAATTGATGCCTATGAAGGCACGTTAACCATGGAGTTTGATGGTGAGGTAGTTCAGTTTAATGTTTATGAGGCCATGAAATATCCTTGCGACATTTCTAGTGTTTGTGGTATTGATGTTATTGACTCCTTGGCTCAAGAGGTGTTCGAATTAGATGCTACTGATGATCTTAATTTGGTCCTTTGCAGGAGTTTAAATTCAGACAACATTAAGGAGCATAAGGAGATGATGCTAATTGATGAGAGTTTGCAAGAAATTGCAGAAAAATTGAATGTGGATCAGTTGCTGCAGGCTCGCCCTAGCCGAGTTAAATTTCCTTGTATGAATGAGAAACTTTTACCTTCTGTTTTGCAGGCCCCTAAGCTAGAATTAAAGCCATTTCCCAGTCATTTAAAATATGCATATTTAGGGGATGGAGATACATTACCCATAGTTATCTCCAACAAGCTTAACAAGGCTGAAGAAGAAAAGGCAATTCAGGAAATCAGGAAGTATAGAGAGGCTATCGGGTGGACAATAGCCGACATTAAAGGACTAAGCCCGTTGATTTGTATGCACAAGATTCTTTTGGAGGAGGGCAGCAAGCCTAGCAAAGAAAGTCAAAGGCGCTTAAATCCGCCTATGATGGAGGTTGTGATGAAAGAGATATTGAAACTGTTGGATGCCGGGATCATATACCCGATTTCCGATAGTAAGTGGGTGAGTCCAGTGCAAGTCGTACCCAAGAAGACAGGGATCACTGTTGTTGAGAATGATCAAGGAGAGCTAGTGCCAACAAGAGTTCAGAATGGTTGGAGAGTTTGTATAGACTATAGGAAATTAAATGCGGCAACTAGAAAGGACCATTTTCCTCTCCCTTTTATTGATCAAATGTTAGAAACATTAGCTGGACGTTCTCACTATTGTTGTCTTGATGGTTTTTCAAGTTTCTTTTAGATTCCGGTGGCAGCTGAGGACTAAGAGAAGACAACTTTCACTTGCCCTTTTGGCACTTTTTGTTGGACCTCGATCTTTCAGTGGAAATTAGAAATATGAAAATGAAAATTTGATAAGAGTTTTTGTATATGAATGGAGTTATAGATATTTTTGCCTTAAGGAAATTGATGAGAAAAGATTTGTTTGATTGGATAACTTTAGGTTTCAAATAGATTTGTATGGATTATGAAAGTTCAAGTGGATTAAAATGGAAGTTGAAATCAAGAAATAGAAAGTGAAAGTGTAAAATTTTAAAGAAATTAGAAAGCAAAGACAATTTGGTTGGTTATGCATGTGGTGTTTTAAGTTAGATTATTGCAAGAATAAGATTTCAGTCATATGTGGAGAATGATGGAGTTTTGTATCTTTTGTACTTGGACTTGAATACTGATGTTGTAGCATGGCTTAGAATGCCATTTAATTTTATAAACATTTATCTTATGATGTTAATGAGACATGGATTTATATATGGATATGAAAGATCAATTGTGTAAGAATATCAATTGTGTATAGATTTGTGTGTTTTGTGTTTGAGAGGATTTAGTTGAAGAGCTTGTGGTGATGTGTTGATATGTGAAGTTGATGTGTTGGAATGGGGTTTAGAAACTTCAATGGCAAATCTATACTGATCTAGAGATATTTGGCCAAAGTGGTCTTAATGAAAGTTGTAGTTCATGTTGCCAGCTTTCTAACGCCATAAAGTATGCAATTTTTTGATATCGGGGCAAGAAGTTATGATAAATTGAAGTTTGGATATTGCTTAGGTGATTGCTAACGAGCAAAAACTTTGATTGAAAAATTGACTTAACTAGAGGTTGAAGTTACTTTGGAGTTCTTTATGAACATTGTAGAGGTTGTTTTATCTTTCCATTGATATAAAACATGAAAATATTGGACAAGAGAGTAGAAAGAGTGGTCTTGGTATGAGTTGTGATAAGGAAAGATTTGGAGACAAGATTGGTAGTGATCTGAAAAATGTTCACCGAATATGCTTCAGTATTTTAACCATAACGTTTTCTCTAGTAATCCAAACGAGATGATTCTTAATTTGGATTAAACTAGAGACATATGGCTACATTTTGTGAGAAGACATCGAATTTCAATTATGTGCCTAAGAGTCTCAAATATTGTCATGAAGTTAAGAATTGGGTGCAGTGTTGGTGCAGGAATGAAAGTCTTATCTTCTGACTTTAGGGGCAATTTTGGAATTGATAAAGATAGATTTTGGCAAAATTTCCTTCTGGAAAGTTGTAGATTTTTCTCTTAGCTTTCCAACGAATCAAACCGTGTCTAATTTGGAGTTCTGAGTACAAAGTTATGATCTTTCTAAGTGTGGATGTTCTGGAGAAGGGGGTCAGACGAAGTTTTGCGTCTGTGCTGACGTCACCACAGACGAAGTTTGCGTCTGTGCTGACGTCACCACAGACAAATTTTTACGTCTGTGCTGACGTCATCACAGACGAAGTTCTGCGTCTGTGCTGACGTCATCACAGACGAACTTGCGTCTGTGCTGACATCATCGTCTGCTTTTGTATTTTTGGCCCCTCTTCCTTCTTTTGGCCATAACTTTTTGTGTAGACCTCCGATTGAGTCGATTTTTGAAGCGTTGGATTCCTAAGACATTTTTCTATCTTTTTATACTACATAGATCAGTTTTGGAATTAACTGGAGAAAGATAGCTCAGATTTTCGTGAACTGATCGGTTATAAAAGTTTGAATAGTGTTCAGTGTTTTAGAGATATCTTGATCGGTAGAACTCCGATCGATTTGATTCTTTTTGCAAATGAAAATAGAGACATGGGGCTACAAATGTTATGAAGGAGCCGATCAACAATGTAGCCTCTAAAACTTCCAAATTCGGGTCGGAAGTTAGGTGTAGTGTTCAGCCTCGAGTCCAAGAAGACTTCATATTTTGGAGATATCTTGAGCTATAGAGCTCCGATTGATCCGATTCTTGAAGGGTTGGATTCGTAAGACATAGAGGAACATTTATCTAGAAGAAAGTTTTGTCAAATGGCTTCATTTACCTGATCGAAATAATCATACAAAATGTCAGTTTTAAAGACCAATGGAGGGGCAATTTTGGAAGTTTACTTAAAGGGTTAAGTTTATAGGCTTAAATGGAGGGGCTTATGGGTCATTTCCCATTCATTAAATGACATGACACTATAAAAAGGATTGAGCTGTTGTTTTTTTAAGTGAGGCACGACACTTGAACAAAAGGAAAGAAAATAAGAGAGAAGAGAGAAGGGAGAGCAAGCTTCGGTGGAGAAAAAGGGGAGAAAGCTAGGGCTCGATTTTTCTACCACTTGAAGAGTGATTTTGATGTCATTCTAAGAGAGAGAAAGGTGGAGGATGAAGAGAGCTTCATCTTGAACCAAGAAAATCCGAAAATGGAGGAGAAATGAGGTAAGAGCAGTTTTTAAGATTTAAGTTTCTCTTGAAGTTTTGGTTTAGAATCATGGAAAATGAAATGGGTTTGTGGAGTATGAAGTTAATTTTGTTGATTTCTAAGTATTATGGGTTTAATTTTGGATGGAAATTAATTAGGGTTTATGCCCAAATTTGGAATTTGGGGATTTTGAAAATTTGTGATTTAGAAAGCTTGAATATATGAGGGATTAGTGTTTCTAAGTTCAATTTGAGGATTAAGTTAATTATGATATTGAATTTGTGTGGAATTACTTTAGGTAAAGTTAAATTAGAAGAAAGAAGGAATCAATGGACAAATTGGAGCAAGGAACAAGTTTCTAGCATCGATTCGAGGTGGGTACCTGTTTATAATAAAATTTATAAGCCACTAATGCTTTCTTTAAATAAAGAGATTTTTTGATTTCAATTGCATCGTAAATGTTGCACCACTATGTGAATGATTTGAAAAATCATTATTGATTCCATACATAAACGTTTGATGAAATGCAAAATACATTTTTGTTATGCCTCGAAAGATCCCATGGCATTTCGTATATTTGGAAAAGAGCATTCGATAAAGTGATTGAGCATGAGTATGTGCTTTTGTTTGGGCGAGAGAGGAACGTTGTGTTAGTCACGTGCACGTCGACGTATGGAAAATTATAGCCTTCTCCCGGCTGCCCGCTTGTGGGCCTACGAGATCCAAAATCGGACTCGTTGTGTTTACGGTATAAACTTCGGTTTATCCGTTGTGTTTACGGAACTCTCGAGCCATTTGTGTGCATTGCATATGTGAATTGCCATTGCATCTATGAATTTCCGAGTTGATGCATTCATGTTTTATAAATTTATGGGTTTATGGCTGAAAGCCTAAAAATCATATGTTTTGCAAATGGCGATTTTGGCTACAACGAGAAAAAGTACTTTTTGAAAATGTGCTTTACGGATTTCAAAGAAATATTTTCCAAGACCAGAAAAGAAAAAGAATTTCAAGGATTTTGCTTATATATTGTTATAAACTGTTACCCACGGGCTGTAAAGCTCACCCCCCCCCCCCCCCTTTATTCCCATCCACAGGTGATGAGAAGAAGATCGGGTGAAAGAAAATGAAGATTTCTATTTACATGTGTTTTATTGTATTATTGTTAAGTGAGATGGTTGCTGAAAAGTCTGGAATTGTTGTGTATTGTGTACTTTGGTTCTGACCGTCATTGTTCAAGGATTCATATAGGTTTTGTAAATCTTGTGCGAATTGTCAGAAACCAGGTAGCTTGGGTTGTAGGGATCAAATGCCTCTTACTTATATTTTGATATGTGAGATATTCGATGTGTGGGGGATTGATTTCATGGGACCGTTTCCGTCATCTTTCGGAAACACATACATATTACTGGCAGTGGATTATGTTTCCAAGTGGGTGGAAGCTAAAGCCACCCGGACTGATGATGCCAAAACAGTGGTGAATTTTGTGAACACATTTTTGCGAGGTTTGGGATTCCAAGAGCGATTATTAGTGATCGAGGTTCTCACTTCTGCAATAAGGTTATAGGGAGTCTCCTCAAGCAATACGGTGTTACACATCGTATCTCCACAGCTTACCATCCACAAACAAATGGACAAGCCGAAATTTCAAATAGAGAAGTGAAATCTATACTTAAGAAGACTGTGAATCTAATAGAAAAGACTGGAGTACTAAGCTAGAGGATGCTCTATGGGCTTACAGAACAGCATATAAGACTCCGATTGGGATGTCACCATATCGCTTAGTATATGGCAAACCATGTCATTTGCCAGTCGAAATAGAGCATCGAAAGCAGTCTAGGCAATTAAGCATTGCAACATGAAGTTGGAAGCAGCTGGAGAGCAAAGGAAATTGCAATTGCAAGAGCTGGAAGAAATTCGGAATGAGGCCTATGAAAGTTCAAAAATTTACAAAGAGAAGACCAAAGCTTTCCATGATGGCATGATATCCAGGAAAAATTTTAAAATTGGTCAAAAAGTTTTGCTTTTTAGTTCTAAATTAAAATTATTTCCTGGAAAATTAAGGTTCCGATGGACGGGACCTTTTGTTGTTATTAATGTTTATGCTCATGGTGCAGTGGAGATACAAAGTCTGGAAACCAACAAAATTTTCAAGGTCAATAGGCATCGATTGAAGCCGTTCTATGAAAGCTTCGAGAATGTTAGGACAGAGAATATGGAGCTTGAAGAACCGAACGAGTCTGTCTAGAGACTCAGAAACGTCGAGCCTAGGACGTTAAACAAGGGCGCTCTCTGGGAGGCAGCCCAAACAGGCTTGCCCAAGCCTAACTTTATCGTTTTACTCTGATTTAATTTTTATTTTTGAGTATTATTATTTCAAATAGTTTCATCGTCCTCCTTATGATCTGTCAAGCTCTGGAATAGGGTGAGCTTTAAAGAAAGAGGGTTTTTCATTGTTCTAATGGTGGCAAAAATTTTACTGTGTAAAACAAAAAACAAAGGGCTTTGTCTTTGTTATTTCTTTATTAGAGTGGAGTTTGTATTTACAAAGGGCAACGAGGGTGCTGTTTTTTATTTTTATTTTTACTACACTGCTAACTTCCTTTACTTTTTTACAACACGTAAAACTCACTTACCATCTGCTCTAGGTTTTCCAAACCAACATCCTTTCTCCAACTTTCTCCAACACCCCTAAGCCGCCACCCTCCCTCACTCATCACCATCTCCACCGTGCCCATTCACCATGACCGAACATCACCCACACTCGATGCCTCTCTCAAACCTCCACTGACACTACACAGCTTCCATCATCAACCCTCCACGCTGTTGGCTCCCTCGAGAATTTGAACCACTTCTAATTTTTGTCTGATTTTCGTCTACCAGCATAAAGGTTCGTGTTCTCCCTTCTTGATTCTTCTAATCCGGTGACCGCACTTGCTCCCCGATCATGGTTCGCCCAAAAATAATCCCAACCCACCACCTATGACGCCAACATATCGACAGCCACCACAGCCCACGCACCCCCAACGGACGACAAAGCAGCCACGTATTGCTGCTACGACCACTAAACAAGGCAGTACTTCTTCCCCTCTCTTTTTACTTTTACTGGATAACGACCCTCCCATTTGATTGATTGTGTTGTTCCACATTGAGGACAATGTGAGGAGAAAGTGTGGGGAGGTGTCCGATATTGGGAGTGTTTAACTAGCTGCTATCATGTTACTTGTCTGCTCCGAAGTCCAATATTGCCAAGTTTTTACGCTTGTAGTTATGCCATTTGATAAGATTTTTGTGTGTTTTTGCTGCTGCCATGTGCTTAATTCCTGGTATAAAACTTGACTTTTGAAAAAATTGTGATTTTTAAGTTAGGAAGTTTAGACACTTATCCCATGATATTTTGAGTTAAAAAAAATGGGGCAATTTTGATGATATGAACTGATTTTGGGATTGCTCAATGGGGTTTATCATGTCTTTAAAAATGATTTGAAACTCTTAGGAAGTCTAGAGAGGAGGACTTTGCTATTGTTACTTGGTTTGACTGTTGTGAGAACTTTAGCTGATAAGACCTAGTGAACGGAAACTAGGACTTGAAATTGACCGTCATAGCACTCATGAGTCTTAATTTAAACTGTTTACACTTTGAATTCTCAAAAGGGTTTTCAAAACTTAGTTTCTTTCTATAGGTGTTTTTTAGAGCAATTTTCGAAGCCAAAAATTTGGGATAGCTTTCGAACACTAGAACTCTTTTCTACGTTCCCTCGAGGCGAAATCCTAGGCGAATCTCAACCTTGGACATGATTTAGGCATTCTTTGGCCGAGTCATTAATCCTCTTATGTTTTTCCCACCTTTACATTACCGTTCTCTCACCCCTTCTAGCCTGCGAAGTATGTTGAATGTGTACTTTAATTGTTTTGATAGTCCACAATATAACCATATACACCAAAAGCCTTTAGACTACCACCCTTCTTGCAAGAAAATAGTCTTCTTAATTAATTGTTGAGCACGTGCTCATGTTAATAGTTAGGAGTTGATACAATTACATATTATTTAATGTCTTAAATTAGAGTCTAGTGTTAGTTTTTGGGAATAAAGGGTTCTTGGGACTTACGTGTTTAAATTTTTATTGGGATTGAGGTTGGATGTAAATACCCTTGTGATGTTCTAGTTTTCCTCAAAAAGTTCGTTAAAAAAAAGAGAAGAAGAAGAAGAAGAAAAAAAGAAAGAAAAAAAAAGGGGGGTGGAAAAGCGTACGGAATGTTCAAAGTTGCTGTTAGTGTTTTATTTTGAGTAACATTTGACGTCATTTGGGTATCAAGGGTAGTTAGGTCATGCATTGCTCCGTTGAGGTTATGTGCTGAAGACTTATTTTCTTGTATCTCTTGAGCCTTATATTATCCTGTCTTTTGTAACCATTACCCTAGCCTAACCCGAGTAAAGACCTTTTGATCCTTTGTTGAGATTTGACCTACATTAGTGGAGAGGGAGTTTAGAAGAGAGCCTATGGTGTTCACTATTTTGTTTTAATGAAGCTATGAAAATGTTTTTACACGCTTTGTTGATTGCTCGATAAAATGCCTATTGATTCAAACTTCGAAGGTGTGCATGCGTGTTTTATGAATTCTTAGGGTAACCTTTTCGATTGAGTTCATGATGACGGAATGATATCGATGGTTTAGTTTCCAATTGCGAAGTTGAGTTGTCTACTATTTTTTCATATGTTGGATTGAGTTTCATAATGAAGTGGTGGTCTCCTAAATAGGTTGATTTTGAGTTTTGAGTTATGCTTGAGGACAAGCATGGGATAAGTGTGGGGAAATTTGATAGCTTGCAAATTCAACATGTTTTTGGTCCTTTATCCTTTTCTTATTTGAACCTTATTGTGTTTAATTATGAGATTCTACTTAGTTTTTCTCACTTTAATTGAAGGGAAATAAATCAATTGCTAAGCTACAGCCATAGGGAGGAGACACGTGACATGCGACAGTGGACCAACAAATGCAAGGAAATTAAATAGGCAGCTGATTGGTCCATCAACGCACAACAACAATAGGAAAAAAAAGAAATCAACAGAGGCAATTAAAGAGAGGGGCAAGCATGATGAAAAGCAGCGATTATGCAGCTGGAGTAAGGAAGGTTTGAAGAATGGCAATTAATTGTCAAATGAAAAAAAAAGCAACGTTGAGTTGAGGAGCTGATGGTTTTACTGGGAGAGCAGGCAATTAAAAGGGACACGCAATAAGCTACGGACATCACAAAATTTGGAGGACTAGCTCACTTAATTGTCATCATCAGCGGCTATAAAAAGGACAACGCAACAACTGGGCATGAATTTAAGTGAATTAAATGGACAGAGATTAAATTGGAGGGCCAACGCAAAGGAGAAATAAAACACTATTTTTGGATGGGTCAATTCTGTGGGCCTTAGTTTCATTAGTATATAAGTGAAAATTAGGTTTTAGATTAGGGGGAATACTTTTTCTGGACCACCGAGAGGAGCTTTTGTGTTTCTTTTACAGATTCTGTTTCTTTAGCTAGGAAAGGAACGTCGTTTTTTGATTCTTTTCAGAACATCACGTGTTTGTCGATAGTCATGCGAGGCTAACTCCTTTAATTCAGTCAAGGGATAATTCAAGGTTGAAGTTTATATGGTTGTGAGATCTTAACGCACTTTAATTTATTCTTTGATTACATTGCATTTATGTCTTTTCTATGATTTCTTGGGATAATTTATCTGTGGTGAATTACTGTTATTTGTTCAACAGGGCCCGTTGTTTGTCTAATAGGAATTCACATAGCCAATCAATTAAGTTAAATCCGTAATTTTTTATCCGAATTGATGCAAGTGGCAATTAATATAACTTGATTGCGTCAAATCCTTTGGGTTATATTAAGTGAAGACATAATCTAGTTTAAACGAATTCTCGTAGTCTTTGTTGATTGGGGCAAGGTCTTACTAGTTTTTAATGCTGTTAACGAGTTAAATCCTTCGTCATACTTAGGGTTACTTGTTAATTAGGGGTTATTATTAGATCGTATCTAAATAACCTAATAATACAATAAGAATGGTTGGGAGGACGTTCCTTTCGGCTATAACTTATCTGCAATGTTAATTTGAATAGTTATCCTAGAGTCGATGATCAATCCATATGAATTTCATACCGCGAATTACCTTTGACTGGGTTTTTTTTCTATTGATTTCAAATTTTAATTATTATCGTTGTCTTGATTTCATTTTTATTTTTTATTTTTTATCGTTAAACAAAAAATTCCCCAAATTTCACTTTATCTTTCAGTTTGCAATTTCAGTTCTGGTTAACTTTAGACAAGGCTAGTCTCTAGGGTTCGACCCTTCTCACCCTATTTACAGTATTCTTAATTTTTTGTTAGGAAGAGCAGGTCTTTTATTTTTGGTGGTTTCGACACCCATCAAATTTCGTTCGCTAAACGACATTATTCTTGTAGTGAATAGTCTTCCCAACAAGTCTTAACTAATAAAAATTCCTTAGCAAAAAAACTATAAGGCCACATAATGATAAATTAATAAATTTAACATTTTCTCGTTTAGATTGTAGAATCATATTATAATGTTTCTATAATAATATGCATAACCAAATGATCATACACAACCAAAACACTAATAATATGTATAGGTCTCCTAATAATCTCATAGGAGAGATATGTTCTTTAAACACACAGATAGATAAGTCTTTAGTTATTGGATTTGCCAACATGCTACTTGAAAGCATGTGCTTAATAGTAAAGAGAGGCTTTGCAACTTTCTCTATGACAAAGTAAAGTTTAATGTTAATATTCTTAGAACAAGAAGTACTCCTAGAGAAAGATACAATTATAGGCATAATAAAATTTTGATGGCCTTGAAATGAAGACCATAACCCCCATAAATTGACTTTTGGAGCTTATAAAAAATATAT
The DNA here is from genome assembly GCA_029891385.1 of Erythroxylum novogranatense. Classification (NCBI taxonomy): domain Eukaryota; kingdom Viridiplantae; phylum Streptophyta; class Magnoliopsida; order Malpighiales; family Erythroxylaceae; genus Erythroxylum; species Erythroxylum novogranatense. Next base: position 88,094,687 of record CM057226.1, read on the forward strand.
TTTTTCTCTACTAGTTCAAAGCCAATAGGATGAACTATGTAGACATCATCCCTTAAGCTTCCACTTAAGAAAGTCACTTTCACATTCATCTAATGAAGCTCTAGGTCAAAATGAGCTACAATTACCATGATGAATCGTAACAAGTCCTTAACGAAAATAGGAGAGAAGGCTTTTTTGTAATCAATACCTTCTCATTGGCTATAATCCTTAATTACTAGCATTGCTTCATATATGTCCACTTAACTTTTGGTGTCACGCTAGATTTTAAAACTTCAATTGCATCCAATGGTCTGACAACATTTTGGTAACTACACAGAACTCCATATTTCATTTTATGACATAGATTTCATCTCATCATTAATTTCATCTATCAAAAACTTAGATTGAAGACTAAAGGTGGCTTCCCTATAAGTAGTTGGATATGAGGTGTCTTTAATGTCATACTCATGTTCTTCTGAGTATACAATTTAGTGGTTAGAGATTATTGGTCAACGAATCCTTTGTCTCCATCAAAGAATATAAATAATAATAAGCCTTTCAAGAAACATAATATAGGCAACAAAAGGAATGGGCAAGTAGCGATTTTAACTTCCAATGCTCTAAAAAATTGAAGGGTTCAAAAGAAAATTCATACTATAAGAAGTTAGAGCACAAGAAGGCAGATTATAAGAAACTTAAGGACATATTATAAAGGAAAGGTAATCTTTCAATTAAGGTTTGCTTAGAAACCAATAATATTGAAATTTATTCTAATACTTGGTAGTCAAACACTGGTGTAACAATTCATTTTACAAATTCCTTGTAGGAGATGACAAACGGAAAAAAGTAAACTAGAATTAAATAACATGTATATATGGTTGATGGTACAAGAACTAAAGTTGAACTTTTGTGATAATCAAATTATAATTTATCACCTTTTTAGAGTTACGTGAAGTTGCATACATACCCTCAATTGGAGGTATTTATTTTCAGTATCTATTTTTTGTAAAAACTAGTTAGTTTGCTTTTTGAAGTTATATTAAACTCCATACTTTATTTTATAATATAGAGTTCATCTCATCATTTATAACATCTATTCAAATTTTTGATTGAAGACTATAGGTGGTTCCTTGTAGGTAGTTAGATATGAGGTATCCCAAATGTCATAATCAATTTCTTGCAAATATATATTGTAATTATTAGAGATTATTGGTTAATAGATCCTTTTTACCTTAACCAAAGAATATTAATAACAATAAGGCTTTCAAGAAAAAAAATATGGGCAATAAAGGGCATGGGCAAGTATAGTGCTATAATTATTGTTACAAATTCCTTGTTAGAGATGACAAACAAAAAAAAATAAGGTGAAGCAACATGTATATGTAACATCCCATCACCGATGGGAAGGGTAGAAAAGTAATTTGAAATAGTTTATGAGTGCTTAGAATTGCCTTGATATATTCATGCATACACATACACGTGAATAGTGAATTTTGTACATGTAAATGACTATACATGCATTCATGACATTTCTCGATATGTTTGGTCATAAATGTGATTGTTATGAAAAATGTGATTTATGAGTTAAAAAAAATTGGTTAGAGATGGTCATTGAGGTTTGAGAATTTTTAGTGAATTTTAGAAATTTTTTGAAAATTTTTGGTGTAATTTTTGGACTAGGAAAAATGTCAAGTGGTAGATTGATTAGTTACCGGTAGTGCAAATGACTGGCCAATGGCACTGAAAATTTAGATAAATGACCTTAGGATTTATTATTTTGAGCCATTAGAATTTTGGGACAAATTGGAGTAGAAAATGAATTTTTATTGGAAAGGAAATAAGTGAGGGTTTAAGAGTGTGACATGTGGCAAGTGACACTTGTCACTTGCCTAACATGCCACCATGTCATAGGTTTAAATAAATATCACCCTTTCTTAGTCATTCACGATGCCTTCATAAGACCAAACTCCTTTGTTTTTCTTCTCATCCGAAGCCTCCCTTTTTCCTCCTTCTTCGTAGGTTTTCTTCTTCTTGTTAATTGTTACCAAGCTCTACCTACACAAAAGCTCTCTTATCCTACTTATTTTCTCTTCTTTTTTTTACAAAAAATACAAACCTAAGCTTTTCCCCTTGAGAAGATAATGGTCGTGTGTGGTAGGGAAAGTTAAGAGGATTGTGAGATTTTGAAGTTTAAAAGTTTTGGAAGCTTGATTAGGTAAGAATTGTATTTTAAGTTATGAATTACTAGTTAATTGCATGGAAATTGTGGATGGAGTATATGGGTGTGTGTGTGTGAATTTCGTGGTTAGATGAATGATAAATGATGTAGAATTGGATGAATGTATAGTAGAAATGTTTTGGAAGTGAAAGTAGGTTTAGAAGAGTATAGGAAAAGGAGGCATGTTTGAATGTGTATTGCTGCCATTTTGTGGAATTTTGTTAAGTGGAGGGTTTGTTTTGGTTAGGTTGTTATATTGAATGAATTGAGTGATACAATTGGTGTAGAAATGGTATGGAAGGGATAGGAAATGTGTTAGGGTGAAAATCTGAAATTTGATTTGTGCATGTTTCAATGTTTTGGCCATAACTTTTTATATACTTTTGCAATTGAGATGATTTTTAGCTTGAATTAAACTTGATGTGTTTGGATACATTTCTTGTGAAGGAGGTGTTGTTCAATTTTGGCTTGAGGATTTCTAAATTTTGCCTTGAAAGTGGTAATGTGTGTAGGGATGAATAGTGCCATTGTAGTGACACTAAAGTGGAAATTGTGATCTGAAACTTTAGGAATTTTTATAGGTTGATTGAAGTTGATTTTGTTAAGTTGGTCTTCATAAAAGTTGTAGATCTTCTTAATAACTTTCTATCTCCATAAAATGTGCTACTTTTCGATGTTGGGGTTGCTGGTTATAAGTGCTTAAACTTTGCTTTTGGTTTAGGTGAAGGAAAACAGGGCAGTCACAATCATGTGGGAATTTGACCTAGTTAGAGGTAGAATTTGCTTCTAAGTGCTTCATGAGAATTGTAGAATATGTTCTGATATTTACATTGATATAAAGCATGGAATTTTCGGACAGTGGGATAGGAAGTTATGATTTTTAGAAAATTGTGTTACTGTTGAGGATGACACTTATATGGGCAGAAACTTTGATTGAGCATTTGACCCTTTTAGAGGTTGAATTGGCTTTCAAGTTTTTCATGAAAGTTGTATATTGTGTTATGATCTTTTCATTGATATAAAGCTTGGAATTTTTAGCCAATGGAATAGGAAGTTATGATTTTTAGAAGATGTGTTTTTGTTTAGAATGACATTTATAGGACAGAAATTTTGATTGAGATTATGACCCATTTAGAGGTTGAAATTGCTTTTAAGTACTTCATGAAAGTTGTAGAATGTGTTCTAATCTTTCCATTGATGTCGATCATGGAATTTTTGGCTAATGAAATAGGAAGTTATGATTTTTGTAAAGTTGTGTGATTGGTTAGGATGAGATTTATAGGATAGTAACTTTGATTGAGTTTTTGACACCCTTAGAGGTGAAATTGATTTTCAAGCCCTTCAAGAAACTTGTAGAGCTTTCTGTGATCTTTCCATAGAGATCAAATTTGTCAATTTTGGACTCCTAAGTGAAAAGTTATGCGTGTTGGAAGAAGAAGAGAATTAAGTGGATTTTTAAAAAAAAAAAGGCAAAATTAGAAACTCGCCGCTCGCGAAGGAGCTGAGTGCGACTCAGCTCCTCCTGTTTTTTTTTATTATTATTTTGTTTTATTTTAATTTTTTATTTCTTATTTCATTCTTTATTGGAGCCTTTCCCATTCTTTTGTGAATAACTTTTTCATCCGACCTCAGATTGATTTGATTTTCAAAGCATTGGGTTTCTAAAACATTTATTTACCTCTCCATGAAAATTTGTGATTTTTGAGATAAAAATTGAAATTGATTGATTGAATCAAAGTGAGAGGTCCGAGTGATTTTTTTTTTTGGAGAATGTTTGACAATATTCGGATATATAGGGATCCGAATTGAGTAATTTTGGTGTCTATGGATTTCTAAATTTTAGGGGAACATATTTGATGAAAATTTATGGATTGATACCGGGAATGTCACGAACATGCATTGTACATATTTCAATTCCTGCATGTGCATTATTATATATTATTGATTGTACAATTTGTAATATATGTGTATTTGAATTGTTATAGAGGCGCATTTGGAACGTCAACCCACCGACGTTGCCGAGACTTCCAGGAATTAGCTTCGAAAGCTGTAGGTGAGTAACCTAGACGGTTTCTCTCAATTATTAATTGTTTATAATTCTGTGGTGGATAATGGTGGGTTATGTGTTGCTTGTGATTGTGGATTCCGGACAGAAGGTCCGATGACTGTGTACTAGGGAGTTGTGTTATTGAAGTGTTACTTGTATGTGAATTGGAGACCTACCTGCTTATGATGTGAGAAATTATGGCATATGTGATTGTTTGTGACATATATGGTTAATTGTGGCATATGTTAATTGACTGCGGCATATGCATTTCATTCATGTGTGCATATTCAGATAATGACAGTTGTGACCGGAGCAGCCACCGATTAGAGCTTAAAGCTCAACGTGTGTATCTGAGCCTCGAGCTCAACAGTGATTTAGTGTAGCACCCCACTCCCGCGAGACCCGAACCCGACATCGACAGTGATATCCAAGCCCGTGACCCGCGAGGGTGGTATGCTAGAGCAGTCAAAACAATTCAAATACTATTTTAGTAATCAAATCAGTCATACACACATATATTCACAGCCAATTTTGGGCCCACTACAATAACAATATTTATCTGCGAGAATACAATGTTTTCAAATATAACCAAAATGAATCAAATGTAGACATGAGATTGATCCCGACGCCAAACTCTGCCTTGCTTGCAGTAATCATACTCCCGTTTGTCTAACAGGGTACTCGCCAATTCCTGAAAAATAATTGCAATGTTGGATGAGTTTGCGAACTCAGTGAGAAATCATCATCGATGGTCCACCCAACTCATGCATATACAAATCATATACACATAATCACACAATAACATTTACAGAAATATCACATGCAATTTCATCTTTCACATTTATAAGACGTTTCGCCTTTAACACAATTCATGTTCAATCATTTGTATATGCAATGCACATGTGACACTTTTCATTTTCATTTCGTTGTTGTGGACTGCGCTTTCAAGCTGTCGATGGACGGCACATTGCGTTGAGCCTGAGGCTCTGAATACGTTGGGCCTGAATGGCCTGATACAGTGAGCCTGTGGCTCTCAAATACGTTGGACCTGAGGTCCTGTGCGTTGAGCTTAAAGCTCTCATATACGTTGGGCGTGATATGCCCTGATACAGTGGCTGCTCCGGTCACAACTGCCTTTATCTGATCATGTCATTATGCAAGAATGCATATGTTCTAATTTCCATTCACATTCATTACAATCATTTACACACAATAGCACTTCAGTATCACATTTCCAATATTTCAGACACCCATGGTCCGAAATCAATCAAATTCAATCACACAGATCCTTCCTTACTCCACATGGTATAGGTGCGTAAAATGTAACACATATAGGTTGAGAAACCAACTAGGTTACTCACCTGAACTTCTGAGCTGCGGCCTGGAAGTTCCAGCATTGTCCGTGGAATAACGATCCAAAGGTGCCTCTAAAACAATCCAAGTAATTACCCAATTACTAATGCACAATCAAAGATAATTTGATGATGCACATGCTTTAAATAAAAGACGTACAATGCCTATTCATGATCTTCCCGGCACTATTTCCCAATTTCCACTTTCTTTTGTCAATTCTACCTTTCCACTCAATTGAGCAATAACGACTCAATCCCAATTCAATAGCATAATACGGAACTCCCCAATTTCAATTCTAATAGTCAGTCAATTTATCACGTCATAATCGCTAGGGTATTATCTCACAGTCAATAGCACTATTCTCTAGGTCAAATTCATTCTGTATGCTCAGTTCCTAAAATTCCCAGTAGCAATGAATTTACTTTCAAAGTCTCACATTATACCCTAAATACCAAGTACAATCCTTAAGTTCAATTACAATCACATTCTGAACTGTCTTTCACTAATGGCGATCTCAAAAACCTAAATTCAGACTCTCATTCTTTTCCTCAATTGTAGACCTCTTTATCTAGATTACAACGAATCAAGAATCACCTCAATTGGAGGTCTACACCAGTAGTTATGACCCATAAACTAAACTAATTCAATTCAGAAAATTGGTCCTCGCCACGGCGTCTAATCGCTCGTCGCGACGTCCGCTCGTCGCAACGTCAACCCATGTTCGTCGCGACGTGCAGAAATTCCTTCATCACGATGTTACCTCGTCGCGACGTCCCATCTAGGCTTGCCGCGATGTATAAAATTTCCGCTCGTCACGACGTCTAAATTATTATTCGTCGCGACGTACAATCGTCTTCTCCGATTCTCTTTTTCATTTCTCTCTCTAAAACCAGTTACAACTCACCCATAAATAACCAAATCTTTCACAATCAAACCCATGCATGCATTAATTTAACAAATAAACAATATTAAACCATTTACTTACCAATCAGACCTCCAATCTTCAACTCCCGAAACTTTCCCAATTCCTTTAATACTTACGGCAACCACTCAAAACCTCACAAATCTTCATCTTCTTTAAGGACCAAGCTAGACTTTGCACAAGGAGAGGAAGCTAGCAAGAACACCACAAGAAATCACACAAGGAGGAAGAAGGAGAATCGATTGTTGGAGAAAGAAAATATGCCCTAGGATGGGGGAAAATCCTTTTGCCAGCCAAAGAGACTTTCGAAGTCTTCCAAGGAAACAATTTAAACGTAAGGCATTTAAAAGGGTTTCTCTTTTAATACTAGAATCATACCACTTTTCTTTTTCCTCACAGTCCATTTAAATCTCTTTCTCTATTCAGTTTCGTTCCCAGTCCAATTCATCTCCAAATTTCAATGGCTCGACACTTTAATTTCTAAAATTACAATTCTAAATTTCCATGGCCATTAAACAGTTATTCAATACTACACATTCAATCAGTCCGCCACTCGGAGGGTTTTCTGGTCTGGACTTTTTCTCCCGAATTTCTAGAAAATTTCCAAAGAATCATTATCAATTGACGGTCACTCTAAAACATTTCTAATTCAACTCTTCAGACCAAATGTTCCATAATTCCTAATAAATCATAAATCATATCGTTTTCACAAATCCCATCACAATCACAATAATTGCCGGGAAAAATATCATGAATGCCTGTAAAAATAAATGTTCAATTCAAAATATGCAATGCAAATTACTAGCCTGTCCCAATTGACCAATTTACCCTTCCCTTCGGGGATGGGATGTTACATTTAGAGCCTTTGGCTCAACGTTTAATGAGTCCTATATGGGACAGTTTAGGCACTCGATCACAACACCGAAATAATTGAAAAAAAAGTGTCACGTGAGCATTGCATATGCATTTGATTAAATATGCTTGATTGAGTGATAGGCAAGATGCCTTATGCTTATGTGAAAAATGTGTTAATTCTGATCGATGTGAAGTTGTGAAATAATTATGATATGTTTGATTGTTGCATGAATTGAGTGAACCATCGATGACGGTTGCCTCACTGAGTTCGCAAAACTCACCAAAATTGCAACATTATTTTTCAGGACCGAGAGTAAACTCCTAGCTCCAGAGGGACTTTTCCAGCCGTGTAGCTTGTTTTGGCGAGAGAAGTCATGGCTCACAGGTCGGTCAACTGGGACTTTTGGATGACCTAGATCGTTTTGATCCCTTTTTCATCTTTCATGTAGTATTTTTGTACTAGGTTTTTGAACTGATGTACAGACAGTAAAGAATGAACGAGGTGTAAACTTTCGATTTTGATGAAATGAAATGAGGAAAATTTGGTTTCAAAATGTTTGTGATTTTTACATTGATGTTTTATTATGATGCCATGTGAAGTGATTGTAGTGATCGAACGTAGCTCACCTTTATCGTAGGATATGTATCGGAATGACCTGCTGGCGTCCCGGTGTGTACCCTACGATAAGGGGGCTCTACATTTAGGTAATATCAGAGCATGGTTTGGCATCTATTGGGACATGTAGAATGTTTAGGCATGAATTATTTTGAAGGAGTCGAGAATTGCAGAAATTGATCGAAATTATTGTTTGTTATAGGTCATCCGTCTTAGGTGATCAAGTTGATCAACCAGCTGACCAAAGATTAGTCGGAGCCAGTAGGGAGTCCTCGGTGCCTCAATTTGAGGAGTTGCCTCCTAGAGTTCACCAGAGACGGGAAAGGAGGTATGATAGGCTGCGCAAGCAGGGAGTTGTGGACTTTTATGGTAGAACAGACCCTGCTGAGGCTGAGGGATGGCTTAAGAGGACTAAGAGAGTCTTCGATCAGATAGATTGCGATCCAGATGAGAGGTTCGATTATGCAGTATCTCTCCTACAGGGCTCAGCTTATCAGTGGTGGAAGACTGTCCCGGGTAGTACCACCAGGCCTTGCCTATCAAAGTGGGAGGATTTTCTGAGGGCTTTCAAGGACAACTACATGCTCAAGATTTATTTAGATATGAAGATGCAGGAGTTTCTGGAATTGAAGTAGGGCAGGATGTTAGTGGCCGATTATGAGGTGAGATTTAATGAGATAATGGGTTATGCTACTGCTTTGATTCCTACTGAAGCAGATAAGTGTCGGAGATTCGAGAATGGGATGAATATGGAGATCTGAACCAGGTTGGCACGATCAGACATTGGTACTTTTATTGAGTTGAGGGTTGCTATAGTGAGAATTGAACAGTTGATGAGGGAGAGACAAGCTAAGACTGGGCAGGGATCCAGAGGAAAGAGACCGAGTGACAGTCAGGGCAGTTCTGGTAGGAGTTTCAGTAAGCGCCAGACCAGATGTAGGGTCCGTGAACTTGGGCCACGCGACCGCTACAGTAGAGCCCGGCCTCTACCGCTAGCACTCCAGGTATTGTCCTCTTTGGCACTTGGGTGAGCCCACGACTCGAAACCAAGACCTCAAGGTTTTGTCCCACTTTACGTGGACGCCTCTTACCATTGAGCTAATCCTTTTTAATGTAGAGTCCGTGAACTCTGGCCACACGACCTCTACAGTAGAGCCCGACCTCACCGCCAAAGACTCTGTATTGTCCTCTCGATCAAGGGTGAGCCACCGTCAACCCAAGACCTCAAGGTTTTGTTGTTCTTTAGAACACACCTCTTACCATTGAGAAGATGCATGAAGCCTCGGTATTGTCCTCTCTGATCAAGGGTAATGGCTCAATGGTAAGAGGAGTGTTCTTAAAGAACAACAAAACTCGAGGTCTGGGTCTGAGCAAGGGCTCACCCGATCGAGAGGACAAACTGAGGTCAAGGTAGAGGCGGCTCTCATCAGAGGTCGGGCAGAGTTCACGGACCCTACATTGACACGGAGTAGGTCTATCAGAGCAAGTGAAGGATAGAGGTCGGGATCAGTTCGCGTCTGCATTAGTGTCTTATCGAATTAGTTTCTGCAACCTTTGTAAACTGATTAGTATGTGAACTTTATGGTTACTGTAAAATATTGTTAAATGATTGTAATAACTGCAAATATTTTCATCGCTCTCTTTGCCTTTGCCGCTAATGTACGGTTCATCCAAAAAAATAAGAGAGAAGAAAATGATATACTGAGTTTTCACCGACTGATGTAGTATGCCACCCTCGCGGGGCACGGACTCGGATATCACCAACGATATCGAGTTCGGGTCACTCGGGAGTGGGGTGTTACACCAGAGCCTTCAGACCAGCGAGTGGATCCAGGCAGTCCGGATTTGGGCAAAGATGGAGGTTTGCACAGACTGGTAGTGGCAGTGGAAGGGGTTCAGGGCATACTCAGTTCCCAGTTTGTGAGCACTGTGAGAAGAGGCATGGTGGTGAGTGCTGGCGACTGACTGGAGCTTGCCTCAAATGTGGCTCCATGGACCACCAGATCAGAGATTGGCCGGCTACTTTGGGAGCCCAGTCTGCTATCAGAGGGCGATCTGGGAGTAACACCACAGTTCAGCAGAGTCGAGGTGGTGGATCTGGACAGATGGGCCGAGGTAGAGGTAGAGGTAAAGGGAGAGCTGAGGGTTCAGTTGTGAGGACTGAGGGTCGGGGCAGCCGACCGCAGTCCCAAGCCAGGGTCTATGCCATGACTAGGCAAGAGCCCCAAGATTCCCCAGATGTGGTAGCAGGTGCACTTCTTATTTCTGATTTTGAAGCATATGCACTGCTAGATCCAGGATCCATACACTCCTTTATCGCACTGCATTTGGCATGTAGACTGCATTGTGATAGGGAGCTACTATAGTATGGGCTAGAGGTGAGTACACCTCTAGGAAGTACTACTGCCTTAGGAGAGGTCTGCAAGGGGTGCTCAATTTAGATTGATAAAGTTGAGTTGAAGGCAGACCTGATAGTCTTACAATTGACAGAGATAGATGTGATTTTAGGCATGGATTGGCTTACTGCCCATAGGGTCGTCATGAACTGCTACACCAAAGAGGTAGTATTAGAATCTCCTGATCAGCCTAGAGCAGTGTTCAGAGGAGTTAGTCAGGTAGTACCAGCTCAGATGATATCTTTCCTGAGTGCCCTGAGGTTGATGCAGGGAGGATGTGAGGCCTATCTAGCCCACGTCATTGATACTAGAGTTGAGCAGAGGCTTCAGGACATTCCCGTGGTTAGGGAATTTCCAGATGTGTTTCCCGATGAGTTACCGGGTTTACCACAGGATTGGAAAACAGAGTTCACGATTGATTTAGTTCCAGGAGCTGCTCCTATATCTATTCCTCCATATAGGATGGCACCGGTGGAACTGAAGGAGTTGAAGACTCACTTGCAGGAGTTACTGGAAAAGGGTTTTATTAGACCCAGTGTTTCACCGTGGGGAGCCCCAGTGTTGTTTGTGAAGAAGAGGGATAGGACTTTGAGGCTATGCATCGATTAAAAGCAGTTGAATCGGATGACAGTGAAGAATAAGTACCCACTGAAGTGAATCACACGTTAATATATTGAACAATAATATGATCAAGATACACAAGAAGGGGGGGTTGAATTGTGATAAACTTTTTGTTAATCCCTTTAGAAATTACTTGTTCTTTCAAAAACTTATCGTAAATCAATTCGTAACTAGTTTAAAAAACTTTGTTAATTTTGAAAACTACGATATAAGTAATATGAGAGTAGAAAGAAAAAACACAGCAATTTATCCTGGTTCACCCCAAACCGTGGTTACGCCCAAATTCTCGATATCCTTCGAGATTTCACTATTTCGAACTGTTTACAAGTATTCTTTCGATTGAGCCTCTCCAGGTCTCTTTACAGCAAGTATTCTTTTACTCTTAGCCTTTTCAGGCTATCTGTAACACTTTCTAATTGAAAGAATAGTAAAGAGCTTGTTACAATAGAAATGCTCTTAACACTGTTCACTCGAAATATCGTTCACAATTTTTCTCTCAGATAATCTGAAAATCAAAAGTTGAATATTCAAGGTTTCATGAAGTTTTTTTTTTCTTCAATCTCGACTCTTATTTATAGTCGGGTTCTTCAACTTTTTCTTGAATATCTGCTTCTTGAATCTTGAAAGAAACGGTTATTCAGTTTGACTCCATAACTAACTCAAACTGATGTTTCTTTCTTCCGTCTGATATTTTGTATCGGCTTCTTTTCTCTTGTAAAGCTTTATTCGCTTTTTCTTGTAAAGCTTTAATTCGCTTTTCTCTTGTAAAGCTTTAAATGCTTTTATTTTGTAAAGCTTTAAATGCCTTTTCTCTTGTAAAGCTTTAAATGCTTTTTCGCTTCAAATTGATTCTTACTTTGGCTGATTTTCTCCTTCACTGTTTTTACTTCTCATCGTCCATCTACTTTTCATTTGTATATTTCTTTGTTTGTCATCAAAATTATTTAATACGTGAAGTCTGGTTTGACTTAACATTCTCCCCTTTTGATGATAACAAATATTGTGAAATAGAGAAATATGAAAGGTATCAAATATATAACTTCGCTTTCAAAATTTCTTCCGCTTTTCCTTTCAAATTGATTCTCCTTCTCATTCTTCCTTCTCCCCTATTTGTTATTAATCAAAAATTATTTCCCAAACTGTTTCACCAACTTTTCAGCATCTTCTTAATCTTCTTCATATCCTTATCAAGTTTCGAACTTGTTTCTTTAAAGTCAATGATTCATTTGCAATGAGGATTACGCCTCAACAACTTGTCTCATCAACAACAGAATTGTTGTCAGATAAGCTTCCACGCTTGAGACATGTGGTTCAATAATTTGTAGGAGAGGCGGAGGAACATATACGCTTGATCAGAATATCAAGATCATAGGAATCAAGTATACGCTGAAATGTGCTTCCAAGCCAAGGCATAGCTTCAAGAATCGAGTTGATCTCCACAGAGGTCGATTTTGCGAATGTTACGTAAAATACTATAAGAACATTTTAAGTTGCCAATCGTAAGAGAAAGATCTCGACCCTTTCTCGATGGTGCCTCCTGTGGATCATCTCTTTGTAGCCTTAGTTTGGCTTGTTCACGGATCTTGATAAATGCGATAGAACTTCCACTTCTTTTCTCTTCACATGCTTCATCAATCAATTGCACCGCTTCGCAACTGATCGTAAGTCATGTCATCCAAAATCGGTTCGGCTGAACTTTCGACAGTTTCTTCACACTTGCGCTCAAAAAATTGGTGGTTGTAAATCGGGTACCACCTTGATTATCGTATCGTCGAAGATTGGATAAAAGTAAGACGCCTCCAAATGGCTCGTGGATATGGTTCTCTTCCAACTCTCTTGATTGATCATAGAAATTTTTGTAACCCCTATCCAACAGATGTAGAATGTTGTTATCAAATTCAACCGATTTGAAGAAGGCTTTCACAAATCTCTTTGGTTTGTCTCTTGATGATGATGATTTGGTCTTCTTCTCCTCTGTGACAACCAATCAGTGTTCCCAACTTCTCTTTGAAAAGTTAAATATTTGGATGGAACATTAGTCATCACTCTCAAGACTTTTGAGTAACCTTGTCCCATAACATGTGTAGCAATTTGCTTCATGAATAAGTGAAGACTGAAAAGTAGTAGAAACTACTTCTTTAAAATTGGATTATCAAGGACATTGTGAGTATCCTTAAGATTACGAAGAATGACTTCCATATTTACTTCAGAATATCAACCGATCAACAATGACTTTTCGTAGTAGTATCAACAATCTTTTTCGCCTTTACCTTCTTAGACTTTGTTTCATTGTTAGACTTCCTTCTTTTGTCGCACTCATTTTCTTTCCCTTCGTGACTTTTTAGGTTGCGTTTTTTCTTTTCGGGTTCTTCTTTCCTTTTCCTCCACTTCCTTGAGACTGAGTTTCGAATCTTTTCAAGGATTGATGTCAACGACTTTGTAGCTTTTGATCTTGCGCTCAAAATGCTTTGATTGACTTGATTCTCTGGATTGGTGGCTTCTTTTCATTGCAGGTTTACGCTCTGGGTGACCTTCTTGCTTGCTTTGGAATGTTACTCAAGTAGTGGTTCCCTTTACGCTTCAAGTCACCGATTCAAAAATTGAACACTTCGACTTTGTTTCACGAGAATGTGATCTTGTTTCCTTCATAGAAGACTTCTTCAAGATACGCTCCCCTCAATTGTTGCTTTCCTTGGCGATTCGTTCCTTTTACGTCTGAAAATCTCGACCCATTTTAGCAATAGATGTTGAATCTATATAGCTTTTAATGATATCTTCATCTAATTCCCAATCCAATCGATGCCGATTCTTTGAACACTCTTGTCAACAACATCCCATAAGGACAAGTGTTTGTATCCTTTATTGATTTTACCATGTCTCGATAAATCAAATATGGTAAATCTATTGGGTGATGATTCAGAAGATGAAGAATACATTATTCATCCAGGTAGTGACACGATGTCGTGACCCTATTCTCGGTAAAAAACAACCACATAGAACCGCGAACAATACCTCGCTTTGGTACCACCAAGAGGCTCTCCTTTCATTGGGTTATTTTGACCATAAAGTTGATGACTAACTTCATCTTCGTTCATCTTAAGCTTAGTCATCCATTTCGCCATATTAGTGAGTTGAACTCCATCCATCGGACATTCAGTGACTTTCTTTAGTAAATCCTTCGTTACTATAACAGAGTGTGTGTCTACATACGACACGATTGTATCGTCTACTGACTTAGTATTCTTCCAGAACTCATAAACTTCTTGGAGATATACTTCATCTCGTACTTGAAAGAAGTTTCTCCAACCTGCCGCTATTATCTCTGACTCTATATCCATCTGTTCTTTTCTTAGTTCTTCGAAGTTTACCAATCTTCCCCAGCCCGATCCTGGATCAACTCGTAAAATGGGCTTGACATTCATCTTGCTGATTCTGATTGAGTAGGAACTTGCTTGAAGAAATTTCAGAGAGATTTAAGAGAACTAGCAATTTCTGAATTCGGTAGAAATCCCAAAAGTCAGTTTTAGGAAATTTATAGCAAATTCTAGAACTATTGTACTTCTCGATGATCGACAATTTTTTCCTCTAAAACTTTTTCTTGTGAAAGAAGTTTTATATCCGAAACAAATCTAACGCCGTTAACTCCACCGCTCCTTGTCTTGTCTTTATGAAAACCAGATGAATGGTCCGTTAACTCCTCCGCTCGTCTGTCTTGTCTTTATGAAAACCGGATGAATGGTCCGTTAACTCCTCCGCCTCATGCATCTTGTCTTTATGAAAACCAGATGAATGGTCCGTAACCATCACCATATCGAGGTTACGTCGATTTCTTTAAAGCGATCTTCACTTAGTGGTTTTGTGAAGATATCCGCCACCGATATTTCGCTTTCTACTAATTGTAGAGACGACTTTCTTCTCGAACGTAATCTCTCAAGAAATGATGTCGACTTCTATGTTCTTTACCCTTGAATGTTGAATTGATTCTTTGACAAGTCGATGGTATTTGGTGTTGTCGCAGATATTGGAATCTCTTCCTCTTGTATTGAGTAGTCCTCTAATTGATACTTGATCCACAATATTTGTGAACAACAACTTCATGCATATATATATTCAAACTTCGGCGATTGATAATGCAATCGAGCTTTGTCTCTTGCTTGACCATGACACCGTGTTTGGTCCAAGAAAGTGACAGACCACCACTCGTGCTCTTCCTTTCGATCCTATCACCGCATAGTCCGCATCACAATATCCATTCAACCTGAAATTTTACCTTCTCATACATTAAGCAAAGATCAAGTAGTACTGCGAGATATCTCAAAATTCGTTTTACAAAGAATATAATGAGATTCTCAGGATCGGCTGAAACCTTGCACACAAGCATACACCTGAATAGAATGTCAGTCTACTTGTCGTAAGATAAAGCAAAGAACCAATCATCCCTCTAAATAGGGTTTGATCCACCTTCTTACCACTTTCGTCTTTTGACAACAAGTTTGAAGGATGCATCGGGGTAGACATATATTTAACACTGAACATATCAAACTTAGATAACAATTCTTTAAGATATTTTTGTTAATGGATAAAAATCTTATCCTCAGTTTGCTTTACTTGCAATCCAAGAAAGAATTTTAACTCACCCATCATGCTCATCTCAAATTCATTTTTCATCAGATTTTCAAAACTCATGCATAACCTTCTTGAAGTTGCACCAAAAATAATATCATCAACATAAATTTGCACAATAATGAAATCATTACTCAAGTTCTTCCTAAAAAGAGTTTTGTCTACTTTACCTCTAGTAAATCCATTTTCTATAAGAAATGAACTCGCACGATCATACCATGCTCTAGGGCCTGTTTGGTCCATATAAGGCTTTATGAAGTCTGTCAGACATGATCTGGATACTTTATGTCCTCAAACCGGAGGTTGCTTAACATAAACTTCTTCATCTATAAAACCATTCAGAAATGCACTTTTTACATCCATTTGAAAAAGCTTTATGTCATGGCAAACCGCATATGCAAGCAAAGATCCTTATTACTTCCATCTTGCTCATTGGAGCATATGTCTCATTGTAGTCTATTCCTTCTTGCTGATTATAGCCTTGTGCTACTAATCTTGCCTTATTGACTTATTTTTCCTGATTCGCCTAGTTTATTCTTGAATACCCATCTAGTACCAATAATGGATTTCTTTTCGTGTTTAGGAACTAAGGACGGACTTTATTTCTCTGTAATTGATTCAACTCCTCTTGCATAGCTAGTATCCATGCTTCATCTTTTAGAGCTTCATCAATCTTCTTAGGTTCTATTTCAGATATAAATGCCACGTTGGCTTCTCTTCTAAACTTGGACCTTGTTCGAACACCTTCTGAGGTTTCTCCAATAATTGACTCTTTAGGATGAAAACTTTTGTATCTCCAATCTTACCAATCCCGATTATCTTGCCCTGCTTGTTGTCTCCAAAAGTTACCGAACCTCCTTTCTTGTACTAAAGATCTAGGAACATAGACCTTTTTCCCGTCATGTGACGCCAAAGATCCTCGTCCAAATACCAATGGTGCTTCTGGCTCTTCCAAAGAAGGATTTCTGTAGGAGATATTATCTTGTTTTTAGGTACCCGATTCTCTTGGGTCCTTTAGGTTACTATGGTGTAATGAATGATAATAAGAAGTAGAATGAAAACGTTGATGACCTTTTTGAAAACTGATTGATATCTTTTCTTATCTTTTGAACAACCGATTTCACGTAATTTGGGACTTATTTTAGTAAACCCTAATCCAGCTTTTATCACTTTCGGATGTCGCATTTTCCTAGCATTTCATTCATCTTTTTGTACTATCTGTAAATTTAGCTAGATCAATCGAGAGATTATTGATTCTCGATTTCAACTGCTTAATCTCTTGGATCTATCTATAACTTTGTTGTTATTCAGCCTCAACTTGCTTTCTCGCACTTATATTCTCACTCTCTATCTCATGAGTATGTTTGAGGTTTTCACATATTTCTTCTTCAACGGCTTGTACTGTTTCGTAATAGCATGAGAATCCTCTAACAAATCTGAGTATGCATCTTGTATATTATTATAGCTAGAAGTTACCTCTTCATCACTTTCTTCTTGACTACGGACATATGTTAGCATGTTCGACGCTTCGAGCTTGTATCCGATTCGATGAATCCAGATCCTCCCACGCTGCCATCATGCTTTTCTTGTTATCCCTACTCTTTTGGGTTGTCTTTTCAACATTGGACACTCGGACTTGTAATGTCCCGGCTTATTGCATTCATAACATGTAATAGATGCTTTCTCGATTTTTCCATCGTCTTTACCGCTGTTCCTTCTCAATGTTGAATTTCCTTTGGACTTATTTTTCCACATTCTTCTTATCTTTCTTGAAATGAAAGATAGCTCATCGCCTTCATCACTTGATTCAGATTCGACTTCTTTGGAATCATCATCCTTTGATTCTTCAATCTTTAATGCCTTTGATGTATTCCTCTTTGTCTTTTCTTCCGGATTTTGTGATTCTTTTGACTGCTTTGGCTGATTATTGTTGGACCCCACCTTCACTGGGCTAATATTTCCACCAGCGTGTGTTTGCGGGTTATACCACAGCGGTGTTTTGGGTTATCTACATGACATCGCTTTCTTACCATCTTGCTAACTTAGCCAAATGGTAAGAGGCCCGACTGAAGCTATGACCTCGAGGTCAAGGTTCACAGTCGTGGCCTCACCTCACCAAAGAGGACAAGATCGATTGTTGATGTCGCAGATAACCCGCAAACACCACCGTGCAGTATAACCCGCAAACACACACTGGTGGGAAATATTAGCCCAAAGGGGTGGGGTCCAACATTAAAAGGCGCCATAAATGTTGAGACCCGATCCGGGAACCGGATCCCAACCGAATAAACGTAACACTTAGAACGAATGACGGAATCAATGGAAACGGAAGCGAAAGGAAGCGGAAATTTCGGATCGAAATCAAAATGCGGAAGCGAACAAATCCGAAAGTAGCGAAGCGGAAGTAAAGGCAAGCGGAAGCAAATACTAATCGAATCAAACGAACAGATTCAATCGAATATAGCGAAGCGAAATAATCGAATACGAATCACAAATCGAATTCGGATAGAAAACAAAGTAAGCAAACAAATCAATGTAAACTGAAACACTTTCCGACATCCGTGCATAAGCAAAGAACAGGAAACAGAAACGCGTTGGGGATCCTAAGACGTTCCAAAATCCGTTATGAATTTTTTTTTCTTTTCTTATTCTCATTCCTTATTCATTTCTTCTCTTACTCAAACACATTTAAAACATAACCAATGCATCCAATTTCCAAAATTACACTTTTATCCCAAATCCTATCGAAAATTAAAGAAGATTTTGCCTTTATCCTAACCCAAAATTCTCGCAAAGCGAGAATACACTTCTATAATCTCAACAGACCTCGAATCATCGGACACTCCCGTCCGAATCCCAACACCAAGCAGTAAACACAAACCTAAAACTAATACTTCCATAATTCTCAAATCAATAAATACCAAACTCATAATTCAACTCATTTCCAAATTCATACATATAGATTCCCAAGCTATTCATAATTTCATATACAAATTTCTCATTTATTCACAATACTCAACTTTATACACAAATACATTTTTCCCAAACTTATCTAAAGTCATAAACATATTCATACACAAGATCCAAATTTCTCAAAACCAACGATTCAAATGTCGAACCGACGCCTTGACATACGTCTTCACATTCTTTCATCCGATCTCCCGTCGAAACACGGAGATGGGGATGAAAGGGGTGAGCTCAAAGCTCGTGGATAACACATTTATAAACCGATAAATAAGTCAAATCATTTTAATAATCTTTTTGCCAAAGGGGTATTTTTTTTTTTTCAAACTTTATAATTTTTCAAACAATTTCCTCAAACCCATTTTTTCATATTTTCAAACTTTTCATAATAATCTCCTTTTTCTCATTTTTCAAAACTTCTTGAATTTTTCATAAATATGAATGCGAGAACACATAAACAAATCAAAACATATTACACATCGAATGGTCAGCTAGGTCCAAACAGAACGTCATCGCACAGACCGCATATGAGCAGAAGCGCATTACACTTTCCGCATCATGTCCAGTGTAGCCGTGAAGGAGTCCGAAATCGAGCTCCGTGCCACTAGCAAGCGACTGGAGAAGGCTATACACATAGAGACAAATGACTCACCAAGGGACCTACCAAACCCACATAACACATTCCAAGTTTAAAATCAAATTGCCAAGGCACAAATTTCAAATCTTGATATTTTTCACACACATTCACATAATGCATACTATTAAATCACTCAATCAATCAATCAATAACTTCAAAGACTTTACATAATTTAGCAATGCATACATAACAAAATGAACTTTCGAAATTTCTATTTTTCTGTTCAAACATAATTAAACTTGTAATAATTTTTCCAAATCCTTTGGAAATCACAATTTCAAACATTAACCAACCTTTCTTTTCAAACACTTACTAAAACAATAATGTATCAAAATCCAAAATTTTGCTTTCTTCAATTTTGAAAATTGCTTTCTTTAATTTTTCAAAAATTACATAATGCTCACAAATCAAAATATAAATATGCTACCCACCTCTAATTATTGGAAACTTGATTTCAAGCTCCAATTGATCCTCGCTCTCTCTTCCAAAGTATCAAAACCTAAACCATAATCATCCAAATTTCACATCGAAAGTACTTAATTTTCACAATCAACTTAGAATTCACCAATTCCATTTACATTCAAGTTATTTCAATCTCCAATTTTGAAAATCCCCAATTTTCAAAATTGGCCTAAACCAAGACACTCAAATTCAATCTCATAAATAACTTAATTTTCAAAATTAATCTCACAATTCATCAATTCACATTAATTCCAAGACATCTAAATCCTCAATTTCAAAAATTCCCAAATCTTAAAATTGGCCTAAACCAATTTATCCAAATTCAATACCATAAAATACCAATTCTTCAAAATTGATTTCATATATCATCAATTCATCATATTTCCTATAATTCTACACCAAAATATCTCAAAATTCTTCATCATAAAATTAAGCCTAAACCTTAATCGATTTTTCATCCAAAATTAAACCCAACCTAAAGCATATACATCAAAATTAATTCCACAATCCATAAACCCATCTCATATGTCATAATTCTAAACCGAAGATTAATCAAAATCTCAAAGTAGAACAATTTCTCTTACCTCTTTCTCTTCCAAATTCAATTTTTTGGCTTGAAAGGAAGTTCTTAGGCTCCTCTATCTTTCTCTCTTGAACCAACCCAAAATCCTTAAGAAACAAGTAGAAAAATCAAAATCTCTTTCTCTCTCATCTTTTCCTCCATCACCAAACTCTCTTCTTCTTCTTTCTTATTTCTTCTTCTTTTCTCTGAAATTTCCAGCCACTTTCGTGGCTTTTAATAAGCCAAACGACATCTCTTGTATGTGTTTCATTAATTGATGGTCAATTGACCATTTTGCCCTTACATTTACTTTATGCCATTCTCACTTGCGGTTCTGATTCAAGACTATTAAATTGAAGGAATTTGTCCAAACTTCCTTCTCGAGAAATGTTCCTCTCACTCATACGAATCCAACGCCACTGACCGCGCTCAATTCCGAGCACTACATCAAAAGTTACGTGCGAAACAGTGCGGAAAAATCCATATTCTAACATATTTTCCATGTACGATTATTTCCGTCCAAAATTTCACATTCTTAATCCCAGAACTAAAACTCGATGTCTTCATAACTATTGTAGCCTTATGTCTCTAGTTTAATTCAAAACAAGAATCGTCTCATTTCGATTCCCAGATCAAAAGTTATACTCAAATTACTCTCAGGTGTTCCCAATCCAAAAATTTCACCCTAATCCGAACTTAAATTCAAAAATTAACAGTCCTAAGGGAAAAATTGACATTTCATGTCTTCATATGATTTGTAGCCCCTTGTCTTATCTTTATTTCGCCTCAAGAATCGCTTCAATCGGATCTCTACAGATCCCGAATTTCACAAAACACTGAATCATGCTCGGAAAATTTCCCGACTCACTTTGATTAAATTAATCACCATTAATTTAATCTCAAAAGTTCACAAATTTCTTATAAAATGAAATTCATTGTCTTAGGAATCCAACGCAAAAAGAATCAACTCAATCGGATGTCGGACGGAAAAGATATAAGCAAAATAGTGAACAAAGGTCGGATTAAAACAAAGAAATCAAAAATTTCAGAAACAAAACGGCGTCAGTATCGCAGACGGACGCTCTAACTCATGAGGAGGCGCCGTCATGAGGCGAGAGACGCTTCGCTAGGGCGAGGCGTCGCCTAGCGAGGCGCAGACTGGCATGAGGCGAGCCTTGCCTCGCGAGAGGCGAAGAACGCCCGCCTCGCCAGGCGAGGTGTCGCCTAGCGAGCGTCAGATGGCGCTCATTGCTAGAAAGCCGCATCTAGCGAAGCGCTAAAACTTTTTTTTTTTTTTTTTTTTTTCACTCTAAACTCCCAAAATTCATAACTTTTAATCCCAACTCCGATTTTGACAAACTTAGTCTCTATAGAAAGCTTAAGAGAAGCTCTAAATCTTCCAAGAAGAACATAAAACTCAATTCAACTCCTACGGGAGTCCATTTTCCGGTCAAAGATACTATCCTCTATTCAAATTTGTAAAAATAATAACTTAATTTTCCGAGATCGAAAAATTGCATACTTTATATCGAAATAAAGATCAAAACAAATCCTTCAATTTTCATGAAGAACATCAAAGCTCAATGAACCTCTAACTAGGTTAATTTCTCAGTCAAAGTTTCAATCATAATAAAAGTCAAACCCGATCAAACATAAACTTTGACTGATCATAACTTTCACTCCCGATATCGAAAAATTACAAACTTTATGTCCACAAAATCTCTTAACATAACCTACAAGTTTCCAGAAGACCATTTTATCAAATTTTGCCTCAAACAAAAGTCAACCCTCAAAGGCCAGAAAGTCAACTATTACACAATTTTTCATATTTTCATACTTTCTCTCTTTATTTCATGATCTTCAACTTAATTTCAATCAACTCATCCACTTGATCATAGTCAAATTGTCACTCAAGGTTCGGGGTCCAACATTTCTCCCCCTCTTAAAAGAATTTCGTCCTCGAAATTCATATTTACTTAACTCCAAGTAACTCATTCTTGCATAAATTTCTTTCTAAACAATGATCATCAAGCACTTTCTTACTAATTTCTTTTCACAACTCATAATCAATTTCTTTTTCATCACTTTTTACTCTTCATACTTATTCTCAATCTCTTCAAAATTTTCACTTCATTAAATCATATATCACTCATATCATATCAAAACACTATATCTATAACTCATTATTTCTTTAAATATGGACACAGGTCAATGGTCCATTTCTTAAGGAACCCTAATATGGTTCAATCATCATTATGCCATCATTCTTTCATCTATATCAATTCATCACAATTTCTCAAGAAGTTCTAATCTTAATTTCCTCAACACATTCCGAAAGTCAAACATATTCTGAACACTCAAATCAAACCAATCACATGAATTCGTCAAATAGTCATACATATCAATTTCACATTCCTAAAGACAATCATATTTCTTTCATCAAAATCAAATGACCACCTAGCACACTCTCACAAATTCACTCTTATCTTTACAAACTCGTATCAATTCCTTATTCATACTCATACGCCCAAGTAAGATCATATTACTGGGCTCTGATACCATAAATGTTGAGACCCGATCCGGGAGCCGGATCCCAACCGAATAAACGTAACACTTAGAACGAATGACGGAATCAATGGAAACGGAAGCGAAAGGAAGCGGAAATTTCGGATCGAAATCAAAATGCGGAAGCGAACAAATCCGAAAGTAGCGAAGCGGAAGTAAAGGCAAGCGGAAGCAAATACTAATCGAATCAAACGAACAGATTCAATCGAATATAGCGAAGCGAAATAATCGAATACGAATCACAAATCGAATTCGGATAGAAAACAAAGTAAGCAAACAAATCAATGTAAACTGAAACACTTTCCGACATCCGTGCATAAGCAAAGAACAGGAAACAGAAACGCGTTGGGGATCCTAAGACGTTCCAAAATCCGTTATGAATTTTTTTTTCTTTTCTTATTCTCATTCCTTATTCATTTCTTCTCTTACTCAAACACATTTAAAACATAACCAATGCATCCAATTTCCAAAATTACACTTTTATCCCAAATCCTATCGAAAATTCGGCAGCATAACGGCTGCCTTTATCCTAACCCAAAATTCACGCAAAGCGTAATACACTTCTATAATCTCAACAGACCTCAGAATCATCGGACACTCCCGTCCGGAATCCCAACACCAGCAGAAACACAAACCTAAAACTAATACTTCCATAATTCTCAAATCAATAAATACCAAACTCATAATTCAACTCATTTCCAAATTCATACATATAGATTCCCAAGCTATTCATAATTTCATATACAAATTTCTCATTTATTCACAATACTCAACTTTATACACAAATACATTTTTCCCAAACTTATCTAAAGTCATAAACATATTCATACACAAGATCCAAATTTCTCAAAAACCAACGTATTCAAATGTCGAAACTGACGTCTTGACATACGTCTTCACATTCTTTCATCCGATCTCGCTCGAAACACGGAGATGGGGATGAAAGGGGTGAGCTCAGCTCGTGGATAACACATTTATAAACCGATAAATAAGCGAAATCATTTTAATAATCTTTTTGCCAAAAGGCGATTTTTTGTTTTCAAACTTTATAATTTTTCAAACAATTTCCTCAAACCCATTTTTTCATATTTTTCAAACTTTTCATAATAATCTCCTTTTTCTCATTTTCAAAACTTCTTGAATTTTTCATAAATATGAATGCGAACACATAAACAAATCAAAACATATTACACATCGAATGGTGCAGCTAGGTCCAAGCGAGCGTCATTTGCGATCCATGTAAGCGGTCTGTCGATCGTGAAACGAAACGATTACACTTTCCGCATTGCGGTCCGATTATAGCCAGTGAAGGAGTCCGAAATCGACTCCGTACACTAGCTGGGCAACTGGAGAAGGCTATACACATAGAGGCAATACGACTCACCAAGGGACCTACCAAACCCACATAACACATTCACAAGCGAAAATCAAATTGCCCGAAGGCACAAATTTCGAAATCTTGATATTTTTCACACACATTCACATAATGCATACTATTAAATCACTCAATCAATCAATCAATAACTTCAGCACTTTACATAATTTAGCAATGCATACATAACAAAATGAACTTTCGAAATTTCTATTTTCTGCTCAAACATAATTCAACTTGTAATAATTTTTCCGAAATCCTTTGGAAATCACAATTTCAAACATTAACCAACCTTTCTTTTCAAACACTTACTAAAACAATAATGTATCAAAAATCCAAAATTTTGCTTTCTTCAATTTTTGAAAATTGCTTTCTTTAATTTTTCAAAAATTGCATAATGCTCACAAATCAAAATATAAATATGCTACCCACCTCGAATTATTGCCGGAAACTTGATTTCAAGCTCCAATTGATCCTTGCTTTTCTCTCTCTTCCAAAGTACCAAAACCTAAACCATAATCATCCAAATTTCACATCAGAAAGTACTTAATTTTCACAATCAACTTAGGAATTCACCAATTCCATTTACATTCAAGCTATTTCAATCTCCAATTTTGAAAATCCCCAATTTTCAAAATTGGCCTAAACCAAGACACTCAAATTCAATCTCATAAATAACTTAATTTTCAAAATTAATCTCACAATTCATCAATTCACATTAATTCCAAGACATCTAAATCCTCAATTTCAAAAATTCCCAAATCTTAAAATTGGCCTAAACCAATTTATCCAAATTCAATACCATAAAATACCAATTCTTCAAAATTGATTTCATATATCATCAATTCATCATATTTCCTATAATTCTACACCAAAATATCTCAAAATTCTTCATCATAAAATTAAGCCTAAACCTTAATCGATTTTTCATCCAAAATTAAACCCAACCTAAAGCATATACATCAAAATTAATTCCACAATCCATAAACCCATCTCATATGTCATAATTCTAAACCGAAGATTAATCAAAATCTCAAAGTAGAACAATTTCTCTTACCTCTTTCTCTTCCAAATTCGAATTTTTTTGGCTTGAAAGGAAGTTCTTAGGCTCCTCTATCTTTCTCTCTCTTGGAACCAACCCAAAATCCTTAAGAAACAAGTAGAAAAAATCAAAAATCTCTTTCTCTCTCATCTTTTCCTCCATCACCCGAAACTCTCTCTTCTTCTTCTTTCTTATTTCTTCTTCTTTTCTCTGGAAATTTCCAGCCACTTTCGTGGCTTTTAATAAGCCAAAACGACATCTCTTGTATGTGTTTCATTAATTGATGGTCAATTGACCATTTTGCCCTTACATTTACTTTATGCCATTCTCACTTGCGGTTCTGATTCGCACTATTAAATTGAAGGAATTTGTCCAAACTTCCTTCTCGAGAAATGTTCCTCTCACTCATACGAATCCAACGCCACTGACCGCGCTCAATTCCGAGCACTACATCAAAAGTTACGTGCGAAACAGTGCGGAAAAATCCATATTCTAACATATTTTCCATGTACGATTATTTCCGTCCAAAATTTCACATTCTTAATCCCAGAACTAAAACTCGATGTCTTCATAACTATTGTAGCCTTATGTCTCTAGTTTAATTCAAAACAAGAATCGTCTCATTTCGATTCTCAGATCAAAAGTTATACTCAAATTACTCTCAGGTGTTCCCAATCCAAAAATTTCACCTAATCCGAACTTAAATTCAAAATTAACAGTCCTAAGGAAAAATTGACATTTCATGTCTTCATATGATTTGTAGCCCCTTGTCTTATCTTTATTTCGCCTCAAGAATCGCTTCAATCGGATCTCTACAGATCCCGAATTTCACAAAACACTGAATCATGCTCGGAAAATTTCCCGACTCACTTTGATTAAATTAATCACCATTAATTTAATCTCAAAAGTTCTAAATTTCTTATAAAATGAAATTCATTGTCTTAGGAATCCAACGCAAAAAGAATCAACTCAATCGGATGTCGGACGGACAAGATATAAGCAAAATAGTGAACAAAGGTCGGATTAAAACAAAGAAATCAAAAATTTGAAACAAAAGCGGCGTCAGATCGACAGACGGCCTAACTCATGAGGGCGAGGCGCTCATCACGAGGCGAGACGCTTCGCTAGGCGAGGCGTCGCCTAGCGAGGCAAGACAACTCGAAAGGCGAGCCTTGCCTCATGAGGCGAAGCACGCCCGCCTCGCCAGGCGAGGTGTCGCCTAGCAGCAGCGTCTGGGCGCCCGCTCGCTAGGCGAGCCGTCGCCTAGCGAGGCGCTAAAAACTTTTTTTTTTTTTTTTTTTTTCACTCTAAACTCCCAAAATTCATAACTTTTAATCCCGAACTCCGATTTTGACAAACTTAGTCTCTATAGAAAGCTTAAGAGAAGCTCTAAATCTTCCAAGAAGAACATAAAACTCAATTCAACTCCTACGGGAGTCCATTTTCCGGTCAAAGATACTATCCTCTATTCAAATTTGTAAAAATAATAACTTAATTTTCCGAGATCGAAAAATTGCATACTTTATATCGAAATAAAGATCAAAACAAATCCTTCAATTTTCATGAAGAACATCAAAGCTCAATGAACCTCTAACTAGGTTAATTTCTCAGTCAAAGTTTCAATCATAATAAAAGTCAAACCCGATCAAACATAAACTTTGACTGATCATAACTTTCACTCCCGATATCGAAAAATTACAAACTTTATGTCCACAAAAATCTCTTAACATAACCTACAAGTTTCCAGAAGACCATTTTATCAAATTTTGCCTCAAACAAAAGTCAACCCTCAAAGGCCAGAAAGTCAACTATTACACAATTTTTCATATTTTCATACTTTCTCTCTTTATTTCATGATCTTCAACTTAATTTCAATCAACTCATCCACTTGATCATAGTCAAATTGTCACTCAAGGTTCGGGGTCCAACAGCTATGGACTTCTCTTTCTTGGGCTTATCTTCTGCATCAAGCTCTACTTCATGTATCTTCAATGATCCAAGCAATTCATCAAGCTTTAGTACGCTTAAGTCTTTGGCTTCTTGTACAGCAGTTACTTTGGGTCTCCATCTTTTTGGCAGACTCCTCAAAATCTTTCGAACATGGTCTTGATCGTCAGACGTTCTTCCTAGAGCTTTTAGCCCATTAACAATTGTTTGAAATCTTCCAAACATTTGATCAATGGTCTCTTCTTCTTTCATTTGAACAACTCGTCTTGATGCACCGAATGCTTATCTTGGACTCCTTGACTTGATTTGTTCCTTCATGTGCAATTGATAATGTATCCCACATTTCTTTGGCGTTGTCGCATCCATGAACTTTGTCATACTCGCTTACGCTTCAATGCACAACTCGAAAAATTTCGCCTTGGAGTTTAGTTGAAATCTTGCTTTATACTCAGCTGTCCATCTTTCTCGTGGAATTGGATTTTTATCATCATCTTCAGGTGTGTATCGTCCGTTCTCGATGATGTCCCAAAGGTCAATGTGAGTAGATTCGATAAACAATCTCATCCGGTCCTTCCAATAGTGGTAGTCTTCACCATTGAATCTTTGGAGGTCTAGTGATCAAGCTCCTTGACAATATACATGTGTGATTCCACCATTTTCTTTAATTCACACTTTTAAAGTGATTCTTGAACACCGAGCTCGATACCAATTGAAGTGAATCACACGTTAATATATTGAACAATAATATGATCAAGATACATAAGAAGGGGGTTGAATTGTGATAAACTTTTCGTTAATCCTTTAGAAATTACTTGTTCTTTCAAAAACTTATCAGTAAATCAATTCAGTAACTAGTTTAAAAACTTTGTTAATTTTGAAAACTACGATATAAGTAATATGAGAGTAGAAAGAAAAACACGACAATTTATCTGGTTACCCCAAACCGTGAGCTACGTCCGATCCTCGGCTATCCTTACGAGATTTCACTATTTACGACTGTTTACAAGTATTCTTTCGATTGAGCCTCTCTAGATCTCTTTCTGCAAGTATTCTTTTACTCTTAGCCTCTTCAGGGCTATCTCGTAACACTTTCTAATTGAAAAAATAGTAAAGAGCTTGTTACAATAGAAATGCTCTTAACATTGTTCACTCGAAATATCGTTCACAATCTTTCTCTCAGATAATTTGAAAATCAAAAGTTGAATATTCAAGGTTTCATGAAGTTTTTTCTTCTTCAATCTAGACTCTTATTTATAGTCGGGTTCTTCAACTGTTTCTTGAATATCTTCTTGAATCTTGAAAAAGCGGTTATTCGGTTTGACTCAGAACTAACTCAATGATGTTTCTTTCTTCCGTCGATATTTTGTATCGGCCGCTTTTCTCTTGTAAAGCTTTAAATGCTTTTTCTTGTAAAGCTTTAAATGCCTTTTCTTTTCTAAAGCTTTAAATCGCTTTTCTCTTGTAAAGCTTTAGTCTACTTTTCTCTTGTAAAGCTTTAAATCGCTTTTCTCTTGTAAAGCTTTAAATGCCTTTTCTCTTGTAAAGCTTTAAATGCCTTTTTCACCGGTGATTCTTACTTGACTGATTTTTCTCCTTCATTGTTTTTACTTCTCATGCGTCCATCTACTTTTCATTTATATATTTCTCTTTGTTTGTCATCAAAATTATTTAATACGTGAAGTCTGGTTTGACTTAACACCCACTGCCTAGAATCGATGATTTATTTGACCAGTTACAGGGAGCTCAGGTGTTCACTAAGCTGGATTTGAGGTCAGGGTATTATCAGTTGTAGATAGCTGAGGCTGATGTACCTAAGAGTGCATTCCGGAGCAGGTATGGGCATTTCGAGTTTCTAGTGATGCCGTTTGGGCTGACTAATGCCCCAGTATCTTTTATGGCCTTGATGAATAAGGCGTTTCAGCCCTACCTTGATCAATTTGTGATTGTGTTTATTGATGATATTTTGGTGTATTCGAGGAGCAGACAGGAGCATGCTGAGCATCTGAAGATTATTTTGAAGATTATGAGGAAGAAGCAGCTGTATGCCAAATTTAGTAAGTGTGAATTTTGGTTGGATCAAGTTGTCTTTCCAGGGCATATAGTGACTGGAGATGGTATACAGGTAGATCTGAAGAAGATTGAGGCAATGATGAAGTGGGAAGCTTCAAGAAATGTGTCGGAGATCCGGAGCTTCCTAGGATTGGCTGGATATTACCGGAGATTTGTCAAGGGATTTTCACTGATCTCAGCCCCTCTGACAAAAATTCTGAGGAAAAATGTAGTGTTCAGATGGACTGAGGAGTGCCAGAATAGCTTTGAGGAGCTAAAACATCGGTTGACTACTGCACCAGTGTTGGCTATTCCATTAGGGACTGGAGGTTATGTGGTGTATAGTGATGCATCGCATCAGGGATTGGGGTGTGTCCTGATGTAGCATGGCAGGGTGATTGCTTATGCCTCGAGACAGTTAAGGTCTCACGAGTTAAATTATCCAGTACATGATTTAGAGCTAGCTGCAGTTGTCTTTACTCTAAAAATTTGGAGACATTATTTGTATGGTGAGACCTTCCAGATCTTTACTGATCATAAGACTTTAAGATACTTGCTGAGTCAGAGGGAGTTGAACTTGAGGCAGAGGAGATGGATTGAGCTGCTGAAGGATTATGATTGTACCATCGAGTACCACCCAGGGAAGGCTAATATGGTGGCAGATGCTTTGAGCAGGAAGTCTTATATCAGTGCAGCTCATATTCAGGTATTGAGGTTACCGAATTTGATACATTTGCGAGCCTTAAATGTATAGTTGAATCTAGAGCAGGATGGGGCTTTGATTGCTACACTGAAACTCAGGCCGATGCTACATGAGAGAATCAGGAGAGTTTAGGGCAAAGATCCTGATATGGTCAAACTGATGGAGAAAGTAAAGGTAAATCCAGATTCTGAGTTCGGATTGCGGGATGAGACATTATGTTTGAGACAGAGGCTATGTGTGCCTGATGTGGATGATCTGAGGAGGGAGATTTTGGAGGAAGCTCATATGACCGCCTATGCTATGCATCCTGGTACTACCAAGATGTATAACACTTTAAAGCAGCATTTTTGGTGGCCTGGCATGAAGAAGCAGGTGGCAGAATATGTATCCAGGTGTATGACGTGCCAGCAAGTTAAAGCTGAGCACCAGGCTCCAGTAGGGAAACTCCATTCGTTGCCTATTCCCAAGTGGAAATGGAAACGAATCACTATGGATTTTGTCATGGGATTGCCCAAAACTCCGAGGCAAGATGATGCTATCTGGGTCATAGTGGATTGGTTAACTAAATCGGCCCATTTCTTGCCAGTGAGGGAGAATAATTCACTCGATCAGTTGGCCCAGAAGTATGTGAATGAGGTAGTGAGACTGCATGGGGTTCCAGTGTCTATAGTATCAGACAGGGATCCCAGATTTACTTTGAGGTTTTGGAAGAGTTTGCAGTCTGCTATGGATACTAAGTTAAATTTTAGTACAGCATTTCATCCTCAAACAGATGGACAGAGTGAGAGGACAATCAAGACTGTTGAGGATATGCTTCGAGCTTATGTATTGGAGTTTAGAGGAGCGTGGGATTAGTATATAGCATTGATTGAATTTGCTTATAACAATCATTATCACAGTAGCATCGGAATGGCCCCATACGAGGCATTGTATGGAAGACAGTGTCAATCGCCTCTGTATTAAGATGAAAAGGGTTTGAGAATGGTTAAAGGCCCATAATTGATTTAGGATACAGTGGACAAGGTGAAGTTGATCAGGAGCCGAATTAAAGCAACTCAAGATAGACAGAAGAGTTATGTGGATCAGCATCGGAGGGATATGGAGTACAGTGTAGGAGAAAGAGTTTTCCTACGAGTGTCACCGTGGAGAGGAGTCTTGAGATTCGGTAAAAAGGGCAAGTTGAGCCCCAGGTACATTGATCCTTATGAGATCATTGAGAGGGTAGGACCTTTGGCCTATAAGTTGGCTTTA
This sequence comes from Erythroxylum novogranatense, assembly GCA_029891385.1. Lineage (NCBI taxonomy): Eukaryota > Viridiplantae > Streptophyta > Magnoliopsida > Malpighiales > Erythroxylaceae > Erythroxylum > Erythroxylum novogranatense. Next base: position 88,125,871 of record CM057226.1, read on the forward strand.
CCGAATGAGATATCTCAGTTGCATAATGTCTTTCATGTGAGTATGTTCCGGAGATACCGATCAGATTTGACACATGTGATACCAGCTCAGGAGATTGAGCTTGCTAGCAATTTGAGCTAGTTGAGGAGCCGATCAAGATTGTGGGATCGCAGACTAAACAGTTGAGAAACAGGGTCATTCCATTGGTGAAAGTCCTATGGAGGAACCACTCAACTGAGGAAGCAACTTAGGAGACAGAGGATCATATGAGGAGGTAGTATCCTCGCCTGTTCGAACATACAGGTAAGAATTTCGAGGACGAAATTTTTGTTAGGAGGGGAGAGTTATAACATTCCATCGCCGATGGAAAGGGTAGAATAGTAATTTGGAATAGTTTATGAGTGCTTAGAATTGCCTTGATATGTTCATGCATACACATACACGTGAATAGTAAATTTTACACATGTAAATGACTGTACATGCATTCATGATATTTCCCGGTATGTTTGGTCATAAATGTGAATGTTATGAAAAATGTGATTTATGTGCAAAAAAAATGATTAGAGAGGGTCATTGAGGTTTGAGAATTTTTAGTAAATTTTATAAATTTTTCTGAAAATTTTTGATGTAATTTTTGAACTAGAAAAAATGCCAAGTGGTAGACTGATTGGTTACTAGTAGTGGAAACGACTGTCCAATGGCACTGGAAATTTAGATAAATAACCTTAAGATTTATTATTTTGAGCCATTGGAATTTTGGGACAAATTGGAGTAGAAAATGAATTTTTATTGGAAAGGAAATAAGTGAGGGTTTAAGAGTGTGACATGTGGCAAGTGACACTTGTCACTTACCTAACATGCCACCATGTCATAGGTTTAAATAAATATCACCCTTTCTTAGTTATTCACGATGCCTTCATAAGACCAAACTCCTTTGTTGTTCTTCTCATCCGAAGCCTCCCAATTTCCTCCTTCTTCGTAGGTTTTCTTCTTCTTGTTAATTGTTACCAAGCTCTACCTACACAAAAGCTCTCTTATCCAACTTATTTTCTCTTCTTTTGTTTAAAAAAAAATACAAACATAAGCTTTTCCCCTTAAGAAGATGATGGTCGTGTGTGGTAGGGAAAGTTAGGAGGATTGTGCGATTTTGAAGTTTAGAAGTTTTGGAAGCTTGATTAGGTAATAATTGTGTTTTAAGTCATGAATTACTAGTTAATTGCATGGAAATTGTGGATGGAGTATATGGGTGTTTGTGTGTGAATTTCTTGCTTAGATGAATGATAAATGATGTAGAATTGGATGAATGTATAGTAGAAATGTTTTGGAAGTGAAAGTAGGTTTAGAAGAGTATAGGAAAAGGAGGGATATTTGAGTGTGTATTGCTGCCATTTTGTGGACTTTTGTTCAATTGGAGGGTTTATTTTAGTTAGGTTGTTATATTGAATGAATTGAGTGATATAATTGGTGTAGAAATGGTATGGAAGGGATAGGAAATGTGTTAGGGTGAAAATCTGAAATTTGATTTATGCATGTTTCAATGTTTTGGCCATAACTTTTTATATGGTTGTGCAATTGAGATGATTTTTAGCTTGAATTAAACTTGATGTGTTTGGCTACATTTCTTGTGAAGGAGGTGCTGTTCAATTTTGGCTTGAGGAGTTCTAAATTTTGAATTGAAAGTGGTAATGTGTGTAGGGATGAATAGTGCCATTGTAGTTAGGAATTTTTCTAGGTTGATTGAGGTTGATTTTGTTAAGTTGGTCTTCATGAAAGTTGTAGCTCTTCTTGATAGATTTCTATCGCCATAAAATGTGCTATTTTTCGATGTTGGGGTTGCTAGTTATAAGTGCTTGAACTTTGCTTTTGATTTAGGTGAAGGAAAACAGGGCAGCCACAATCATGTGAGAATGTGACCTAGTTAGAGGTAGAATTTGCTTCTAAGTGCTTCATAAGAATTGTAGAATGTGTTATGATCTTTACATTGATATAAAACATGGAATTTTTGGACAGTGGGATAGGAAGTTATGATTTTTAGAAGATTGTGTTACTGTTGAGGATGACACTTATATGGGCAGAAACTTTGATTGAGCATTTGACCCTTTTAGAGGTTGAATTAGCTTTCAAGTTTTTCATGAAAGTTATAGATTGTGTTCTAATCTTTTCATTGATATAAATCTTGGAATTTTTGGCCAATGGAATGGGAAGTTATGATTTTTAGAACATGTGTTTTTGTTTAGGATGACATTTATAGGACAGAAATTTTGATTGAGATTGTGACCCATTTAGAGGTTGAAATTGCTTTTAAGTGCTTCATTAAAGTTGGAGAATGTGTTCTGATCTTTCCATTTATATCAAGCATGGAATTTTTGGCTAATGAAATAGGAAGTTATGATTTTTGTAAAGTTGTGTGATTGGTTAGGATGAGATTTACAGGACAGTAACTTTGATTGAGTTTTTGACACTGTTAGAGGTGAAATTGGTTTTCAAGCCCTTCAAGAAACTTGTAGAGATTTCTGTGATCTTTCCATGGAGGCCAAATTTGTCAATTTTGGACTCCTGAGTGAAAAGTTATGCATGTTAGAAGAAGAGGGGAATTAAGTGGATTTAAAAAAAAAGGCAAAATTGGAAACTCGTCGCTCGCGAGGGCGACGCCTAGCGAGGGCGAGGAGCTGAGTGTGACTCAGCTTCTCCTATTTTTTTTAATTGTTATTTTGTTTTATTTTAATTTTTTATTTCTTATTTTATTCTTTATTGGATCCTTTCTCATTCTTTTGCGAATAACTTTTTCATCCGACCTCAGATTGATTTAATTTTTGAAGCATTGGATTTCTAAAACATTTATTTATCTCTCCATGAAAATTTGTGATTTTTGAGACAAAAATTGAAAGTGATTGATCGAATCAAAGTGAGAGGTCCGAGTGATTATTATTTTTCTGGACAATGTTTGACAATATCCAAACCTTTAGGGATCCGAATTGAGTAATTTTGGTGTCTATAAATTTCTAAATTTTAGGGGACATATTTGATGAAAATTTATGGATTGATACCGGGAATGTCACGAACATGCATTGTACACATTTCCATTCCTGCATATGCTTTATTATACATTTCTGATTGTACAATTTGTAATATATGTGTATTTAAATTGTTATAGAGGCACATTTGGAACGTCAACCCACCGACGTTGCCGAGACTTCCAGGCATTAGCTTCAGAAGTTGTTGGTGAGTAACCTAGACGGTTTCTCTCAATTATTAATTGCTTATAATTCTGCGGTGGATAATGGTGGGTTATGTGTTGCTTGTGATTGTGAATTCCGGACAGAACGTCCGATGACTGTGTATTGGAGAGCTGTGTTATTGAAGTGTTACTTGTATGTGAATTGGAGACCTACCTGCTTATGATTTGAGAAATTGTGGCATATGTGATTGTTTGTGACATATATGGTTAATTGTGACATATGCTAATTGACTGTGGCATATGTATTTCATTCATGTATGCATAATCAGATAATGACAGTTGTGACCGGAGCAGCCACCGATTAGAGTTTAAAACTCAACGTGTGTATCTGAGCCTCGAGCTCAACAGTGATTTAGAGCCTTTGGCTCAACGTTTAATGAGACCTATATGGGACAGTTCAGGCGTTCGGTCACAACACCGAAATAATTGAAAAAAAAAGTGTCACATGAGTATTGCATATGCATTTGATTAAATATGCTTGATTGAGTGACAAGCAAGATGCCTTATGCTTATGTGAAAAATGTGTTAATTTTGATCGATGTGAAGTTGTGAAATAATTGTGATATGTTTGATTATTGTATAAATTGAGTGAACTATCGATGATGGTTGCCTCACTGAGTTCGTAAAACTCACTAAAATTGTAACATTATTTTTCAGGACCAAGAGTAGACTCCTAGCTCTAGAGAGACTTTTCCAGCCGTGTAGCTTGTTTTGGCGAAAGAAGTCATGGCTCATAGGTCGGTCAGCTGGGACTTTTGGATGACCTAGATCATTTTGATCCCTTTTTCCTCTTTTATGTAGTATTTTTATACTAGGTTTTTGAACTGATGTACAGACAGTAAAGAATGAACGAGGTGTAAACTTTTGATTTTGATGAAATGAAATGAAGAAAATTTGGTTTCAAAAAATTTGTGATTTTTACATTGATGTTTTATTATGATGCCATGTGAAGTGATTGTAGTGATCGAACGTAGCTCACCCTTATCGTAGGATATATACCGGAATGACCTGTAGGCGTCCCGGTGTGTACCCTACGGTAAGGGAGCGCTACATATATATAGGTGACATTACAAGAACCAAAGTTTAACTTTATGGACAATCAAATTATAGCTTATCATAGGACCTTTTTGGCAGTTACATGAACTCGATTGGAGGAATTTAATTTTAGTATCTATTTTTTCACAAGACTAGTTATAGTTATTTTTAGAATGGAAAGATAACTTTGTATCGTGACTGTATTTCGATTGAAAATAGAATTTTATGATGTAACCTTTATAATATTAATTACAGTTTAAGTCTCTTCTTACTTCTTTTAATAATGTTGCTATCACAAGAAAATCAAAGTTGAATGACAAACCTTCCATTTTGTAGCACAAGCAATTATACCATATTTATAGATAAAGAATGAAATGAATAATAAATTATGAAATCCCACAGGATCTTGACTTTTTATACTTTGACACTTGCATTAACTACATAAAGGGAAATGACTATCAAGATTGGAGACACTAAAGTTGATAACTTCAAAAAACTACTTGAGTTAATCTATATCAATATTTTTAAGCCTTTTACTTCTCTGGCTATGCTCGACCACAAGTTCTTTATCACTTTGATGGATGATTATTTTTTTATGCTTTTATTGAACTCCTACATGAGAAATCAGATTCTTTGGAAGCCTTAAAAGTAAAAGATGAACTTTAACATGAAAAAAATTTGAAGTGGTTCCTTCTAACAAAGGTGGTGAGTATTATGGTAGATATAATAAGACGAGATGCAATCCTAGACCTTTTGCAAGGCACAGACATGAGTGTGGCATTGACACCCAATACACAATGTCCGACATAATTCACTAAAATGAAGTTTTGGAAAGAAGAAATCGACATTTCTTGACATAGGGCAATGTATGTTAATGAACTCTTCCTTTCCAAAGTTTTATATGCAATGATACTTTGAGAAATCCAATTTATATTTTGAATTAAGTTCCAAGTAACTCTATTCACAAGACTGTTTATGAGTTGTGGTCACTCAATTTGCATCACTATCATGTTTGGAGTTATAAAATAAAAGTGAGATCATAGAATCTGCAATCTAAGAAATTTGCTTCAAAATCTTCAGTTGCTATTATATTGGTTATTATGGAATCAAAAGGTTTTATATTCTACTATCCATTACAGACCACTTTGTTAATGAATTAGATTGAACTATCTATTTTGAACATGACACTAGTACAAGCCAAGGGCCTAGAAAATTGTGATTAAAAAATCCAGTCATTGTTTATTTGTCTATCATTTCTAGTCCAACATCTAGCCTTATAGTTTACTAGAACCCAAAAGTCATTCAAGATGAACGCATTAAGCAGGTAGTATAAGAAGCTCCAAATGTATTCATAAAAGATGTATTTTCATGGAGATAAAAAAGGTTCGTAGATAAGCAATCTTTGGTAATTATATTGTATACTTGTTAGAGCTTAAATATGTTATTGATAATACCTTAAATTTAACTATAAATATGGAAGTCATCTCTAGTCCTCAAATCCAATTCTTTTGAATGAATGATATAAATGATAAGATGAATTGTGTGCAACAAAATGAAGTGTGGAACTTAATACAATTATTAAAAGGTTGTAGGTTTATTTGATGTAAATCAATATTTAAGACCAAGTCATTTGCCAAAGGTCAGGTTAAGAGGTATAAAGCAATATTAGTAGCTAACGGCTATAACCAACAAAAAGAGACATCTCTTGTTTCAACAAAGGACTGTATAAATCATTATGACAATTGTTGCTCATTTTGACCTAAAGTTTAATAAAATGGATGTAAGAACTATAAGTTGAAACAACATGATTTGTAAACATACTATAATTTTGAGTTAGTTGGGAAAAAAATGAACTATAAGCTCGAAAAGTCAATCTACATATTGAAAATAACTTCAAGGCAATGATATCTCAAGTTTGAAGAAATCGTCACCATTAACAACTTAAAGGAAAACATTATTGATCATTGTATATATATGATAATCAGTAAGAGCATAAACATATTTTTGGTTTATATGTCGATGATACCTTATTTATTCTTAATGACATTGATCTATTAATTGAGACAAAAGTAACTATTGTTTGGTCATTTCAACATGAACGATCTCGATAAAGCATCGTATCTTTTGGGTATACAGATTATCCATTATAGGGGTAATGGTGTTATCAGATTATCTTAAAGTACCTACATTAATCATATCTTCAAGATGTTTAATATGTAGTATTGTTCTTCTATAAAGACACTAGTTGTGGAGGGTGAAAAGTTTTCTAAGGCCCAATATACTCAAAATAATATTGAGAGATATCAAATGAAAATAGTCCCTTATTTGATGTATGCTTAACTATAATTTGTCTTGATATTCTCTTTATGGCTGGTGTGATTGGTAGATTCTTAAGCTAACTTGCTCAAAGTAATTAGAAAGCGACTAAGAAAGTCTTAAGGTATCTTTAAGATATCAACGATCTTATGTTAACATGTCGACATACTGGCAATCTTAAAGCAGTTGATTTTAGTAACTCTCCTTATATAGGTTGAGTGAATGATAAGAAATTCACACCCTGATACATCTTTACAATGGCAGGAAGAGTTGTTTCGTACAAAAAATGTCAAATAGACACTTGCAACTTCTTTGGCAATGGATGAGGCTACTTGTAATTCAACATGGCTGCGGAATTTCATTTTAGCATTAAAAGTTATGTACTCCATTTTGAGATCATTGAAATTGTATTATTGTAATTCTACAATTTTATCATTTGTTTCTAAAACCACTATGGGCACTTCTTACTTCAAGCAGACTATCCTTAAGTATTACTTTGTCAAAGAGAAAGTTACAATCTCTCATTACTATCGAACACACACTTTCGAGCAGTATTAACAGACCAACTATTTCAAAGCTTATTTATTTGTGCTTTTCAAGAACATGCCTCCTGTATAGGAATGTTAGCAGCCTGTTTTGTTTTGATAGGAGTTTCCATTCTATGTATGTTTATGAGGATTTCTAGAATTTTGTATAATACATACATATTATAGATGTTTGTCACTATTTATGACATTTTATAACTCTATACTCCAGATGAGTGACAAATTGATTATATTTATTTGATTGAATCTATATTTATATTGCTATGCTTCTAGATTAGTAGCACCTAATTATGTACGATCTATACATCTCATCAGTGTGTTGGTTGTGTGTGATTAGCTTGACTATGCATATTGTTATTGAAGCATTATAATATATGCAATCCAAATGAGAAAATGTTATATTTATTAGGATTAATTACCTTGTCAATTTTTTAATTATAGCCTAAAATTTAAAAAGTAACAATAAAATGCCCAAATTTTAATTTTTTTCAATTCTATCCCGAACTTCAAAAAGTAGCAATAAAATGCTCACATTTTCAATTTTTTTCAATTCTAACTCGACGTTAATATTTCCGTTAAGTTTTCTTACATGATTCTAGAAATCTTAACTACTAATACACGTTAGGCAAAATTAACACAACATGAAAATTAATGAAATGATATCGTTTAATCACATAATTAAAATGATGTTGATGTTTAAAAATGACCTAAATCATATTACGCAGCCTCGACGACCTTACGCTTTAATTTGATTTTTCCCCCTTCGTTTTTAATTTATTCTCTTATGCCCTCACCCTTTGATTTTCATATTACACAACCCCGAGACCCTCACACTAAAGCCATTAGGAGAATAAACTAAAAACGAAAAGCTTACTGGTATAGTATGTTGTAACGGGAGAGTAGTCTAAGGCATTAGAAGAACAAACAAAAAACAAAGGGCTGAGAGTTGAGGGCATCGGGAGAACAACAGATAACGTCGGGCTAGAATTAAAGAAAATTAAAAGTTTTGGCATTTTATTGCTATTTTCTAATATTTGGGGTTTTTTGGTAATTGATCCTATTTATTAATGTAGACTAACATAAAATCTAATGATAATTAATATCTTAATTATGAGTATGTGACATTTAAGCCATTTATGAGAGGGACATTATATTAATAATTATGTTTTAGGGCTTTGGGTTCATTCTCCAATCTTGTCTAAGTCTATCTATTGGGTTTATAGCCCACCACACAATGACATTTTAACCTAATTGATATGTTTTACTCTTAAAGGGTGTTCTGAAGTATGTAAAATAAATAAGTGAATTGGATTTAAAAAACAACCTTCCTATTATGTTCTTGTCTGGCAATAATATTTTGAATAATAATAACTTCTAACAAGTTCCAAAATCTTTAGGAGATAATTTTCTAATCCTATTAATACACATGCTTCAAAGTTATGAAACTTATGTTGATTAACAGTGATATTAAAGCTATTGAGTGTTGAAGAATGTTGATATTGAGCATCAATGTTCATTGTCCAAATTCTAAAATGGAATCAAAGAACTACGTCTTGCAAAGATTAGATGGAGAATTATATTCACTTACATATGTAATGTCAAAGAGTTCCAGGTCAATATCTTTAGGTCAGACAAGACCTAAACCTAAAGCCTGATGAAACACAATCGTGTGCAATATGCCTGTCTAAAAATTAACTCAAAAAGCATAATTAGACAATTTCACAATTGTAAGGCAGCATATATGACTTACAACGTAGAACTTCACGGATCTCAAAGTGCTCCACTTCCGACGCAAAATTTTCAACACTTTAGCCGAATAAAAATAACAAAAAATAAAAAGTAACAATAAAAGTCACAATGGCTCTTGTCGGAGCTCCGATTAGGGAAATTACCAAGCAGTTTAGATTAATTTACTAGTTCCTTGAGTTGGCAAACTTCATTGTTTCATGTCAGCTAGCTGAGTTAAAAGACCAGTCAAGTTCAAGTGGCCGGGAGGTGAAACCCTAGCTTTGGATTAAGCTCCAAGGTGGAGGAATTACTGATGAACGGTGCTAACTAAGACAAAACATAGAGGTAGTGGGCGGGGGTGGCATCTTAAACAGATCTGATCGTAAGAAAATCATCATATTATTGAACGTGATTCTCTCTCAAATTATAATTTTACCCTTTAATTTGTTCGGGTCGGATCTGTTTCTATTTGAGCTCCTTCCAACAACGACAACCGATAGTATTTGACCCACATAATAGCTAATCCAGCTCAGGTCCGGCAACACTCGGAAATGATCAGTATTGGATCTCTGGCAAGGTTTAAGTATTAAACTATTTAGATGCTGTTGCGGTCGAATTTCTTACCGCAATTTGTTACAATTGTCTGTACATTATTTACAATATCTGTGACTGGAGCATAATTAATGATCCACGATTAAAAGGTTCAGGATCTCCTTGGTTTTATTTTAATTTTTAATTTTCTGCTTTTATTTTAAATCTAATAAAAACTTATTAGTTTTGATTTCTGTTTAGGTTGTTTTAGTTTTTATAATTTATGAAAGTAATAAAATTTTATTCCTACTTTCTATTTTATTTTTACAATAGTCTTATTTATTATTAATTAATAAGAATCATTACTAATATAGTTTCATTATTCAATTTAATTTTATAATTTAAAATAAACAATTTTAAGAATGAAATTTTCAAATTTTATATTATTTAATAAATAAAATTTAAATACGCTTAAAATAAATAATTTCCAAATTAGTTTATAAAATATAACTAATAAATAAATATTAGTTTATAAATAAAGTTTACATATTTTTATTATGTATTTAAACAAAAGATAATAATTTTATTAATATTTGCCAATAAATATTGCATAAGAGATTAAAATAATATTCATTTCCTTAATTAATTTGTCCTCTAAGTTTTATTTAATATTTAGTTATTATGAGTAACAAACTATAACATGTTTTTATTTTTATTTAAAATAAAACTAAAATTAAAATCACAAAAAAACCATAAGTGAAAGTAAATGATAACTTGGCATGTTTGCTTTCACTTTGATTTTAATTTTCAATTTTATTTTGAAATTAAGTAAAAAAAGTCTATTTATTTGAGTTTTATTTCTATTTTTAGTTTTAGTTTTCTAACTTTCGTAACTTATAAACATTATAAGAATTATTTTTATTTTTCCTTTATGGTTCTTTTGTTATAATATGATTTATCATCAACTAAATATTTATTATTTAATATTTTATTATTAAATCACTAATAAAATTATGAATAACTTAATTTATATTAATTTCCATAATTTATTTTAATTTAATAATTACTTAATAAAATAATTTAAATTTCAAATAAAATTTATTTTAATGATTAAAACAATTATTATACTATTATATTATATTGATAATTTATTAATAAAATTATTTAAGAGATTAAAATTAATTAGCTAATTAATTTATAAGATTAATCTATCTTTAAATTTTATCTAATATAAATTATTATTAGTAATAAAAATATAATTATTTCAATTTTAATAACCGAAAAGAATTTTAGTTTTGTTTAAAATTAAAAAATTAAAATTAAAAACTAGAATTATAACAAAAAATAAAAATGAAATCAATTAGATCTAGTTATTACTAAATGACCCCTTTCTCAATATCGAACCAATAGCTATTAAGCGGAACTTTATCAATTGTTAAGTTTAAAGTAGCTTGTTGAATGATGCAATGGACACTTTGAATTGGCTTAAGGATAATGTGCTTTGATGAACGAATATTTAAGAGTACATGTTAAAATTTATAATTACAGGTACTGCATTTACAAATTATTATATTAATTACAAATGTAATTGCATAAATTGCCTGAGTAGAGCGAACTATAACTGCAATATTGCATTCGGTTTACAATTTAAAATGTATGTCTCTCTGAAAGATAACACAGGACACTGTTTTTTTTTTTTTAAGGATTAGTGCGGGATTAATCTCTCCGAAGCAGGAACATCTCAAATTAAGAAGGGCTATTGCTGATTCCAGCCTTTCAAAATTTTGTTACATTCCTAAAAGTCAAACTTTCGACCTCTTAATTAAGTGACAAAAGTATGTATCATCTGTTATGTTTATTCGTGCAATTTGGCGAATCATCTTTGTTGTACAGTTTGTCCTGGACAACGCCGCTACGCCAGATAACCAATACCCCAGTGGGCGAGTCGTTCAACATAACCTAAATGCCAAGTTGGATAGCACTAGCTTGGGACCATCCGTCCACTACGGTATGGCCTATGCGAGTCTTCCATTTGCTGCTCTTCTTCTGATGGAGCTCACAGAACTGGGTCGGACAGGACCTCACACCATGTAAGTAGCTATCAGAAGCACATTCCATAAAACGACGAAGAACTATCAGGAGAGCAAGGCCATTGCATCAAACGGCACGTAGTGAGTCCCGACAGGAAGGGACATAATACATCAATAGCGATTCTTTCTTATCAATGAAATGATTGATTATCCTCCACTTCTGCGGCAGGCAGCTCATGTTTATCTTGAGTAATGTTCAAACCAAAATTACAGTTCTATTTCTTTGTCAACCTATCTGGACAAGAACCAATATCGGACTTAATCAGTGTGATATGAAAGTCTCCAGTATGGATCTTGCGGGAATGAAAAATGAGGTAAATCCCAGTCCTTTCTATTTGTCGACTAATGAGGCAACTTGGTACCTTTTGTTCGTCTCGTGATGGGAGTTGCAGAGTCACAGATTGAGGAATCTTTTCACAGAGAGTCGAAGCTGGAATATTTTTTATTTTTTATTAAATTAAATTAAATTGAGTTAAGTTTATTATCATATTAGACATTTGATTAATTTACGTCTTAATTAAATTTATATTGAAAAAAATGTATATCTTTTACCTTATAAAATTATAAGGTATAGTTCGCAACATATCATATGATCTTCCATAAATTATCAAATCCTTCATTTTACCTTTAGGTTCTTTAGTGATTGGTCTTTTACTCATGTTTTAGTTTCATTTTAAAACACTACAAAGTACAAACTAACGATGTGATTTTCGAAATATTTTTCTTTTATTGATTTTATGAATATTAATAACTCAAAATCATTGCAAGTATGTTATAACTGATCATAATTTCTAACAAGACAAAAGATATAGATTTTCTTATAAATTTATTGGTTTCAAATATCTATTAATTAAATACTTAAAATATTTTCTAATATTAAATATTCTCAAATCAATTTTTTTTGAATTTGTATCAAATTATTTTTGGTTCTGTCGGATTTTGGTGGAATTTGGCATTGCTGCTTGGATCCATGGGATTGGCTTATTCTGGTTCGAAGATTCCTGCAAAACAATAAAGGCATGCCGGGGGTTGATTTCCGGTAGGCCCCTCCGACGCTCAAGTCAGTCTTTTGTGAGAGTTTTGGTGGTTGAAAAATAATGGAAAATAGGATTCTTAGAAATTGTACCTTTTCAATGATGAGGTAATGAATTTATATGGCTAATACTTGTAGGAATTAGGTCAATCCTTAAGAGATGGGCTAATTGGCCCATGCGCCGTTTTGAGTATGGGCTTGGGCCTAGCATCACCGACCCAACCAATTTTAAATAAATTACTATTAAATTTTAATTAAAATGGTCATTCATACTTTTCAATACGTACAATAGTAAATAATATGTCATTTCTGTTAAATAATTTGAAATATTTAATATAAGTCAATTTTTTAATTTTAATATTATAAAATGTTAATATATTAAAATAATAAAATATTTTCAAAATGAATAAAATTACACATTTTTTACTTTTTCAATACTTATTTTAATCTTGGAACACATCTCACGTACACACATACGTGGAGTGAGACATTCTTCGAAATCTTAGTCAATAATGAATTTCAAAAGTTAATCGACGTCAGACAAAGATATGAGACTTGCATTGGTCTCCTTCTAGTTGGAGAAATTTTCAAGTAAACCAGCATCAATATTAAGTGTGAAATAGGAGTCAAACATGTAACACGATTTTTTAGGACAGGCGATCAATATGGTTAGGCATATTTGGAAATAAGGTTTCACTATGCTTAAACTTTTTACATGTATATATATCGTAAATAACTTGATAAGTGCTTTGTAAGGGAGAATCGATGGGAGATTAAGAAGGTTGTTGTCATACTTCTCCTTCTATTATTTTCTCACGGTAATAAAATATATTTATCTCCTGGACATAAGTTACATATTGGTTGAATCGCATAAATTATATTTTTGCTTCATTTATTTTCTTCTTATATTTCCTTCATTTGTGTGAAAATTGGTATCAAAACAATTGGTATCACAATAATTGGTATTAAAGCATAGGTTTTACTGTTAAGATGTCTCTTTACAAGTTAGATATTAAGAAATTGAATAGATCGAATAATGTCACCATATAAAAACGTGAAAACGAGGGTAATTCTTATTCAGCAAGAGTGCATAACAATATTAAAAGAAGAAGAGAATTTGGAAGCGTCAAAGAAGGAAGAGATTCTGTCAAAGATGCACAGTGCAATACTATTAGTTATGGGTGACGAGGTCCAAAGAGAATTGATTGATGAAATAATTGTTACTTTATTATAAAAATAACTTTAAAGTGAGTATCATAAGAAATCTCTTATGAATAGTTTATATTAAAAGTAGCATTTGTATACCTAGAAGATGACAAAAACTACACAAGTGAAAGTTTACATTGATAAACAAAAAGTACACAAGTGAAAGTTTACATTAATAATTTTAATTGGACCATTTTTATTTTATAAATATTAGGGCTAAAATTGAGAATGAGGATCAAACCATAATTGTAAGGCCCTAATATATATCTAGGACGTATTATAGCATGTCTAAGGTATATTAAGAAGCGAACATAAAGAATTAAGTACGTTTAAGTATAGCAAGAGACATAATGGTACTTAATGTAAAAGACATAAGTAAATGGGTAATTTGTTAGTTTCAACATGGACATAGATACTTAGACGTGAAATATGTATAGGAATTTTTGATATGTTTGCTTGGATTTTATGAGCATGATTGAGAGTAATTAATAAAAGAAGTATTTCATAAGTAAATGGGATGTTGGTTAAATTGGATGTGTTTTTATGTTGCTTTTGCATGAAAAAATCGAAGTTAGTTGATTTGAAATGTATACCTTGCTGAATGGATAAGTTCCACGGAAAAGTCTTCTATAATTTGGCCATATCTTGGACGATAGACCTCCAAATTAGATAATTCCAATTGGAGATTAAACTAGAAACCTAGGTATAAAACTTTGATGAAGGAACCAAAATTTTATTCTACCTCTAATATTTTTGAATTATGATTTGAAGTTGAGTTTTGGCTGCTATCTTTGTCTTCGAACAACCATTAGTTTTTAGGTAAACTCCCAATATAATTAACCAAATTGCATAAAATTTATGCCATTAGAAAATTAAGACATATGGTAATGAAATTAATTGATAAGGTCACAGGCCAATGTGGGAATTAAAGGAAGAAAAATGACCAATATGCAGTTTTTCTAAAGTTAACATTATGATTGTAAAATATGATCCAATGGGATTGAAACATGTTTCTAAGACTAGAAAATTTATGAAAAAGGCATATGGAGAGGGGAGATAGGGAGCACTTTGAGGATTTAACTTCAGATTTTTCTCCTCTACATTTGACCTTCTTCATCCTATCATTTTTCATATAAGAAATCAAGCAACTCTTAGGTGGAAATTAAGGTAAAAGTTAGGGATTTTCTCTTTACCTTTTCTTGCTTTGCTTATGAAGAACCAAAAGTATAAGGTTGGAAGAGGGATTGAGATGTGTATTTGTGGTGTATCAATTTGGTGAGTCAAACAAAGACAAAAAAGGAAGGAAAGAAAAGGCATTAGAAGAACTACTTTGCCAATTTTAAGGTTTTGGACTTCATTTAGTTAATTTCTATATTTTTGTATGTTTGAATGTGTACAAAGATTCATTTACAAAATGTAACACCTTCTATATGAAACCTGCAACCACCCACACGCATAACAACCTTTCTATACAAACAGTCATGATATACATTTCTATTCATTTATAGGGACTCTTATCACACATCTTTTTGTTCAATGCTATACATATACATATTACAAAATTTCACATCACTTAACATTATCATTGAAAAGTTGTGATAAATCTTTACATTAACATGATAATCCAAAAAGAAAACATAAAATTTCCTTTACTCTTTTAAATATACAATCATCTTAAACCAAAATACATTCCAAAGGTACTTTTACTTCTAGCTTTTGGCCTTGAGCCCCGTAGATGTTTCTTGTATCTCACTCCTATGACTTGGACCTACATGGATTAACACCTGTGCTAAACTTAAAAGTTTAATGGAAAAAACACATAGTTTAGACGACTACTCACAGCAGTCATTCGCTAAGCACACACATTCAAAAATATCCCAACTCATATACCATAAATTCATAATCATAAACCAAACATTGATATTCAATGCTCATGTAAACAATGATGATATACTTAAGAAAAGTACATAATGCAAATATGTTTTAACATATTATCCATATAATGAAAATGCATATTTATAAGCCAAGTTTTGATATTCAAGGCTCATTGATACAAATTATCAATATAAAAGCAAATGCTCATTAATGCGGCCATGCTTTGTTTCTTATTTATAACCATTTACTTTAATTTCTGTGTTAGGCCTACACATTCCGGTTAGTGTGGATAACGGAAGCTGTGGATATATGAAGATATCAAATCTATGGATACCCGACAGTATCAAATTGTGGATACCTAAATGCATCAAATGGTGGATACCTGAATGCATCAGAATGTGGATACTAAAGCATCAAAATGTGGAGACATTATAGTCTTAAAATGAAGACAATATTAGCGTCAAATTATAACAGTGGCACTATAACCCTATAGGCATGCGTATCTATCCATCACCAAAATAATAGAGCAGAGATTGTAACATTTCCTTTAACCATTTTCCAATTTCACAATTCATATATTGACAAGTCATATGATGTACATTTCAAGTTATAAAATTTGTATCTGTGTTCATACATTACCACCATTAGAGGGTGTCAAAATCACACTTGTATAATCATATTATACATATATGAGTAATATATATGCATACAAATCATTTATGTAAACGTAAGTTTTCTTTGGAATATATTATGCTCAATCTTAAATTCCAATGTTCAATTACCCAATTTACATATGGTACGGTCCTATTTCATTTATTTTTGGGTGTTTGAAAAGTTTCATACAGATTCAAAAAGTTTCAAAAAAGATTCGATAAAAATTAGAAACAAAAATAAACTCAAAATAATGCAATTTACGCTAAGTTCATGGTGGTCTAAAAAAAGGTAAACAATTAGTCTAAAAGTAAATCACATGACAAACTCTAGTTCTTCCATTATATACATATAGAAAAAGTTCAAATTAGGTTTTGGGTCTTTTATAAATTTGTTCCCCTATGTCTCTAGGTTCTATAGCAACAACAATGAGACCATTTGAACTTCCCAATATGACATATAAACAAAATATCACAAACTACTCCAAAATAGGGGCAGTAGCAGGTCACCATTGTCGATTCCAATGTCCAATGTCATAAAGCCATAATTAAGTCATATTCTCTTTAGAGATATTTAGTTCTATATCTTAGGTTTCATATGCAACTGAAATCACCTAATTTAGAGGTATGTAGGCTGAGTTATAATTCAAACAATGTGATTGGTTCAAACAAACCTAAGATAGAATTCCATTACATGATATTCTCTTGTCATATACAACCATTTCCATGTAAAGTAACAACAAAATAACATCAATAATCATCCCAAAAGTCATTCCATATCCAGATGAATCTTCATATCCATTCAAACATACACACAAAGAGAAATTAAATTAAGTGTAGTCTCAAACCTTAAAATTGGCAAAGCAGTCCTTGTAATGCCTTTTCTTCTCTTCCTCTTTGGCTTTACTCACCAACTAGAAACACCATACATACACATCTCAATCTCTGTTCCAACCTTATAATTTTAGTTCTCCATAAGGTAAAGGTAAAGAGAAAATTCCTAAATTTTACCTTGATTTTCACCTAAGATTGGCTTGATTTATTACATGAAAAATGATGGGATTCAGAAGGTGAAATGGGGAGGAGAAAAATTTGAATTTAAACCCTAAAATTGTTTTCCATCTCCCTTCTCTGTATGCTTTTTCATGAATATTCTGGTCTCAGAAACATGTTTCAATCCCATTGGACCATATTTTACAATCCTATTGGACCATATGTAACAATCCCATTGGACCACTATTATAATTCTATTAGACCATATGTTACAATTCTATTGGACCATGTGTTACAATTATATTGGACACACACGAGCTTTAATCTCATTGTCACACATGTTTTAATCTAATTGGTCCATATGTTAACTTTAGAAAATTTGCATATTGGTCCTTCTTCTTCCTTTAATTCCCACATTAAACTATGATCTTATCAATTAATTTCATTCCCCTATGTCTTAATTTTCTAGTGGCATAAATTTCATGCAATTTGGTTAATTATATTGGGACTTATACCCCAAAAACTAAAGGTTGTTTGAAAACATAGATAGTAATTAAAACTTAACTTCAAACCAGAATTCAAAAGTCTTAAAGGCAAAATCAAATTTTAGTTCCTTCATCAAAGTTTTCTAGTTATGCATCTAGTTTAATCTCCAATTTGAATTATCTAATTTAGAGATTTATAAGCCAAGATATGGGCAAATTATAGAAGTATGTTTGGTAGAACCTATGCATCTAGGGAGGTACACATCCCAAATCAACTAAATTCGATCTTATCATGCAAAAACAACATAAAAACACATCTAATGTAACCAACAACATCTCGTTTGTTTATGGAATACTTCTTTTATCAATTACCCTCATATCACACTTATAAATGCAAGCAACATATCAAAAATTCCCATACATATTTCACGTCTAAATATGTATGTCCATACTTTAACGAGTAAATTATCCATTTACCCATGTCTTTTATATTAAGTACCATTATGTCTCTTACCATACTTAAATGCACTTAATTTTTTGTCACTTCTTAATAAACCTTAGACATGTTATAATACTTCCAAGATATATGTTGGGGTATTACAATAATTCTTTATATTTCTTACAAATTCATATGAGAATTTTGTTGATATCATATTATATGATAAAGAGACTACTTTTTTCCAGTAATATGAAATATGCTTTACAGTCTAAAGTTTGAAAAACAAAATCTTTTACATATATGAAATGGACCAAATATGGGTTTAATTGTTAATAGAAGAAGGAATAAGGATAATCATATAAAAATAAGACTAAGTTACAATCTAAATTTAAGCATAAAGTTATTAAATACTATAACTATAAAGAACAAAAGGCATCTTAAGAGGGGTTGTTCTTAATTAAAAAATAAAAACAAGAAAGGAAATATATGGAAAAGCGATTACTATTGCAATCCATGAGAGTTTTGATGAAGAGGTTGGAAGGTAATGATGTTTTGAATGCGAGTAATTATGACCTTACAAATTGGTGGGTGATAGATATTGACACGTCTTATCATATGACTTTTAATAAGAATTAGTTCTCTTCTTTTCAAGAATGGAATGGTATTGTCAATTGAGTGACAATGGGAGCATACTATCAAAGGCAGCATTTCACAATTAATTAAAATTCATGTTAAAATTGTTAAAATATTGTTTTTAGTATTTTCCTAAGTTTAAGAAGAATATGATTTCTATAGGTACTCTTGATGATTAAAGGTGTAAATTTTATAGTGATAATGGACAACTTAAGGTGATAAAAGTTGTGTTTATTAAGATAAAAAAATATAGCATACCATATATCTTAATAACAAATATAGTAATAAGATCTATGGGTTATTTTTTAATCTTTAGGGTAGAAGCATAATAGTACTATAGCGTGGTATATGTGGGTGAGTCATCTAGATGAGCAAGAGACAATAAAAATTTATAAGCAGAGTTTATTAAAGGATGACAAACATGAGAAGGTAAAATTATTTAAGTTCCATAAGCTTAATGAAAAGTATAAGATAACTTTCAAGAATATAATATTTGAGAAGCAATACATGTTAAGGCAAACAAATGGAAAGGAAATGTTTGGTTAATAGTGAGAAATATTGGTTCAAAGATGATGCAAATGGCACTAAAACGATTTGGAATAGGTGTTAAAGGGGTTGAAAATCTTAGTTACAAAAGTTGAATAACAATATGAAGAAAGCATTAACACGGTATATTTAAGAATAAAGCAAGATAGATCATCAAATAGCCAAAGAGATATTATTGGAGAGACTTGGTCATACATGCTCTTATCATCAATAATGAGGATGCAACTTTCTTTTAAAAGAATAGGAAAATTATAACGAAAGATATATGAATGATAGCTATAATGTGTTGGGCCTTGTGAGTTTCAATTTTATGTGGAGAACGGTCCAAATTTTATAAAATTTATTTTTGAAATAAAAAGAAAAATATAAAAAACCCTAAAAATATTAATTATGGTTGCTAAACATCAAGTGAAAAAGAAGGAGAGACGATTGTCTTTCTTTGTCAGATATACACACACAATTCTTTCTTCAAATTTCAGCCTGTGTACCTTTTGAATAAAGAGTTGATTGGGTGGCTATTTCTTGTCAAATTTGGATGAGATCTTTTATAAAGATACCTAACATATTGATCTTAAATTTGTAAAATATGATTGCCCACTGGAGTTTTATAACTTATCTAGAACTATCGTGAATGGTAACTCAGTCACTTGTAGTAAATTTGACTGAAATTTTGCATGGGAGTTCTAAACTTAACAATCTTTACTCCTTATGGTGGAATTGACATTTGGTGGTCTCTAGCACACATAGATTTGGTTATATCCGTAGCTTAGATAAGTTGAAATTATTAGCTTTATTTGCTCTTTCATTTTGTTTATCATGTACTAGCGATCTATTATGGTGAAATATGATTTGTTATCATCCTATGATTAAGGATTGAGGACTTTTTAAATTATTTTATGATAATTAAATTTACTTTAGGCCATGGTTTTTTACTCTCATTTAAATTAAAGGGGAGATATTTTCATGTTAAATTATTGTGTCTACTGTTTATTGTTTTATCATTAAAAAGTTTCGATTTGGAGCTTTTTTTCTATCAAAAATGGTATCAGAGCCTTGTTCTACTGGTGAATTATCATTGTGTATAATGGAAGTTAACACAAGTTTAATGATTAATTTAGATGGGGCTAAGTATGCTCTCTAAAAGGGTAAGATGGAGGACCTACTTTATGTGAAGGATTATTATTTGTCTATGCTTGCAATAGAGAAATATGAAAATAAATAAGAATAAGAATAGGTTTTGCTACATCGATAAGTTTGTGAATATGTTATATAACGGGTAGATGATAACATGTTGAAACACATTAGTAGGGAGACATATGCTCAGGCATTTTGGAACAAATTGGAGAAATTGTATGCAATGAAGACAAGGAGTAACAAACTATTCTTGATAAAGCAAATCTTAACCTTGAGATAGAAGGATGGAAATTCAATGGTACACCTTTTGATCACCTTCTAAGTGATTCTTAGTCAACTCTCTTCTATGGAAATGATATTTGATGAAGAAGCTAAAGGTTTGTGTTTTCTTAGCACCTTAAATCTTGGGAGACTTTTTTCCTCAACTAACATTGCAACTGATGGAATAATGTTTATGGATCTTGCTAAGGGTGGCATTTTAAATAAGGAGATGAGAAGGAAACCACATGTTTCTTCTTTATGTCTAAAAGCTATAATTATAGAATCATGTGGGGGAAGAAAAAGCATATTTACCAAAAATAGAGATCACAGTAAAAGCAATTTAAAGAAAATGTATAAAGATTTTGAGTTCCATGTCTTTGGGAAGAAAGGGCATTTCAAGAAATATTATTACAAATGGAAGAAAGAAAACAAGGAGAATAAGGGGAAAGAAA
Source organism: Erythroxylum novogranatense (assembly GCA_029891385.1). NCBI lineage: Eukaryota > Viridiplantae > Streptophyta > Magnoliopsida > Malpighiales > Erythroxylaceae > Erythroxylum > Erythroxylum novogranatense. The sequence goes on from CM057226.1 coordinate 88,147,040, forward strand.
AGAAAGTGAACCCAAGTGCAAATGATAATACAGTCAATGTCACTCCTAAAGATCTCATGTTAGTTTAAAAGCTTAATACCATTAATTCTATATACTGGTTGGGTGATACACAGTTGTGCTTTAATTCATGTCACAGTTAGAAGAGATACATTTATATCCTACATGCATGGTGACTTTAGTGATGTTAAAATAGGAAATTGAGGTATGACTAAATATGTAGGCATTAAAGGTGTGAGTTTAGTGACTTTTAATGGGTCTAAGTCAATTCCTAAGCATGTCAAGCATATTCTAGATATTCAACTCAGTTTTCTTTTTCTTTTTTTGGTAAGCTTTGTGATGATAGATTTGATAGAAAATAAAATTCGAAGCTCTTTAAAGGATCCATAATTATAGCTAAAGGTAAGAATTGTTCAACTTTATAGTTGACTCAAGCCAAGATATTTAAAGATGTTGTCAATATAGCTGAATCAGGTCATAAATTGATTTATGACATAAACAACTATGTCAATGAGTGAGAATGGAATTGCAATTTTAGCCAAAAGGAATTTGATATCTGGGATAAACGAAGCAAATTTGAAAAAGTATAATCATTTTCTAGTGTAAAAACAAAACAAAATATCCTTCCTATTAAGTAGAAGACCTAAGGTACTAGAATTAGTGCATTTTAATTTTGCGATCTTATGAAAACTATATCTCTTAGAGGTACTTATTACTTTGTGACTTTTATAGATGATCATTCTAGGAAAATTTGGGTTTACACCTTGAGATTGAAAAATCAAGTCTTATATACTTTAAAGTAGTTTCAAGCCTCAATTGAGTGAGAAACTAGAAATAAATTTACACGTGAACAAATTGATAATGGTAATGAGTACCTAGGACCATTTAATGCCTATTGTAAAAAAAAGGGAATCAGACATCAAAAGACATCCCTAAAGACACCACAGTTCAATGGTTTAGCTGAGAGGATGAATAGAACATTGGTTGAAACTGTTATATGTATGCTTTCACTATTAGGTTACCAAAGTTTTCTAGGTTAATTCCTTGAGCACTATATCTCATGTCATTAATATCACACCATGTATTCCTTTGCAATTCTAGGTAATAAATAAAATTTGGTCTAGAAAAAATATAATCTATGTTCATTTACATGTTTTTGATTGCAAAGATTTTTTCTATATTCCTAAAGATAAAAAGAAAAAGACTCGATATAAAGACTAGACAATGCGTTTTTTTTTTTTTTTTTGCTATAGTCAATATGAGTATGGCTATAGGTTATATGATCCAACTAGCAAAAGGATAGTTAAAAGTAGAGACAGTTTATGGAGGATCAAAATATGATAGACCTCAATAAAGAAGAGAAATCAGTGGCTCATAGTAGTTGTATGCTAAGTGATTTTCATATAGTTCTCATACACCAAGAGAGGAATAAGATGCAAATGATGCCCATAATAATCAACAAGATGTTGATGTTGATATTCCTATAGAGGAAGTAGAACCCGATAATGTTGAAATGGAACAATCAGTAGAGGAGATTCTTGGAAACATATTAAAAAGGTCCACTAGAACTTATTTGCCCTTTATTAGAGACTTTGTAAGTGAATATGTCTTACTAATTGATGCAAGAGAATCAGAGTGATGAGGAAGCTAAGAAAGATTGGCATAAGGACAAGTGGACTGAGGAATTGCTAGATAAGATGTCATAGTTGCATAACAACCATACCTTTGAGTTTGTTAAATTACCATAAGGTAGGAAAAAATGAGTGTTCATAATTAAATATGAGGAGCACAAACCAAGGTCGAGGTACAAGTTATAAGGTACAAGGCAGGATTTGTTATTAAAGGGTTTGGACATAACAAATGTATTGATTTTAAGGAATTTTTTCTCTTGTAATTAAGATAGCCTCTATTAGTGCACTACATGATTTAGAAGTCAATCTTGACTTGGGAATTGAGCAAATGGACATGAAGACAACCTTTTTTTATAGTGATTTGGATGAAGAAATCTATATGAAGCAGCTAGAGGAGTTTAAAGGGAAAGGGAAACAAGGTTATATTTGTAAAAATGAAGAAAATTCTTTATGGGTTAAAGCAGGCTCTAAGATAATAGTATAAAAAGCTTGAATTAGTCTTTAAAAAGTATGGTTATATGAAGACTAATTTAGAAAATTGTGTGTTTTTATGCAAATGTTTTTTATGATGATTTCATTATCCTCTTACTTTATATAGAGGATATTTTTATTATTGGAAAGAATGTTTGCAATATAAATGACTTAAAGAAATAGTTGCATAAGTCTTTTGTCATGAAGGACCTGGGTGTTTAAAGAATTTGTTAAGAATTTCTATCACTTGGGATAGATAAGCAAAGAAGTTGTACTTGTCACAATAAAAATACATTCAAAAGGTACTTTGAAGATTTTGCATGGACAAGGCCAATAAGGTAAGTAGTACTCTTCCTCCTTGCTTCAAATTGAGTAACAAGTAATGCCCCACTACCAATGTAAAAAAGGAAGAAATGAAGAAAATCCCTTATGCTTCAACGGTTGGGAGCTTCCAGTATGTGCTAGACGTGACATTGATTATATATGTAGTAGGTATAATGAGTTGTTACCTTTTTAATCATGGTAAAGAGCATTATAATGTTGTGAAGTGGAGTATGAGATATTTGTGTGGTACATTTGACATGAAACTCTCTTTTGGTGGTTATAAACCTATTTTTAGTAGGCTTTATAGATGCTAACATGGCTAGAGATGTTGATTCTCACAAGTCTACTTTTGGGTATCTTATTAATTTTGCAAGGGGAGCTATATCATGACAACTTAGACTATAAAAGTGTGTTGTTCTCTCAACAACTAAGACAAAATTTATTGTAGCTACTAAGGCTTATAAGGAGTTACTTAGATCAAAAGGTTTCTCCAAGAACTTGGTTTTCATCAAGAAATGTATGTTATATTATGTGATAATGAGAATTTAATTCATCTTGGTAAGAATTCCTATTTCAACTCAAGGTCTAAGCATATTGATACAAGTTACAATTAGACATGTGAAGTGTCAGATGCTAAGCTGTTATGTCTTGAGAAAGTTCATAGTAAGGATAATATTAGTATTGACATGCTGACGAAAGCATTACTAAGGGAAAAAATTGAGACCTATAGATTGATTACCCTTATATATAGTTGTGAAAGGAGTTTATGTGGCTTTTTAGGTTTCACTTCTATTTGGAGAATGGCCTAAATTTTATAAATTTTAATTTTGAAATTAAAAAACCTAAAAAATTAGTGATTGCCACTACACACTAAGTGAAAAAGAGGGAGTGCAGTTGTTTTTCTTTGTGGGATATACATACACAATTCTTTCTTTAAATTTTAACACGTGTACCTTTTGATTAGAGAAACCATTAAGTGGCTATTTCTAGTCAAATTTAGTTGAATTTTTTTGTGAAGATACCTGATATGTTGCTCTTGATTTTATATGGTTTAATTGGCTATTGGAGTTATGTAACTTGTCTATAACTTTTGTGAGCAGTAGTACACTCATATATAAGAGCTCCATCTACACAGTCTTAATCAACTGGATGATCAAATAGCTATTTGTTCTCCGATTAGGCTAAAATTTTGTGTGGGATTTCTGCACTCATCAATCTTTATTTTCTATATGGAATTGACATTTGTTGGTCTCTATTATACATAGATTTGGTTGTTTTTGTTGTCTAGATAAGTTGAAATAATTAGCTCCATTTGATCTTCCATTATATGTATTAGGTACTAGTGATCTATTAGGGTGAAATATGATTTGTTATCATCTTATGATTGAACAATAAAACTAGCTAGACTATTGTAATCATTTTGGTGATAGTGAGATTTTTTTACTCTCACTCACATTGAAAAGGAGAATTTTTTTTACGTGAAATTATTGTGTTTACTGTTTATTGTTTTATTATTAGGAAGTTTTAATTTGAAGCTTCTTTTCTGTCACGGTGAAAGATGTAAGATTTCACAAAATAAAAAATTGATTGCATTTGATCAATTCTTAATTAAAAAAAAGGTTTATGCTTTAGAAGAAGCAACTGACATACTGATAAACTCATTGCTCACAGAGAGATACAATTATAGGTTGAATTTGGTCAATACTCACATAATTTGAAACTCTTAAAGGTTAAAGGAATTTATGGTAGGAAGTGATTGGAGAGACTGAAAATTTTGTGGTGAAAAATTATAAAAAAATTCTTTAAAAAATTAAGAAATTGAGAAAGTGTCACATTTTTCCTTGTCTTTTTCACAATAATAAAAAAATTATCCCATTACACGAACCTAAAGTACATATTGACCAAACCACTTAACTATATATATTTTTTTAGTTTACTACTTCCGCTCACGCGTCATCTATAATTCGTTTCAATAGCATATTCAATACACTCATACATCTGCCTTTTGGGAGAGAGAAACTAATGAACACTGGTCTCGGTCTCAACAGAGACCGACGGAGACTAGATTGGACTGACAGAACTGCCTGAATAGTTGAGGATGAGAATCTCTCGTCGTTTTGTTTTATATTGCCCGCTCCAAATCAAAAAATGGTCAACTAACTCTCAGACGGGCATTGTGCTCTTTGTAGAGCTAGTTCTAACTTGGCTTATGCTTTGTCTACTTCAGTAATAATTTATGGTATTGAATTTGAATCCCCTTGAAAATGATTTGGGGGTGAATTTTTTATTTTTCTTAATTTCTTAAATTTGGCATATTCTACCTACGTTTAATCGATTTAGACTTATGAATCAATGCAAACTGACCAATACCACCCTACCACTGAACTTGGAAAAAGCACACTCAATCATTTCAGTTTACTGTAGTTTTCCGTACCAAAAATGTTAACTTTACTTTGTATGTGCATTATTTGAAGATAAATAAGATATACAGTACTCTCAAAGTAACTAATAATAAAATTTAGTAATGTAATTTTAAGGGGTTATTAAATGATTTCAATTTTGAGTAGTTGGAAAAGAAAAGGATACATAATACCTATTGAAATGAAATTGACTGCAACGTTACTGCCGTAGTTAACAAAAAAATGTCTAAAAGCCGCTAACCACTTCATTTCTATTTTTTTTTTAGTTAAGAAATTCCAAGTGCTTTGGTCAAGCACCGAGAGCAATCTACGGTAAGATATTCAATAATTAGCATATGCTCCTGTTCATGACATTGAAAACTGAAAGAATCCCACTAATTTCGTTATCTTTAAGGTCACGGTCATTTCAATGTGTTTGATTGTTTGAAAAGGATAATTGTGCTTTTTTATTGGTCACGCAACAACAAAATATTTGTATTAGCATGTAAGATACATAAGCTTACAAAATTTTGTTCGGTCGTATTCTTTTCATGTAGGCAGGTGTACAAGAGCTAACCAATTTACTATCACATTCTTAGTTTTATCTCGAGAAAATTGAGATATATATAGACTAGGAGGGGAAATTTAAGTGTTAATATAAGATTTATCAATACTAATGCTTTAAAGTTTAAAATTGTGTTAAAATATTATTAACAATTAATACACTCAGTATGCAATACTTTCTATTTTGTGAGAATATAGAAAGAGTTAAAATATATGCAACATTTTTTTATTTTTATAAAAAATATGTGCATAATTTTAACATCTGATCATAACCTGTGACTTTATGATCACAAATTAAGGAGGAATTACAAAAAAAAAAAACATTTGCATAACTTGAATCTTTAGTCGTAACCTTTAACCTTATGATCGTAAAAGAGAAATTAATTGTTGCCGTAATTTATGCTTAGTACAATTTTAATGTTTATAATCATGTCATCATTGTCTGCAATTATCACTATAAACCAACATCTAACGAATGTAATTCATATACGAATGGTAAGATTTAATCCATACAAACAATAATCTCCATGTTGATGGACGGTGATTGACAAATGATTCCGCATATTTGAGACATGTAGACCCCTCTAATTCCTCCATACTTCGGTCCATCTCTTTCCGCTACTCTTCATTGCTTCTTTACCATTCACACGCTCCATGGTTATAAAGAAGATGACTAGTTCACATTGCCCGACATTGACTGTGGAATTAACAATCCTCAACTGAAGCTTTACTGGCAGAGGACATTGTAAGGGTTACATCCAAGGAGAGATTTGACTTTGTCTTATGTTATCGGCTGTTAGGTAAAACAGTGTAGTGCATCCCAATTAGAGCATGTCTTGAGGTTCAAATCCTCTTTGCAGTCTGCCTTTAGTCTTTTCCACACCTTAGTCGTGGGATTCCTCGTCAACCTATCTGTGTTGGTCTAATCAATTTTTTCTTTTTTAGGTCTATATTAGAATTTACAATAAGCCTACAAGTCCACACGAAAAAAAAAAGTTAGACTACATATAAGTCTAAGTGAAATTTCATCTTAAAACCAATTGGTGATAGGTAGAATAGTCTACTAAACTTATATACTAGTCTTCTTTCTTCTATTTCTTCAATATGGGACAAACTTCCACTTTACAGTTCAACAGTCTAAGATTTTCTTCTCCCAAATAACCAATGTAAGAAAAGAGTTGAAAGAAATTTATCAAGGCTCACTCCAGAAAAAGAAGATATATGAATTGGAGGGTACTGTTCTGATTAATTATTTTCTTTTATTAAGACAAAAAGAATTGTACTCATTCATATGCAGCCACTAACTCCTTTTCTTTCTGACTATATTATAAATGAAATAATTAGAAGAATCATAGTTTCTCTTGCTGAATATCAATTTTGTTTAGAGAATTATAGAAGATGATCACTACGTAATGAGCAAAATTCCATTCACTAGCCTCTGAAAACTACCCACCACAAGCTTCCAAATCCAAAAGCGATTGTTTTTCCCTGATTAGATTAAAGGTGACTGCTTTAACAGTATTATCTATACTAAAGCTCCACGTCCTCTATCATCTATTCCTTTACACACGGAAACGTACCGCCCAACAAGGCTTGCTCATCTGAGCGTACATAGACGAGTCATGTTTCCACCTACATATCCTCTCTTTCTCTTACGCTGATCGATTGCATACACATTCTTGTACATGTAACAAAATCTACTTTCTTGCTTTCTTTAGCTTTCCCACTAAATCAAAGAAAAGGTTCACCATTGCTTTTCTTGTTTTTGGGTTTTCTAGATCCACAAGTAGTAAAGATGATTCAAGAGCTCTTTGGAGGTGCTGGTTTAATTGGAGGAGAGAAGAAATTTCCAACCATTTTAGAGGGCACACCTTCTCCATCTTCTTCTTGTTCTTCAACAAGCACCACAACTCCTACTACTGCTGCAACTTCTTCAACTGTAGAGAACTTGAGATGTCCACGATGTGATTCTACAAACACCAAGTTCTGCTACTACAACAACTACAATCTCACTCAGCCGCGTCATTTCTGCAGAACTTGTCGCCGTTATTGGACCAAAGGTGGTGCTCTTAGGAATGTTCCTATCGGGGGTGGCTGCAGAAAGAACAGAAGCGCAAGTTTTTCTGCATCAGCTGGCAAGCCGAGTATTAGCAAGATGAAAAATTTGGCATCTGAGATTGGAAGATCAGGTTTTGCAAATGAGTTTGCCCATGAGGTTTCATTTAGCCCAATAATGTGGTCTGCGCCACAAGATTCTAACATTTTAGCCCTTCTTAGAGGCAACCAAAACCACAACCCTAACCCTGGTGCACTCTCTAGTTCTATTTCTGTGAAAAAGGAAGGGGCTATAATTGGCACCCACCTGATAACTGAACCAACGTCAGTCGCAACAGGCGAGCCAAATTATCGAACTCTGTGCCAGGATCCTCTCGGCCAAATCCCTTCTCTCGGCCTTTCCAACCCTTTTGGGAAAAACTGTCAAAACCAAGCTCAACCACACCAAAATGGTTTCTTAGTTGATGAAGCTCAAGACTCGGGCCTACGACAACTGTATCAAAGGCTCACATTTTCAGCTAATTATTATGCTGAAAACTCACCTGTAATTCTAGGCAATGCAGCTTCTTCATCGACTTCAGCATCTTCAGCGGTATTGGAGTCCGCTCCTGTGGATGGAGGTGAAGGTGTACTGGGTAACTGGAATCCGGCTTTTTCATGGTCTGATTTTCAAAACTGATGGTGCATATGCTTTGCGTTATATTTCTTTGGTTTCAACTTTCAATCTTTTTTTCATTTTCTAGGATTTTTACATTGGGTTGTGGTATATCGCTATGCTGGTAGGATCACGTTTTTTTTTCTCTGCTCTAGTTAATTACTTATGGGGTGTTTTTAAGGTGTGTTGGATGTACCATGTACCAAGTACCAAGGATCAAGTAGTGAATAAAGTATTATGTCAATTATTACAATAAATTGCTAGTCATCTCCAATGTAACCAGCCATAGTTCTCTTTGTTTATCATCAGGAACAGTCACAAAACCTCCGGAACTAAACTTTTTAAGGTTGGCTGTTGGCACTAGAAGGCTATCATGTTCTTTCAAGAAACATAAGAAAAGACTGTCAAATTAATCTGAATTCTGATGAGGGAAAATTTCTCATTATCTTTTCCCTCATTGAGCCATTAAGATTAACCCTTCTCTTAGGTCTAGAGTGTACACGGTGGTGGTGGTGGTGGTGGTCGCCGAGTGACATATACATGAAGAGAATATAAATGGGTATGTGTTAAAAAGCAGCCTTTGGGGAACAGTCTATCAGAAACAGCAAATTGATTCTGACAATGGTTTGGAAAGAATGATTCCTCTCTGCAGCTTTATTTATCAAACTCTCAAAGGCTGCCCACTTCTTTTTTCTACTCTCTTCCCTTTTGATATAAAATAAACGCTACAACGTTTATCCAACTTCATTAGGTTCTGAGATTCTTCAGATCGATCTTCATTAGGAACTCAATTAGATTTGGCTCAATTTGCTCGATACGGAATTTCGAATTAGGCGACCAAAAACTTGCCCAAACTTTGATTAGTCCAATTCTCGTCCATTTGCTTGACCTGACCCATCATCAATCCCTTTGCCATTATGGCTTTGAGCTCTCCGATAGAGGAAAAGTCACTAATTTCTAAATCATCTAAGCTTCCCAATCCCCCTCTTTCCTAGAACAACTTGATTATACTTATTTATTCTAGTTCTACGCATCATCCGATTGAGTAAAAAATCAATCAAACTAAAAATTAAGGAAAAAAATTAAAGAAAAGAAAGAGAAACTACTAATAAGAGACATATATCCGAGAGAACATAAGAATAATAAATCAACAATTCAATAATTAAAAAAACCAAAATACAGCTTCAAATAAGTCTGAGATATTCAGAAATTCTTTAACAAGAATGGACATATGAGGTCGAATTATGACAAAAGAAAAGAAGGAAGAAACGAGTGGCCAACCAGAGAGAAATAGAGGAGAAGATTGAAGCGTTATTATATATATATAAAAGACAAATCGATCTGTAAAGTCCTGAGTATGTACTTAATCCAAATTTCAAAAATTTTGACAAAAAAGTCTAAATATGATTTGAAATTAATTAATTTGGATTGAGTTTGTTAACTACAAATTGGACTAGATTAGGTTTGAGTTGAGTTCAGACTATTTTACCTAGCCTATCTAGAACCAAAACCTTTTTTTTTTCATAAAGTAATCCGAAAATAACTCAACTAATCAAACTTCTGGCCTTCTTGAAATTTCTTCTTTTTTCGTTTTTTACAGTGCCTCTAAACGTGCCCATTTATCAAAAATTAGAGAAGCAAAATGACAGAGAATGCCCTAGAGAACAAAAACATAAAGAAACAAACACAAAAAGAAAATCATAATGGCTTCAAGATCATTTGATATGAGAATCAAAACCAAAGAGAGAGCTAGAAGAAATAGAAGAAATGGTACATTAACATTATTTTGTTAATGTACAAAATAATGTTATTTTGTACATTAACAAAATTACATTATTTTAAGTTTTACGAAGCATTTAGACTTCAATTAATTTAATGTGAAGGTGCATTTCTTCGTTCCTTATGCCTCCAGTTTAGTCTTTTCATTATAAACTAAAATTTTAGACATGCCAAACTACAGCTAATGTTGGATCAAAATCGTACGTATTATGGAATAAGTGAAATAATTAATAATTTTAATAAATTAATTTAAAATAATAATTATAAAATAATTTTTAAGAGAAAAACATTATTCATATTTTTGTTAAAAATTTTCATAAAAGTCGACTATAAGATAATTCAAAATTCATAAAACAAAGAAACATTATTCTAACTTAGATATAACTAGAATTTAACTTCAATTAATTTAAATATCTTACATTTGATTATAGAAACTTATTAAATTTTACATTTAAGTTCAACTTAATTTAATTTATCTTTTAAAACTTTATATGTGACCTATTAGATTTATGGTATGCTAGCAATAATTATAAATTTTGATTACAATTCATAATTAAAATTATTTTAGATTTGTATTTATTCTAATAAAATAGTTTATGATCATTAACTAAGATTGATATCTATAGCAACATATCAAGACCCTTTAAATATCATAAACATTAAAGTGGTTTGAATTAATATATTTATGCACAATTATAATGAATAATTTAATCTTTTATTTATTTAATGTTCCAACTGAATATATAATGTAGAGCTAATTTCCAAACTCTATTAAAATATAATCATATTTGTTCTTGCAAATTATTTTGATTTATAATTGATATTTATTGTACCTAGAGGATTCCCAATTACTAATTAAGAATAGTAAATTTTTCTTTCATTACTTTAAAGTGATAAATTTTTTATTAAATTACTCAACTATTTTCATAAAATTCATAATATATCTTGGTATTACTAATCATGCTATCCTAAATAGAAGATATTGATGTTTCATAGTTTTATCCTAATTTTTAGCATTTAAATCCTCGACAATCTTATAAAGTAAACAAAATTTTTTAATTGATAAAATTAGGCTGACCAAATTTTGTAATTGATAGATTTAGATCACGTTATTATAATCAAGTTAAAATTTTGGTGAAATGGATTGGCATGATTATAGGTGTGGCTACGTTTAGTGATAATTGTAACTTAGAGACTTCGAATATGTTAGAGAAAAACGTATTAAAAGTTGTTTGAATCTTATCTTGGCCAAATCTAAGTGGAAATCAATGAAGTTTTAATTTGTGGGATCTAACGAATCATAAAAATTTATTTCCACGTGGGATTAAAGTGGCTATAAATATAGCTAAATGAAGAGCAAGGCGTCAAATTTTCTAGCTAAAAATTCCAAATTTTCATAAAGTCTTCTTTCCACTCTTTAGTAGATATTAGATTAGTTATTCTTCATTAGATGTTAGTAGTAGTTATAGCCATTATTGGATAGTTCTTTTTTAATGGAAGAGGAAGCCTTTTGGAACTTTGAAGATTGTAAGACAATTGAGTCTTAATGTGAAGTGTTTAAATTATTCATTTATTTCACTGCTTTTTCGTGTTTTTTATTGATTTCTAATATATGCAATTAGTTTATTAATTCAAACAATCATTTTCTAGATTAAAGTTTTAATACATAGACATTCAATTCTTTAATCATTTGTAACAACTAGAAGTTTTAGTTTGCTTCATAAAATATTATTAATTTTACAAAAGTATGCAACTAAATTAAATGCAATCAAGAATATTGTGTTGTCTTGGTTCAATGATCTTTCTTTTATTAAATATATTGTTTAATTAAATTTTAGATTGTATTTAAGATTGTTAAACAGTAAGGGTTAATTGAATTACATGTTTTAATTATCTAATCATAAAAAGACAAGTATTTAATATCACTTTGAATATATGGTTAATGAAATAATTATTTTGTACCGATGATCAATTGGGGTCCCAAAGTTGGAAGCAACTATAAACTAAGGTTCGTTTTAATGGTAATTTTCATTTTATTATTTCCTTTATTTTCTTTGTTATAAAATTTCATATTATTAGAACCCTATTTTATTAAATATATATTTTCTTTTGTAACGATTAACAAACTAGAATTACTTGTGAGATCGACTCCTAGTTTCGTATATTACAATTGTTTTTATTACAGAAATTTAAAATTCTATTTAGGGTGCATGTGATAATTCCTCCAAAATTTGGCATCTTTGCTAGGGAATTCCAAGTTTGTATGTTTGTTATGAGATTTTTGAAGTAAACTAATTTACAATATAATCTAAAGATCCAAAAGATTTGAAAAAAGCTAACGAAAGAAACAAAAAATTGGAAGCATTGCAACACTCCAATTAATGAAACAAAAGAAAAACATGTGAACAATAGAGTGCTACGAGAACTTGTTAGACCAAATTTGAACTAAAAATCTCACTTTCTAACTTCTCTTACTCTCAATGCAAATGTCACTTTTGAATTGAATTCTGGTTTAATTCATTTGTCGCTAACTTTTTGCAGTACTGTAGGTGAGGATCTATATAAACATCTTTAAGAGTTCCATATTGTATGTACAAGAATGAAGCCTAATGGTGTTACTAAATATCAATCAAATTGTAAGCTTTCCTATTTTATTTGAAAGACAATGCATAAAATTATTTATATTACTTGCCACTAACTAGTACAACCACGTGGAATGAAATGAAGAAGTAATTTTCAAAAAAATATTTATAACTTTAAGGGTAGTTAACATTCAGAAAGAAATTTGTGGCATTCAGCAACACATTAGAGAATCTTTGTACGAGTCTTGGGAGTGTTTCACCAAATTAACAAACATCTCTTTATTCAATATTTTAATGAAGGACTTCTAACAACTTAAAGGAGTATTGTCGACGTTGCTAGTAGAAGAACAATTATTGATAAAACACCAAATGAGGCTCGCATATCGATCGCTAATATGGCATCCAATTCCCAATAACTTAGTGTTATGATAAAACACTTAACTCAACAAGTTATCAATGTAAATGTTTTTTCCCTTGAAAAATGTGTGGATGAGCTTATTGCACTTATTTTTCAATTGTTTATTGAAAAAAATGGAAGCGACAAAGGCTTACGAAATATGTTCAAAAGTAAGACACATAACTGATATATGTCTAACATTACAGGATGATTCTATAGAATAAGTAAGTGTAGTAGGAGGTTTTTCATGATAACCTCATTGGCAATATAACTAACATTTAAGCACCTACAATCTCATTTGGAGAGACCATCTAAATTTCTGATATGGTAATGTTCCAACAAATTAACCAGCAACTAATTTTCAATAATATAGGCAACGTCATCCTCCAAGGCAACCACAACAAGCCTAAATATCTGATTCAAGTATATTTCTTGAGGATATTGATAAAACATTAGCTAACAATATTATCAATTTTCAAAAAGAGACAAAAAAAGTATCCATAATTTGGAAAATAAAATGGGTTAGTTAGCCACTGCGATTAGTCACTTAGAATCTCAAGGTTCAAATAAATTACTGAATTTAGTAGAGTTCCAATGTTATCACATCGTAAAGTAGAAAACAAATGAAGTAGCCCATAAAAGCTCTAACTTCATCAAATTTACATACAGAAGGAAAAAAAACATATTGAGATGAACGAAACCATGCCCATGCCTAAGGGTGAGTCACCTACTTCTCTTTTAGATATAGTTCATCTTTTTCTAGCCGTGTTGAACAGCTAGAAGTTAGAAAGAGATGTTGACTTATATGAGACATTCTAGAAATGTGAGAGAAATATTCCCCTTTTTGATATAATTAAGCATGTTCATATATATGCTAAATTCTTTAATGAACTGTGTATGGTGACAAGAAAATAAAAATCAAAAGTGGTTGAAAAAGTAAGGCTAGGAAGGAATGTTTATGTTGTCATTTGTAAAACCCTTATGGAGAGGATCTAGGTATGTTTTCTATACCATGCACTATTGGTGGTTCTAAGGTAGAAAATGCCATATCAGTTATAGGTGAGTCCATTAATTTCATGCCTTATTATATGTATTTATCACTTAATTTAGGACCACCAGAAAAGAAGGGATTGGTAATTCAATTAGCAAATAGGTACAATGCATATCCTAAAGGGGTAGCAGAGGATGTTCTTGTCCATGTTAATGATAAGTTTATTTTTTCCACTGCCTTTTATGTTTTGGATATGAAAAAATGATGACCAAACAACACCAATTTTGTTAAGAATACCGTTTTTAAAAATAACCAAAACAAAAGTTAATGTCAGCAAAGGTATTTTGACAATGGAGTTTGGTAAGGATAATATTCAGTTTAATATCTATAATACAATGAAATATCCTGAAAATGATTTCCTATTTTTGTAGTTCATTTTTTGGATTTATTAGTAAAAAATTAGTTTGAAATTAATAGGAAAGATGAGCTACAGATAGTTATAATGGAAAGCCTTTTTAAGGATGAAGACACTAATGCTATCCTTAATTTTTGTTTGTAGGTGTGTATGGAATCCATGGACAATTTTTCAGGAAGGATACCCACACTTAGTGACCAACTCTCCCCTTTAATTGTGCAGGCACCAAAATTGGGGTTACAACCATTGCCAAAACAATTAAAATATATGTTCCTTAGAGAGGGAGACACTACTAGTGATAATCTCAAGTAAGCTAATCTTTACATGTGAGGAAAAGTTAGTAGAGGTTTTGAAAAACATTTAAAATGGCAATTGAATAAGTGATGGCAGATATTAAAGGTATTAGCCATTTTACTTATATGCATATGAATCTCTTAGAAGATGGAGCTAAATCCACAAGGCAACTACAAAAAGGTTAAACCCATTAATGATGAAGGTAGTAAAGAAAGAAATTTTGAAGCTACTCCAGGCTGGAATAATCTACCTAATTTTAGATAGTGAGTGGGCTAGCCTCTTATTAGTAGTTCCAAAGAAAATTGGAGTTACAATTGTTACCAATTAAGAGGGAGACTTAGTTCTTAATAGAGTCCAAAATGGATGGTGAGTTTGTATGATTATAGGAAATTAAATTCGTTGAATTAAAAGGACCATTTTCCTCTCTCATTTATTAATTAGATGTTAGAAAGATTACTTGATAAAGCATTTTAACTATTTTTAATGGTTTTTTAAAGATATTTTCATATTGCAATTACTTCGAAGGATCAAGAGAAAACAACTTTCACTTGTCTTTCTGAAACTTTTGCATATAGATGAATGCCTTTCAACACTTATAATGTATTGACTACTCTACAAAGGTGTATAGTGATTATTAATGTTTTATGAATGATTCTTTTCTTCATGAAAATCATTTTGATGAGTGTTTGCATAATTTAAGATTAATTCTACAAAGATATATGGAGACTAACCTTGTTCTTAATTTCAAAAAATACCATGTTATAGTTGAACAAAGTATAATCTTGGTTTAAGTTGTTTCTTCTAGCAAAATTGAAGTAGATAAGGCCAAATTGGATGTTATTTAATCTTTGCCTCACCCTGTTAGTATGTGGGAAGTTTGCTCATTTCATATAGGTTTATATCAAAGCTTCATCAAGGATTTTTCCAAAATAGTATCTCCATTATTCAAGCTACTTTAGAAAGATGTTAGTTTTTAATTTTGTGATGATTACAAAGAGGTCTTTAAGTAGTTAAAAATTTTATTAATTTCAGCCATTATCATTCAACCACCAAAGTGGGAATTACGATTCAAAATCATGTGTGATGCAAGTGAAATAGTTGTAAGTGCTATTTTGGGACAATGAGTGTGAAAAGTACCTTATATCATTTATTATGTTCTATGACTTGAATGATGCCTAAAAAATTAGTCAATAATTGAAAAAGAGTTTTTAACTGTATATTTTGCTTAAAAAAATTTAGATCCTACTTATTAAGTACTAAAGTCATTATTTTCTCTAACCATGCAACTCTTAAATATTTGTTGACATAGAAAGAAGCAAGTCCAAGATTGATGAGATGGATTTTATTACTGTGTGAATTTGATTTGGAAATCAATGATAAGCAAGGTGTTGAGAATAGAGTGGTGAATCATTTAAGTCTTTTGTTTCATGCTCAAACAACCTTTGATTTGCAGAAAAGTTTTAGGATGAGCAACCGTTCTTTACAAGGATCCAATTTTTATAGTATGCAAATATAATAAATTATTTAGCTACTAATATGCTATATACATGCCTATCTAAAGTTTAACAAAATAAGCTCAAGAGTTATGCTTAGTACTATAAATGGGATGACTCATATTTATGGAAACATTGCTCTGATAAGGTAATTTAAAGGTGTGAACCTAAAAACAAAAAATCATCCATCCTTACATTTTGCCATTCAGATATATGTGAAGTACATTTCAGTGATAAATGAACGACAAAAAAATCTCAGAATGTGGCTTCTTTTGGGCTTCCTTATTTTGGGAAGCTTACATGCTTCGTGAAAAATAGGAGTGATACTAAGGAATATGTAATATCACCCAAAGAAATGAAATATCAAAAACTCCAATGCAATATGAGTTTTTTTGTCTACATTTTATTGGTCATCAATTATGTGTCAAAATGGGTGGAACCAAAAGCCACTTGAATTGATGATTGAAGCAAAGCCACTGATGATTGCAAAGTAGTTGAAAATTTTCAAAATTCTAACATTTTCTGTAGGTTTGGTATTCTACTAGCCTTAATCAATGATCAAAGCAAAGATTTTTGCAATTGAATATTAGAGGCAATCTTAAATAAATATATAGTGAGTCATAAGATCAGTACATCATATCATCTGCAAATAAGTGGGTAAGCTGAAGTTTTGAATAAAGAAATTAAAATAGCTATAGAAAAGATGGTTAGACCAACAAGAAAATACTAGAGCTTGTGACTTAAAGATGTACTTTTGGCATACCAAATACCTTATAAGACATCAATTAACAAGTCATCCTCCAGGTTAGTATTTGGTAAGGCTTATTATCTCCCTATTGAATTGGAACATAAAGCATTTTGGTTGTTAAGTAATATAATATTATTTTTTGATGAAAATGGAAATAAATTATAGCTATAGGAACCAGAGGAAATTCATAAATAATCTTATAAAAATGCAAAAATCTATAAAGAGAGAACAAAAGCTTTACATGAAAAATTTGTTACTCAGAAAGAATTTTTCATAGGACAAAAAGTTCTTCTTTTTCATTATAAGTTTTAACTCTTCCCAAGGAAGTTACAATCTCGTTGGATTGAGCCTTTCATCATGACTAATGTATTTCTTCACGGTGTAGTTGAAATTTAAGGTATGTCTACCTCTAAGATTTTTAAGGTTAATCTCACTGTTTCAAACTTTATTATAAGAACGTGAGCATCGCAACAGTTAAGGAAATGGAATTAACTGACCTCATCTAAACATCATCAAGTGAATAAGGCTAAACAAAAGAGCTACGAGGAGGCACCCTAACTTTATCTTCCTTTTGTTTTAATTTAATTCATGTTTGGATTTTATTTAGTTCTTTTTAGGTCGTAATTGCCTCCATAGATCGAAAGGGACGATAATTAAGTGCAATCAAGAAAGAAAACTAAGGACTTCAAAATATTTTGAAGGACACACACGTGTGCTCCTAGACACAACCATATGGTAGGGATTGTGTAACTGCTTACAATCATGTACAGATAGAATAATGATATGTAGGTATTAGACACACCCATGTGAAAAAGTACAATTTTATGTGAACCCAGATAAGGTCGTGTGGGATGGACCGTGTAAGTCTTTCAATAGTGAGTCTGCATAATTGCAGTTGTTTTAAAAGGCTTGCCCGTGTGGAAGAGGATAGGCTTATGTGAAACCAAAAGTGACCATGTGGGATAGATCATGTAAGTCCTTAAAACCATGTGTCTTATCAATTTTTGAAGCAAAATTGAGGGACATGGTCTCAATCACCAGACATGGTTGTGTAGGTGATTATGTCTGTTGTATAAAACTCTAAAATCTCATCTTTTCATTAAGCTACCACACATCCAATAGACGCCACCAATTAGAAACCTCAACATTTTATGTGTCATCTTCTAGTAACACTACTGGAAACACCCAGCTATCCACAACACTAGTACGAGGAAACACATGGACCAACATTACATAAGCCTACAAATATAGTCACATCTAAGTCCACTAAGTCACTGACAATAAAATTTCTCCCTTAATCCAATAAATAGCCATTAGTCCTAATTAATTGAACTTAACACTAGGAGAGTTACCAAACATCTCAATTTAGTGTAGATTTAAGACATCCATAGGAAGGACAAAATTACGAGCTAGGAGAGTGGTTCCAATGATGCATAGAGAACCACCCAAAGAACTAACACTATTATAACAAACAATTGACTAGGATTTTTTAGGAACGCTTACAACCCTTTCCCTAACTCATTCTCTAGCAGATTCCACTTAATCAGAACAACAATGAGGATGCTTACTGTTGAGGTGTATAACATAAAAAGGAAAGAAGGTGGAGTTAAGTAGCAAACTAAAGCTCAAAATTTGAGGCTTCATCACCTTCTATGATGAATAAGATAAGAAAATGTATAAAAAATTATGTGAATGTAAAGTATATACATGTAAGTATGTTCATCTTCAAACCTTAGAAACATTGCATGTTAAAGAAGAATTGGAAGCTTTGGTAGATCAAATGGGCATAACTGTGTGAATATGCAAATGCCTGCCTTTGTTGAATTGAAATATGATTTTATATTATTTTTTAGTTAATTATGATCCTGAACTTAATTTATTCATAAAAAAGGATTGTTGGATTCAAAATGATCGGAAGAGAATTTTCTTTTTTGATTGTTAAATTTAATATTATAATAACACCAAGAAGGAACAATTCATAAGTTCAAATGTTATTATTCAAAATGTTGATTATATACCTTATTAGCTAAGTGCTTCGAAAAGTTAATATTTGAAAAAACTTGAATTCAAATATTTACGTTTCTTGGCTTATAACTTTTTAGGAAGAAGGGATAACGTAGAGAATTTAGCTAAAATTGAATTTGATTTTTTTATGGTGTATAGAAAAAACATTTCAATAAATCTAGGTTATTAGTTGATTACATAATTTCATTATGTGATTCACAAGAAAATTAAACCTTTAATCTTAAGTTCCTATATTATTCAACTGGTTGTTAATTTGTATTTACTTGATTTGTCTAACACTAACATGTACATTGTTTGTAAGATGAAATCTTTGGATTTAAATTGCTCAGCCAAGATGGGGATCGTTACCCAATAGTTTGAAAGTAGTTTCAAATTTACTCCACATTGTCAAGTTGTCCAGTCTTTGAGGGCATTCTAATGTAATAGACCTTTAGTTATAGAACAAGCATATTGCAACCAATAAGAAAATGTCCCTTCTTTTTCCTAAACTCAACATACTATCCTAGTATGATTAGATAGGATTGAGAGAAGATTATATTGAATGAAGCATAATCTTATGAACTTCTTCATAGACCAGTGGTTCACGCCCCCTTTTCCACCCTCTCTATACGTTGGTTGTCATCTGGAAGAATATAATAAAGGGGCTTATTAAACTTTTTAATCTTTATTTAATTTTATAATATTAGTTTACATTTAAAAAATCATAATAGTAAGTTTTTAAATATAAGGAGTCACATCAAATTAATACTTTTAGTATATAACTACTATATATCGTATCTGTGTCATTCTATAATTATAGATATTTTAATTTATTAAATAATAAAATTTATACTTATTATATGAAAGGTACTAATATGATGTAAATCGCTGCATCATTCATGTTAATAGAGAATTTAATGTTGGATTATTATTATTATTATATTTTTATTAAATTTATAAACTTAATTTTGTAAAATTAAATATCTAAATCTAAATTCTTATAAGAATATTCAACGAAATACTAAGAAATATAATATTAATGCTCTAATAAGTCATTTTACATATCAACAACTAATACTAAATAGTTAATTTTACCAAACATCTTTAATAAACAGCTGATGTTATCTGCTAGTCAAATCAATTGATATAATTAGCTATCAGCTAATAGCTAATGTAATTTGCTATTTTCCAAGCAGAGCCTAAAGCTTTGTGCATACTTTTGATTGAGCTTGTCATATAATCTCTATTTATATTTTCTGGTGGAAATCAACTTTGATGTATGTTGATGCTTTAACTCTTTTTTGGTCTAAGTCTTAAGGAGTATGCATGGCTTAATCTTATGACAAAGTGGCATAGTAAAACACTATTTAATCATCTTGTTTGTTAATTTTTCACTTGGCATAGTAAATAACTATTTAATCATCTTGTTTTGTTAATTTTTCACTTACTTAGAGACAAACAAGGATTAGGTGTTAGGGAATGGGATGTGTCATAAATTTCTCCTAATTTTTGGCATTTAAATCCTCTATAATCTTATCTTAATATGTTCAAACTCACTATTTTGTTTACTTTTGTAGGAAAGGGGTTAGAAAATGTTATTTAATTGAAAAAGGATTGGTACTTAATTCAAATTTGAAAGTTTGAAATGAAGGAGCAATATCAATAAAAATCAAGGAAGAATTAAGAACAATTTGGTTGATAAAACATTTTAATTGCAAAATTGGCTCAAACTATTGGAACTAAGTTGAAAAAATGATAAAATAGTTTGGCATGATCATAAGCGTAGGCACATTCATGATAATTACAACTTCCAAACTTTGAGTATGTAAGAGAAAAACATGTTAAAAGTTGTTTAAATCTTGTCTTAGACAAATTTTACAGAAATCAGTAAAGTTATAATTTCTGGGATCCAAAAAATCACAAAAAGAATATTTTCACATGGGATTAAAGTAACCATAAATAGAGCCAAGGTGAAGGAGCATGGAATCAAGTTTTCCAACTGAAAACTATCTTTTCACAAAGTCTTTATTCTCCTTCTTAGTAGACATTAACATAGTTTTTAATTAGATTTTAGTAGTATGTATGGCCTTTATTGACTATTTTCTTTATCTTGACTAAAGGAATTGAAGACCTTTTGAAACTTTGAAGATTGGAAGGCAATTGAGTCTTAATGTAAAGTGTTTCAATTATTCATATATTAGATTACTTTTCTATACTCTAATTTTATAATTATTTTCGATTGATTTCTAATGTATGTAATTAGTTTATTGATTGAAATGATCATTTGCTAAATTAAAGTTTAAATTAGTAAATCTTCAATTCTTTTAACCATTTATAGAAACTAGAAGTTGTATTTCCTACGTAAAAATTATTACTTGTAAGAAAAACATTATACTAGATTAATTGCAACTCTGAGATATTGTTGTTTTCTTGCTTTGAAAGTCTTTGTTTTGTTAAAGCTATTGTTTAATTAAAATTTAAGATCATATATATGGTTGTTAAACAATAGGGGTTAATTAAATCACATGCTTTCGATTAGCCAATCCTAAGGAAAGACATACATTTAATATCACACCAAATATATAATTGATGAAATAATTATTTTGTATTAATGATCAACCATAGTTCCAAAGGTAGAAGCAACCATAAACCAAATTTCATTTCACTGATAACTCTCATTTTATTATTTCTTTATTTTCTTTGTCACAAAATATCATATTATCATAACCCCATTTTATTAAACATTTTATTTTGAAAAGATTAACAAACTAGAATTTCTCGCGGGATCATCTCCTACTTTCCTATATAACATTTATTTTTATTATAAGAATTTAGGATTTAGTTCGAGGCACATGCGATGATTCAATGACATACCATAAATAGATCAAAATATAAAATTCTCGTATAAGATACTTTGATAATCTTAAGTTTAAGAATCAATTACACAACAAATATAATGAAAAGAATCTACAAACAAACAAGTAATGTTCCATTTAAAATCCCGTCATCAAATTAATTCATTAAACTTATTCTCGAGTAAGTACTAATTTAAGTACCAACATATTTTAACTTATAATATCTACTATTTTCATAAGAATGAAATAAAATATATGATAGTCTTATTGTTCCATCGATATATTGACTTGATAGAACTATAACTAAGAATAATTTAGTAATAATATGTAAATATATTTAAACTTTATAATTATAATCTAATTGTAAATTCAATTGCATAATAACTATTCTATATATTTTATTTTTAGCATAAATGATCAAATATAATTGATAAAAATATATAAAGTTAAATAATGATTTATTGAATAAATTAATAATGTTACATGTAAATTGTAAACAACCAATTGAATGCAAAATATAAACTAACATGTTATTTATGTTCATAAAATTAGAATAATTTAAATATAAGTTAATATTGTAATTGAAGAAAAATTGCATGTTATTTGATGGATAATTTTGAATTCCTTTACTTAATATGGTTGCTTTGATGGCATTGTTTAAAAATTATAATTTTTATAAGTAGATTTCTTTTTTATTTCCTTTTAAGGTCAAATTTTAATTTAGAAATGTGTGGCTTCATGCATAAAAATAGTTTAATTTGGCTTTATGGTTAAGTTACAGTTTATTTCTTAATATTATTGTTGATAACCACAAAACCTGAAAAATAATCAAAATACTGCTTAGATTGGTACCTTGCTAACTACTCTTAACAATGGAATTGTCATTCTGATGATAGCACCTGATTTTGACATTAGGTTGGATGATCCCACTTTGTTTGAATGACTGCAAGTTCAGATTCAGGTCATTAGAGCAGATCAAGATACTATACCCATCATAGCTACCTTACATCACTAGATGATCTATTGTCTGCAAAATCATGCTTTAGACCTCAACTTTCCAAATTCTACTTTGGATGCTCTTTATATGGTTGCTGATCGTTCTAATGATCAGATTACTATCATCTAGCTCTCGAAGCAATTACCAATTGTGGAGCTTGAAAAGTTGATGCCTACTGAATATATCACTAATTAACAAAAGGTGTTCCATACGCCTCATTGACACTCTTTTAATACAATAACTCCTATTATTCTGAAGACATTAAAAGATGGAATAGTAAAGTCCATCTATATAAATCCCAACGAAAATCCTTCTACATCTGGGGCTATATTTCTAATCCAGCCCATATTTTGTGAGAATGGTGGCAAGGTATTGATGACTATCGAAGACTTCAGTATATCCAAGTCACTACACCCAGATCTCTTCTTGGAATAATTCATAAGGGATTTATTGGTGACTTTCAGCTTATAGATAAGCAGATCCATTGGGAGTATTTTGAAATGAAATGTTGTTTAGTTAACAAGCGTGATTTACAGAAGCATTATCATCGTATGATGGAAAGGTATTATCTTTTGAATGGATAGAATGACGTTAATCTTCGATATACTTTTATCTCATCCCTTCCAGATTACCTGTAACTAGAGCTATAATGGACCATTATTGTTTCTTTGCAAAGGGATATGACTAATATATCTTTTGGAGAAATCTACCAACTTGCTATAGCTTCTCTTGATAAGCTGTGTGATCAACATGCCTTATTCAAGAATATCGTTAAAGGTGGTCTAATTCTCAAACAGGCTTGCAAGAGGCCTTATCTTCAGATTATGTGCAAAGATAAGAAGAATTGTGATGATAAGAAGAATTGTGATTATAGCAATAAAAAGAAATCTCATCACAATCAAGTCTATCATTGACGAAAGTTCCACAGACAAATGGAAGGTTACAAACCCTTCAGGAAAACCTATGTGAGAAAATATGGAAAAAAAAAAGAAAGTTTGTTCGATTCTTCAAGAAATCCAATCATTCTCAGAAAGTTGATCGATGTTTTCTCTATGGACAATAAGGACATTTTACATTAACCTGTCCTCACAAAAGTAAGAAAGATGTCAAGTTATTGAAGCATATACAATCGATCTTGCCTATTCATTCTTCAAATAACTTTGAAGATCTTATTGAGGAACAATCCACAGAAGATGAAGATACTAAGTTTGTTATTTCTGTTACAACCTCTGAAGATGAATCCTCTAATGATTCTCTATACATGCTATAGCAAACCTGCATGAAACTATATCATACTCCAGTCCCACAACCATATATCTAGATCTAACTCTTCAAATAGGATAAATATGATTGACTCATCAAAGCTATTAGATTTATGGATACTAGTTCCAGTCGTAAGATTATAAAGCCCAACATTCTACCTTTTGAGGTATAGACCTCACATGATGAGTATTTTACTGCTACAGATGGCAATTCATTCAAGATAGGGTTTATAATAAAGAGAAAGATCAGGATACAATTCTTTCCACAGTGTACAGTTTGGACTAAAGTACTTGGCAACAATTTACCTGGCCCAGATGTTCTCATTTGTATGGATGTATAAAGCAAAGCCTCACCTTTACAGATCCTACCCACAGGCCTCAGGTATCGATCATTTTATAGTCCATACACTGAAATGAAAAATGTATTTGAATTTTCTTAAGTTCTTACACCATATGCATTACTGAGAGATAAACTGTTAGACTACTATCTTAAATCATATGCATAGTTTTCTCATCCATGTCTCTTTGGAAAAATGCTGACTTTTTTATAAGTCTACATTTCAAAAAGAATGAGGATATCAATCCTATGAAAGCTATACATCCAGGAATGAACCCTGATGACTTTAAGCTCATACAAGATGAGTAAGTTATCCTTTTGAAGCAAGGACTTATTGAGCTCACAAAGTCAGATTGGTCTTGCCAAGCATTCTATATAAATAAATGTCCAAAGTAAAAGCAAGGTGAAAAGAGATTGGCGATGATTACAAGCTTTTGAATGCATTCCTGTAAGATGACAAGTTTCCTCTTCCAAAGATTAGTACTTAGGTACTATTTTTAAAAGAAGTTGTTATCTTTTCAAAGTTTGATCTTAAGGCAGGATTTTGGCAATTGGATGTTCACCTCCATTGAGTGGTAAAAAACTGCATTCTGCATTCCTAATGTATAATGCCAATGGACCGTTATGTCATTTGGGCTTAAAGTTGCCCCATCTCTGTTTCAAAGATCCATGACCAAGATTTATGAGCCTATCCTCAACATTGCAATCATCTACATCGATGATATTCTAATATTCTCAAAGACCCATGAGGAATATCAGGCTTTACTTAAGCATTTCTTCGATCTTACTAAATAGTATGGCATTATGCTTTCAGCCTCTAAAAGCATCTTTGGTATAGACACGATTGAATTTCTAAGTATGCATTTCAAAGATGGATTCTACTAGCCTGTTCCACATATTACACAAGAGTTGTTACACTTTTCTGATGAACAACTCACTGTAAAACCAATGCAATAATTCCTTGGAATTGTTAATTATATCTGTGAGTTCATACCACACATGGCAGCTTACACTTTATGTTTATCCAAGTTGCTCAGACAGAATCCACCATGACCTTCAGACATTTTCTTACCTTTTTCTCATTATAAATATCCTTTTCTTCTTCAACGAGGTATCTTTATAACCCCCTTATCTTTTTAGGATTTTATTTGTCAATCTCTCATAGACAATCAACCTTTCTTTGCCTTTACAAAGAAATATTTTCCTGCCACTGCTAGTACACCTACTAATGTTTCTGAGGTTGCCTCACTTGCTCGTATGAGTTTGTTTTATTATTTGCATCATTTTCTCACTGAAACTGACTCTCTTAGTAGTCCCACAATGTTCAACCTCAAAGCACCTTACCTTAATATGATTTTCCTTCATGATCCTCTTTCTGAAAACACATTATGGTATGTTTGGGCACTTTTTTCCCTCTATGCTTGTGCCATCACTCTATCTCCTCTTCAGCTCTACCAACATCTCTATGACATAAACAATGAGAGTTCTTTGCTATGGACATTTCTTGACTGGTTTTAACCACTAAACTAATGGAAGCAACAATGTTCTATAGTTATTTCACAACATCGTCTATGGAAAGCTTTTATTAGATGACAATCTACTCATTGTTTCTTCATCCTTCATCATCCTTATCGTCAAACATATACTGGTGCCCTTTACATTGAACACCCTATCCATTTTTATATACTTCCTTATATTGGCCACGATATCAAGACAATGTTCTCCAATCTCTTTGAAATTTTCTCAAGAGATAAATCATTTTCTCGATGCACCAATCATTTCCTCTTCTATTGAACCTTATCTAGGTGAATTTGTTCCTGGTGAACTAGAAGCACCAGATGTTGATATACCAGGTCCTAATAGTCCTCAATATGACATTTAAGAATTCATTTTAGACCTTGCAGGAACTTCTTAGCCTCTTGACTCAGTCTTTTAGGATGCTCAAAACCCTAATGCTGATATTTACAGTCCTAATAAAGACGAGTTAAATCAATTCCCACACAAACTTCACACGTGTGATCTCAATCATAGTAAACGCCAAAAGATATATCAAGATGATACTGACACTTCAAACAATCCAGACTCTCCATCCAATTTGCAATAATGGCATGAACCAATACGTGATAACTAATGCATTGGATTCTAAGGGACTCGTCTTTTTAAGAGTTTTACTTTTGAGTCTTTTGATAAAAGTGAATCTTTGTAGCCCACAAACTACTATGTAAGATTCCTTCTTATCATCTTAATGTTTGTTTTTTAGAAAGTTGTTTGTTTTTTCAAAGTAGCTTTTAGAAAGGAGTGATAATTGTACTTAAAGCTACTTTCTTTTTAAAAGATGTTAATGAGCGTGTCTTTTGAGTGTTTTACTTTTTTATCCTTGCTTCGTCTATAAAAGCAAGGTCTTTCTTCCATTATAAACAAACTTGAAAATGATTAGTTTGGATTTTAATGAATATTAATTTATGTGTTTTCCATTCTTTCTAAGTTTCTCCCTCTTTTAAAAGCTTAAGTTTTGAGTAATGTTAGTATTGCCATTATACAAAGACAAGTTTGCTCTACACTCGCCTCTTCTGAGGATCTTGTATATCAGAAAGTCTAAGAAATACTATAATTGCATAATACAATTCTGCTGTGAGATTTGAGTTTAATAGGGAAAGAGTGAAGGTACTGCTGTGACGATTATTTCAAAGGGGAAGAAAGTTATGAGAGTGTAAAGTTCCTAAGAGGAAAGCTGAGTTAAGTACCCGTGGAGAAAAGGGGTATGTGTCTTAACCATCATACCTAGAACTTATTGATAGTCACAAGGTTCCTATATTGATCCGCAATAGTCTACCAGACACTGCAGCAACCTACAGTCTGACTTTGTTTAGTCGATGGTCTACTCAAAGCTATTGTGTTAGCTAGTTGGTTATCGTACTTCCCTATATGCCCTTCGAGGTCCCAAGTTGGTATCAAAGACATCTTTCGTGTCTTGGTCGGTGATAACATTATCTCTTGATAAGAGTGAGTAAGGAGAGAGCCCATAGTTATGGAAACACTACCAAACGACCTTGTTCATTTGTCTTCTACTTTGTCTATGTCCAATTTACCTTCTAGTGTAAAGTATGTTTTGTCTAATCGTATAAAAAATCTAGTAGAAATTACCCATGTTCCAGTAGAAAATCACGTTTGTGAGTCTTCTTTACCTTTGTTGAGTCCTTACAATATTTATTCTTATGATCATTCGTGGATAAGAAGTTACGATCGCTTTATCTACATCTCATCCAAAAGTAAAAGAAATCATCCGAGTTCTAGATTGGAACAATGTGGTAAAAATCTACAACATTAAAACAATACGTAAAGCTTGAAATTCCAAAGGAAATTATTTCTCTAAAGTGTATACAATCATACACATCTACATGTTAGAGTTATACGATAGTTCTCACACTTCATGGAAGAAAGGGAATACTTGCTACTACCGGGATATCTCTTCTAGACATCGCTACAAAACGTACCAAAATGTTTTGATTGGTACCTTGCTGCGTACTCTCAACAGTGGAAGTGTCATTCTGATGATAGCACCTGATTTTAACAGTAGGTTGGATGATCTCACTTTGTCTGAACGACTGCAAGTTCAGATTTGCAAAGAGAAGAGGCATTTTGAGCAAGTCAAATCTTTAAGTAAGGAAATTAAGGTGGGTTTTATGTTTATAGTTTGAGTAATGAGCTACTAAAGTTTCTTTTCAAATCAAGAAAATAAAAGGATTTCAATTTAATGTTGCTTATGTGTATATATGCATACTTGATTGAAATTGATTTGTCGTGAATGTGGAAAAATGCATGTGCATTATTAAATTATTGTGATTTTTGAAATTTCATTTCGATTTATGAATAATGATAATGTTATGCCATTGCATTGTGTCATGACATTTTGATTTGAATGGAAGAAGAAAAAGAACATGAAAAGTATGAATGCATTTCATTTTGATAAAATGATTTTGAGCATTGCTTATATGCTTTGTTTGGGCGAGAGAGGAATCGTTTCGTAGTCACGTGCACGTTGACATAAAGACTTCTCCCGGCTGGCCGCTTGTAACCCACGAGCTCTGAAAAATGGACTCGTTTCGTTCACAGTGTAAACTTCGGTTTCTCCGTTTTGTTCCACGGAACCCTCAAGCCGTTTATTGTGCATTGCATTTGTGAATTGTTAAGTTGATGCATGCATGATTTGCATTATTGTGAATTGTTTGAGAATTTGCAGAAATAATAGTGTGTGATTTAATGCGGATTAACTATGTTTATGAAAATGTTTAAAGAGAATAAACTTTTGAACGGTTTTGCTTGTTATTTGTTATAAGCATGTTACCCACGAGCTATAAGCTCACCCCCCTTCATTCCCACCACAAGTGATGAGAAGAAGATCGGGTGAAAGAAAGTGAAGGTTATTGTTTGTTGTATATGTACATATTGTATTGTTTTTAAGTTAGATTGTTGTTGAGAATTTTGGGGAGTTGTGTATTTTTATATATTCGGATTTTGATATTGATGTTGTATCATGGCTTGGAATGCTATTAAAGTTTGTATCAATTATTTATGATGGTAATGAGTTATGGAATTGTGTATGGATATGGCATGGAACGGTTTTGATTGTGTTTGGATTCTGGACAGGAGGTCCAAGGATTGTGATGATTGATCTGAAGTATTGAAGTGCTCTTTGTATATGAATTGAGGGATTGATGAAATCCTATTTGGAAGTAGTGGTGCTTTGATTGATGATGAAATTTTTTTTTATACCGATTTAGATTGGTTTAGACCAAGTGTGTCTTTATAGTTTCCAACGTTTTGCTAAAGTATATGCTTTCGGATGTCGGAGTTAAGAGTTTTGTCCCTAAGCTTTTTGATTCTGAAAAGTTGGATTTCCGAAAACGGGATCCAACAGATATCGTCATTCTGTTTTAAAGGTAGACTTATAAAAAAGTTAGCATTTTTTCAAAGAGCATTTGGATGAGAAAACTGTGCATGTGATTCAGGATAGTAGTCTAACAATTTATCTTCCAGTGATGTATATGGTGTAGGAACTTAAGAAAGTTCAAACACATTTTTCATTTCAGTGTATAGACTATAAAATGATCGATATTTGAGGCCTGGGGGTAGGATCTGTAAAGGTGAGGCTTTGTTGTATACATCCATACTAACGAGAATATCTGGATCTGGTAGATTGCTGCCAAGCACTTTACTCCAAATTGTACACTGTAGAAAGAATCATATCCCGATCTTTCTCGCTGTTATAAGCCTTATCTTGAAGGAATTGCCATTTACAGTAGTAAAATACTCATCATGTTGGGCTTCATAATCATACAACTAGATCCAATATCCATAAATCTAATAGCTTTGATGGGTTGATCGTATTTGTCTCGTTTGAAGAGTTGGATCAGGACATATGGTCGTGAGACTGCAGTACGATCTAGTTTCATGCAAGTCTGCTATAGCATGTATCAGAGGATTGATCTTCAGATGTCATAATAGAAACAACAAACTTCGTATCTTCATCTTCAATGGATTGTTCCTCAATAAGACCTTCAAAGTTATTTGAAGATTGAATAGGCAAGATTGATTTCATGTGCTTCAATAACTTGACATCTTTCTTGCTTTTGTAAGGATATGTTTGTGCAAAATATCTTTATTTTCCACGAAAAAAAACATAGATAAGCTTTTTGAGGATGATCGAATTTATTGAAGAACCGAACAAACTTTCTTTTTGTTCCATCTTTTCTCATATAGGTTTTCCTAAAGGGTTTGTAACCTTCTATTTGTTTGTAAAACTTTCGTCAATGATAGACTTGATTGTGATGAGATTTCTTCTTATTGCTACAATCACAATTCTTCTTATCTTTGCACTTATTCTGAATATAAGGTTTTTTTACTCGACTACCTTTAACGATATTCTTGAATAAGGCATGTTAATCACAAAGCTTATCAAGAGAGACTATAGCAAGCTGGTAACTTTCTCCAAGAGATATATTAGTCATATCCTTTTGCAAAGAAACAATGGTTCATTGTAACTTTGGTTGCAGTTGATCTGAAAGGGATGATATAAAAGTATATCGAAGATTAACATCATTCCATCCATTCAAAAGATAGTATCTTTCCGTCATACATTGATAATGTTTTAGTAAATCACATTGTCAAGTGAACAACTTTTCATTACAAAATATTCCTGATAGATCTGCTTATCTATAAGCTGGAAGTCACTAATGAATTCCTTATGAATTATTCCAATAAGAGCTCCAGTTGTAGTAACTTGGATATACTAAAGTCTTTGATAGTCGGCAATACTTTGCCACCATTTTAGCAAAGTATTAGTGAAACGAAAAGTAAACTCAGACAAAATATCCTATAAAGGATTATTCGGTTAAGTCATTTAAAGATCTATCTATGCACTGAATTCATGTAAGCGATCTCTCCATTTCTTTAAGGGAAGATTGTCAAAAGTAAACCAAGGTCTTGAAATAGGCTTGGTCTGTGCAGCTGGTTGAGCCGGTGTTGCTTGTGGTACTGGTGCAGTTCTGAAAGGTTCAGTAACTGTGGATTTTGCTTCACTTATCTCTAATTCAGCTTCAATAGGTTCAGGCATAGTCATTAGAACTTATGTTAAATTTGATGGATCAGCTAACTATGCTGAGGAATTAGAAGACTATTCATAAATCTGTTTAGATGATAACTTAGAAATTGTTGCAAAGATTTTAAATGTTGGGACAAAGGCTTCAGAACAAGCTTCTGAATTATATGATTGGGTAGAGGACTCTTCTGTAGCTAGTGTAGGT
Organism: Erythroxylum novogranatense; assembly: GCA_029891385.1. Classification (NCBI taxonomy): domain Eukaryota; kingdom Viridiplantae; phylum Streptophyta; class Magnoliopsida; order Malpighiales; family Erythroxylaceae; genus Erythroxylum; species Erythroxylum novogranatense. The sequence continues at coordinate 88,178,093 of CM057226.1, forward strand.
GCAAGAGTTGTTATGAGCTTTATAAGATGCGCTTTACCCTTCCCAGTAGAGGTGGATGGTTAAAACTTTGGTGGAGAAGTGAGAGGTGTATGAATCTGTAATGGTTTACTCCACTAATTAACTAGTTCGAGTTTAGTATATAATGGTGATGGCTCAAGAACTAGTTTAGGCTTTGGCTTTGGCTTTTTAGGTTTAATTTGAGCTGCCTACGTATGAATATGTTGTCTGATTAAATGATAGTTGAACTTGAAGACCTTTGAATAGTCAATTTCTTCTGGATACGTCTGATACAGAGGAGGAGTGTATACTGGTTGTATATTTGGAACTACTAAAGAGGATGAACCAAATACAATCTTGGACTGTGTAGATTGCATATCAGCTTCCATTTATTGCACAATTCCTTTGATCTTCTTGAATTCTCTAGTTTTGAAACAAAGTCAGATCCAAAATATTGTGTAGCAATTTAATGTCAAATATCAGCATCAAGTTGTTGAATATAAGCTTTGTATGAGTGGTAGAGTTGTTGTCTCTGCTTAGAGACAACGTTAACTCTATGTTAAGTAGCATGAGTCTGTTGATTGATTCCATCTAACTTGGAATCAATTCGTAAAAGAACTTTATTCTGTGTTACTGCATTTGATGTCTACTAGTTAAGAAATTCATCAGAAGAATTTGAAATTAGTGGTTTTTTTGAAGTTATCCCTATGGCTTTAATATAAGGGTTAGAGATAACCCTAGTTGTTTCTTTTTTACTCTTGTGTAGAGAAGGAAACTCTTCTTTGTATGACTTAACTATTATACAAGGTATAAGAGTATGAGTAATGACAGGAATTGCTAGCTTAGGCTCACAGTTAGAAGATGTCAACATCTCATGAAGTGATCTGGGTCTGAATCTTTTTGTGGGTAGACCACTAGATTTGCTGGAATTAGCTGGATCTAAATCATCCTTGTGTGGATGATACTATTTAGAAGGCATAAAACAATGTTTAGGCTTTTTCCTCCTCCTCCTTCTAGCATACCATTCATCATCATCATTATTGTCTGGCTTAGGGTTAAGACATACTTTACAGTCAGGTTCACTCACAGATGGGTCAACATCCTATACAAAGTGTCCAAGATGATGGTTTACATAACCTGGATCTCCATTAGATTTGAAATAATGGATAGGAGACCAGATTTACCCTCCATATGAGAAAGTACGGGTTGGATAAAAAATATAGCCCTAGATGTAGAAGGATCTTTGTTAGGCTTTGCATAGATAGACTTTACCATTCCATCTTTTAATGTTTTTAGAATCAGAGGACTTGTTGTATGAAAAGAGTGTCGATGAGGAACATGGAACACCTTCTAGTAATTGGTAATCCATTTAGTATGCATCAACTTTTCTAGCTCCACAGCTGGTAATTGCTTCAAGATCTGGACGATAGTAGTCTGATCATTAGAACAATCAGCAACCATGTAAAGAGCATCCGAAGTAGAATTTGAAAAGTTAAGGTCTAAAGCATGATTCCGTAAATGATAGATCATCTAGTGATGTTTGGTAGCCATGATGGCTATAGGATCTTGATTTGCTCCAGTGATCTAAATCTGAACTTGCAGTCGTTCAGACAAAGTGAGATCATCCAACCTACTGTTAAAATCAGGTGCTATCATCAGAATGACACTTCCACTGTTGAGAGTACGCAGCAAGGTACCAATCAAAACATTTTGGTACGTTTTGTAAGCAGTGTCTAGAAGAGATATCCTGGCTGTAGCAAGTATTCCCTTTCTTCCATGAAGTGTGAGAACTATGCGTATAACTCTAACATGTAGATGTGTATGATTGTATACACTTTAGAGAGAAATAATTTCCTTTGGAATTTCAAGCTTTACGTATTGTTTTAATGTTGTAGATTTTTTACCACATTGTTCCAATCTAGAACTCTGGATGATTTCTTTTACTTTTGGATGAGATGTAGATAAAACAGTACGTAACTTCTTATCCACGAATGATCATAAGAATAAATATTGTAAGGACTCAACAAAGGTAAAGAAGACTCACAAACGTGATTTTCTACTGGAACATGGGTAATTTCTACTAGATTTTTTATACGATTAGACAAAACATACTTTACACTAGAAGGTAAATTGGACATAGACAAAGTAGAAGACAAATGAACAAGGTCGTTTGGTAGTGTTTCCATAACTATGGGCTCTCTCCTTACTCACTCTTATCAAGAGATAATGTTATCACCGACCAAGACACGAAAGATGTCTTTGATACCAACTTGGGACCTCGAAGGGCATATAGGGAAGTACGATAACCAACTAGCTAACACAATAGCTTTGAGTAGACCATCGACTAAACAAAGTCGATCAGAGGTTGCTGCGATTATTCGGTAGACTATCATGGATCAATATAGGAACCTTGTGACTATCAATAAGTTCTAGGTATGATGGTTAAGACACATACCCCTTTCTCCACGGGTACTTAACTCACTTTCCTCTTAGGAACTTTACACCTCATAACTTTCTTCCCCTTTGAAATAATCGTCACAGCAGTACCTTCACTCTTTCCCTATTAAACTCAAATCTCACAGCAGAATTGTATTATGCAATTATAGTATTTCTTAGACTTTCTGATATACAAGATCCTCAGAAGAGGCGAGTGTAGAGCAAACTTGTCTTTGTATAATGGCAATACTAACATTACTCAAAACTTAAGCTTTTAAAAGAGGGAGAAACTTAGAAAGAATGGAAAACACATAAATTAATATTCATTAAAATCCAAACTAATCATTTTCAAGTTTGTTTATAATGGAAGAAAGACCTTGCTTTTATAGACGAAGCAAGGATAAAAAAGTAAAACACTCAAAAGACACGCTCATTAACATCTTTTAAAAAGAAAGTAGCTTTAAGTACAATTATCACTCCTTTCTAAAAGCTACTTTGAAAAAACAAACAACTTTCTAAAAAACAAACATTAAGATGATAAGAAGGAATCTTACATAGTAGTTTGTGGGCTACAAAGATTCACTTTTATCAAAAGACTCAAAAGTAAAACTCTTAAAAAGACGAGTCCCTTAGAATCCAATGCATTAGTTATCACGTATTGGTTCATGCCATTATTGCAAATTGGATGGAGAGTCTGGATTGTTTGAAGTGTCAGTATCATCTTGATATATCTTTTGGCGTTTACTATGATTGAGATCACACGTGTGAAGTTTGTGTGGGAATTGATTTAACTCGTCTTTATTAGGACTGTAAATATCAGCATTAGGGTTTTGAGCATCCTAAAAGACTGAGTCAAGAGGCTGAGAAGTTCCTGCAAGGTCTGAGATGAATTCTTAAATGTCATATTGAGGACTATTAGGACCTGGTATATCAACATCTGGTGCTTCTAGTTCACCAGGAACAAATTCACCTAGATAAGGTTCAATAGAAGAGGAAATGATTGGTGCATCGAGAAAATGATTTATCTCTTGAGAAAATTTCAAAGAGATTGGAGAACATTGTCTTGATATCGTGGCCAATATAAGGAAGTATATAAAAATGGATAGGGTGTTCAATGTAAAGGGCACCGGTATATGTTTGACGATAAGGATGATGAAGGATGAAGAAACAATGAGTAGATTGTCATCTAACAAAAGCTTTCCATAGACGATGTTGTGAAATAACTATAGAACATTGTTGCTTCCATTAGTTTAGTGGTTAAAACCAGTCAAGAAATGTCCATAGCAAAGAACTCTCATTGTTTATGTCATAGAGATGTTGGTAGAGCTGAAGAGGAGATAGAGTGATGGCACAAGCATAGAGGGAAAAAAGTGCCCAAACATACCATAATGTGTTTCGTAAAGAGGATCATGAAGGAAAATCATATTAAGGTAAGGTGCTTTGAGGTTGAACATTGTGGGACTACTAAGAGAGTCAGTTTCAGTGAGAAAATGATGCAAATAATAAAACAAACTCATACGAGCAAGTGAGGCAACCTCAGAAACATTAGTAGGTGTACTAGCAGTGGCAGGAAAATATTTCTTTGTAAAGGCAAAGAAAGGTTGATTTTCTATGAGAGATTGACAAATAAAATCCTAAAAAGATAAGGGGGTTATAAAGATACCTCGTTGAAGAAGAAAAGGATATTTATAATGAGAAAAAGGTAAGAAAATGTCTGAAGGTCATGGTGGATTCTGTCTGAGCAACTTGGATAAACATAAAGTGTAAGCTGCCATGTGTGGTATGAACTCACCATATGCTCCGGCAATTCCTTTATCTTTTCTCTGACTATCTGAAAAAAGATCTTCTTTTTCTCGCTGTTCCTCTTTCATTTGTTGGATTGTTGCTTCCAATTTTTCCATTTCTTTTTGTAATTGCTGAATTTCTCGCTCATAGACTTCTGTTAGAGGACCATTTCTGGGTTCTTTTTCAATTGACAAAGTATCCCCAAATTCCCAGTCAATTTGTTGCAAGATGTAGTCTAAGGCGTCTTTAAAGGAATAAAATCCTTTATACCGTGGTCTGGCTAACTTAGCAGTTTTCTTCATTAATGAGGAATAATAACAATATATTCCCCTGTCAGGACCATTAACCAGAGAATAGTAAGAAAAATTCTTACCTAATGGAGGCTCCATTATCTTGCTGAAATAATATTGTAAAGCACAACATGCCTTATGCTTTTGACCACTGTTATTGGCTTTCCAGAGTGCATCGAGTAAACATTTCTGATTTTCATCCAGAGGTAGATTTTCCAGTGGACGAAATGCTTTTGGATCATTTGGATCCGAAATTGGTAATTGTGCATTACCAAATCTGCAAAATTTTCTTTCTTCCTCATATTCTACCGGTGAGGACCGTTTCTTTGCTGGGCAGATTGCCCTTTCAATCAGTTTTTCTATTGGAATATTTCCTGTAGGGTTTCCCCTAGCAGGTCTTGAACTTTCTCCTTTTTCTTTTCTGGAAAAATTTGGATTTCTTCCAGTGCTATTGGTAGATTCATCAGTATCCGTGTCTGAGTAGTATTTAACTTCTTCTGGGTTTTTGCCACGGGCTGAATAGGGTCGTTGATTTCTTTTTCCTGATCTTCTTGATCTATCCATTTTATGGTTGTTAATTTGAAAACAATTCTGGATAGCTGATCTGCAAGCTTGTTTTTCTTCCCGTCAATGTGTTCGATAATGATTTTGACACTGTTCTCGTAAGAAAATCAACAAAGTTAATCCACCTAACCTAGACGGTTTATTTTGTGATTGCTTATTGTAAAACTGATTATTGCTTGGCAATCAAGCATAAAGTTATTTCTTTTGATCCAAATAATGGATCTTAAAGGAGTTCAAGGAATTTATGCATGCAGCTATTTCAGCATCGATTGTTGACTTTATTGTATCAAATTTGCCGCTGGCATATGCAAAAACATGTTCTTCCGCAGTTGAACTTCCTTTAGTTTTCTTCCATTTGGCTATTCCTCCCCATCCTTCCATACATCCATCAGTTTCAATGATAATGTACGAATTTGGTGGTGGTAATTCCATCTCTGGAAGGTGTGTTACAGAAAGAAATCTTCCCTTTCGAAGAATTTCAAAAGAAGGTTGAAAAATTACCATCAAAGAAAGATTTAGCCGGTTTAATAGAAATTATTGAACCAAAGAAAGGCAAAGAAATTCAAACTTTGAGTTTGGAAAAGAAATTTAAAAAGATTGAAGAGTGGTAGAACAACTCCTGGCGGTGGACGTAAATGTCATATTTAGTCACTGCAGAAGACGAAGATTATAAAGAAGCATTAAAAGCAACTGAATTATTAGGAGCACCAGCAGAAGGATTCAAAAGAATTGACGAAGAAGTAACGTCAGCCAAAGGAATTCGAGTAATAGTCAAACAAAATAATAGTACTTACCATCAATGAACAGAAATCAGAGAAGCAGCAAAGCGTGGTGAACCTTAAGAAACAAAAGAAGGAGAACAAGGAGCATAATTTGGTAGTCAAAGTCAGTAAAACTGTTGATTATGCCAAAGTTTTTCACCAAAAGACAGAAGGAGCTGCTGGATTTGACTTATTTAGTATTGAATGCATACTAATTAAGGCTTTCAGTAGAAAAGAAATAGCCACAGGACTCAAGATGGAATTAACACAACAAGGATTCTATGGCAGAATAGCAGGAAAATCATCACTAGCAGCAAAAGGTATTGATGTAGCTGCAGGAGTAGTGGATAATGACTACCGAGGTATGATTTATGTTGTGTTAGTCAATACAAATCATGATGATTATCTTGTGGATATTGGAGATCCAATTGCACAAATAATATTTGAACAATATTGGATGCCTCAAATTGATTAGTTGATGAATTAAGCGAAAATGTAAAGAATGTCAAGTCCACTTGATCAAAAGAAAACCATAATTCCTTATAAAAGGGAATTAAAAGAAAAGCAAGTCAGCATACGCACAATGCTTGACAAAAGAAAAGGAGCTATTTGCGAAAAATAAATAATCGGTTGTACAACTTCATGGTTAGCTTCAAGATACCGGATGTCCGTAATTTCAACTACGCACAATTTTGGATCTTTGGAGCAACAAAGTGTTGTGTGAAAATAGAGGATGTTCCAAAGGAAGCAAAAGAAAAGCAACCTATGCGATAGAAATTACTGGTATCAACTCCTTATACCAAGCAACCGAAAGATTGAAAGATGGAGAAATGATAATTGATGGAAATGCTTACGTATACCACTCACATATTGCATACCCATGTTAAAACAAGATGGAATTCAGATGATTATTGGGTGCAATTTTATACGAGCTCAAAAGGAGGAATTCAAATAGAAGGAATACTTTGACCTTCTATAAGAATGTGTCAAAAGTGACAACAGAAAAAGAAATCAAGATAGCAACACTAGCTATCCCTGAGCTTGAACTAGATTCCAATGAATATTATACCATTAAGAATATGGTATGTTATAATATTGGAAAGAGTATCTCACAATACTCAAAAGAAATACAAGAGAAATTAAAAGAATTAGAAGAATTGGAGTACATTGGAAAAGATCCTCAAAAACATTGGGCTAAGAATGGGATATTATGCAAAATAGACATCATAAATCCTGATATTACTATACAGGATAAGCCCTTGAAACATGTTACTCCACTCATGGCAGAACAATTCAGAAAACATGTCCGAGCATTATTGGATCTTGGAGTCATAAGATCATCGTCTTCAAGACACAGAACAATGGCAATGATCGTGTATTCTGGAACAACAGTAGATCCAGAAACCGGTCAAGCTAAACATGGAAAGGAACGATGGTGTTTGACTACGAAAACTCAACGAAAATACTCATAAGGATCAAGATTCACTACTGTATCAATACTATTATCAAAAGAATTGGTAATAGTCTAATCTATAGCAAATTTGATTTAAAAAGTGGTTTTCATCAAATAGCTATGGATCCTGAGTCTATCCCTTGGACTGCTTTTATTGTACCTGATGGTCTTTATGAATGGTTAGTCATGCCATTCGGATTAAAGAATGCACCGGCCATATTTCAAAGAAAAATGGATCAATGCTTTAGAGGACATGAAGATTACATAGCTGCTTACATTGATGATATACTGGTATTTTCTAATACAGTATATGATCACAAGAAACATCTACAGATATTTTATGATATCTGTAAAAGAAATGGTCTAGTACTTTCAAAAGAAAAAATGGTTGTGGGCGTATCCGAAATAGAATTTCTTGGAGCTATTATCGGCAACAGAAAGATCAGACTACAACCTCATATAGTCAAAAAGTTATCAGAATTTCCTGAAGAAAGACTAAAAGAAAAGAAAGGATTGCAGTCATGGCTAGGAATTCTAAATTACGCAAGAAGTTATATTCCTAAATTAGGAATATTAGTCGGCCCATTATAACCGACACACTAGTGGCTTTAATTATTTTACAAACAGCCAAACCGACACCTAGTTGGAAAAGATTCCACTAAGTATTTGTAGAAAAGTAAGTGGGAGTACAGTGTGCCCACTTTCACATGTTTGTTTCTTTTTGTTGATTTAACTCAACTTTTCTTTTGACAGCTTATTCCCTAGCTGGCCATGATTGACGCACATGTGGTTGGTGCGATGGTTTTCCACGTGTTTGTTGCCTGGTTGATCTTGATCCTTCTGGTGATTTGTAGTATCTGGGATTTCTCTTTTCTGGTTCGTCTTCTATGTCTATGGTCTGATATGCTCCGGCAATTCCTTTATCTTTTCTCTGACTATCTGAAAAAAGATCTTCTTTTTCTCGCTGTTCCTCTTTCATTTGTTGGATTGTTGCTTCCAATTTTTCCATTTCTTTTTGTAATTGCTGAATTTCTCGCTCATAGACTTCTGTTAGAGGACCATTTCTGGGTTCTTTTTCAATTGACAAAGTATCCCCAAATTCCCAGTCAATTTGTTGCAAGATGTAGTCTAAGGCGTCTTTAAAGGAATAAAATCCTTTATACCGTGGTCTGGCTAACTTAGCAGTTTTCTTCATTAATGAGGAATAATAACAATATATTCCCCTGTCAGGACCATTAACCAGAGAATAGTAAGAAAAATTCTTACCTAATGGAGGCTCCATTATCTTGCTGAAATAATATTGTAAAGCACAACATGCCTTATGCTTTTGACCACCGTTATTGGCTTTCAGAGTGCATCGAGTAAACATTTCGATTTTCATCCAGAGGTAGATTTTCCGAAGGACTAAATGCTTTTGGATCATTTGATCGAAATTGGTAATTGTGCATTACCAAATCTGCAAAATTTTCTTTCTTCCTCATATTCTACCGGTGAGGACTGTTTTTTCTTTGGGCGATTGCCCTTTCAATCGATTTTCTATTGGAATATTTCTGTAGGGTTTCCCTAGCGGTCTTGAACTTTCTCCTTTTTCTTTTCTGGAAAAATTTGGATTTCTTCCAGTGCTATTGGTAGATTCATCAGTATCCGTGTCTGAGTAGTATTTAACTTCTTCTGGGTTTTTGCCACGGGCTGAATAGGGTCGTTGATTTCTTTTCTTGATCTTCTTGATCTATCCATTTTATGGTTGTTAATTTGAAAACAATTACGGATAGTGATCGCAAGCTTGTTTTTCTTCCCGTCAATGTGTTCGATAATGATTTTGACACCTGTTCCTGTAAGAAAATCAACAAAGTTAATCCACCTAACCCTAGACGGTTTATTTTGTGATTGCTTATTGTAAAAACTGATTATTGCTTGGCAATCAGTACGCAAAGTTATTTCTTTTTGATCCAAATAATGGATCTTAAAGGAGTTCAAGGAATTTATGCATGCAGCTATTTCAGCATCGATTGTTGACTTTATTGTATCAAATTTGCCGCTGGCATATGCAAAAACATGTTCTTCCGCAGTTGAACTTCCTTTAGTTTTCTTCCATTTGGCTATTCCTCCCCATCCTTCCATACATCCATCAGTTTCAATGATAATGTACGAATTTGGTGGTGGTAATTCCATCTCTGGAAGGTTGTTGATAATTTTCTTAATTTCTTTGACCAATTCCCAATCCATTGGACTCATGCGTTTATTAGCATTTGGGCTGGTCTTATTATATAGTGGGCCGACTAATATTCCTAATTTAGGAATATAACTTCTTGCGTAATTTAGAATTCCTAGCCATGACTGCAATCCTTTATTTTCTTTTAGTCTTTCTTCAGGAAATTCTGATAACTTTTTGACTATATGAGGTTGTAGTCTGATCTTTCTGTTGCCGATAATAGCTCCAAGAAATTCTATTTCGGATACGCCCACAACCATTTTTTCTTTTGAAAGTACTAGACCATTTCTTTTACAGATATCATAAAATATCTGTAGATGTTTCATGATCATATATCGTATTAGAAAATACCAAAGATATCATCAATGTAAGCAGCTATGTAATCTTCATGTCCTCTAAAGCATTGATCCATTTTTCTTTGAAATATGGCCGGTGCATTCTTTAATCCGAATGGCATGACTAACCATTCATAAAGACCATCAGGTACAATAAAAGCGATCGAGGATAGACTCGGGATCCATAGCTATTTGATGAAAACCACTTTTTAAATCAAATTTGCTATAGATTAGACTATTACCAATTCTTTTGATAATAGTATTGATACCTGGTAGTGAATACTGATCCTTATGAGTATTTTCGTTGAGTTTTCTGTAGTCAAACACCATACGTTCCTTTCCATGTTTAGCTTGACCAGTTTCTGGATCTACTGTTGTTCCAGAATACAGCTGCTGCAACAAGCATTTCATATTCTTGGGGGAATGCTAATCTCCATTGTTGGAACATTCTCTTCATCATTTCTCCAAGGAGATTTTCAATATAAATGACTTTTGATTGATTGTCACCCAATTCATTCATCAATCATGTTTTTGTTGTTTGACTCCACCTTGATATGACATCTTCATACATGGATATATCATCAGGTAAAACTAACATCGAACCTGTTTGAGATTGTGCAGGAGGTAATACCCAATTATTAGAGACTTCCATTCTCTTTCCTCGAAAATTTTTCCATTTTTCTCTAATTTCGTGAACATTAATTGCTCGAGGTTGCTCTCTTTGGTGGATATTGAGGTGGTCCCATATTGGAATCTGTTGGGATTCTTAAGCTAGATTCTGCCACCTGTGAGGATGTTGATGCTTTTACTGTAAGTATTTCTTGTATATGAGGTGCATCATCCAATTCCTCTAATCTCAATTTTGGATATTCCATTTCAGCCATTAAGACGGTTTCTTTTGCAATATCCTGATTGCAATTAATACTGAATTTTTCAACTTCCTCTGAATCTGTGTCATATTCTTTGAAGATAACTTTTGTTAAAGTTTCTTCATCTTCATCAAATTCTTCTCCCCAACCATCACAGATTATTGGATCATCTATTTCTTCAGAAATGGTGTATTTAACCAAGTAATTACACCCTTCTCCTATATAATCCCAGATTATTCCTTCTTTTCTTTGATTTTCAATAAAATGTTCTGGGAGCATTCGATTAATTCTTCTTTTTTCTTCCTTCACAACTCTGTGAGTTATGACTAATGCTCTTTCAATTTCAGCATCATCTTCATCTTCTGATGTTTCTTCTTGTATTTTTCTGTTTTCATACTGAGCAAATCTTAAACTAACAGATCCATCTTTGTTTTCCCATGTTTGAACTTTCTTTGGAACTTCAGATTGTATTTTTGCTGAACTTTCCGGAGGCTTGATTCTCCATGTTTCACCATTAAATTTTTCAGCAGAATATTCTTCGCCTGCAAGTGCTTTTACACCATTTGAAGCTAGAAATTCCAATATCTTGGTATTTCTAAAACGAAAGGATGCTGCACTTGTATTTGTTAATCTTCCAACTACTCCACGAGTAATTAGTAGATTAGCTTCTCCTTTTCCTTCTTGCCATGATTCATAGCCTTTTGTTTGAATCACTATTTCCATATGTTGATAGAAATCTTTGATTGTCATCATTTGTTCTGGAAGGAAATAAACCGATTCGTACATCGCCAAATCTATCTCCATTTGCCCAAGTATTCCAACTTCATTACTACCCCATCTTTTGTCTCTTATGACAACAAGAACCTTTACTCCTGCTTTCTTTCTATGCATTGCATATATTCTGATCATTATCATTCCTAAATGGATATGATCTAGATCTTGTGCTTTGAGTTTATCATATGATTCTTTTGCAATCATAGGCATTTCTTCTTGATTATTTTTGCCAATAATCAATTTTCTTTCCTCGGAATAATGTTGATATACTTTATTCCGTGGTTCATCCCAGTTGACTGAATATAGAATTTCAGCTGGTACCATAGATGCTCTTTTTTGATTAGACAGCTGCAATTGATAGTCAGGATCTATATTCATTTCCAACGTTCTTTTTCTGTTACTATTACCTTTTAATCGGTTAATAGCATTCTTTGCTGTTTGTTTGTATCGATGATAATCCCTTATTTGATCATCAATAACAGCTTGTATTATTCTATTTTCTTCTGATTCTCTTACTGGAATCAATCCCCAATCTTTTTCTGATCTAGATTTCTCAAAAGAGAATCTAGGTTTAGTACCACTGGTACTTGCTCTGCCCATGTTGTTTTTGATTTTACTGAATCAAAAATTTCTTGAGGATTTCTGAAATAGTACGATCTTCTTGTCACAGCTGGTGGTGCTGTTTCACCTTTTTCTGTGATCTTGATTCTACCAATTTCTTGGACTAACTTATCCAATTGAGGATTTTCTTTTGTTGCCTTTAATAGGCTATCTTCTAATCTTGAGACTTTTGTTTCAAGTTCTTCTAGTTTCTTTAGTGTTTTTACTAACAAGTAAATAACACTATAAGGACATTATGCAAGAGACTGTAGAAGCAAACAAGGAAATTTAGCAAGAGTGGCAATGATTAATGAATTACAACTCCCTGAAGACTGGGATGTAGTCTCAGTAGATATGAATGAACCTGATAGTGATGGTATACTATCAATATCTGAAGGAGAGGATCCTGATCATTCCGTAGTCTTGCAAACAATAACAACCAGTCCAGAAGAATTTGTCTTTGTCATCACTGACTATGGCGAGATAAATCAAAGAAAATATTCCTGGTTAGAAAATGTAGTTCTACCACAGAAAATGACTGAATGTGAACATACGTGGTCACATAACTCAAAGATAGCAGATTACTTTATCGACATTGATAAATGTAATTATTGATAAATGTAATTATAACTGATGATACACAAGTCGTATTTTCACAAATACGAAAGATGATCACTTTAGAAGAACCTTATCAAGGTTTAACAGAATTTCAAGAAAGAGCTTATGCAGACCTGGAAAGGATAACTTGTAAAGAGGTAAGATTTCTACCACAATTTCTCAAAGATTATGAAGATATTGCCTCTAAAACAGGTAGAGCATATGCTAGCCCAGAATTATCCGAAAAAAGGTATTGATGTAGCTGCAGGAGTAGTGGATAATGACTACCGAGGTATGATTTATGTTGTGTTAGTCAATACAAATCATGATGATTATCTTGTGGATATTGGAGATCCAATTGCACAAATAATATTTGAACAATATTGGATGCCTCAAATTCAGTTAGTTGATGAATTAATGAATGTAAAGAATGTCAAGTCCACTTGATCAAAAGAAAACCATAATTCCTTATAAAAGGGAATTAAAAGAAAAGCAAGTCAGCATACGCACAATGCTTGACAAAAGAAAAGGAGCTATTTGCGAAAAAATAAATAATCAGTTGTACAACTTCATGGTTAGCTTCAAGATACCTGGATGTCCAGAATTTCAACTACGCACAATTTTGGATACTGGAGCAACAAAGTGTTGTGTGAAAATAGAGGATGTTCCAAAGGAAGCAAAAAGAAAAGCAACCTATGCGATAGAAATTACTGGTATCAACTCCTTATACCAAGCAACTGAAAGATTGAAAGATGGAGAAATGATAATTGATGGAAATGCTTACAGAATACCACTCACATATTGCATACCCATGTTAAAACAAGATGGAATTCAGATGATTATTGGGTGCAATTTTATTCGAGCTCAAAAAGGAGGAATTCAAATAGAAGGGAATACTTTGACCTTCTATAAGAATGTGTCAAAAGTGACAACAGAAAAAGAAATCAAAATAGCAACACTAGCTATCCCTGAGCTTGAACTAGATTCCAATGAATATTATACCATTAAGAATATGGTATGTTATAATATTGGAAAGAGTATCTCACAATACTCAAAAGAAATACAAGAGAAATTAAAAGAATTAGAAGAATTGGAGTACATTGGAAAAGATCCTCAAAAACATTGGGCTAAGAATGGGATATTATGCAAAATAGACATCATAAATCCCGATATTACTATACAGATAAGCCCTTGAAACATGTTACTCCACTCATGGCAGAACAATTCAGAAAACATGTCCGAGCATTATTGGATCTTGGAGTCATAAGATCATCGTCTTCAAGACACAGAACAATGGCAATGATCGTGTATTCTGGAACAACAGTAGATCCAGAAACTGGTCAAGCTAAACATGGAAAGGAACGTATGGTGTTTGACTACGTAAAACTCAACGAAAATACTCATAAGGATCGAGATTCACTACTGTGTATCAATACTATTATCAAAAGAATTGGTAATAGTCTAATCTATAGCAAATTTGATTTAAAAGTGGTTTTCATCAAATAGCTATGGATCCCGAGTCTATCCTCGATCGCTTTTATTGTACACGATGGTCTTTATGAATGGTTAGTCATGCCATTCGGATTAAAGAATGCACCGCCATATTTCAAAGAAAATGGATCAATGCTTTAGAGGACATGAAGATTACATAGCTGCTTACATTGATGATATACTGGTATTTTCTAATACAGTATATGATCACAAGAAACATCTACAGATATTTTATGATATCTGTAAAAGAAATGGTCTAGTACTTTCAAAAGAAAAAATGGTTGTGGGCGATCCGAAATAGAATTTCTTGGAGCTATTATCGCAATGTAAAGATCGACTACAACCTCATATAGTCAAAAGTTATCGTAATTTCTCAAGAAAGACTAAAAGAAAAGAAAGGATTGCAGTCATGGCTAGGAATTCTAAATTACGCAAGAAGTTATATTCCTAAATTAGGAATATTAGTCGGCCCACTATATAATAAGACCAGCCCAAATGCTAATAAACGCATGAGTCCAATGGATTGGGAATTGGTCAAAGAAATTAAGAAAATTATCAACAACCTTCCAGAGATGGAATTACCACCACCAAATTCAGACATTATCATTGAAACCGATGGATGTATGGAAGGATGGGGAGGAATAGCCAAATGGAAGAAAACTAAAGGAAGTTCAATCGGAAGAACATGTTTTTGCATATGCCAATGCAAATTTGATACAATAAAGTCAACAATCGATGCTGAAATAATTGATGCATAAATTCCTTGAACTCCTTTAAGATCCATTATTTGGATCAAAAGAAATAACTTTACAGATCGATTGCCAAGCAATAATCAGTTTTACAATAAGCAATCACAAAATAAACCGTCTAGGTTAGGTGGATTAACTTTGTTGATTTTCTTACGAGAACAAAGTGTCAAAATCATTATCGAACACATTGACGGGAAGAAAAACAAGCTTGCAGATCACCTATCCAGAATTGTTTTCAAATTAACAACCATAAAATGGATAGATCAAGAAGATCAGGAAAAAGAAATCAACGACCCTATTCAGCCCGTGGCAAAAACCCAGAAGAAGTTAAATACTACTCGATACACGGACATCGATGAATCTACTAATAGACCTGGAAGAAATCCAAATTTTCCGAAAAGAAAAGGAGAAAGTTCAAGACCTGCTAGGGGAAACCCTACAGGAAATATTCCAATAGAAAAACTGATTGAAAGGGCAATCTGCCCAGCAAAGAAACGGTCCTCACCGGTAGAATATGAGGAAGAAAGAAAATTTTGCAGATTTGGTAATGCACAATTACCAATTTCGGATCCAAATGATCCAAAAGCATTTAAATCCCATTGGAAAATCTACCTCTGGATGAAAATCAGAAATGTTTACTCGATGCACTCTGGAAAGCCAATAACAGTGGTCAAAAGCATAAGGCATGTTGTGCTTTACAATATTATTTCAAGAAGATAATGGAGCTCCATTAGGTAAGAATTTTCTTACTATTCTCTCGTTAATGGTCCCGATAGGGAATATATTGTTATTATTCCTCATTAATGAAGAAAAGCGCTAAGTTAGCTGCACTACGGTATAAAGGATTTTATTCCTTTAAAGACGCTTGACTACATCTTGCAACAAATTGACTGGGAATTTGGTGTAACACCCCACTCCCGTAAGACCCGAACCCGATATCGTTGGTGATATCCGAGTCCGTGTCCCACGAGAGTGGCGTACTACATCAGTCGATTTAAAATACAATACCCTAAATGTAACACCCCACTCCCGTAAGACCCGAACCCGATATCGTTGGTGATATCCGAGTCCGTGTCCCACGAGAGTGGCGTACTACATCAGTCGATTTAAAATACAGTATACATTTTTTTTTCTTTTCTTCTTATAGCCATTAACTCCACGTTCACAAGGCAGACACAGTAAGTAAATAAAATCCGTGTTCAATATACTCCAGTTTCAGTTATTACAGTCATTTAGTAGTAATTACAATCAGTCAATGCAGTAAAATATTACTACCACAATGGCTCAAGAAAATACAATGCCTTGTTATACGTTGATTGCGAAATACAATTTACTAAAACACTAATGCGCATACCTAACCGATCCCGACCTCTAACCTTTACTCGTCTACGAGAGATATACTCCGTGTCAACCGGGTATTCTTCAGACTGAAAAATAGATGCAAATTTTGGGTGAGTTTTGCGAACTCGGTGAGAAACCATCATCGATGGTTCACTCAAATCACGCATTACGCCTATGGCGTCTGAAGATAAAGACAAGAATCATCAATTACCAATAAGCAATCAATAACCATATCCAAGAACGAAGAAACCATTCACAAGAATACATACCATCACGAAAGCAAGATTTATCACAAAACAGTCATTTATGCGAATGCAATGCATATGTGACTCTTTCCAGTTATTCAGTATTGTGCCCAAGTGCTCAGTCAGTGTTCAGTGGGGACGCGTCAGGGATTTCTCCCCTCGGGCTCGTGGCCCGGTCAGTACAGTATGAGAGCTCGAAGCTCTTATCAGTAAAAATAGCAACTTGGGGCACGTCCATTATCTGATCATGCAATTATGCATGCGAAGCAAGATTCAAGAATGTACAGTGTTTGGCTATAAGGCCCAGTGTATCAGTAAATCAATGATATGGCTATAAAGCCCAGTATAGCAGTATTCAGTATTTTGGCTATAAAGCCCAGTACAGTAAAATCAGTAAACATACAATAGTCCACTCTTATACATGCCAGTATTCAGACAGTAATCATTCAATTCACTTTTGCACGTAATTCACGTTGAGCATGTAAACAACCAGAAATTTGAGAAACCAACTAGGTTACTCACTTATTCTTCAGAAATAAATTACCACAAAAATATGGTCAATAAGTTCACAATGTCCTCTACAACTTTCATGAACAACCCAAAATCAAATTCTATTGCTAAGCCAGTCAATTAATTCATTCAATGTCACTGTCCCTGAAATCCTTCACTTTGGGCAGTAATCTTACAAGAAGCATAACTTCCAGTATATAGGTCAATAAAATCAGAATTTTATATCCTTGTAAAGATAACATCATAAACTTCATTTTTCATGAAGCACTCAACACCCAATTCGATCTCTAACAATTTCAAAATTGTTATGGAAGTTTCTGTTATCATCAGCCATTCATAACCTAATGTAGGATCAGTTTTTGAAAAATCATATCTCCCAATTCTGACTTCTAAAAATTACATACCAAATATCAATTTCAAGATAATCTCTTCCTCTACAACTTTTCAGAAGCTCACTCACACCAATTCAGTCCACTTAAAATGTTAAAATTGCCTCTACTCAGTAAACTCACAAAATCACACTTAAGCTAGGTTTCATCCAAAATGCTCAAAACCAGTCATTAGTAATCAATTCATATCTCCCAATACACAATTCTAAAAATAACAAGATCAGTATTAATGGAAAGATAATCAAATATGCTACAACTTCCATGAAGACCATTCTCCCTAATTCCATCTCAATTAATTCATAAAAATCAGTAAAACTCAGATGTCATGGGTGCGGTTACTGTTCACAGGCAATGGAACAGGAACTTTCCCATTCAAAACTTCACCCTTATATCATTGAAATTCAACAACACCTATTTCACACTAAATTAAAGCCAACATCTCAAAGTTTCAGTGGCCACTAACCTTACCTCATTTGCATTTCTACACAATAAGTTATGAATAAAACAGTAACATCACTTATAATTCCAACTTTCCAGATTTAAGGTTAACCTTAGTTCAACCACTTCCAATGCCTTTTTCACATCACTAGACATCAAAATAAATACAAATTAAATATCACTCCAGTCATACATATACTAGGGTTAATAATGAAAATTTACAGCATTAAATTCCTCCATTCAAAGACTCAAATAATTATCTATATTCACTTCAAACTCAAGTTAACAACACATCTTTCAAGCTAGCTTCCTCAAATCATAACTCAACAATTCAAACTATCTTTTTCATAACATTTAACCATCATCACTCATCATTAATAAACAATAACCCCCTTTAAATGCACCCACTAATCATGACTTATGAACTACATCATCAAAACATCATTTAAAGCTTAAAGCTTAAACCTTAAATGGATACATACCTACTTCAAAAGCCTCCTTTAAAGCTTCAACAACCAATCTCTACACCAAGGTACTAACCTCTTTCCTTCTCAAGCATGCACAAAACTCATCCTCTAACTTTGAGGGAATCAAAGAGAGGAGCTTGAAGTTATGGAGAAAGATGAGAAGAGTGCAAAATTTCGATGGTTTCTATCAAGAGAGTTTCATTGTATATCTTTCGGATGGCTTAACAAAGCCTTTAAAACAATTTATTATCCTTTCCTTTCCTTTAATAACAATACATATCCGTAAGCAATGAGATGGAGCATTTAATGTAACCTTTTGGAATGGCACAAGGTGATAGGTCCGTAATTCAAAGAAAAGTCAATATAAATTTGTTTAATCCAATCCAAAATTTTACTCCATTTCACTCCAATAGCCCTACTTTTAGTCCCAAAATAAAATACCCAATATTACAGTACCAGTGGGTAGCGATTTTTGCTACCAAGAATCGAATTTGCTCATTAATCGATTGGCGATTTATCCGATCGAGAATTTCCAATTATTTTTCCGAGAATTAATGAAATTCCTAAAATTATAAAACAGTAACAAGACACTCCAAATAATTTCTCAATCACGAAAATCACCTTTTCTACCCCAAAACATGTTTAGGCTGCCATGGCGATTTTGTTTGATTCGGGAATTTCTCGGAAAAATCCAGAAAAATTCCTAAAATCCCTTAAAATGTAAAACCATTTATGGTGCAGTCCAATCAATTTTCCAAACTCAATTATCCCATTAATTCCAATAAAATTGCTTTAGGCCCAATTCACGGAATGTCATGAATGCATTTATCAGAACTCCATGTACACGATTGATATGTATCAATCTCATTATCATGAACAGTTCTAAATATTCCCTATTAGTCCCATCCTATGCCAATTTTACTATTTTACCCTTCCAGGAGGGGGTGGGATGTTACATTTGGGGATACTTTGTCAATTGAAAAAGAACCCAGAAATGGTCCTCTAACAGAAGTCTATGAGCGAGAAATTCAGCAATTACAAAAAGAAATGGAAAAATTGGAAGCAACAATCCAACAAATGAAAGAGGAACAACGAGAAAAAGAAGATCTTTTTTCAGATAGTCAGAGAAAAGATAAAGGAATTGCCGGAACATATCAGACCATAGACATAGAAGACGAACCAGAAAAGAGAAATCCCAGATACTACAAATCACCAGAAGGATCAAGATCAACCAGGCAACAAACACGTGGAAGACCATCGCACCAACCACATGTGCGTCAATCATGGCCAGCTAGGGAATAAGCTGTCAAAAGAAAAGTTGAGTTAAATCAACAAAAAGAAACAAACATGTGAAAGTGGGCACACTGTACTCCCACTTACTTTTCTACAAATACTTAGTGGAATCTTTTCCAACTAGGTGTCGGTTTGGCTGTTTGTAAAATAATTAAAGCCACTAGTGTGTCGGTTTGTCTGTTTGCAAAATAATTGGCGGAACAAGACAATAGAAGCAGAATAATTGAAGACCTTGCATCAAATCGTCTACGAGGGCCCAGAGACGCACCCGGATTGATGAGTCATCTTCAATTATTATTTCTAGAGTCTTTAGATTTAGCAATCCTATAAAAGGATCTCAGTTGTAACTAAGAGAGCACATCGAAAGCACCTAAAAAACTCTTCGAAACTCTCCTCTTTGTAAACCACTTTCCGCATAAATATTAGCTTGTGTTTATTTACTCTGTGTTTATTTTGCTCATCCGAGATAATCCGCACTTAACTTAAAGTGTCTCTCAAGATCTTATCTGGGAAACGTCTATATTTGGTATCAGAGCAAGGTATGAGCAACTAAATCTTCAAATTCGGCTGTTTATTTAAAGTCTGATATATTGTTTATATTCTTTAGTCTAACATTTAAATTCTATTCTGTCTATGGATTATAGATGGTGGGATATGGTTATTTCAGTATTAGGCGAAGTCTAAAACGTGCAATTAATGACATCTGTCAAACAAATGCTAATTATCATCTGCATATTGAAAAGCATCATAAGAGAGTGAAATCCTCATCAATTCTGTTGTTTTGCTTTTGCAATAATTACATTTATCAATGTCGATAAAGTAATCTGCTATCTTTGAGTTATGTGACCACGTATGTTCACATTCAGTCATTTTCTGTGGTAGAACTACATTTTCTAACCAGGAATATTTTCTTTGATTTATCTCGCCATAGTCAGTGATGACAAAGACAAATTCTTCTGGACTGGTTGTTATTGTTTGCAAGACTACGGAATGATCAGATCCTCTCCTTGAGATATTGATAGTATACCATCACTATCGGTTCATTCATATCTCTCGAGACTACATCCCGTCTTGTGGAGTTGTAATTCATTAATCATTGCCACTCTTGCTAAATTTCCTTGTTTGCTTCTACGGTCTCTCAGATAATGTCCTTATAGTGTTATTTACTTGTTAGTAAAAACACTAAAGAAACTAGAAGAACTTGAAACAAAAGTCTCAAGATTAGAAGATAGCCTATTAAAGGCAACAAAAGAAAATCCTCAATTGGATAAGTTAGTCCAAGAAATTGGTAGAATCAAGATCACGAGAAAAAGGTGAAACAAGACCACCAATTTGTGACAAGAAGATCGTACTATTTCAGAAATCTCAAGAAATTTTTGATTCAATAAAATCAAAACAACATGAAAGCGAGCAAGTACGATTGGTACTAAACCTAGATTCTCTTTTGAGAAATCTAGATCGAAAAAGATTGGGGATTGATTCCAGAAGAGAATCAAGAAAATAGAATAATACAAGTCGTTATTGATGATCAAATAAGGATTATCATCGATACAAACAAACAAAGAAAGAATGCTATTAACCGATTAAAAGGTAATAGTAACAGAAAAAGAACGTTGGAAATGAATATAGATCCTGACTATCAATTGCAGCTGTCTAATCAAAAAGAGCATCTATGGTACCAGCTGAAATTCTATATTCAGTCAACTGGGATGAACCACGGAATAAAGTATATCAACATTATTCCGAGGAAAGAAAATTGATTATTGGCAAAAATAATCAAGAAGAAATGCCTATGATTGCAAAAGAATCATATGATAAACTCAAAGCACAAGATCTAGATCATATCCATTTAGGAATGATAATGATCAGAATATATGCAATGCATAGAAAGAAAGCAGGAGTAAAGGTTCTTGTTGTCATAAGAGACAAAAGATGGGGTAGTAATGAAGTTGGAATACTTGGGCAAATGGAGATAGATTTGGCCAGTGGCACAGAACTGGTTTATTTCCTTCCAGAACAAATGATGACAATCAAAGATTTCTATCAACATATGGAAATAGTGATTCAAACAAAAGGCTATGAATCATGGCAAGAAGGAAAAGGAGAAGCTAATCTACTAATTACTCGTGGAGTAGTTGGAAGATTAACAAATACAAGTGCAGCATCCTTTCGTTTTAGAAATACCAAGATATTGGAATTTCTAGCTTCAAATGGTGTAAAAGCACTTGCAGGCGAAGAATATTCTGCTGAAAAATTTAATGGTGAAACATGGAGAATCAAGCCTCCGGAAAGTTCAGCAAAAATACAATCTGAAGTTCCAAAGAAAGTTCAAACATGGGAAAACAAAGATGGATCTGTTAGTTTAAGATTTGCTCAGTATTGATTCCAAGTTAGATGGAATCAATCAACAGACTCATGCTACTTAACATAGAGTTAACGTTGTCTCTAAGCAGAGACAACAACTCTACCACTCATACAAAGCTTATATTCAACAACTTGATGCTGATATTTGACATTAAATTGCTACACAATATTTTGGATCTGACTTTGATTTCAAAACTAGAGAATTCAAGAAGATCAAAGGAATTGTGCAATAAATGGAAGCTGATATGCAATCTACACAGTCCAAGATTGTATTTGGTTCATCCTCTTTAGTAGTTCCAAATATACAACCAGTATACACTCCTCCTCTGTATCAGACGTATCCAGAAGAAATTGACTATTCAAAGGTCTTCAAGTTCAACTATCATTTAATCAGACAACATATTCATACGTAGGCAGCTCAAATTAAACCTAAAAAGCCAAAGCCAAAGCCTAAACTAGTTCTTGAGCCATCACCATTATATACTAAACTCGAACTAGTTAATTAGTGGAGTAAACCATTACAGATTCATACACCTCTCACTTCTCCACCAAAGTTTTAACCATCCACCTCTAATGGGAAGGGTAAAGCGCATCTTATAAAGCTCATAACAACTCTTGCACCTACACTAGCTATGTAAGAGTCCTCACCCAATCATATAATTGAAGCTTGTTCAAGCCTTTGTCCCAACATTTAAAATCTTTGCAACAATTTCTAAGTTATCATCTAAACAGATTTATGAATAGTCTTCTAATTCCTCAAAGATAGTTAATGATCCATCAAATTTAACATAAGTTCTAATGACTATGCTCGAACCTATTGAAGGTGAATTAGAGATAAGTGAAGCAAAATCCACGATTCATTGAACCTTTCGAATCGCATCATTACACAAGCAACACCGCTCAACTATTTGCATGCACCAAGCCTATTTCAAGACCTTGGTTTACTTTTGACAATCTTCCTTAAAGAAATGGAGAGATCGCTACATGAATTCAAAGGCATAGATAGATCTTTAAATGTCTTAACCGAATAATCCTTTATAGGATATTTTATGCGAGTTTACTTTTCGCTTCACTAATACTTTGCTAAAATGGTGGCAAAGTATTGCCGACTATCGAAGACTTTAGTATATCCAAGTTACTACAACCTGAGCTCTTATTGGAATAATTCATAAGGAATTCATTAGTGACTTCCGACTTATAGATAAGCAGATCTATCAGGAATATTTTGTAATGAAAAGTTGTTCACTTGACAATGTGATTTACTAAAACATTATCAATGTATGACGGAAAGATACTATCTTTTGAATGGATGGAATGATGTTAATCTTCGATATACTTTTATATCATCCCTTTCAGATCAACTGCAACCAAAGTTACAATGAACCATTGTTTCTTTGCAAAAGGATATGACTAATATATCTCTTGGAGAAAGTTACCAGCTTGCTATAGTCTCTCTTGATAAGCTTTGTGATTAACATGCCTTATTCAAGAATATCGTTAAAGGTAGTCGAGTAAAAAAACCTTATATTCAGAATAAGTGCAAAGATAAGAAGAATTGTGATTGTAGCAATAAGAAGAAATCTCATCACAATCAAGTCTATCATTGACGAAAGTTTTACAAACAAATAGAAGGTTACAAACCCTTTAGGAAAACCTATATGAGAAAAGATGGAACAAAAAGAAAGTTTGTTCAGTTCTTCAATAAATTCGATCATCCTCAAAAATCTTATCTATGTTTTTTTTCGTGGAAAATAAAGATATTTTGCACAAACATATCCTTACAAAAGCAAGAAAGATGTCAAGTTATTGAAGCACATGAAATCAATCTTGCCTATTCAATCTTCAAATAACTTTGAAGGTCTTATTGAGGAACAATCCATTGAAGATGAAGATACGAAGTTTGTTGTTTCTATTATGACATCTGAAGATCAATCCTCTGATACATGCTATAGCAGACTTGCATGAAACTAGATCGTACTGCAGTCTCACGACCATATGTCCTGATCCAACTCTTCAAACGAGACAAATACGATCAACCCATCAAAGCTATTAGATTTATGGATATTGGATCTAGTTGTATGATTATGAAGCCCAACATGATGAGTATTTTACTACTGTAAATGGCAATTCCTTCAAGATAAGGCTTATAACAGCGAGAAAGATCGGGATATGATTCTTTCTACAGTGTACAATTTGGAGTAAAGTGCTTGGCAGCAATCTACCAGATCCAGATATTCTCGTTAGTATGGATGTATACAACAAAGCCTCACCTTTACATATCCTACCCCCAGGCCTCAAATATCGATCATTTTATAGTCTATACACTGAAATGAAAAATGTGTTTGAACTTTCTTAAGTTCCTACACCATATACATCACTGGAAGATAAATTGTTAGACTACTATCCTGAATCACATGCACAGTTTTCTCATCCAAATGCTCTTTGAAAAAATGCTAACTTTTTTATAAGTCTACCTTTAAAACAAAATGACGATATCTGTTGGATCCCGTTTTCGGAAATCCAACTTTTCAGAATCAAAAAGCTTAGGGACAAAACTCTTAACTCCGACATCCGAAAGCATATACTTTAGCAAAACGTTGGAAACTATAAAGACACACTTGGTCTAAACCAATCTAAATCGGTATAAAAAAAAATTTCATCATCAATCAAAGCACCACTACTTCCAAATAGGATTTCATCAATCCCTCAATTCATATACAAAGAGCACTTCAATACTTCAGATCAATCATCACAATCCTTGGACCTCCTGTCCAGAATCCAAACACAATCAAAACCGTTCCATGCCATATCCATACACAATTCCATAACTCATTACCATCATGAATAATTGATACAAACTTTAATAGCATTCCAAGCCATGATACAACATCAATATCAAAATCCGAATATATAAAAATACACAACTCCCCAAAATTCTCAACAATAATCTAACTTAAAAACAATACAATATGTACATATACAACAAACAATAACCTTCACTTTCTTTCACCCGATCTTCTTCTCATCACTGTGGTGGGAATGAAGGGGTGAGCTTATAACTAAATGGGTAACATGCTTATAACAAATAACAAGCAAAACCGTTCAAAAGTTTATTCTCTTTAAACATTTTCATAAACATAGTTAATCCGCATTAAATCACACACTATTATTTCTGCAAATTCTCAAACAATTCACAATAATGCAAATCATGCATGCATCAACTTAACAATTCACAAATGCAATGCACAATAAACGGCTTGAGGGTTCCGTGGAACAAAACGGAGAAACCGAAGTTTACACTGTGAACGAAACGAGTCCATTTTTCAGAGCTCGTGGGTTACAAGCGGCCAGCCGGGAGAAGGCTTTATGTCAACGTGCACGTGACTACGAAACGATTCCTCTCTCGCCCAAACAAAGCATATAAGCAATGCTCAAAATCATTTTATCAAAATGAAATGCATTCATACTTTTCATGTTCTTTTTCTTCTTCCATTCAAATCAAAATGTCATGACACAATGCAATGGCATAACATTATCATTATTCATAAATCGAAATGAAATTTCAAAAATCACAATAATTTAATAATGCACATGCATTTTTCCACATTCACGATAAATCAATTTCAATCAAGTATGCATATATACACATAAGCAACATTAAATTGAAATCCTTTTATTTTCTTGATTTGAAAAGAAACTTTAGTAGCTCATTACTCAAACTATAAACATAAAACCCACCTTAATTTCCTTACTTAAAGATTTGACTTGCTCAAAATGCCTCTTCTCTTTGCAAATAACCTGAGGTATCAAAGGTTCTTTGTTCCTCTTGTCCCTCTTGATCCCTTTATACAATAACAAAAATTTCACTCAATAGGGTTTTCAACTGAATATCCCACAAGGCACAACACTAAAATTGGTTCGAAAATACTTAAACCCAAACATTTCTAAACTTCATAAACTAAAATCCTTTCAAAACCCAAGAGTTTCAAGACGATCTTACCTTCATTCTTCACCAAATGAAGGGATCTTTGGCTCAAAAGAAAGCTCTTCTCTTCATCTTACTTTTTCTCTTCTTGAACAACTTCAAAATCTCACTTAAAGGCTAAGGAAATTAAAACCCTAGCTTGTTTTCTCTTCTTTCTCTCTTTCATTCTTTTTCATGTCTTTCTCTCTTATCTCTTTTCTAATCCATGCATTTTGCTTCTCTAGAATCTTCTCATTCACGTTTTTTCCTTTATTTATAAGCAAAACAACACTTCTTCTTCCAATTATGACCTTAATGAGTCCAAAAGTCCATTTTATCCTCCTTATAGGCTTATCTTCCTTTAAACTTAAGTGTTTTACCAAAAATATCCTTGACCATTTTTACCTAACACTTTCATCCAAAAACATCCTCCATTGTATTAAGTTTCTAATGCCACCGAAACCATTCAATTTGGTTCAGTGATTCAAAAGATATACTTCAAACATTTTTTTAGACTGCTCTTGTCCAAAACAGTATGCTATCTACAACTTCCATCCAAAACTTGAAAGTCTTAGGAACTAAATCATAATTCACTTCCTTCAGATACTTTGTAGCTCTATATCTCTAGTTTACCTCAAATCAGAAATCATCTCATTTTGATTTCTACAAATCAAAATATCATCAAAACACTGAAGTATGTTCAGTGGGATAACACCAATTCATATCCTTTAAGAGTACCCTCACTGTACCCGTCCCACTATTTTCACTTAATCTCTCTCCATACAATTCAGATAGCTTTAATTTTTGGTGGAGATATGGAGAAAAGTCTTACAAATCCAATGGTTTAAGAATCAAGTCATTTGGAGGTCTAGAGAAGAAGTTATGGCCAAAAGACTCCAACACGTTTCTGCCCTTACTTGGAATGTATATGCCTCAGTACGAATACCATAACTTTTGCTAAAGATGTCTGATTGACTTTGATTTTAGACCATTGGAAAGAGGACTTTGAGATCTAAAACTTTCATGAAGACCTCAAAGGCCAATTCTATCTTCTACCTTCTGTATCATCTCATTTTCTATCGTCTGCTTTCTTCCGTCTGCTTTTCTATCGTTTGCTTTCTTCCATCTACTTTTCTATCGTCTGTTTTTTTCTGTCTACTTTTCTATCGTCTGCTTTTCTATCATCTACATTCTTCCGTCTGTTTTTTTATCCAGAACGTCTCCCATTACAAGAATCATAACGTTTGACTCCGATATCCAAAATTTACAAACTTTATACCGTTGGAAAGATAAAAGAAAAATATACAACTTTCCAAAAGGAAACTTTGCCAAAATATATCTAGATCAAGACCATATTTTCTCCCTATTCTATCATCTGCTTTTCTTCCTTTCACTTTCTATCGTCTGCTTTTCTGCCTAAAACGTCACCACTTATAAGGATCATAACTTTTGACTCTGATATCCAAAATTTACAAAATTTATACCTTTGAAAAGATAAAAGAATGATCTACAACTTTTCAAAAGGAAACTTTGCCAAAATCTATCTAAATCAAGTCCATATTTGCTCCCGATTCTATCGTCTGCTTTTCTTCCTTTCACTTTCTATCGTCTGCTTTTCTGCCCAGAACGTCACCACTTATAAGGATCATAAATTTTGGCTCCGATATCCAAAATTTACAAACTTTATACCGTTGGAAAGATAAAAGAAAGATATACAACTTTCCAGAAGGAAAATTTGCCAAAATCTATCTAGATCAAGTCCATATTTGCTCCCAGTTCTATCATCTGCTTTTCTTCCTTTCACTTTCTATCGTCTACTTTTCTGCCAAGAACGTCTCCACTTATAAGGATCATAACTTCACATTCTATGGTCCAAATTTTCCATACTTTACATCAATGGAAAGATCAAAACATAATCTAAAACTTTCATGAAGAATTAAAAACAATTTCAACCTCTAACTAGGTCAATTTTTTAATCAAAGTTTCTGTCAGAAATTTGACATCTTATACCACATCCAAACTTCAAAATTTCATATCTTCCAAATTCCACAATCAAAAATAACATATTATACATCATTGTAAAGCTATAAACTTCCTCTACAACTTCATTTCTAATCAATGTACTCTATAAAGAAATCATAATCCATGAATAATTATGAACACAAATAACAAAACATACACGTATGTATATATTCTTCATTAACTTACCACACAAATATTTCTTTCATTTTACTGCTAACTTTCACCTTGATTCTTCCCATCCTAAAATCTCTTATTCATCAAAACACCATAGTAACTTTTGAATCTGTCCACATTTCTCATTTCCTTCTTTATTGTTATCTATCATTTCTTGTTTTAAAATTTCTTCATTCAATGGTTCTAATTTCTTACGAAAAGTTCGGGGTCCAACAATATCAATCCTACGAAAGCCACACATCTTGGGATGACCCTAATGACCTTAAGCTCTCACAATATGAGTGTGCTACCTTCTGAAGCAAGGACTTATTGAGCCCACAAAGTCATATTAGGCTTGCCAAGCATTCTATGTAAATAAACATTCAGAGCAAAAGCTAGGTAAAAAGATATTGGTGATTGAGTACAAGCCTCTGATTGCATTCCTCCAAGATGACAAGTTTCCTCTTCCAAAGATCAGTACTCAAGTACTATTTTTAAGAGAAGTTGTTATCATTTTAAAGTTTGATCTTAAGGCAAGATTTTGGCAATTGGGTATTCACCTAACTGACCAATACAAAACTGCATTTTGCATTCCCAATGCATAATTCCAATGGACTGTTATGCCATTTGGGCTTAAAGTTACCCTATCACTATTTCAAAGATCCATGACCAAGATCTATGAGCCTATCCTCAATAGTGCAATCATCTACATCGATGACATTCTTCTGTTCCAAAAGACCTATAAAGAACATTAGGCTTTACTTCAGTAATTCTTAGATCTTACTAAATAGTATGAAATTATGCTTTCAGCACCCAAAAGCATTATTGGTACTAAGAAGATTGAATTTCTGGGTATGCATTTCAAAGATGGATTTTACCAGCCTGCTCTATATATTGCACAAGAGTTGTTACACTTTTCTGATTAAAATATTTTTGTAAAACCAATGCAACAATTCCTCAGGATTGTTAATTACATCCGACAGTTCATACCATACATGGCAGCTTACACTTCATATTTATCCAAGTTACTCAAACAGAATCCACCCTGGCCTCCTGATATTTTCCTACCTTTTTCTCATTATAAATATCTTCTTTCTCTTCAACGAGGTATCTTCTTCTCAAACCCTTTGTTTTTTAAAATTTTTTATTTTCAAGATCTTATGGCTCATCAAAACCTCTTTGCCATTAGGAGTAAATACTTTCCTCCCATTGCTAGTATACCTACTAATGTTTCTAAGGTTGCCTCACTTACTTGTATGAGTTTGTTTTATTATTTACATAATTTTTCTCAGTGAAACTAACTCTCTTGGTAGTCCCATAATGTTCAACCTCAAAACAGCTTACCTCAATATGACTTTCCTTCATAACTCTTTTTTTGAAAACACATTATGGTATCTTTGGGCACTTTCTACCCTCAATGCTTGTGCTTTTACCTTATCCCATCTTCACCTTCACCAACATCTCTATGACATAAACAATGAAAGGTCTTTGTTATGGACATTTCTCGAGTGGTTTCAACCACTAGACCAATGGAAGCAACACTGCTCTATGGTTATTTCACAACATTGTCTATGGAAAGCATCTGTTAGATGACGGTCTACTCATTGTTTCTTCATCCTTCATCGTCCTTATCATGAAACATATACTGGTGCCCTTTAGACTAAACACCATGTCCATTTTTATCATACTTCATTATATTGACCATGACATCAAGACAACGTTCTCTAATCTCTTTGAGAATTTCTTAAGGAGATAAATCATTTTCCTTATGCACAAGTCATTTCCTCTTCTGTTGGACCTTATTCGGGTGAATTTGGTGAACTAGATCACTAGATTTTGATATACCATGTCCCAATAGTTCTCGATATGACACCGAAGAATCTGTCTCAGACCTTGCAGGAACTTCTCAACCTCTTAACTTAGTCTTTCAGGATGCTCAAAACCCTAATGATGATAGTTACAGTCTTAAGGAAGATTAGTTAAATCAATTCCTACACACCACACATGTGTTCTCAGTCACAGTAAGCACCAAAAGACATATCAAGATGATACTGACACTTCAAGGAATCCAGACTCTCCATCCAATTTGCAATCATGGCATGAACCAATACGTGATAACTAATGAATTAGATTCCAAGGGACTCGTGTTTTTAGGAGTTCTAATTTTGAGACTTTTGATAAAAGTGAATCTTTATGGCCCACAAACCACTATGTAAGATTCCTTCTTATCATCCTAATGTTTTCTTTTTCAAAGTAGCTTTTAGAAAGGTGTAATGATTGTACTTAAAGTTGTTTTCTTTTTAAAGATGTAATGAGTGTGTCTTTTGACTGTTTCACTGTCTTGTCCTTGCTTCGCCTATAAAAGCAAGGTCTTTCTTCTGTTGTAAGCAGGCTAAAAAACAATTAGGTTGGATTTCAATTAATATTAGTTTGTGTGTTTTCTATTCTTTCTATGTTTCTTCCTCTTTTGAAAGCTTAAGTCTTGAGTAATGTTACTATTTGTCATTTTACAGAGACAAGTATGCTCTACACTCATCTCTTCTGAGGATCTTATGTATCAGAAAGTCTAAGACAGCCTATGACTGCGCAATACAATTCCGCTATGAGATTAAAGTTTAACAGGAAAAGAGTGAAGGTACTGCTGCGACAATTGTTTCAAAAGGAGAAAAGAGTTAGTGAGAGTGTAAGGTAGGAAGGAAAGTTAAAAGTTGTATGCCCAAGGAGAGAAGAGTTGTGTGTCTCATCCATCATACCTGGAACTGATTGATAGTCACAAGATTTTCCTATGTTGAACCGTAATAGTTTACCAGATACTGCCGTAACCTACAATCTGACTTTAGTTAGTTGATGGTCTTCTCAAAGGTATTATATTAGCTAGTTGGTTGTCGTACTTTTCTGTGTATCCTTCAGGGTCCTCAGTTGGTATCAAAGGCATCTTTCGTATCTTAGTTGGCGGTAACATTATCTCTTGATAAGAGTGAGTAAGGAAGCCCATAGTTATGGCAATACTAGTAAACGATCCTGTTCATTTGTCTTCTACTTTGCCTATGTCTAGTTTATGTTCTAGTGTTAAGCGTGTTTTGTCAAATTGTATAAAAAATTTAGTAGAAATTACACATGTTCCTATACCGTAAAGTATTTATTCTTGTGATCGTTCTTTGACAAGAAGTATATGTACTATTTTGTTTACATCTTTCCTAAAAGTAAAAGAAATTATCTAGAGTTCTAGATTGGAACAGTGTGGTCTTAAATCTACAACAGTAGAACAATACATAAAGCTTGAGATCCCAAAGGAGCTGATCTCTCTCTAAATAGAACACATTCACAAACATCTACATGTTGTAGCTATACGCCTTATTCTCACACTTCATGAAAGAAAGGGAATACCTGCTATAGCCAGGATATCTCTTCTAGACACTGCCTACATAACATATCAAAATGCTTTGATTAGTACCTTGCTGACTACTCTCATCAATTGAAGTGTTATTCTAACGATAGCACCTGATTTCAACATTAGGTTGGATAATCCCACTTTATTTGAATGATTGCAAGTTCAGATTTAGATCACTGAATCCAATCAAGATCCTACAGCCATCATGGCTACCTTACATTACTAGATGATATATCATCTGCAGAATCATACTTTGGATCTCAACTTTCCAAATTCTACTTCGGATACTCTTTATATAATTGCTGATCGTTCCAATGATTAGACTACTATCATCCAGATCTTGAAGCAATTATCAGTTTTGGAGCTTGAAAAGTTGATGCCTACTGAATGGACTAGAAGGTGTTCCAGGTGCCTCATCGACACTCTTCTCATACACTCCAATTTTGAAGACATTAAAAGATGGAACAGTAAAGTCCATCTATGCAAAGCCCAACAAAAATCCTTTTACATCTAGGGCTATATTTCTAATATAGCCCGTATTTTCTCATACGGAAGATAAATCTTGTCCTCCTATCCATTATTTCAAATCTAATAGAGATCTAGTTTATGTAAGCTATCATCGTTGACACTTTTTATGGGATGTTGGCCCATCTATGTGCGAACCTGACTGTGAAGTATGTCTTAACCCTGAGTCAGACAACAATGATGATGATGAACGGTATGCCAGAAGAAGCAGGAGGAAGCAAAAGTCTAAACCTCGTTGAATGCCTTCTTAATAGTATCATCCACACAAGGATGATTTAGATCTAAATGATTCCAGCAAATCTAGTGGTCTACCCACATAAAGATTCAAACCCAGATCTCTTTGAGAGATGTTGAAATCTTCTACCTATCAACCTAAGCTAGAAATTCATGTCATTACTTCTACTCCTATACCTTACATGATGGTTAATCCATATAAAGGAGAGTTTCCTTCTCTACATAGGAGAACAGATAAAACAACTAGGGTTATCTCTAGCCCTTATATTTGAGCCACAGGAATTACTTTAGAAGGTACAACTGTCTCAAATCCTTTTGAAAAAGTTCTTAATTGACAGACATCAAATGCAGTAGCATAGAATAAAGTCCTTCGCAGAATTGATTCCAAACTTGATAGAATCAGTCAATAAACTCATGCTACTCAACATAAAGTTGATGTCGTCTCTAAGTAGGTCCAACAACTGTACAACTCATACAAAGCACAGATCCAGCAACTTGATGCTGATCTTTCACATTACATTACTACACAGTATTTTGGACCTAACTTTGACGTCTAAACTAGAGAACTCAAGAAGATACAAGGAATTGTGCAATAAATGGAAGCTGATATGCAATTTGCACAGTCTAAGACTATATATGGCTCATCCTCTTTAGTATTTCCAAATATACAGCCAGTATACACTCCTCCTCTATATCAAATGTATCTAGAAAAAACTAAATATTCAAAGATCTTCAAGATCAACTATCCTTTGATCAAACAACAAATTCATCCTCAGACAGCTTAAGCAAAACCTAAAAAGTCAAAGTCACAGCTAAAGCCTGAACCAGTTCCTAAGCCATCATCTTCATATACAAAACCTGAACCAATTGACCAGTGGAGTAAACTATTACAGATTCATATACCTCCCACTTCTCTACCGAAGTCTCAACCTCCCACCTCTACTGGGAAGGTCAAAGTGCCTCTGACAGAGTTTATAGCAACTTTTGCTGTAACATCCCGTCCCCGATGGGAAGGGTAAATTGGGACAGGCTAGTGAGTCACATTGCATATACTGATATGAACATTCATTTGGCCTCTAATTTTAGAGGAACGAGTCGTTTGGCACATGCATATATAGGTACATGCGTTCATGACAAGTCCCAGCATTTAATTGTGATTTCGATGTGTTTTGTGACTTAGTTGAGATTTATGGAATAATTGGGCTTGAATAGTTAAATTGGAAATGTTTTAGAGGGATGGTTAATGGATAATAACTCTTCGAAAATTTTCTGGAAATTTGGGAGAAAGAGTCCGGACTGGAAATTTTTCGAGTGGCGAACTGAATGATTTTATAGGACTAAAATGACTGTCTAATGGCTATGGAAAAATTAGATTTATGATTTTAGGAATTAATATGACGAGCCATTGAAATTTGGAGATGAATTGGATTGGGAACGAAACTGAAAAGAGAAAGAGATTTAAACGTACTATGAGGGAAAAGCCAAGAGGCTTAATTGAGTTACCTTTAAATGCCTTAGGTTTTCAAAACTTGAGGAAAAGAAATCTTTTCACGATTGCTTCTTCTTCCTCTTGGTGATTCTCGATCCCCTTCTCGACCCTTGCTTGATCTTAGGTTTGGTCTTAGCTTGCTCCTTCCTGGCTGTTAAGATCAACCCATATCTCTGAGAAGATAAAGATTTGTGAGATTTTGCGGGTGGCCGTGCGTGTTGGAGAAAGGTTAAAGGAATTGGGGGATTTTACGGGAGTTGAGGATTTGTGGCTCGATTGGTAAGTAAAATGGTTTTAATGTTGTATGATGCATTTATGACGTTTATATGGTGATTGGGGTAGTTATGGGTGAGTTAAGGAAGTTTTCAGAGAGAGAAATGGCGGAAAATCGATCGAAGAAAACGAACCAGAGCCGCATGTCGCAACGAAGGAATTATTAGACGTCACGAAGAGCGTATGCCGCGACGAGTGGTTCGTCGCGACGAGCGGGACGTCGCGACGAGGGATTAAGTAGACGTCGCGACGAGCATGGGTTGACGCCGCAACGAGCGGTTAAACGCCGCAGCGAGGATGGTTTTTCTGAATTGATTGGGTTTAGTTTTTAAGGCATAACTTATGGTGTAGACCTCCAATTGAGGTGATTCTTGATTCATTATTGTTGGCAACCGATCTGGAGATCGGATCTCAACCGGAAAACAAAAAGCGAAGGAAACGAAAGTGAATGGAAACGAAAATTTCACATCGAAATTTTGAATCGAAAAACAAAGCATTCGATAACGCGAAACGAGAAACGAAGCGGAATCGAATAACATAATACGGAAAACAAAATCGAGAGCGATTCAAATATACGAAAGTGGAACAACAACTTTACAAAACGGATCCGACATCCGAGAACAAAGAACAAAGAAACACAATCGCGTTGGAGACCTTAGACTCAAACTGTCCCAAAATCCGTTATAAATTTTTTTTTCTCATTTCTTACACCAATCACATCCATATCATTTCCCATAGGAAATTCATTCTTATACCCAAAACTCAACATTCATACATAATCTTATATATATCCATACAAATCTCAA
Source organism: Erythroxylum novogranatense (assembly GCA_029891385.1). NCBI lineage: Eukaryota > Viridiplantae > Streptophyta > Magnoliopsida > Malpighiales > Erythroxylaceae > Erythroxylum > Erythroxylum novogranatense. Next base: position 88,212,910 of record CM057226.1, read on the forward strand.
AATTACATTTTTATCCCAAATTTTATCAAAAATTCGGCAACATAACGGCTGAATTTATTCTAACCCAAACCTGCAAAGTATCGAAAAACACACTTCTAAATTCCCAACCAATCACACAATCAATCAAAATCTACCAGACCCTCTGTCCGGGATCTCAACAAATAAACACACTCCTATATCTAAACCACTTCAAAACATTAATCATGTCCAATTCCAATACACATTTCAATCTTCAATTCCATACACAAATTCCTAAATCAAAATCATTATCATACACAATTTCATATACAAATTCAAGACCATTCACAATACTCAACTTTATATACAAGTACACTTTCCCAAACTTATCTTAAGCCATATACATATCTATACTAAAATCCAAACTTATACAAATAACGAAATTGACGTCTTGACCATCTTTCATCCGATCTCCTGCTCGAATACCTGGAGATGGGGATGAAAGGGGGGGTGACCTCGAAAGCTCGTGGATAACACATTTATAAATTGACAAATAAGCATAAATCAATTTTTCATAAGCTTTTTGCCAAAAGGGCTAATTTTTCAAACTTTGTAACTTTTCAAAACGGTTTCCTCAAACCTTTCAATTTTTCAAACTTTTCATAACAAAAGTCACCTTTTTTCCTTTCTCAAAATTTTTTTTAAAACATGAATGCAGCACACAGAAACAAATCAAAACACGTAACATATCAGAATGGTCTGGTTCAGTCCGGAACAGAACGTACTGCACATTCCAGATAGCGGTCATGTGCAGTCGTGAACAAAACGTACTACACTTTCCCGCGTAACGGTCCAGTGTAGCCGTGAAGGGAGTCCGAAATCGGAGCTCCGTGCCACTAGCGGGCAGCCTGAATAAGGCTATAAACGAATAGAGACAGTGCACTGACTCACAAAGACCTGACCAAACCCACTTAACACATAAGCGAAAACGAAAGGTCGGAATGCCTGAAGGCACTTTTCGAAAACTTGCTTTTCTTCAAATTTTTCATATTTTCACATAATGTCAAACTTGACACACTGACATTCACAAATCACATCTAGACATACAACAATTCACATTCACTAATTTAATCACGTATCAATTCAAATCATAAATATGAATGCAATGTATTTCTTTAAAACATAACTCACACAGATACATATTCATAATGCACATTTTTCAAATTTTATCTAACAATTCAAAAATCATGAATTTCTTCAATCTTGTAATTTCTAAAAATCATTTCTAAAATAAGGCATTTAATCCTTCTTTCAATCATTTACATAAACATAAACAATAATTTATCAAAATCCATTTTCGCCTTCTTTAAAGTTTCAAAACTTGCTTTCTTTAATTTTCAAACTTTCATGTATAGCTTACAAATCAAAATATAAATATGCTACCCACCACTTAATTAATGCCCGAAACTTGATTTCAAGCTCCAATTGATCCTCGCTTTTTCCTTCTTTCAATTAACATTGACTAAGCCATAATCATCCAAATTCCACATCATAATTTGCATAATTCTCAAAATTAACTATAGGAACCCAAATTCATCACTTTTCCAAGCTTTTAAAAACAAGAATTTCTAAAATCCCCAAATTTAAAATTTTACCTAAACCAATTCACTCAAATTCAATCTCATTAATAACTTAATTTTCAAAATTGATGTCATAAATCATCAATTCATACTAATTTCAAGATATCTAAACCACCAATTTCAAAATCCCCAAATCTCAAAATTGACATAAACCAATTTATCTAAATTCAATATCATAATTCACAAATTCTTCAAAATTACTTTCATAATTCACAAACCCATCATAGTTCCTATATTTCTAAGCTATTAATTTCTAAAAATCTCAAATCACAAAATTAGGCATAAACCCCAAATTAATTTTCAACTAAAATTAAACCCTTAATCCTTAACAATCATCAAAATTGACTTTATATATCACTACCCATATCATTTTCATGTTTCTCAATCAAAACTCAACAAAATCTCAAAGTTCAAATTTTTCCCTTACCTCTTTCTCCTTCAAATTTCGGATTTCTTGGTTCCCAAAGCAAGCTTCCTTCATTTTCCATCTTTTTCCTTTGAAACCAAGCAAAACTCAAACTCAAAGACCTAAAAATTTTTGAAATCTCACTTTCTCTTTCTTCTTTCTCCATACGAAAACTTCTTCTCTCCATTCTCTTCTTATTCTTTCTTTTCTTCTTGAATAATCGAGCTTCTTCCTCTTCAAAAACGACAATCCCTATATTTGTAGTGCCACATCATTTAAAATGATGGCTTAAAAGACCAAATTACCCTTCCTTTTAAGTGAAATCCCAAAATATCCCTGCACAGGATTTTCAAAATCTGATAGCTTGCATCCTGTTTTCAAGCATCTAAACGAAATAATTTGGACAAACTTTCTTCTTGAAAATTGTTTCTCTAGATCATACGAATCCAACGCCACTGACCGCACTCAATTCGGATCAGAAACGAAGAATTTATAGCCAAACTAATATCGGACCTTCACAAAATCCGAGACTGAACATTAACATAACTTCAGTCCAGAAATTAACAATCTTAGGGATGAAATTAAATTTCGATCCCTTCACATGATCTGTAGCCCCATATCTAAATTTTATTTGTCCTTAAGAATCAAATCAATTGGAGTTGTACAGCTCTCGAATTTCGTAAAATACCGAACTGTGTTCAGAAAATTATCCAACTTATAACCTATAACCAAATCTCCTACTTCAGTTCTCTCAATCTCTTTCCATTTAATCTCTTAAAAATCGTAATTCTTCAAGAAAATGAAATTAATTGTCTCAGGAATCCAACGCTTTGAGAATCAAATCAATCGGATGTCGGACGAAGGAATTATAAGCAAAAGATTATGAAAGAGATCGGATAAAAAAACAAAGTAACGGAACTTCAAAATCGAACATTTCAAAAACCATATCTCTCGATCCCGAACTCGAAATTTGACAAATTTGGTGTCAATAAAAAGATCAAAGGAAGCTCTACAACTTCCCTGAAGTACGCAAAATCTAATTAGGTCTCGAAAGAGGTAAAAAACTCAATCAAAGATTCTGTCCAAAACAGGTTTTCCTAAACGACTTCCAATTTTTAATCGCTCATAACTCCTAGCCCCGATATCAAAAAATTGCAAACTTTATATCAATGGAAAGATAAAAACATCATCTAAAACTTTCATGAATATCACTTACTCTAATTCAAACTAAATCCATATGATGAGTGGCCTCGAAGCATAGAACACACAAATCTACACTTAATAGCATTTTGAAAACAAAGCATATATTCAGAAAATCATATCTCTCAATCCCGACATCGAAAAATAGCAAACTTTATGTCCACAAAAAGCTCTCGACAGAGGCTACAATTTTCATGTTGATCATTTTCTCGAATTTTGCCTAAATCAAAAAGTCAACTTTTTCTTCAAAAAGTGAAACTCCAAGCGAACTTTGACTGATCATAACTCTCACTTCCGATATCGAAAAATATCAAACTTTATGACTACAGAAAACTCTTAACATAAACTACAAGTTTCCAGAAGACAATTTTCTCAAATTTTGCCTCAAACAAAAAGTCAACTCTCTCAAGTCAAACTTTCTATCTCCAAAAGTCAACTTTCTTAATTTTTCAAATTCTCTCACTTTCTTTCTTTATTTCTTGATTTTTCACTCCCATTTCAATTAACTCATTCTCTTTCCTCTCATAATCCATATAAATTCAGTCAAATATCAAAGTCCTCAAAACTAAACAATTCTTTTCTCATAAATTTTTCTTAAATTCATAAATTGTCTTACCAATTTCTTTCTCATTAATATTCATTTTAATATTTCTAATTTTCATCAAAAGTTCAGGGTCCAACAATTATGAACTAGGAAAAGAGGTCTACAATTGAGAAAAAGGAAGAAAGTATTGAATGAAATTTGAGAATAGGTTCTATTGCAACCTAGGGGTTGTTTATGGATAATTGAGATATAATTGTGCGATATAATTGTGCGATTCTGAATTTAAGGAAATGCTATTGAGAGTTTTGAAAACTGAGTATAAAGCGTGAATTTTGATATAGAGAATAGTTGTAACATCCCGTTACCGATGTGAAGGACATATCGGTAATTTGGATGGGTTAGTGGGGTGCATTCATAATTGAACTGCACGTGCATTTTTGCCTCTGCATCAGCGATAAATGAGTTAATTGCACATGCATACATAGTGACATGCATTCATGATTGTTCCAGCATTTAATTGTGATTATGAGTTGAATTGTGAATTTTGAGATAAATGTGTTAGATATGATTTATTAGGTTTGGAAATCAGAGTTGAGTGAGAATTGAATCTTGAGAGTTGGAAATTGAGAATTGAGTATAGGACTTTGTGTTTTGTATTTTTGAGGATTTATGAGAATTTTTCTAGAATTTTTAGAGCTATGAGCTCAAACCGAGAAAATGCTTAGAGACTGATGATTTAGATTCCGGTTCCGAAAGTGAGTGGTAAATGGCATGGAAAATTTAGATTTATGAGTTTAGGAATTTTTGTGATGAACCATTGAAATTTAGAGACTGAGATTAAGTAAATTTGAGGACTGCGATTTATAGGTTTAAATTAAACCTATATATATAAGAGTTAGGTTTTGATTTGGAGAAAAACATTTTCTCCTTCTTTCTCTTCTCTCCCGTCGACGGTGTGGTTTGCTTTCCTTCGAGATTTTTCATTTGTTCCTTTCATTGTGGTTAAAGAGTTGCTAGAGATCTTGGAGATGATGATGGTTGGCATGGATTGAGGAGTTCTCCGTGATTGTTAGAGTTTGAGAGAGTTTTGGAGGTTTTTAGGGTTTTCGGATTTTGATCTTCGATTTGGTAAGTTTTTGTGTTTAATGTTGTATTTATGGCATTTATGGTATTTAATGTGTTAGCTGGGGTAGTTGAATGTGTTTATGGAGGTTTTAAGAGTATTAATGGCGGAAAATGACGATCGGAGAAGATGAAGTGGTCGCACGTCGCGACGTCTGGAAATAGGCCACGCCGCGACGAGAAATGGCGTGCTCGCCGCGGCGAGCCAAGAGGACGTCGCGGCGAGTGAATAAATTCTTCGCCGCGGCGAGTTTCTATAGAGACGTCGCGGCGAGGCACAGAAGAGTTGTTACGCATGGCGGCGTCCTTTATGTGCATGGGCTCGGCTGCGGCAAAACATGTAGGTCGCAATGAGGGACGAAATTTTAGAGAAATTGAATTAGTTTTAGGGTATATCTTTTAGTGTAGACCTCCAATGGGGTAATTCGAGTTGTTATGATCTAGAAAGAGGTCTTTGAGTGAGGTAAATTATAAGAGTTCGAAATTAAATTAGCGAGTTCTCAATCATAGAAAAGAGCCGATTCTGGTTCCTTAAGTGACCTAAGAGTTATGTATTATCAATTGGAGTATAATTAGAGTTTAAATGAGAGATTTGTGAAATTTATGGATGTTATTGACCTAGTGAGTAGTGAATTTTGGTTGTGAATCGAGAGATAGCGGAATGAGACTAAAGCGCTGGGAAATCATGATCATGCATCATATAATTTTAAATGTGAGACATGTGCATTAGTGAATCTTATTGATTGAGCATATAGTGATGAGAATGCGTTTGTATTGTTATAGAAGCGTCGTTGGATCGTCAGTCCACGGATATTCTTTGGTATTTCGAGCGAGCTTCGGAAGTTCTGGTGAGTAACCTAGTTGGTTCCTCGATCTTTTGTGATAATCTGTCTTTGTGAATGTGTGAATCAATTGTCAATGTGAGTGATACAAATGTGAGATAAATGTGCTGCAAATATGAATAAGTGTTCTGATTGTGAGTGATTGTACTGAATGTGTTGCTAATGTGAATACTTGTGATTATGAATCAGTGTATAGTATTACGAGTAAGTGTTCTGATCGTGACAAGTGAGTGAAGTGATAATATATGTGCTAGTGACTGTGCAAGTGTTAGTGCATGCTAGGCATGATTATAAGAGGTAATTAAACAGTTGTGACTGAAGCATTCAGTGTGCAGAGCTTTAAGCTCGAATATCAATGAATAGGCTTAAGGCCAAAAGGGGAAATAGTGCATACCCAGAGGGCTCTCCTATCCCTAAAGTGAGTGGGCAGTAGTGCATACCCAGAGGGCTCTCCTACTTGTCGAAATTGTGATCATTGTGAAAAGTGCCCGAATCGGGAAAGTGTAACGCTCAGTCACAACAATGACATAAAATGAGAAATTGCATACATTATGCATCTGACTGCGTAGTGAAATTGAGAATGCGTGTGATGTATGACAATTGTGAAGTGATATGTTTGAGTTATGTTATCGTATAAATATGTAAATTGTGTACAGTGTTCTAAATTGCGTTAAAGTGTACTATGCGATATATTATGTGTATATGCATGAGTTGGGTGAACCATCGATGATGATTTCTCACTGAGTTCGCAAACTCACCCAATATTGCTAATATTTTTCAGGGCAGCGTTAGTAGGTTTCTAGCTCCCGAGATAGACGTTTTCCTGCTGTGCAAGTTCTTGGACAAGTGAAGCGATGGAACACAGGTCGGTCAGCTGGGGTGACTTTTGAGGATGACCTAGTATAGACGTTTTTATCAATTTCCTTTTTGGGTTATTGTATTGAGACTTTAGGGGACTGATAGACTTGTCTATAATTTGGATTGATATTATGCAATGAAATTGGGGTTTTAAATTTTAGTGATTTGCTTATTGCGATTTAATTATATTGATGTCATGCGAGTATTTAGTGATAGTTGCGAGCGGTAGCACTTCCTTGCTGTGGGATATGCATCGGTACGACCCACGGGTGTCCCGGTGTGTACCCTATGGTGAGGGGGCGCTACATTAGGTGGTATCAGAGCATGGTTTGACATCTTTTGGGCATAGCGTATTTTAGGCTTGAATTTCGGAGAAAGCGAAATTGATCGATTCTTGTTGATTGTAGGTCATCCGTTCTTGGAGAGCAAGTGGATCAACCAGCTGACCTAGGATCCGTGGGAGCTAGTAGAGAGTCCCCTGTGCCTCATTCTGATGAGTTGCCTCCCAGAGTTTCCGTAAGACGGGAGAGGAGGTATGATAGACTGCATAAGTAGGGAGCGGTTGACTTCTATGGCAGCACCGACCCTGCAGAGGCTGGGGGATGGTTAGAGAGGACAGAGAGAGTCCTCGATCAGATGGACTGCGACTCTAAGGAGCGCTTTGACTATGCATTGTCTTTGCTTCAGGGTTCGGCTTTTCAGTGGTGGAAGACTGTTCCGGGCAGTTCTTCCAGGCCCTGCATGTTGACTTAGGATGATTTTCTGAGGGCATTCAAGGATAATTTCATGCCCAAGGTGTATTTAGAGATGAAGATGCAGGAGTTTCTTGAGCTAAGATAGGGGTTGATGTCAGTGGCAGACTATGAGGTCAGGTTCAATGAGCTGTCGGCTTATACGTCTGCTTTGATTGCTTCAGAGTCTGACAGGTGTCGGAGGTTTGAGGGCGGACTCATTATGGAGATCCATACCAGATTGGCCTGATCGGATATGGGTACATTTATTGGTGAGGCGTGTTGTGAGATTGAGCAGATTGTTGAGGCGAGTCACCGAGGTCGGATTGGGACCCAGGGGCAAGAGGCCTAGTGATAGTCAGGGCAGTGCTAGTAGAGGGTTCAGCAAGCGTCAGAGCAGGACCTTCAGGTCGTCTGGAGGAGGTAGACAGTCCAGATTGGGGGGTAGGGTAGATTTGCTCGGCCTAGTGGTGGTCGAAGGCGAGGCTAGAGGTTGGTCGATGATCCCGCTATGTGAGTATTGTGAGAGGAGACATAGTGGAGAGTCTTTGGAGGTTTACCGGGCGTGTCTCAAGTGTGACTCCATGGACCATCACTCAGAGTGTCCTTTATGTGGAGGCCCAAATCATTACGATTGGTAGATCGAGCGATGTTACTTTTTGCAACAGAGCCGTGGAGGTGGATCTGGATGGAGAGGCCGAGGTCGAGGCCGAGGCCGAGCTGAGGGATCTGTAGTGAGGTCTGAGGGACAGAGTAGCAGGCAGCAGTCCCAGGCTAGAGTCTATGCTATGACTCGATAGGAGGCTCAGGAGTCTCCAGATGTTGTTGCGGGTATGTTTTTGATTTCTGGTTTTGAAGCATATGCATTGATGGATCCTGGATCCACTCATTCTTTTATTGCACCGCATGTGGCATGTAGACTGCATAGTGATAGGGAGAGACTGCAGTGTGGGTTGCAGGTGAGTACGCCTTTGGGTAGTACTACTGCCTTGGGTGAGGTCTGCAAGGGGTGCCCGATAGTGATTGATCAGCGAGTTGAAAGTGGACTGATAGTTTTGGCCCCGAGAGATTGATCGATTCTGGGATGGAACTGCTATCGCATAGAGGTCGTGATGGATTGTTATACCAAAGAGGTCATGTTAGATTCTCCTGGTCAGCCTAGAGTTGTTTTTCGAGGCGTTAGTCAGGCAGTGCCAGCTAGGATGATTTCCTTTCTGAGTGCTTTGAGATTGATGCGTGGTGGTTGTAAGGCGTATTTGGCTCATGTGGTGGACACCAGGATTGAGCAGAGGTTGCAGGATATTCCCGTGATTAGGGAATTTTTGGATGTGTTCCCCGATGAGTTACCGGGTTTGCCACCGGATCGGGAGACGGAGTTTGGGATTGACCTAGTTCTAAGTACCGCTCCTATATCTATACCTCCATATAGGATGGCACCGGTGGAATTGAGGGAGCTTAAGGCTCAGTTGCAGGAGCTGTTGGATAAGGTATTTATTAGGCCGAGTGTTTCGCCGTGGGGAGCTCCAGTGTTGTTTGTGAAGAAGAAGGATGAGACTTTGAGACTGTGCATCGATTATAGGCAGCTGAATCGGGTGACTGTCAAGAACAAGTACCCACTGCCTAGGATCGATGATCTATTTGATCATTTGTAGGGAGCTCAAGTGTTTACTAAGTTGGATTTGAGGTCAGGGTATTATCAGTTGAGGATTGCAGAGGCCGACGTGCCTAAGAGTGCTTTCAGGAGCAAGTATGGACATTTCGAGTTCCTAGTGATGCCGTTCGGGTTGACTAATACCCCGGCAACCTTCATGGCCTTGATGAGTAGAGTTTTCCAGCCCTACTTGGATCAGTTCATGATTGTGTTCATTGACTATATTTTAGTGTATTCGAGGAGTAGACAGGAGCATACGGAGCATCTGAGGATTGTGTTGCGGATTATGAGAGAGAGGCAGTTGTATGTCAAATTCACTACGTGTGAATTTTGGCTTGATAAGGTTGTGTTCTTAGGACACATTGTGTCTGGTGAGGGTATCCGAGTGGATCCTCACAAGATTGAGGCAGTGAGGAGTTGGGAGATTCTGAGGAATGTGTCAGAGTTGAGGAGTTTCCTCGGATTGGTAGGTTATTACCGGAGGTTTGTTGAGGGGTTTTCAGTGATCTCAGCCCCTTTGACAAAACTTCTGAGGAAGAATGTGGCTTTCAGATGGTCTGATGAGTGTCAGCGGAGCTTTGAGGAGCATAGATATCGATTGACTACGGCACCAGTGTTAGCTTTGCCGTCAGGGTCCGGGGGTTTCGAGGTATTTAGTGATGCGTCGCAGCAGAGATTAGGCAGTGTTCTGATGTAGCATGAGAGAGTTATAGCATATGCCTCGAGACAGTTGAGGTCTCACGAGGTTAATTATCCAGTGCATGATTTGGAGTTGGCTGCAGTGGTGTTTGCTCAAGATCTGGAGGCATTATTTGTATGGAGAGCGTTCGGATCTTCACCGATCATAAGAGTCCGAGATATCTGTTGAGTCGGAGAGTTAAATCTGAGAGCAGAGGAGATGGATTGAAATTTGTTGAAGGACTATGGTCGCCGCGATTGAGTATCATCGAGGAAGGCCAATGTGGTGGCCGATCGTTGAGTAGGAGATCTCATGTCGGTCATTTCAGATTCAAATTGAGAGGTTGCCTAGCCTGATTCAGTTGAGAGCGCTTGATGTGCAGATAGATTTAGCTCAGGATGAAGCTTTGATTGCTACTCTGAGGCTGAGGTCGATGTTGCATGATCGGATCAGGAGAGTCCAGGATCAGGACCCAGTGATAGTGAGATTGATGGATAGAGTTAGAGCTGGTCAGGGTTCAGATTTTGAGTTGAGAGATGAGACTCTTTGGATGGGTCAGAGATTGTGTGTGCCAGATGTTGATGATCTGAGACGAGAGATTTTGGAGGAAGCGCATGTGGCCGCTTATGCGATGCACCCTGGTGTTACCAAGATGTATAATACCCTTAAGTTGCATTTCTGGTGGCCAGGTATGAAGAGGCAAGTGGCAGAGTTCGTTTCTCGGTGTTTGACGTGCCAGCAGGTCAAGGCTGAGCACCAGGCCCCAGTTGGGAGATTGCATTCGTTACCCATTCCGGAGTGGAAATGGGAGCGAATCACCTGATTTTATTAAGGGTTGCCTAGACGCCGAGGCATGATGCGATCGGGTCATAGTGGACGGTTGACCAAATCGGCTCACTTCTTGCGGTCGAGAGAATAATACTCTCGACCAGTTAGCCCAGAAGTATGTGGCAGAGATTGTGTGACTGCATGGGGTCCCAGTATCGATAGTGTCAGATAGGGATCCTAGATTTACTTCGAGGTTCTGGAGGAGCCTGCGATCGACTTTGGGTTCGAGGTTGAACTTTAGTCTGAGATTTCATCCTCGCATGATGGGCGAGTGAGAGGACGATCAAGACTGTTGAGGATATGCTGAGAGCTTGTGTATTAGAGTTCAGAGGTGTTTGGGATCAGTACTTGGCTCTGATTGAGTTTGCGTACAATAATCAGTACCAGAGTAGTATTGGGATGACACCGTATGAGGCCTTGTATGGGAGACCGTGTAGATCACCTCTTTACTAGGATGAAGAGGGTGTGAGGATGCTTGAGGGCCCCGGTGATCCAGATCTGATGGATAAAGTGAGATCGATTGAGTCGCATCAAGGCGGCTCAGATAGATGAAGAGTTATGTGGATCAAGATCGGCGTGAGATGGAGTCAGATGTGGGCGATAAAGTATTCCTCCGAGTGTCACCTTGGAGAGGAGTGTTGAGATTTGGCCGTAAGGGCAAGCTAAGTCCTCGGTATGTCGGTCCGTATGAGATTACTGAGAGGATTGGACCGTTGGCCTATAGATTAGCGTTGCCGAGTGAGATGTCCCAGTTGCATGATGTTTTCATGTGAGTATGCTCCGGAGATACCGCTCAGACCCGACTCATGTGATTCCGGCTCAAGAGATTGAGATAGCTAGTGATCTGAGTTATGTTGAGGAGCCGGTCACGGATTATCGGATCTCGGGTCAAGCAATTGAGGGCGTGGTGATTCCATTGGTGAAAGTCTATGGAAGAACCACTCATCGAGGAAGCAAATTGGAGAGGCGAGAAGCAAATGAGGAGGTACCCTCATCATCTGTTCAACCAATCAGGTATGAAATTTCAGGACAAAATTTTTATTTAGGAGGGGAGAATTGTAACATCCCGTACCGATGTGAGGGACATATCGGTAATTTGGATGGGTTAGTGGGGTGCATTCATAATTGAACTGCACGTGCATTTTTGCCTCTGCATCAGCGATAAATGAGTTAATTGCACATGCATACATAGTGACATGCATTCATGATTGTTCCAGCATTTAATTGTGATTATGAGTTGAATTGTGAATTTTGAGATAAATGTGTTAGATATGATTTATTGGGTTTGGAAATCAAAGTTGAGTGAGAATTGAATCTTGAGATTTGGAAATTGAGAATTGAGTATAGGACTTTGTGTTTTATATTTTTGAGGATTTATGATAATTTTTCTGGAATTTTTAGAGCTATGAGCTCGGACCGAGAAAATGCTTAGAGACTAATGATTTAGATTCCGGTTCCGAGAGTGAGTGGTAAATGGCATGGAAAATTTAGATTTATGAGTTTATGAATTTTTGTGATGAGCCATTGAAATTTAGAGACTGAGATTAAGTAAATTTGAGGACTGTGATTTATAGGTTTAAATTAAACCTATATATATATAAGAGTTAGGTTTTGATTTGGAGAAAAACATTTTCTCCTTCTTTCTCTTCTCTCCCGTCGACGGTGTGGTTTGCTTTCCTTCGAGATTTTTCATTTGTTCCTTTCATTGTGGTTAAAAAGTTGCTAGAGATCTTGGAGATGATGATGGTTGGCATGGATTGAGGAGTTCTCCGTGATTGTTAGAGTTTGAGAGAGTTTTGGAGGTTTTAGGGTTTTGATTTTGATCTTCGATTTGGTAAGTTTTGTGTTTAATGTTGTATTTATGGCATTTATGGTATTTAATGTGTTAGCTGGGGTAGTTGAATGTGTTTATGGAGGTTTTAAGAGTATTAATGGCGAAAAATGACGATCGGAGAAGATGAAGTGGTCGCGTCGTCATGACGTCTGAAATAAAGGCCACGCCATGACGAGAAATGGCGTACTCGCCGTGGCGAGCCAAGAGGACGTCGCGACGAGTGAATAAATTCTTCGCCGCGGCGAGTTTCTATAGAGACGTCGCGGCGAGGCACAGAAGAGTTATTCGCCATGCATGAACGTTCCCACGCCATGCGTCCCCTTTAATGCGTCATGTGAGGGATGAAATTTTAGAAATTGAATTAGTTTTAGGGTATATCTTTTAGTGTAGACCTCAATTGGGGTAATTCTGGAGTTGTTATGATCTGAGAAAGAGGTCTTTGAGTGAGGTAAATTATAAGAGTTCGAAATTAAATTAGCGAGTTCTCAATCATAGAAAAGAGTGATTCGGTTCCTAAAGTGACCTAAGAGTTATGTATTATCAATTGGAGTATAATTAGAGTTTAAATGAGAGATTTGTGAAATTTATGGATGTTATTGACCTAGTGAGTAGTGAATTTTGGTTGTGAATCGAGAAATAGCGGAATGAGACTAAAGCGCTGGGAAATCATGATCATGCATCATATAATTTTAAATGTGAGACATGTGCATTAGTGAATCTTATTGATTGAGCATATAGTGATGAGAATGCGTTTGTATTGGTATAGAGGCGTCGTTGGATCGTCAGTCCACGGATATTGCTGGTATTTCCAGACAGTAGCTCGGAAGTTACAGGTGAGTAACCTAGTTGGTTCCTCGATCTTTGTGTGATAATCTGTGCTGTGAATGTGTGAATCAATTGTCAATGTGAGTGATACAAATGTGAGATAAATGTGCTGCAAATATGAATAAGTGTTCTGATTGTGAGTGATTATACTGAATGTGTTGCTAATGTGAATACTTGTGATTATGAATCAGTGTATAGTATTACGAGTAAGTGTTACGATCGTGACAAGTGAGTGAAGTGATAATATATGTGCTAGTGGATATGCAAGTGTTAGTGCATGCTAGGCATGATTATAAAAGGTAATTAAGCAACAGAATCAAGCATTCGGTGTCAGCAGAGCTTTAAACTCGAATATCGGTGAATAGGCTAAGGCAAAGGGAAATAGTGCATACCCGAGGGCTCTCCTATCCCTAAAGTGAGTGGGCGATAGTGCATATCCAGGAGGGCTCTCTACTTGCGAAATTGTGATCATTGTGAAAAGTGCCGAATCGGGAAAGTGTAACGCCAACCACAACAATGACATAAAATGAGAAATTGCATACATTATGCATCCGATTGCGTAGTGAAATTGAGAATGCGTGTGATGTATGACAATTGTGAAGTGATATGTTTGAGTTATGTTATCGTATAAATATGTAAATTGTGTACGATGTTCTAAATGCGTTAAAGTATACTATGCGATATATTATGTGTATATGCATGAGTTGGGTGAACCATCGATGATGGTTTTCACCGAGTTCGCAAACTCACCCAACATTGCTAATATTTTTCGTAAGGGCAGCGTTAGTAAGTTTCTAGCTCCCGAGATAGACGTTTTCCTGCTGTGTGAGTTCTTGGACAAGTGAAGCGATGGCACACAGATCGGTCAGCTGGGGCGACTTTTGAGGATGACCTAGTATAGACGTTTTTATCAGTTTCCTTTTTGGGTTATTGTATTGAGACTTTAGGGGACTGATAGACTTGTCTATAATTTGGATTGACATTATGCAATGAAATTGGGGTTTTAAATTTTAGTGATATGTTTATTGCGGTTTAATTATATTGATGTCATGCGAGTATTTAGTGATAGTTGTGAGCGGTAGTACTTCCTTGTTGTGGGATATGCGTCGGTACGACCCATGAGTGTCCCGGTGTGAGACACAAGCTCGGATATCATTATCGGTATCGGGTTCAGGTCTTGCGGGAGTGAGATGCTACATTTAAACCTAGACATGCTATAGAAAATTCCTCTGCCCAATTAAATAATTCGGAAAGCTTCTTGTGAAGTTTCTATCTCAACATCGAAATCTTTGCAATAATTTATGAGTCATCATCTGAATAGTATTCTGATTCCTTAGCACAGCTATGATGAAACACTCTGTATATTATTTAATTATGACAAAATTCAAGGTTTAAAGTGTAGACAAAAGGTCGGACCTTTTAAAAGCTTTATAATATAGTGAAAATTGAGAAACATTCAGTATTAAAAGAGGGTAGTCTGAAGAGTGCTTGACGACTAATAAATATCAACCGCCTCAAAAGATATTGAGAAGGGATACTAATATTGCAACTATCAAAGATTTTAAAGCTTTCATCATCATATTTTGGTGTTAGTCCAATCTGAAACAAAATCAAAATTTTAATCTAAATTAATTGAAATTTAAATTGGATTAAGCTTTTAAAAGAATATTCAAGATTTAGTTTGAGATAAGACTCAAGTATATTAGGTTCAGTTTAGTTTGAAATTCAACCAAAGCATTCCTTATTTAGACTAAGAGGTAGATTGGTTAAATAGTAGTTAATTCAAATAAGAAAACTGGAAACAAAAAATATTAAGAGGTGGATTGGTTAGGTCGTAATTAATTTAAATAAAAAAAAATGGAAACTAATATTATGAGTGGTGGATTGGTTAGGTTGTAATTAATTTAAATAATATCCTATAATCAATTTAACAAAATGCCCGTAAATTCTTATTAGAGAATTACGAATCGTCCACGTGTGAACATTTAATGATAACTAGAAGGAGCAGGGAATATCTCAGAGACAAGCACAGCTGATGGAATTGACGAACCTGTTTATTTTCAAACATGAATGGGAAGTAATTTCCCACAAATAAACTACGAAAACCTTTTCATGGTTCCACTAAACCTATCTCTCCATTCTCTTGAAACGTAACTGATTCAAGAAGATACAGTTGAAATAAAAACAAATCTGAAGCTCCAAGAGTTCCAATCAACGCCCAACTAGTACTATGGATGTTTGGCCAAGCCGCAGTACAGAGCATTAGGGGGTACATCAGTCTCGGTGTACGAGCTTTTCTCGTCGTTCCAAACTCTCACATATAGCTGTTGGCCAAGATATCGCCGAGACCAGATCGCTGACCTCAAGTTCCACATTCCCTTGTTGTCCAGCGACACCAATACTGCAGTCCACGACATTGGATATACCTGCAAATTTTAACAAAGCTTTTAGTAAATATATTATAATTGCTCTTTGTAAAACTATACATCTACACGACCACTCTCCACTTGTACCTGAAAAGTGTGCCTAGGAACTCCGTCTACCAAATTGTAGCGATTTCTCATGCCCGTAGACCAAACGCCGGACCCGTATCTGCAAAATTTTAGAGCAACAGATATTAATATTTGCAAATAAACAGGTGGTGCAAGAACTCACGTTAGAAACAAGCGACACACTAGAGCAAACATAAAAATCGTTTAGTAAAAGTTTTACCCAACAACGTAGGGACTGTATCCATCCAAATGCCAAGACTGGATTGTCTTCTCCGGGTTTTGGAAGACAACTTCTACGAAGTCGTGAAGAGTAGTTCCGATTACAGATGCTCCAAGTACAGGTTTAGCATTAGTAGGTTTGTCGGGAATTGAGTTAAGCTTGAAGACTCCGGGAATGTTATACCAGTCAGCAAGCTTCAAAGGCGTGGCTGGATCGACGTAGGAGATGTTGTTAACGGCATACCGCAACTTGCCGTTGATCTTAGTTTGGGTATTGGCTAAAATGATTGTCCTGACAACTTTTATTTGTCCATAATGGAACGAGCCCTGAGGATTAGGCCTAGCCGCATTTGCTGTCAAATTCAACCTAACAAGTGACAACACATAGTTGTTTATCAAAAATGGTAGACAACGAGCAAATCAAACCAGTTTGCCTAACTTCCTCTCTCTATCAGGTAAAAACTTTGGAAGAAGATTACTACCTAATGGTCCTGGCGTGCTTCATAGACCAGTGAACTTGGTAGGTTGGACCAATAGGCAACGGTAGAGATGGTGGCGTCTTGGAGCCAGCATAAGCGAGAACTCCAGTAGTAGTGAGAATAGGCTTGGTGAAACGGGTAGAGGCAACGATGTAGTAGTCCTTCGGGTGACCGCTTAACGTAACCAAGACAGCCACGGATTGACCAACATGAATATCAATGGTATTATACTTTTCTTGCAAGGTATGAGCTCCTTCTACTTCCACGAGGGTCATTACGTGGCCCTGGATTCTGAAATTGATTGAGGTCGCAATCCCCACATTCGAGACCCTGAACTTGTAAGTTTTCCCTGTAAAAAAGTTGTTAAGCAGTCTCTCAGATTTACTTTATTTAGTTTTAATTAGGATCTTAACAGTCAAGGTAACTTGATTAGGATCAAGTAACCTGCTTCACCGGTGAAAGTTGCAACTTTGGCGACCCCATTTATAAGAAGAGCGTCAGGCAGAGGAAGAGGATTGCCCGTGTCCAACTGTTTCTGCAATATCTGTGGAAAGCGGAATTCCCAACAAGTTAGCATCAAGATTTCCGCCTTGAAACAGGCCCAACATGGTCCCGGTTTGAACTTATTGCACTAAAAGCGACATTTAAATAAGAAATCTTCAGTGACAAACCTTATGGTCGGTCTTGTACCAATCACCGATTAGCAGCGTGAACTCATTGCTGGGAATAGGGTATGGAATGGCGATCACAGACCTTGACTGGACATTGAACCCTCCAAAGCCTCCAGCAGCTCTATGCAAAGCAGTTGAAGGGAAGTAGCTGTAAGTTCCGATTTGATCTTTTGCCTGGAACTTGTAGGTCCAGCTGGAGTTTGAAGGGATAGGACAATTGGTTCCCAATACTCCATCTTGCCATGAAGTCCTTCTTTGTTTAATACCATTCCTGATATAAACCAATAAAAAAGTTGTCGCTCTGGTTCCTGGCTACAATCTATCTACTTCTAAACAAAAACGAAAATAATGCTGGGCACTAACCATGTTATGAGGAAAGGTTCGTCCAACTTATTGATGACATTTACAATTATGTTGTCGTTAGTCTCACAATTGATAGTTGGACCAGGAAATTTTCCGTTGATAAGGATTCCCTGCAAGAAAGAGTAGCCCGAGAGGGAACAATCAGGTTACGGCTAAATCTACCAGAAGACTTTGAGAAGTTTACAGGAACGTTAACATTCATTTCCAGGCAAAGAAGATTTCAAAGAGAACTATTCTTTTATATGGATGAACCTACCCTTTGAGGAGTGCCAAGTGGAGAAATGTATCCATACGTAACTGTCCATGTATAATATCTATAGGGATCCTCAGCTTCCACCCAAAAGCCACTCAGCAAAGCCACTAGCCCGATACACAAACACATGAGATTGGCCTGCCTCATTTTACTGCGTTATGTTCCTCCAATTCCTTTAGATCTGTCCATATGTATATCATCATTCAGTTAAAGAGGGCAATCGTCTTCAACTGAGAATTGTTCATTTGCAGAGGCAGTCATGAAATTACACTTTTTTAGTGGCACTGAAGAGATTAAAATTAACTGAAAAATTTTCTTCAAGTAGAGTTTCAATAGGTGAATTGAATAAAAGACTATTCATTAAAATAGCAGTCATCATCTGTTATTAAAAAAAAATCCTAAAATTGTAGTCACACGAAAAATGTGAAAATGAGCTTTAAAAGCAATGATATGTCATAATACTAACCCCTCCAACATCATTAACTAAAAATTAAAATAGAAAATGCTACAGTTTTAGTCTAAAGTAACTTTAATAGTTAATTGCTAGTAAAACATACTCATGATAACATGGGAAAACAAAAAGTAAATGAACAGGATTGAAGAAAGTGTACCTAGCTAACAACTCAAACCTTACCCGCTCAAAGATGCAAGGACGAAACGTCGAAATGAAGTAGTGATCAATAAAAAGTTGAAAGGCTTATATAAAGAAGTCAAGACTCATTAGGAGGTCAGAATTTTTGATATGCTTACCCTATTCACTACTTTTGCTTATTGAACAATGAATGCCGGAGTTACTTGGAATCATTAGAAAGATCTAAAGAAGCGAATGCGGCTGCGGCGAGAACGGATCAAAACATTAATTTGATTGCAAGTTAATTGACTTCCTTGTTAAATGCTTAGAACATTTTAATATATCGATTCAAGCGATTGGCCCCCCAAAAAAAATGTTAATGTCATGTTGCCTAGTGAGTTATGATAACTATATAGTATAGAAGAAGAAGTTATATTTTAAATGAAACCTGATCCAAGACAAACGAGAGTATTGTGTGGATCACGTCTGCCCTCTGGCGTTTCTGCAAATATCTAGCTACTGCTAAATTTGCTTGCGGTTTTCTTAGATCAGGACTTGCCACATCCAGTCATAATTAATCATAAGCATCAGACGAAAGTCAACTGATTGATATTCTTCCAGAAAGTTAGTTAATTGGTCGGTTAGATGTTCTTAAGTGAATCCCAAGGATGGATCTCATATTACTGAACACTAGAAGTGTTAGGCACATGCCACAAGACTGGTGAAAAGTAGACCTCTTTTAATTCCAGCACACGTAAAATTAAATTCTCCTCATGTGCTCATTAAGATGGATCTTAACATCCAAGTTATTCATCTTTTTCGGTAATGTATTGTTCTCTAATTTCTGCTCTAAGTGTTTCCACAGTAACGAGGATTATCTTGTTAGCTCTAAACATAGCCACATAAATTCATACGTTTTTTGTTTTCTTAGTATCTGTACGCAGAACTCTCTAAGATGACCATAAGCATTTATAAAGATATTAAGCATACTATAACATGTCAATGATACAATTAAATCTGCCTTTAATTGTTTGCTCTTATCATGTTCTGTTTTTCCCTTCCAGTCAAATCATCATGACCTAGGGAACAGATTAAAGCTCAAATAGTTGGTCATTCTACGGGTGCAGTCCGATGGCTTTGCCACAAAGTAGAGCATTAGAAGGAATGTCATATTCATTTGCAAAGCTTTTCACTGAATTCCAGACCCTGAGATAGAGTTGTTGCCCAAGATACTGCCTTTCCCATCTCGCAGACCTCATGTTCCACATGCCCTGGTTGTCCAAGGAAACAAATATGGCGGACCACGAGTTTGGATATACCTGCAATGAAATAAATAAACTAGCTATAGATTGACTGATGATCTGGAACTGATCAGGCTGCCGTGATGTGAGGAGAAATTGTGAAATTAAATTGTAAGCGCATCTCACTTACCTGAACAGTGTGTCTGCTTATAGCATCATCTAGGTTGTAAGTTAGATTCTTGGCCGGTGACCATTTCCCATTGCCAAAACTGCAGATGTTTGTGAGGTTAATTGTTGCTCTCATAAGACTCGCTAAAATTTGGATGCAACAGAACGTTGCTACTTACCCAACAACCCAGAAGTCATAACCATCGAGATGCCAGGATTGAATAGACTCTTCATTATTCTGGAAAACGATTTGAATAAAATCATGGAGGTTGGTCGAGATAACTGAGGTTGCTAAATAGGCAGGACCATCAGAGGGAACACTTTGGATGGAGTTCAGGGTAAAGACTCCCTGGATGTTGAAGTAATCAGCAAGTTTTAAAGGCGTATCAGGATTAATATACGAAACCCTGTTAACGGCATAACGCTGCTTTCCATTGATTTGAGGTGCCGAATTGCCCAATACAAATGTTTTGGTGATTGCTATCTTTCCATAATGGAATGAGCCCTGGGGATTCGGCCTTGCTGCATTCGCTGTCAAATTCCGCCTTCAAGAAAAAAGAAAGATGAAAGAATGAACCAAATATCCAACTATTTGGACATATCTTAGTTTGGTGAAAGAATTGTACAAGGAGTTCCCAATCTCTAAGATAACTACTCAACCTGGCCAATACCTTATAGTTCTAGCTTGCATCATTGACCATTCTATTTGGTCAGCAGGAGCAACTGGCAGGGGTCCAGAGGCTGGGGCCTTAGAATTGGAGTAATGCAACAATGCAGATGTTGTAAGAACTTGGTTCGTAAAACGTGTTGAAGCAACAATGTAGTAATCTTTTGGAGCCTGATTTAGGGTAACTAAGACAGATACAGATTGGCCAACGTGCACTTCAAGAGAGTCATAAACATTCTGAATTGTGTGAGATCCTTCAACCTCCACTAACTTCATTGTATGGCCCTGAATCCTGAAGTTCAATGAGGTAGATAATCCTACATTGGAGATCCTGAACATGTAGGTTTTACCTGAACACAAGGAAGATGTTAGTAAAAAAAAATTACAGAAACCGTTGGATAAAATGCTTCAAATCTTGAATATCAAAATATAAAT
Source organism: Erythroxylum novogranatense (assembly GCA_029891385.1). Taxonomy (NCBI): domain Eukaryota; kingdom Viridiplantae; phylum Streptophyta; class Magnoliopsida; order Malpighiales; family Erythroxylaceae; genus Erythroxylum; species Erythroxylum novogranatense. Next base: position 88,233,587 of record CM057226.1, read on the forward strand.
TTGATATGAATTATAGCAATGACCTTGATCACCAGTGAAGGTAGTGTGACTCTGGCCATTAATTATGAGTCCATCTGGGAAGGGAAGAGATTTGCCAGAGTCCAGAGACGCCTGTAATATCTGCAATATAATCTCAGTTTAAGGTGAATCCCAGTGATATCAAATGGAATGGTAAAGTGCTATACAGAACAAATGACTCTCCCGCCAAACAAGAATGAAATAGTAGGATCAGATTTCTACTCAGGCTCTATCTGATAATTCTGATTCAAAAGATGGGCAAGCCTAACTAGGCATATTGGAATGGAAATAGCAACTAGTTCAAATTCCATATAGGCTTAATCATGACATAGAATGTCGAATGCAAATAGTTCACAGGACAGAAGGCCTTTTCACAGTAAGGAACTAATGAAACACAGGAGGCTCAAGCAAATAAATCAGTGTCTTTGATTGCCAGGTTATGCCATAACCCAGACAAAAAGCAGGCCTCGTGGCAATGCACATGATGAAGTTATGCTACAGCAGCTTTGACATTTTTAGGATTTGTTTCTATTGTTTTCATGGCTTTTGAAGTGGTAGTGGAGTATAAAACTCAAAAATATAACATAATATTGACGGCCTATATCAAATGTAATACATCACATATTTATACAAAGACAATTATGGTGGATTAAGAAAAAAAAGGAAAAGAAAATCATGAGCTAAAAGAATCTTCATTTCTTCTTACATTGTGGCTTGTTTTGTACCAATCACCAATTAGTAAAGTGAAATCTCCAGCAGGCAAGTCATATGGAACTGGGATTTGAGGCCTTGCATAGATATTGATTGCTCCATATCCTCCAGCGGCTTTGTGGAATAGTGTGGAAGGGAAATAAGTGAAGGTTCCAATCTGATCCTTAACTTGGAACTGATAAGTGTAATTAGAGTTTGGGGGAATGGGACAATTGGTCCCCATCACTCCATCTTGCCAAGAGTTCTTTCTTTGCTTAATGCCATTCCTAGTTGTAGCAATATGATCGAAAGTTGTCTCAGTTAGATTGAAATTCTAATTAATCATCCGGCATTAGTACTTTCCACACAGTAAATTTGATTGATTAAAATAAAAGAAAAAAAAATCTGAACTTTCTTTCAAACTTTAAAGCACAGAACGCAGGAAATTGAGATAAAGCAAGAATCTCTAGACTATTCTTTTAAGCTAGCTGCTAGAGAAACAACTTAGAGCAGCAACTTAAATTTAAGAGTTAATGTGTGAATCCATTTTTTACTTTTCACATAACCAAAAAGAAAGAAGGAAGCTTTTACATTCTTAAAAGGTATATGAAATACAAAATTTGCACGAATATGGAGGAGTGTGTATCCACATCTTAGTTCTAACCTCGAACAACCAGAGTCACGCTGAAAACAAACAAAAGCCACGAACATAAGAAAGTGATGTGACAGAGAATAAGGAACTTACCATGTTAAAAGGAAAGGTTGGTCCAGCTTGTTGATGAGATTGAGAATAATGTTGTTATTAGTCACTACATCAAGCCGAGGACCAGGAAACTGCCCATTAATAAGAATCACCTGCACGGCAAAAAACCACAACTCTATTAGCTTCCAAGAGCCAGACTTTCCCCTAACATACGATCGAGATCAAACCTAACACCCAAATGAAAATGAACTACCTGTTGGGGCACACCAAGAGGAGAAATAAACCCATAAGTCACTGTCCAGGTATAGAACCTATATGGGTCATCTGCATTGGCTACATTAACAGTTAAAGCCGCCAAAACTCCACAGACTAAGCACAAAAAGATTGCTACTTTTCCCATTTGGATCTGCAAAAGTGAAACAGATCAGTCACTGAATTAGTAAGAAAACAAAACGAGAGGTCATTCTCACTGACTCACACCAAGATCATGTAGAGAAAAGAGAATGAGAGGTGACCGGATCTCTTTTCTTATCCTCTGGGTGGCAATCAATGAAAGCAAGTGACTGGTAGGGCTTAAATAAGGACAAGGCGCGAAAACTACCTTCACTGGGTCAGTGTGAAATGCGAATGCTTCTGGTACAAGTACAAAATGGACAATGCTTACCGCCTTATTAAAAAAAAAAAGTTATTTCCTTTCTGACAAAAATTTATCAATGTAATGTTCTTTTTATGGTTGGTAATAGAGATGAAGCTCAGCGCATTTCACGCGTTTCCGCGTTATGGTAATTGCCTACCGCCAAGCTGTTTTTCTTTAGAAGGTGGAGCCTTAGCAGCTGTAATGCAGTTATGCAGAGAAATTCTTTTTTCCCAACTTCTCCCTCTGACTGTGCTTGATTCTTAGATAGAAAAATTGAAAATAATGAGACGGGGTCCCATCATTTCCTTCAAATTTCAGTCTTCTTTTAGTCATGCACTGTTTTGGTTACTTCTCGCCCTTTATTTGCAATTTTTCTGCGGTTCTCTCAGCTTTGCTCTTGTCCTTTTTTGTTTTAAACCTTTTCTTTTTCTCCATTATAGGTTTCTACTACTTTTATCTGTTGCTTTCAATAGTTAAGCAGATATCTCTGTTTTTACCAAAAATGAAAAACTTGGGCTTTAATATGCTATAGGGATTGCTCTTTTCTTTGCAAATGCAGTGCTTTGGGATTAGCGATTAGGTAGCGAGTGCATTGATTGCGTCATTTATCCTGCACATGGCGATCTGTCACCCAATCGTCATTTTCTCTTGTTCACAAAAACCTGAGTAGACGGCTGCTAATAGTTTATCGTCCTCCCAACTCCCTGGTCCCTGTCACTCAAAAGAAAAAGTGACTCAGAAATTTTTTAAAGAGCTCCAAAAGATCAAATGAAAAGGAAAATAAGGCCATTAGCAGTGATCCTCTTCTTATGTTCGGTTTCGACTTTCGAACTTCCAACGTCACTACTGAAAATAATCATCTGCTAAAAGTCTTAAAGGATTTAAGGTACAACTAAGTCCAGTTGAAATTGTAAGTGGGCCTCATAAATTATACCTAACATACCTAAGAAACCTCCGTTAACAAGTATGTTTTATGATTATGGTAGTCAAATAGCTGAATCAAACCAGCAACTCCAGGTACCAGCTTGGCTTCTTCTTCGTTGGCCCTATGCTAATAAAACAGTTTGCCCAAGTCAAATTCAGTTGTCATCATAGAAGGAAGCCACATATTGCATACATTGTCCTAACAGTTCGGGGGAGACTTCGTCAGACCCAATCAATTGCATGGAGTAAACAAGGAATATTTTGGGGTAATGTAACAATCAGGTCGGAAGGAAGGAGTGGGAGATTAGCAGAGAAGAAAATATAAAAGAAAAAGGTAAAGATGGGCACCCCACGCAACATGTCGGTGATGATGTTATGTGCTTTCAGACAGACACCTGTAATGACAGTGAGCATTAACATCCAAGGTGACGGAGACATAATCATAGAGTACGTGAATGAGTATAAATACGGGAGAAACACTTGAAAGATGAGGTCAAGATAGGAAAACAATAATTCTTATATAGTTATACTGTACACTTAGGGGAAAAAAAAACTCAACAATTAATCACACAGCTATAATTATCTTACAGTTATAATTAGGACTCTAAGAATATATTTACTTTAGTAATATCCTAACAATTATGGGAAAAAATTTTAGGGTTCCTCCTCAAATTAGCGCATAGATGTCATTCATGCCCGATTTGTCAAAAAATTTTGAGAACACATAATTTGAAATTGTTTTGATAAGCATGGACAACTTCACAATTTTTTTCATCCAACTTCTCCCTAATGAAAAACCTGTCAACCTCAACACGCTTTATTCAATCATGTTGGACAGGATTGTGAGCTACATCACAATCAACTTTATAGTCATAATATAGGTTAATAAGATGTTTTAGTAGATAGCTTAAATATTGTAAAAGTAGTATGAGCCACAAAACTTCGTAGAGCTCAAGTGTTATACCTTTGAATTTAGTTTCCGCACTTGAGCGAGCAATCACATTTTGTTTTTTACTTTTTCATGTAACTAAGTACCGCTCACAAATATGAAGTAGACAAATGTTAATTGTTTATCTTCTATTGATCCAACTCAATCAACATCTGCATATACATCTATACTTTGTCAATTTGTATTTTTAGTAAGCAAATTCCTTGACTTGAAGCAGATTTTAAATACCTAAAAATTCTCATAATTGCCCTCGTATGTTGCTCTCCAAAATTATACTTAAACTGACTAAAAATATTCAAAGCATAAGTAAGGTAAAGTCTTGTAAGAGCCAAATACATTAGCCTTCCAACAAGCCTTTTATATATTCCTTTACCGGTTGATATTTGGTTTGTTTTTACATATAATTTCAAGCCTTCCTTAACTAGTGTATCCGCTGGTTAGCATGTTAACATACTAGTTTCTTATAATAATTCTAATGCATATTTTCTTTGGGATAGAAAAGGTCCTTTATTTGATCTAGAAACTTTAATCCCAACAAAATATTTCAAGTAACCAAGATATTTCATTTCAAATTCTCTAGAAAAGTTTCTTGTAGTGCCTTCCTCTCTTTCGGATTATCTCCTGTCAGCACCATGTCATCCATACATACAATAAGAGTAGTGATTTTACCTTGCCTTTTTTCAAGAATAAAGTGTGGTCAAATTTTTTTGATGATGTGCGAAAGTTATCATGGACTTTGTGAACCTTCTAAACCATGCTTTTGGAGACTACTTTAGCCTATAAAATGATTTCTTCAATCTACAAACCTTTTTACTCTACCTTTCTGCTACCATACAACCTGGTGGAAACTCTATATAGATTTTTTAGACAAGTCACCATGAAAAAAACATTCTTTACGTCAAATTGTTGCAAAGGTCAATCCAAGTTTGCAACTAGGGAAAGCAATACTCTAACAATATTGATTTTAGATATAGGATCAAATGTCTTTGTATAATCAATACTGTATGTTTGGGTATATACTTTTGCTACCAATCTTGCTTTGAACATTTTAACTATGCCATCTGCATTATACTTTACAATGTAAACCCATTGACATCTAACTGGCTTCTTTCCTAGTGAACATTCAATAATCCCCAAGTTTTATTTTTTTTGTAAAGAATTTGTTTCCTTATTCATTGCAACATATAATTGATTTACAAATGACCAATTTGATTCTGACATATTATTATTTGACATATAATAACTCATGAGATGTTTAACTCTACTTGAAATTTTAGGTTTATAAGTAGGCCTAGTAATACCTCTATTAAGACTTTCTTGTAGTTGTTTCCTAGGTGGGTTTGGGTTAGAATTAGGAACATCCTCAGTAAACGATTGGTGTAGTATATTAGTGAGAGTTTTAACTTCTACAACTGATAGACCAACATCCTCCTCTTTAGTTTTACCTTCTTGGTCAATATCATTTGGTTTAATAGCCCCTTCCTACTCTTCTTCATGTTCCAACTGATTATTAACAACATCCCTAACATCATTACCATCTAAAAATGACAGTCACCTTTACCATCTAAATTTCCTTCTTGTACTCCCCCCAAAGCTCAGACTCAGAGAAATATATTGCATGTACATGAAAGATTACATCCATTATGATGAACATACATTTAGTTGGAGGATGATAACATCAGTTCCCATTTTGGTTTGTCGCATACATAAGAAAAGCACATTGTAGGGATCTGTTGGGTATCTCCTCAAATCCTAAATACTAGCTATGTAAGTTTTGCAAGAGTAGGTTTTATTTTACTTATAAGCGGTGGCTTACTAAGTAAAGAGTTTTTTGATTTGCCCATAGATGGTAGGTTTTGCTGGCTTATTGCAGAAGCCAATTTATGATAAGATAAAATATCGTTTAATCTTTTTCACTTGTGAGTTGTATTGCCGTGAAAATCATAACGGAGTAAGAGAAAAAAAAAGGTCTGCTCCATTGTTTTGGCTTATGGGAAGGCAGCTATTTGGTGAGATAATAAAAATGAAGTGGATCATCATCAACATGTATTCGGTGTTGGTATCTTTTAGGTTTGTAGAGAGTAATAAATTGATTAAGGTTTTCAATTTATTCTAGAACCTAAAGGTAATTGTATTTGTCATTGAGATTATTGTTATTGGTTACCAATTGTACTATTGATTATTATAATGGATTGATTTTAGTTTGTAAAGCTCTGGACCATGGTTTTTCTCCTATTTGAGAGGGGTTTTTCACATAAATTATGAATGTGTTAACTTAGTTTCTTGCACTTTACTTCACTTGCTATTATTGTTGTTGTGGTTCTGTTAATTTTCCTTAACAAGTGGTTTAGAGTTGTAGTTGGAGGATACTTTTGTAGGAAAATTACCACTTGTTTGATTTAGGGAGGAATTAGTGTTAGAAGAGAATGGGTGAAAATAGTGCTTTGAAATTTCACGTTCCCTTGTTTGATAGGAAAATAAACTTTTGAGTATGGAAGAGTACTATTAAGGGCTTGCTGATACAAGAAGAGTTAGATGCATCTTTGGAAGCAGATAAGCCAGCGAGTTTAAATGATGCCAAGTGGGTGTCGATGAAGAAGAAAGCAGCTAGTATGATTCAGTTGTCTATAGCTTCGGAGATTAAGTACAACTACTTAAGTGAGGTGGATCCAAAAGTTTTGATGGATAAGCTCCAAAGTATCCATGCCTCCAAATCGTTGACTACCATCTTGTGCTTGAGATGAGAGTTGTACCAGTTGAGGATGGAGGAGGGTACAACCTTGCAGGATGATATTAACTTATTCAACCAACTAGTAGTCTAGTTGAAGAATGCGGATGAGAAGATCACTAATCAAGGACAAGCTTTCTTGTTGTTGACTTCATTACCCAAGTCCTATCGACCCATTATCATGACATTGCTTATTGGCAAGGAGAAGATTACGCTAGATGAAGCTATGATGGTATCAAGGAAGAATGAAAGGATGATGCCACATGTTGATGGAGATTCTTTGAGTGATGGTGATCGAGTACTAGTTGTTAGGGAGAATGAGAGAGGAAAGAATCAAGAGAGAAGGGGAGATGACTCAAAAAGTAGATCGAAATTATGCACGAAAGACTTTAGTAACGTGAAGTGTTACTATTGTAAGAAAAAGATCCACATCCAAAGTCGCTATCTGAAGATGATGAAGGATTTGAAGAGTTTCCATTTGATGGAAAAAAAGGAGGGCAAGACTAAAGTAGATGATGATGGTGATTCCTTTAACATGGTAATAGGTGATGGTGACGGTGATTTGTTATTAGCTACTAATGGTGAGGTGAAGGAGGATCAAAAGAGTTGAGTGTTGAATTCATCCGCATCGATTCATATTTGTAGAGACCAAGTTTTGCTCGATACTTTACGACAAGATGGGGAATATGGCCACATCAACATGGTGAGTGATAAAAAAATTAAAGGTCTAAGGCATGGGGACCATGAGGATAAAGCTCGATAATGATATATGACCTTAACCATCTACAACATGAGGTATTTTCAAGTGCTTATGCTAATCTTATTTCCTTAGTACAACCATAGATATTTTGGTAGTGGGAGGTGATGCAAAGTGTACTACGGTGCTCATTTAGTGATACAAGGGAAGAAGGTTGACAACAACATTTGCTATGTGGAGGGGCATTGCATCCAAAGGAACAAGGTCATGAAGAAGAAGGTCTGATTCTGGGATGACGTGGAGGTGTTTGGTGATTTGGGTCAAGGGAGAAATTTATTGGGTATCTCCCCATATCCTAAATACTAGCTATGTGGGTTTTGCAAGGGTGGGTTTTTATTTTACTTTCAAGTGGTGGCCTATTAAATAAAGAGTTCTTTGATTGGCCTATAGGTGGTAGGTTTTGTTGGCTTATTGCAAAAGCCAATTTATGATAAGATAAAATAAGGTTTACCTGTTTTCGCTTGTGAGTTGTATTACTGTAAAAACCAGAATGGAGGTGGAGAAAAAGAGAGTTCTGCTCCAGTGATTTGGCGTATGAGAAGGCAACTATTTGGTGAGATAATAAAAAAGAAGTGGATCATCATCGACAGGTATTCAGTGTTAGTATCTCTTGAGTTTGCAGAGAGTACTAAATTGATTAAGGTTTTCAATTTTTAGTAGAACCTAGAGATAATTATACTTATTGTTAAAATTATTATTGTTAGTTGCTGATTGTACTCTTGAGTCTTGATTATTATAGTGGATTGATTTTAGTCCGTGGAGATCCAGACCATGGTTTTTCCCCTAGTTAAGAGGGCTTTTTCACGTAAATTGCACGTATGTTGATTTAGTTTCTTGCACTTTATTTCTCTTGCTATTATTGTTGTTGAAGTTTTGGTAATTTTCCCCAACAGGATCGTGAAGCTAGCTTGTTGTGTTCATGTTTACGAATATGCATAAATACTACACATCCAAAAACATGAGGTGGAAAATTTGGCATTGGTGGAGCAGCTACAACATTAGTAAGGATTTAAAACGGTGTTTGAAATTCAGTAAAGCGAGAGGGAATGTAACATCCCGTCACCGATGGGAAGGTCATATTGGTAAATTGAGACGGGATAGGATTGTTACTACACATCATTGACTGAGCATTCATTTGACCTCTAATTTTGGAGGCCATGAGTCTTTTGCACATGCATATATAGGTACATGCATTCATGACTATTTCCCGGCATTTGATTATGATTGCGTGAATATGATATGAAATGGGAAATTATGAGATATTAGATTTGATTGTGAGTTATTGAGAAATTTGGACTAATTGAGTTTGAATATTGAGTGGGAACTGTATTAGAGTGATCGCCAGTCGGCAGTGAACTTGAGGAAATGTTTCTGAAAATTTGGGAGGAAATGTCCGGACCGGAAATTTTCTGAGTGGCAGACTGACTGAATAAATTTGACCGAAATAGTTGTCCATTAGCAATGGAAATCGAGAATTTTGATTTTTAGAAATTATTATGTGGAGTCATTGAGATTTGGAGATGAATTGGACTGGAAATGGAACTGATTAAAGAAAGAGATTTAAATGCTTTGGGAGGAAATGAAAAGAGGCTTATTTGTTCTTTAGTATATATTTATGGTCTATGTTTGAAAAGGAGAAGGAAAATTCTCTTCTCCTAGGGCACGAACCCTTTTCTCCTTTCTCGATGATCTTCGTTCCTTTCTTCTTCTTGATTTTTGCTTGTTTTCCTTTCCTTGTGTTGAAGAGCTACTAGAACTGTGTAGAGTTTGATGTTTGGATTGGCTATGGAGAACCACCGTGGGTGTTAGAGGATTAAAGGATTTCTGGAGAATTTGGGTTTACGGATTGATCTTCGATTTGGTAAGTTTAATGGCTTTAATGTTGTTTATTATTGTTGTTAGATGCATTTATGGCATTTATGGTAAAGGATTGAGTAGTTATGGGTGAGTTATGGAGGTTTTAGAAAGAGAAAATGGTGGAAATCAGTCGGAGAAGACGACTGTGCGACTCGCACGTCGTGGCGAGCAGGCCGACAGACGTCGCGGCGAGCTCTAGAGGAGTTCCACGCATCAGCGAACTCGTCCTGTGCACCGTGGCGAGCCCCGTTTTGATACGCCGCGACAAGCTAGGGTGGACGTCTCGGCGAGTGTGTGATTTACACCGCGGCGAGTCCACTTCTCTTGCGACGCGGCGAGTAAATGGGAAGGAGTTCGTCGTGGCGAGCGCTTCTCACGCCGCGGCGAGCGACCCATTTTACGCCGCGGCGAGGAGGCTTTGGTCACAGCGAGGGATAGTTTTTGATTTGATCTACTTTGTTTGTTTTAGGGCTTAATTAATGATGTAGACCTACAATTAAAATGATGTTTGATTCGTTGTGATCGAGATAAAGAGGTCTACAATTGAGTAAAAGAATAAGAGTTTGAATTCCGATTTCTGAGATCACAATTAGTGAATGATAGTTAAGAATGTGATTGTATTGCATCCTAAAGATTGTACCTGGTAATTGGGATATAATGTGAGACTTTGAAAGTAAATTCATTGCTATTGGGAATTTTAGGAACTGAGCATAAAGAATGAATTTGACCTAGAGAATAGTGCTATTGACTGTGAGATAGTACCCCAACGAGTATGACTTGATTAATTGACTGAAAATTAGAATTGAAATTGGAAGTTCTGTAATATGTTATTGGATCGAAATGAGCCGATATTGATCAAGTGAGTGAAAGTTAGTTACTGAGTAAAAGAAAATGGAAAGTGGGAAATGGTACCGGGAAAATCATGAATAGGCATAGTACATCTTTTATTCAAGGCATGTGCATCATTAATTATTTTGACTGTGCATTTTGTAATGAATGAAATTAATTGATTGTTAGAGAGCCGATGGATCGATAATCCACGGACAGTGCTAGAGCTTCCAGGCAACAGCTAGGAAGTTCAGGTGAGTAACCTAGTTGGTTCCTCAGCCTTTATGTGTTTAATATCTGCAATGATGCCATGTGGAGAGAATGGTGGGATATATGTGTTTGTTTTGATTGATTTCAGACCACGGGTGTCCGAAGTATTTGAATGTGATATTGAAGTGCAAATTGTGTATACTGTATGTGCATGTTACTATGAAGTGATTGTGAATGTGATGTGCCTTGTATATATATATATGTGATGAAAGTGAGCCGAGAAAAGGTGAAACGCCTTATAATTGTGATAAACGAATTCCATAATTGGTAAATAAATAATGGTTGTGGATGGCGTACAACGAAAGGGAATAGTGCATACCAGAGGGCTCTCCTATCCCCAATGTGAGAGGCAAGAAGGCATACCCGAGGGCTCTCCTACTTGCCTAAAGTGTGATTACTGTGTAATGAAAGGGAATAGTGCATACCTAGAGGGCTCTCCTATCCCTAATGTGAGCGGGCAGTAGTGCATACCCTGAGGGCTCTCATACTTGCCGAAAATGCGATTACTGTTACTGAATCGAGCCTTGAGCTCGAGGGGAGTCAGTGTATACCCAGAGGGCTCTCCTACTCCCTAAATGTATCTGAATTCTGTTACTGTTAAGCGCTCAGTCACAACTCAGAAAAGAATGGATAATATTGGGAAAAGTTCAATCAATATCACCGTATAACACTTATTAGATGAATATACAACATTCACACCTAAAAGTTTCACTATCGGCATCACTGAACGCTTCTAACTGTAGATGAGACGGTGTGTATATGTTGGAACCCCTCCCCGGTGAGTCGCATGTCCGACGTCCTACGTGACATCTGGACGCGCATCTCACGAGGGAGGAATTCCTCATCACGAAAGGAACCTCAAAATGAACTTAATTTAACGTCATCCGAACAAAACTTAATAAATTCAACATAATTATCCTCCAATAAAAAAAACGATTTACTTAGGGCCTATAACTAATTTCAATTCCTAAGCTAAAATGAAATTTCATATCTCTAGGTCAATTAGAAACAGAAATCGCCTCAATCGGATCTCTATAGATCACAAAATCGCCTAAAAACAGAATTATATTCAAAACCATCACGTAATTGACTCTCTTGATAACATCCGACAAAATTCAACTTACTCCAAAAAATTCTAAGATTTGTATGAAAGGGTAGGAAATTTGTCTTAGAAAACCAATGCTTCAAAAATCTAGTGAATCGGAAGCCAAACAAAGAAGTTACAAGCAAAAGAGTAAGAGGAGGACATTCAAAGATTAGGCGTGGGTACGTCTAAGAAATTTAGAGACTAGGTGTGGCCACGCCTAAGGATGAAATCTGGATCTATAGGAAAATTTCAGAATTTACAAAAATCATAACTTTTGCTTCCATACTCCAAAAGAGACAAATTTGGTATCAAAAGTGGTTCTGCCGGATTCTGACGGAACTGAACGTTGCCGTTTGGATCCATGAAGTTGATTGTTTATTGTAGTAACTTCAACGAGGAGGTCCCTGCAAAACAAAGAAGGCACGTCGGGGGTTGTGTCCCGATTAGCCCCTCCGACGCTCAAGTCAGTCTTTTAGTGAAGGTAGGTTCGTTGTAAACAGAGAGAATTAGGTTTTTGATTGCGTACCTCAATTTGGTGAAATTATCCCTTAAATATGAAGTAACAACTAGGTTTTAGTCTTTTACATGTTTGCATGGGAGTCTTTCTCCTACAAGTGGGCTGAGGAGAGTGTGGATCAGGCTTGGGCTTGATATAGCCATTAGGTATGAGACTGATCTTTGGTGATTGGACCGATCGGCCCATATTACGTTGAGACTGGGTTCTGGCCCAATTTAGCCGATTCGACCATAAGTCCCCCTACTCCTCGAGTCTGAGCGAAGAGAATGGTCGGAGGAGTATGTAGAGGTTTTGTAGTTCGTACATAGGACGACTCGTAATTGGGGCGATCGGTCGGACATTGAGATATAACTCGTCTGTGGGACGTAGTCGATCGGTCGGGCATTGTGGTTGTTGCTCGTATTCGGGACGGCTCGTAATTGACCTGATCGATTGGCTGAGTGTCCTAATCGGTCGGCATTGACACTTATTACACAATAGCTCGCGCTACATGGATCGGGTGGTCATCATTAGTGAGCGTGCGGAGCATTTATTGTCGACGGCGCGTGTCTTCTGACAACTTTTTAAAATCTGAAACGGATCGTCCTTGTAACCGTTGTGCAGCTGTCATGGGTATCCTTTCAACTGTCGCGCCGCTCCAACTTTTTAAATAAACCCTAATTTACCTTGGCTCGGATTCTTCCGCGTGTCCGAGCTCGTTCGGATTTTCTCCACGTGTCACGCTCTGGTTGGGATGTCCGTTTAACTGATCTTCTATAAATGTTCAGGATCGATATGCTGTGAGTTTTATTCACGCTTGTTTCATTCTTGCTTTCATTCTACCTTCGCTCACTCTTTTTGCTCTCGGTTCCGGAAATTTCCGTCAACTGTTGTTCGATTTCCCTTTCTCCGTTCACTAAATAGGTACGTCCTTTCTTCCTCTAAGTTTTTCTTATTAAAAACCTCTTCTTGGTAAACATGTCGACTACCAGTGCTAGAAGTATGGTGGAGGGTGTCGAGGAAATATTGACGAGGAAGAGAAAGGATGGGTTGGTTGTGGAGGTGCCGCTAAGGGAAGCATCGACGATGACCGTAAAGGAGCTGAATCGGTCGATACTCAGATATAACATCCCCGTGTCCTGGGGACCTCGGCTGGCTTTGGGGAACGAACGTATCCACAGCAACTTGAGTGGATATTTCGTCGTTTCCGATAGTTTCTTCTTGGTGGGTGGCATGAGGCTTCCATACGCCCCGATCGTCGACGAGATATGCACGAACTATCAGCTAATGCCAAGCCAAATTCCTCCGAATAGCTGGAGATTTATAAACGGTCTGGCGTTGCTGTGCCACCAGTTTGGTTTCCCTCCTTCGATCGGCGTCTTGCACCATTTCATAAGATTGAGTCAGAGTTCGATCTCTAGAGCCGGGATCCCTTCTTTGTAGTACCGAGATGCTCGGTATCGGCCGGCCAGGACAGTTTCAAAGATCTCTTCTTGGCGGATAAAGTATTTCTTTGTGAAACCCCCAGGGTCCTCCTCCGAGTCTCGACCGTGGAGGTACCCCTTAGCTGAGCAATGAAATGACGTGTCGAGCGTATCCCTTAGTAGGGAGGAGTGGATAGTAGTAGATCGTATTAAAGCGCTCGGTCGATATGACTTCGCTCGGCTCGTCCAGGGCTATTTCGGGGGGGCCTCGGCCAATTCTTTTCTGCTCGACCCCCTGCCACAGATTAGTGGGCTCGGAGAGGGAGCGGCCTCGCCTGGTTAAACCCGCGTAGTTTAGTTATTTACTGCATACCTTGATTATTACATCTCCCTCTAACTTGTGTTTGTTGTCGTGTAGCCATGGTGAGAGTAGAGGATTATACCAGGCCCGCCGCTCCTTCTAAGTCCAAAAAGCAGGCCACGGGGAAGAAGAAGGGGAAGGAAGCGGAGATCGGTGAGGGCTCCGCTCCGTCGGTGGACCTCGGTCGTTCTACGGTGTCTCTGATCCCTTCACTTGTTGAGGACAGTCCTGTAGGACCGGCGTCATTGCCGATCGTACCAGTAAGTACGGGTCCGACGGTATTTGGGCGCCCGTCGTCAGAGCAGCCCGAGGGTCTGCCTCGGGAATCAGGAATCCGGGACCCGGGCCCAACACTTAGCATAATTTGATTATTCATTTGATCAAAGTCAACATCGCTCTCCTAAGGTGAACATTTTAGTGAAGCAAACAAAAAATTAAAAGAGCTGAGTTTAGTCATGGCAAGCAATGGTTCCATTTCATCCCAACCCCTGATTCCAAATTACGAAGGTGAAAATATCTTAAAATGAAGATTATAATATCTTTTCAATAGTGATGAGACTTAGTGGAGAATGGGTTTAATAACTCGAAGCTAGTTAAGCTTGACCAAAGATTATAGCAACTTCATAAAAAGGATGTAAATGCTCTTTTTCTCACACAATTGACACCTAATGATGACATCTTTTCCTAAATTTCATCAATTAGCACTCCACTCAGGCGTGAGTGATTCTAAAATAAGAATATTTTAGGCAATAAGAAGGTACTTGTTATTAAATTACAATCCCTTTGTTATAATTTTGAAGCACTAACTATAAAAGAGAAAGATTCTATGCAAGACTATTTGTATAGAGTATCTAAAATGGTGAATCATATGAGATCTTAAAGTGAAACTATTAGTGATGAAACAATTACCAATAAGGTTTTAAGAAGTTTAGGAAGAGACTTTAATCATGTTGTTTCTCTAATTGAAGAGTCTACAAACTTATCAACTAATACTTTTGACGAACTAATGAGTTTTTTGTTAGCTCATGAGGCTAGGAATAGTAGGTCTTATGAAAAAATTAAGGAAAAGGTATTATACGTAAAAGGTGAGTCTTTGTATAAAGGGAAGTTTGGAAAATTTGGAGGTTATGGATAAGGTAGAGGTGGCTTTCAAGGTAGTGGTCATGGTAGAGCTAAAGAACAATCTCGTGAATAAAGCAAGTTCAAAAGTTCAATACAATTATACTATTATAAAAAAATTGGTCATAAAAGACTGATTATTGGACTAAATAGAGTGATGAATAAAAGCAAGAAAATATTACATAGAATTTCAAAGAGGATAGTAATTTATTTATGACTTATTATTTCATTATTGATTCTTTCAGTGGAGTATAGTTTATGAATATTAGATGCTTTAATCATATATCTTTGTTCAAATAACTTGATAAGTCACAAAGAAGTTTATCTCAGAGATAACATGTTAACTTAGGTGGAAGCAAAATGTACAATTGCCATCAAAACCTTTCGAGATAATGTAAAACTCCTCCATGACGTGTAATAATAAGAAATAATGTCAAAACATAGTTAGCATTCCTATGAAACAAAATAAAAAATTTCCTTTTAAAGTCTTTGGTATGAAAATTTGTGCCTTAGTTATTAGAACTATTGATAAAAAATTATAGCACTCATATTATGGGAATTTGTAGGTGAAATTAAGGATTGAAATTGTTAAGTTAGGAAATGATTGTTAGGTTGCCTAAAATTGATGCACGTGATTTCTATGAATGGTGTGTCTATAGAAAGCAATGTAAAAATTCACTTCCTATAAATAAGTTTTGGAAAGCATCTGTTTGTCTTGAATTAGTATATATTGATGTTTAGGCCTTATGAGTGTTGAGTTCTTTGGTCGAAGTTGATACCTTTTGCTATTTACCAATGATTACAACCAAATGAGTCATGTCTATTTTTTAAAATTCAAATATGAAACTTGTTAGAATTTCAAGAAATTTAAGATGTTAATAGAAAAGAAAAATGATATTTTATAAATTTTCTTTGTTAAGATTGAGGTGGTGAATTCTCCTTCAAATAATTTGATACTTTTTGTGAAGAAAGTGGCACTTTAAAGGAGCAATCAGTACTATACATGCCAGAATAGAATATAGTGGATGAGAGAAGAAAAAAAATCAAATGGTTTTTTAAATGGCTAAAAATGTGAAGATAGTCAGTCTAAAGTAAGTTTGGGCAGAAGTTGTCGCAACATCAATGCGTCTTCTCAACATCTCACCAACAAAGGTAGTTATGAATTAGACCCCATATAAAGCTTAGAAGGGTAGTAAACCAAGGATAAGCCATTTGAAAATTTTTGGTTGTATAACATATACTTTGATTTCTTCTCATCACAAACTTAATTAAAAATCATAAAAATATATTTTTGTTAGCTATAGTCCTCAATCCAAAACATATAAGATGCATAATCCTATACGTGACAAAGCGATTATCAATAGGGATTTTAGGTTCAATAAAGAAGAAAAGTTGACGTAAAACAACAAAATTGAAGCACTAAGAACACCTCAAGTTTTAGAAAGTGCACTTGAAACTCCTAAAATTGATCTTCTAGAGCCAAGAAGTCTAATTGTTTAATCTGGGGTAATACCTCATCATCCATTCAATTAATTCTAAGTCTCACTTTATCTTCTTTAGCAAGTTCTTCTTCAGAATCTCCTTTAAAGAAATTTCATTCCTTGAGTAAAAACTATAACACGTGTAGTTTTTCTTTATAAGTTTTTAACCCTACTTATTATGATGAAGTTATAGACAGTCAAGGGTGACTAGATGTAATAAAAGAAAAGAAGAAGGCCATAAAATATCATTAGGTTTAATGGGTGTTTGGAACAAAGTATCATATTGGTGGTACCTTTCATAAGCACAAAGCTTGTTTAGTCACCAAAGAGTACTAGTAATCGTGAGGACTCAACTTTGATTAAACATTTTCTACGGTGGCTCACTATGAAACAGTAAAAACTTTCCTAGCCTTAGCCACACAATTAGAATGGCATGTATACTAGTTTAATGTTATAATCCATCTTGAATGCTGAAATAGAAGAAGAGATACATGTTTCCAAGCCTCAAAGTTTTGTTAGCGATGAAAATATCAAAGTTTATAAGTTAAAGAAGGTTTTATATGGACTAAAGCAAGCCCCATGAGTTTGATACAACAAGATATATTCTTATTTCTTAGAAAATAGGTTTGAAAGAAGTAAAAATGAGTCAACCCTTTATATAAAAAAGTGAGGTTAAATTGATTTCTTAGTAGTGTATATTTATGTTGATGATATAATATATATTGGTTCAGATGACTCTATTATTACTAAATTTAAGTCTTGTATGATAAAAAATTCAAGATGCTAAATTTGGCTTTGTTGCATTATTTTCTTAGGCTTAAGGTGAAACAATATGCTAATGGTTTTTTAGTGGAAATATGCTATTGATTTGTTAAAGAGGTATAAGATTTTGAATTGCAAAATAACTTTGACTCCTATAAATGTAAATGAGAAAATACAGTAATAGTATGGTGAGTATGAAATATTTTAAAAGTATGAATGACTACTTAAATTACTTGAGTTAGTGAGAATCATCAAATCCATGTTTCATAATATTAGTATATTCATTTTATCTTTTAATTAATCATTTTGTAAGTCTATAAATAAGCCTATATAAGCAACAGTTAGTAAAGTAATTTGTTTATTGTTATAATAAAAAAGCCTCTATTTTTTGTTCTATTTTCTATTCTGCTGATCCAACATATTAACTCTAAGGATGACATTAGGTCTTCCCATGGGCTTAGACTTATGTGTTTTTTAATTGAGCTTGGACTGGTACTTTCTCAACTTAAAAGTAAATTAAGAGAACCTTACCCAACCAATAAAGTAACTAACAAAGTTCACCATACTCATTAGCGTAATTTTAGTAACGATAGCAACTCGCGATTAGCGATTAATTATTTGATTAGTTAAACTCAAAAAGATTCTACCAACAACTCATAAGGAATGATTCAACACTTCGAATCATCTTTAACAATTGTATCATCTTTTGGGAAAGGATGCTATGTGTTGCATGGTTTTTATTAAATATTGGGTAGTTTTGTTCTTGAAAACTTGAAATCACTTTAACTTAACAATATAATGAGGGAAAAGAAGACCAGTACTAAAAAGGATAAAAGTAGAATTTATTGATTCTGAGGAGGGTAATACATGACTATTGGAAGACATTAGAGAGGTCCTCATCACTCCCTAACCTTGAGGTCACTCCCAATCACTATTCACTCACTCAATGATCTCCCCTACACCTATATCCCTAACTATAAACGTTGTTGGTGTAACAACCTTGCCCAGTCAACATTCTAAAGCTATACAAAATGACAACAAACTTCACGACAATAGTCAACATCAGCAAAACAACATTCATAATAAAATGATGGCAACATTCCTATGCCAAACTTTAAGGACTTATCGGTTTTAGTTCCTTGTTCTTTTTGTGAAAATACACATTCTTAAAAATTGAGCCTAGGCTTCTATCAATAATAACCTAACCACCAAGTTCAGTGATAGCATTACCTCCTTCAATCCTTCTAGTGTCTCGTCACCTCCACCCAGTTCTTCTCCTTCAGCCTCTCTAAACAATAGGACATGCAATTCTTTCTTTCAACATCTATGTCCGATGTGTCATTTCTCAGTACATCGTTAACAAAGCCCCTGCTCCCATCGTCCCTATGCCTCTGTAGCTGTCAACCTTTTGATTCTAGGGTTTGAAGGTACCGATGCAATGGATTTAGGGTCAATTGTAGAGTTTAGTGGCCGTGTTATTATCTATTATTTTTTAGGTCTGAGACGGTTTTGTACAAACTAGTATTTTTGGGTTGTGTCCAGGTTATCATTTTGAAATCAATTTGGGCTTGGATTGAAGGCCTTTTTTTTTTGGATTTTGAGCTTAGATCGGATGAAAGTAGTTGGTTTTTAGTATGGATCCTAGTGGGTACCTCCATTGTCTCCTTGAGACCGCTAGGGTTTATAACTAATAATTCAGCTCATAATTATTCCTTCAAATCTTTGATGAATACTGCAGCTAATGTATCTTCCTCCAATCACCTACTGTCGCTGCTAGACATTGAAATTGAGCCCTGAACTCTACTACTATGCCTTCCTGTTTGACAGCAAAGAAATGTTGCAGCATATTCCCTTCTCTTAATCCCCCAAATCATTGTAATATCTGAGACTATAAAGCCGACTAAAGAGAAGAACTAGGAATCTCTTTCCTTAAAGCTTAACCATACTTGTGCTTCCTCTTCGAAACAAACTCCAGCTGCCTCGAGCTTCTCTTTTCTTTTCTTTTTAAAGGATTAGTCTGGGGACTAATCCCTCCGCGGCAGGAACATCTCAAATCAAGAAGGGCTACCGCTGACCCTGGAGTTTGTTGCATTCCCAAAAGTCGAACCCTCGACTTCTTGGTTAAGCGACGAAGGTATGTGCCATCTATGCCAATGATTTCGTCGACTTGCCACGCTACTACCTCTTCTCCAATGAACACTAAGGGCTACAACTTCCTCGAGAAAAGGTCATTATTCATTATCCGATTCATCTCCAATGGGACAACAGGATCATTACCAGTATTGGTTCTCACTTCTTCCCCAGTCTTAAAATTACTATATTTGACTAAAAATTCTGAAGCAATGGCTTGTTATTTTAACAAGGCTCGCAAACTTTGCAATATATTCTCCAAGCTCTGTTTCTTAACTCCAATTCTTAGGCTAAGTTTGAAACATTCATCGTCAAGTCTGTCAACTACTTCTTAAGTCCCAAAATCTTTGTTTCTAATTGGCCTACTCTACTCTCCATCCTTGTTTACGTCATGTCCACTCCCAGCGATTTGGGCTATGATACAAAATAATAAGAACCACACTCTTAACAAGAACTAAGCAATATAATGAGGGAAAAGAAGATCAATATTGAGAAGGATAAAAGTGGAATTTATTGATTATAGGGAGGGTAATAATCAATATAGAACTATGCAAAATGACAGCAAACTTCATGACAACAATCGGCATCAGCAAAACAATATTCATAACTCAAATAATAGCGACATTCCTGGACCGGACTTCAAGGATCGATCAATTTTAGTTCCTTATTCTTTATGCGAAAATACATAATCTTGACAATTAGGCCTAGGCTTCTATCACACTCTTATTGCATGTCTCCAAAAACTAGTAGTCACATATTGTCTTGCTATTACAAAATGTAGCTGAAACTTAAAGTTTTGTGGTACTTATCTTTCAATAATACTTAAATAGACTATAAACATAATCCTTTGTAGACTATTAACATTTTTGTCTGCATGGGACTGGAACAGTTTTATTCTCCGATTCTGAGGTTAGAGAACCGGTGTTTGATAGGTTCCCATGACTTGGCTGTCTCTTCATCACAAACCACATGCTTGAGTTCCCTAAGGTTGATGACCGATTTTGGCAGTTCACATTTGGAGCAACCATTCATGTAAAGCTTTCTTAAACACCGCAAGTCACCGATTCCGTCAGGCAATTTCCTGATGCTTAAGCAATCAGCAATGTCGAGAGTGTTTAACTTGTCAAAGCTCCAGATTGTGTCTGGCAACCCCAACAAATTTATGCAGGACCTGAGCCTCAACAACTGCAAATCCACTAGCTTTCCAATTTCTTTAGGCAATTTAGACAGCCTATTACAATATGTGATGCTAAGTCTCTTTAACTTGACTGCTTCACACATACCAACAGGTAGCACAACAAGGTTACTGCAGTAGCCTATATTGATCTCCTCTAGGTTTGGTAATCTGTCTGAAATCTGTATGCTGTCGTGGGAAAAATCCTGGCCCATGGTACACATAAACAAGGATAGTTTCTGCAGACTTTTTAGCTGTCCAGAGTTCAAAGTAATGGAAGGAATCAAAACCTGCTCCATTCTAATTCTTCTTAGTTTCTCAAGATTACTGAGAAGCTCAAAGTTAATGATTTCAGCATTCCCAACTCCATAATTTGTAACTATCAGAGCCTTTAGATTTTCCATTTCTGTAAACCTAGGTAAAGTGTACTTCTTTGCGCGAAAGTTCAGAATTAGGACCTCAACCTCTGGAGCTTGCATGTTGCACCAACTTGATGAAAACGTTTCATCTGCAAAATTGCCACATTTTTATTTTTAAAAAAATGATAAGAGTTCTTTTTTCTGGTAACAAAAAAAAGATAGAGTTGATATGAAGTTATTAATGTCACATGAAAGGAAATTCTTCTCAGAAAACTTGAATCTGTAGAGTGACACTTATAATGAGATTAAGTAGGTGATGTTTGTTAAACAGCATTTGAGATTTCATGAAAATTTTGGTCACTTCAACTCAGATCAGCTACCTGTGTAGAAAGACAAAAGGCGTGCATTAAATGATGGCTGTTTTAGTTGGCACCACCAATCCGGAAATTTTCTATCGACTAAATCTACAACCAGCCTTTTCCTTTCTTCAATGGGATCCAAATTGCTCAGATGGTTCACCATTCCTCTAAGAAGATCATGCTGCATGACAAAGTGGTCTTCATAGTAGCCCTCAATTTCACTTCCATCTTTCCTGTTGAATAGGAAAATACCTGTTGCTAAGAAAGAGATTCTTTCTTCAGGCTCAAAGACATATAAATGCATTTCTATCTAACATTATACGAGGTTCATAAATATAACAAGATAAACAACCATGGTCAACCTGCATTTCCTCAAACTCAACTTTCGGGAAAAGCAAGATTCATACAGTTTCATTATCATAGTTAATCTAGCTCAGGATTAGTTTTGGTGAATCTGCTTTTCAAAGGTACCTCTTAAATGCAAGGTCAACCAGACTCAAAGTAGACAATTTATGGAGGTATGATGTCATTTCATCTTCTTCTAGTTTATACAATTCTGCCCATATATCAATAAGGGCTGTTGCAGAAATGAATTGGCCTTCAGGAAATGAACCTAAGTCCATGTAGCAGTCCTTGACAACCGTATCATCTAAAGCATCAAAGCTGCTCTTGAGGCATTTAAGAATTTCTTTGTTTGTTTCGAACAGTGAACCACTTTTTGACCATTCCTTCAGTCTATTCCGCCAGATTGCCGGAGGTTGTCTATAAAGTGATCTTCCCACCACTTTCAGGGCCAGCGGAAATCCATTGCAGGCTTTTACCACCTGCAAATTGTTCCAATAAAATAAAGCTACCAACTCATTGGACATCAAACACACCGAAAGTAGCAACAGAGTCACCTCTGTAACTCGCTATTTATACCACACAAATTGTTTCGGAAGATCTAGAAAAGGTTCTAATGATATTATAGTCTCATTCGTAATTAAAAAAACTGAAATGTCCAGGTTTTAAAGTATATAAGCATATGACAAAAGTATATATGCATTTTCGGATTGCGGATTGACCAAGCACCTTAGTCACAAGTTCTTCGTCCACATATGAGCTCCCTTCTTGTAGACCTGCTGAGTAGCAAAAGAGGTGCATGGAATCTTCGAAGTTCAAAGGCTCCAGTTTTTGAGTACAATCAAATCTCGGGAAAGTAGATATTGATGTCACCAAAAGCTTATAGTCAGGTAGCTGAAAACTGAAATTGTCAAGTAGAGAATCTGAGCCAGGCCAAACGTTGTCAAGAATGAACAATGTAGGTTCGGCTACATGCTTCAACAGTAACTTCAAGCGGTTGAATGCATCCTCGTCATCTTCAAACTCAGGAGCCACATATCCCATGTGTAAAAATAACTGCCTTATAATAGCCTTCAAGTTAGGTGTCTTTGCCACAGTAACAAAGCAGATATTATCTTTGAATTTTCCTGTCCATATAACATTTATCAAATTTTATAATGGATAGATCAATCCTTCAATCAAAAAGTGTTAAAGTATAAGATCACGTTTAGTACTGAATTAATGCGAATTTTCGCACATTAAAATTTAGATGAAGCTGATTGCTCTAAACCCTATTGTCTAAGAGCAACTGTTCCAAAGATTCAAAATCAAAATCATAAAATGGTGTCAAATAGACCGACAGATTCAATTATCTGATATCTTTTGAAAAACTTAAACTTTATGATTTTCTGAGAGTAACGGAAATCACCATAATCGAGTGATGCAAAGCTGGTAACAATTTTCTGGAGTTAAACTTGCATTAATTTGTCTCTTGGTTTTTCTGAATCATCTATTTTCTTCTTGTTTCTTTGTCCGACGGAATTGCTTGCTAAAGTTGCCAAACACAAGTTTCAAGCAGAAAGAAATTAGGAAATACTAAATAATTCTATAGGTACCTTGAACTTGCTCATCTTGACAAAGTTTTTTAGCCAATGTCGTCTTCCCACATCCTCCTGGTGCAGACACTACAACCACTGATACACTCTGCTTAAACAGTTCATCTTTCAATTTCCACATTTGCATATCTAATCCAACAGTAAACTCTGGTGGATCAGGAGGAGCATATGGACGCAAAAGTGTGGTCTTGTCAGCTGAATTCAAGCGCTCAAGTTCCTCACGTATGAACTTGACATCCTCGTGAACTCCAGTCATCAACTTTGTTTGTTGAAGCAACATAACAATCTCACAGAACCTTTTAAGCGAGCTATCCAATCTAAGAAGCTTCCCAGTGTAACCAGATGCCATGAAGCAAATGCAACATCCATTGATTTGTGATAACTTTTCAACTAGCTCGTGCCCTCTCTTGATCTGTTCCCACAGTTTCTCCACCTCTTCACATCCAAGATCAAATAACTTATTCAGATCTTTCACCTTTTCAACAACTGGGGTAATTGTTTCCAACGTTGTTTGTAACGTCTCCAAGGCCTGATCGAAATTCTCGGTGTTCTTCCTCGCATTAACTACAGCAGATAATAGCTGAGCAACTACTGCTCCAACAACTGCATCTGCAACAATCATGACCACTACTTCTGAATGAATCTGTGCACTTTTTAGACACCACAAATCTGATTACTGCATGGCACTGGCTTGGAGCTATTTGTGCTTTTACATTTTGGTATATTAGAGCCCTCCATTCTGTTATTGTCCAAAGATAGTTTACTGGAGATCATTATTGGCTTCCAAATTTATCCCAAGTAAGGATATTCTTCTGTTCATAATCTTGTACAAGGAGTAAAGCACATATGCTTTTCTCTAATACTTTTCTACAGAAACTAACTGTTTCTATATGCTAATCATGCCACGGAAAAGACGAAAGGGAAACAAGAAAGTAATGGCAGGGCCAAAGAAAAGAACCAATGTGATAAACAATCTTCTGCCAATGTATGAATCTAACAGGAAGCTTGAACTGAAGGTAACCGATACTGACAGGGTCCAAACTAAAGGGCTAATTATTCTCCTTACGCAGATATATTGCCTTTACAGAGTTTCTTTTACTTTGTAATATTGACTTCCTTCGCCAGATACTGTTTTTTTATATTTTCTTTTCAATTTTTTTTGACATTATTTTTGGAATAATTATTTTTATTTTATAACATAAGCATATAGGTTTAATTTATTTTTATGAATATATGATATAAATTTTTATTTCATATAATTATTTTTAATTTTATAGCATATGAATTTAATTTATTTTTAGGATAACTCGTCATAAGGTGTCGCTTTTAAGAAATTTTTTCAATTTAGTATCCAAGGTTTAAAAATTTTCAATTGAGTGACCAACTTTTAAAAAGTTTGTCAGTTTAATTGAAAACGTTAGTTCTCTCAGTACTTTGTTGATTTGGCTAATAAAATTTTTGTTGTTCATGATATATAGGTATCTACTTGTAAATTTTTTTTACCCTAGTCTAACAAATCAACAAATTATTAACTAAACTAATGTTTTGAACTGTATTGCTAAGGTTTTAAAAAGTTAGCAACTCAATTGACAAATTTTAAAGTTTGGGCACTAAAATGGAAAGATCCTAAAATGTTGGACATTTAAGATTTTTTTATCCCTTTATTTTTTATGACTATATAATTTTTTAGTTTTTCATAATCTATTATTAATATTAAATAATAAAATTATTTGAATAATTAATATTAACTACTAATAAAAATAGAATTATTATGATAAATTTTATAATAGAAGACTTAATTTAATTATATAAAACTTAGAGACTATTTTCTAATTTTAGAAAATTATTTAAAATGATATTTATTATTGCCCATGCAGTAGCACTATAGTTTACCATTTTCAAAATTAGTACCAACTCATGTATATATTTACAATGTTGGTAAGAAGAAAATTAAAATTAAAATTAAATTATGAATAAGTGTTTTCTTTTACATGAATAAAACTATAAAACTTTGTAAAACAATATTTCAACATAAAATTACTATTTTGATTATTTTATCTTTATATATTTTCTTTATTTGAGAATGATATACAATTAAAAACTTTTATGTCGTGTATGAAGAAATTTTAATTAAATCACTACAAGAAAACCAGCCCTTTTGCGACATTTTAAAAACGTCACAAAAGGTCGTAAAACGTCACAGAAGAGTATTTGCGACGTTTTAAAAAACGTCACAAAAAACGTCGTGAAATATGGTGTAGGCAAAAGTTTTTTGCGACGTTTTATGGAAAGCGTCGGGAAAAATGTCGACATTCCGAGACGTTTTGTAGAACGTCGCAAAAAAATTAGACAATCCGCGACGTTTTAAAAACGTCACAGAATGTAAAAGAATTCGCGACGTTTTTTTAGAAACGTCGTTGAATACATTCCGCGACGTTTCTAAAAACATCGCGGAATGTCTTCTGTGACGTTTTTATTATTATTTGTATTATTATTTATTTTTTTTCCATTTTTTTCCAAAAATCACATTAATAACTATTCAATATTATTTATGAATTTTATTTATTTAATAATTCTTCAATTTTTAGTATATCATTAATTTTAATAATTAGAAGTTGTAAGATCCTAATCTTGTTCACACATACATCAACAATATGAAGATTATATATTATCAAATTGGTCAAATTGAATTTTAAGGCATATGCATAATTCTGATTTACATTAATTTGGATAGAAATCTAAGTGTGCCTGAAATTCTTGTATTTACAAACACGGATAGGGAAAGTTTGTGTTTTACAAAGTTGAAAAAAATAAAAGAAGAGTGATATTAATATATCAAATTAATTAAATCTTCCTGACAAGCTAACTGAAACTCCTAAAAGATCGGGATCTGGATTTCTCGGCGGGCCAGGCGACTAGCAAACACTTCGCTGTGTCTCATTAGCCAAAAACTCTCTGTTTCTTCAGCTTTACGACTTGTAATTCTTCCCAAGATCAGACCTGAACAGTTTGTAAACAAGAAAATTTGTAAGTTTAGTTTCGTCGTCATCTCTAAACAAGAAAACTTAGCTAACATGCAGCAACCAGGTTTTGGCCGATAAGCAACAAATATAAGAAATGTGGTTAGTAAATGGCTTGGTATTTATTTGATGTAAGTCTTAGCTTCAACCGGAATTGATGCATTCGAAACGTAACAACAGGCTATAATGCGATACCAATAGCAGCTTGGTATTTATTTTACAAACAATAGGCATATCTTGGACCCAAAAAAGAAAAAAAAAAGAAAAGTATAGAGATCCACGTACTGGAAAGTTACATCAGAATTGACCAAAGATAGCAACAGCCAGAGAATTATAGTAACGAAAGTTAGCAGCATATAACAATTGGGTAAACTTTAGAAAGGAGAAGAAAAGCTATATCAAGGCCTAAAACATATATTACAGACGATAGTTACCTACCAAAAGGGAAAGAACCATACAAAAAAATATTTAACTAGCCATCCTAATGGGAACCTTTTATCTTAGAAATCTCTTCAAGTAAATATCTAGATTCAGCAGCAAAATCAACAGGAGCAACAACTTTAACTGTTATCCTCATCCATTTAAGTTGAACAATTTATCCTATTTGGCAATTTACCTGTGATTTCAATATATCAAGTTCATCAACAGAGCAACCAATGATCTTCTCAGCTTCTTGGTTAAAAGGACACAATTTCAGTCTGTTAAATTTGTCAACTTTCAAGTAACTCAAAGAGACAATAACATCAAGGATTCCAAATTTTGACAGTACAAGTATGGACAAATGACGAGTAGAATCTTGTCTTCAAATTTTCATCTTGGACAACCTCACATGACCTCGTCCCCAACTGATTCATAAGTCAACCGAGCAATTGTGAGCTAAATGCTTTAACTAGAAAATTGAAAGCATGCTTGCAATTAATGTCCTTCAGGTTGTGAAATATCGACAGGTAAGAATCATCTGGGCACAATACAGCCTATAAAACCGGATACAGCCTCGAACTTGGATGACAACTTTGTGGAATACTGAGTAGAAAACTAGCTCAGGGGGAAAAGAGTTGGAGGCTTTTGAAAAGGTGCATTTACATTGAACAGACCTTATGGAAAGAGCAGTAAAAAAAAACACAAGGTAAAGTGCACTGTTTAAAGAAAACAAACCTCATATTAGTAGCTTCCAGTGCTTTGGTGGCATCCTCCTGTAATTCATACTGGACAAATTCAAAGTTTCTTCTAATCCTTACATTCACAATCTTCCCACTCGCAACTCCTCCAAGTGAATTAAAGCATTCAATTCTAGAAAACAAAGAAGGAAACTTAGTGAAATAAGAACATATAATTTCCTAAATCTAAATAATCATATTAAATTGCTAGTCAAAAAAGAAAAAAGCAGCAGAAATTCAAAGTCAGCAACTGGGATCGATCAGATGTAGCTTAAAACACGAATCCCAGACAGCACTGGAAAAAATCAATCTGCAAAAAAAAAACACATCAAAACCAATGTTTGTTTCCACAAAAAGGGACCGACCCATCAACCAAAGCTCTAAAAGAAACAAACTTTAACTGATTCCCAGGAGTATAATCAGATCTAACCCAAAAAGCATCAGTCTCTAGAAACTTCAATCATAAACCCAGCCATGCAAAAGAAACAAAGCCCCAAACAATCAAGCCAAACACAGACAAATCGCCACCAAAAAGGGGTAACAAAATTGAGATCGAAATGACTGTTGTTTTTAACGCAGGTTGAAAAAGGATTACAAATAGTTGACCTCACCTTCAAACCCATTATTTGAAATCCGAATTTGCAGTCCCAGTTGAGAAACGTTACACAACAATAGCGTGATGAAGTCGACATTTATAGTGCTTTGTGTATATGTAGTGAAGATGCCGTGACAGGTACCGAGGACGACGAGACAAAGATAAAGGATGATACAAGATGCACATACGAGAGACAAGACCCACACATGGAGGACGATAGAGCAGATCTGGAGGAGGAAGAAAATGAAGGAAACAGCGTGCAGAACGAAGTCAGGGGGCGGGTGTTGGACCCCGATCTTTAATTGGAATTTAGAAATAGTAAATGAAATTGAATGAGTGTTTTGTTTAAGTATTATGTTATAGATGAAATTATGCTTTAAGGAAATTTTGAGAAAAGAATTATGAGTTTTCAATGTATTTGATAATTGTGGAGATTTGTATAGGTTATGAAAGTTTAAGCGAATGAATTGATTGAAAAGTTAGTAGAAAATCAAGAAATAAAGAGAAAAGAGAGACAATTTGAAAAAATAATTAAGAAAGTTGATTTTTGGAGATAGAAAAGTTTGACTTGAGAGTTGACTTTTTGTTTGAGGCAAAATTTGAGAAAATTGTCTTCTGGAAACTTGTAGTTTATGTCAAGAGTTTTCTGTAGCCATAAAGTTTGATATTTTTCGATGTCGGAAGTGAGAGTTATGATCAGTCAAAGTTCGCTTGGAGTTTGACTTTTTGAAGAAAAAGTTAACTTCTTGATTTAGGCAAAATTCGATAAAATGATCAACATGAAAATTGTAGCCTCTGTCGAGAGCTTTTTGTGGACATAAAGTTTGCTATTTTTTGATGTCGGGATTGAGAGATATGATTTTCTGAAGATATGCTTTGTTTTGAAAATGCTATTAAGTATAGATTTGTGTGTTCTATGCTTCGAAGCCACTCGTCGTATGGATTTAATTTGAATTAGAGTAAGTGGTCTTCATGAAAGTTTTAGATGATGTTTTTATCTTTCCATTGATATAAAGTTTGCAATTTCTCAATATCGGGGCTAGGAGTTATGAGCGATTAAAAATTCGAAGTCGTTTAGGAAAAGCTGTTTTGGACAGAATCTTTGATTGAGGTTTTGACCTCTTTCGAGACCTAATTTGATTTTGAGTTCTTCAGGGAAGTTGTAGAGCTTCCTTTGATCTTTCTATTGACACCAAATTTGTCAAATTCTGAGCTTGGGATATAGAGATATGATTTTGGAAAAGTTCGGTTTTGAAGTTCCGATACTTTGTTTTTAATCCGATCCCTTTTGTAATCTTTTGCTTATAATTCCTTCGTCCGACATCCGATTGATTTGATTCTTGAAGCGTTGGATTTCTAAGACGATTAATTTCATTTTTTTGAAGAATTATGATTTTTAGGAGATTAAATGGAAAGAGATTGATTGAACCTAAGTGAAAGATTTGGTTATAGGTTGTAAGTTGGATAATTTTCTGAATATGGATCAAGATTTTGCGATTTTGGAGTCGTATAACTCCGATTGAGTTGATTCTTGAGGAAAATAAAATTAAGATATAGGATACAACTCTTGTGAAGGGATCGAAATTTAATTGAAGTAAATCACACGTTAATATATTGAGTAATAATATGATCAAGATACACAAGAAGGGGGGGTTGAATTGTGATAAACTTTTCGTTAATCCCTTCAATAACAATTGCTTGTTCTTTCAGAAAACTTATCTTAAATCAATTCTTGACTAGTTTGAAAACCTTTGATAATAATGAGAACTACGATTTAAGTAAAGTAAGAGTTAGAGAGAGAAACACAGCAATTTATCCTGGTTCACCCCAAACCGTGGGCTACGCCCGATCCTCGATATCCTTCGAGATTTCACTATCTCCGAACTGTTTACAAGTATTCTTTGGACTGAGCCTCTTCAGGTCTCTTAAAAATAAGTATTCTTTTACTCTTAGCTTCTTCAGGCTACCAGTAACACTTTTCAAAATGAAAACTAATAAAGAGCTTTTTACGAAAGAGTTGCTTTAATAATGTACACTCGAAAAATAGTTCACAATTTTTCTCAGATAGTCAGATGTTTGAATACTCAGAGTTTCATTCACTTTTCTCAAAAGTCGTTTTTACTTCAATCTCGACTCTTATTTATAATCTGGTCTTCAACTGTTTCTTGAATATCTCGCTTGAATCTTTAAAGAAACGGTTATTCAGCTTTAACTCCAGAATCGTCTTAAAGCGATGTTTCTTTCTTCGTTCGATTCTTGTATAAATCGCTTTTCTCTTCGTAAAGCTTCCGTCTGATTTTTGTATCGTCTGCTTTTCTCTTCGTAAAGCTTCCTTCTGATTTTTGTTCCGTCTGATATTCTTCCGTCTGTTTTTCCTTCTGCTTTTTCTTCCTTCTGTTTTTCTTCCGTATGCTTTTTCTTCCTTCTGCTTTTTCTTCCTTCTGTTTTTCTTCCGTTTGCTTTTCCTTCCTTCTGTTTTTCTTCCGTCTGTTATTCTTCCGTCTGCTTTTCCTTCCTTCGCTTTTCTTAAATCGCTTTTCTTCCTTCGCTTTTCTTCCTTCTATTTTTCTTCCTTCTGCTTTTTCTTCTTATGCATCCATCTACTTTTCATTTGTATATTTCTCTTTTTTTATTATCAAAATTATTTAATACGTGAAGTCTGGTTTGACTTAACATTCTCCCCCTTTTTGATGATAACAAATACTTGTGAATTAGAGAAATATGAAAAGTGTCAATTATACAGAAGTATTGAGATAAAAAAATAACTTCTGCTTTATCCTTCCAAATTGATTTCTTCCTTCTCCTTCTCCCCTATTTGTTATTGATCAAAAAATTATTTCCCAATCTGCTTCACCAACTTTTCAGCATCTTCTTAATCTTCTTCATATCCTTATCAAGTTTCGAACATGCTTCTTTAAAGTCGATGATTCATCTGCAATGAGGATTCTGTCTCAACAACTTGCTTTTCAACGATAGCCACTGTTGTTGTATAAGCTTCCTTGTTAAAGACATTTGTTTCAATGATTTGTAGGAGAGGTGGAGGAACAAATACAACTTGTTCATGAATATCAAGATCATAGGAATCATGTATACGTTGATAAGTGCTTCCGAACCATGGCATAGCTTTTGCAATTGAGGTGATCTCCCACAGAGGTCGATTTCGCAGAATGTTCTGTAAAATAGTATAACAACATTCTGAGTTGCCAATCGTAATGTAAGAACAATCGACCCTTTCTCGATAGTCCTCCCGTGGATCCTCTCGCTGTAGCCTTAGTTAGGCTTGGTCACGGATCTTGATATACGCAGATAGAATTTCCACTCCTTTTCTCTTCACATGCTTCATCAATCAATTTTACTGCCTCTTCAATTTGATCAGAAGTCATGTCATCCATAACTGGCTCTGGTTGAACTTTTAGCTTCAGCTTCCCATACTTGAGTTCAACAAAATTTGGTGGTTGAAAATCAGGTACCACCTTGATTACTGTATTGTTCAGTATAGGATAAGAAGTGAGACGCTCTCCAAATGGCTCTGGTGGATATGGTTCTCTTCCAACTCTCTTTAGTTGATCATAGAAATTTTGTAACCCCTATCCAATGGATGTAAAATGCCATTATCATATTCAATCGATTTGAAGAAGGCTTTCACATATCTCTTTGGTTTGTCTCGGATGATGACAGACTTGGTCTTCTTCTCCTCTATTACAACCAATCAGGTTCCCAACTTTCTCTTTGAGCAGCTTAAATACTTGGATGGAACATTAGTCATCACACTCACAACTTTTTGAGTAGCCTTCTTACCCATAACATGAGTAGCAACTTGTTTGTGGACAAGTGTAGACTGAAAAGTAGTAGGAACTACTTCTTCAAAAATTGGATTATTAAGAACTTTGTGAGAATCCTTAATATTACCCGTAACAGTTTCCACAATCGCTTCAGTAGCAGCTTCCATATTAACTTCAAGAAGATCAACAAAGACTAACAAAGACTTGCAGCAGACTTTTTTCAGAAGTGTCAACAATGTCTCTTCTTGCCTTGCCTTCTTAGACTTTGTCTCTGTTGTTGGACTTTCTTCTTTTCTCGCACTCATTTTCTTTAACCTTGGTGACCTCTTGGATTGTGCTTTCTTCTTTTCAGGTTCTTCTTCTTTCCTTTTTCCTCCATTTCCTTGAGACTGAGTTTCGAATCTTTTCAAGGATTGATGATAGTGATTTTGTAGCTTTTGATCTCATCGTTCATAATGCTTTGATTGGCTTGAATCTCGGATGGGTGGCTTCTTTTCGTCAGATAGTTTCGCTCGGGTGACCTCCTTGCTTGCTTAGGAATGTCACTCACCAGAGGTTCCCCTTTACGCTTCAAGTCTCCTGATTCAAAAAATCTAACACTTCTTGACTTTGATTCCTGAGAGTGTGATCTTCTCTCCTTCATAGAGGATTTCTTCGGTATAGGCTCCCCCTCAGTTGTTGCTTTCCCTCTAAAACTTTTCCTTGTGAAAGAAGTTTTAAGTCTGAAACCGTCAACGCCGTTTAACTCCACCGTTTCATTGTCTTTTCTTTTTGAAAAATCAGATGATCAATCTGTTAACTCTGCCATCTATCTGTCTTGTCTTTATATAAAAAAATAGATGAATGGTCCGTTAACTCCTCCGTCTGTCTATTTCTTCTTTACGAAAAACCAGATGAATGGTCTGTTAACATCACCATATTGAGGTTGTGCCTGATTTCTTTAAAGCGATCTTCACTTAGTGGTTTTGCGAAGATATCCGCCCACTGATATTTCGTTTCCACGAATTGTAGACTGACGACTTTCTTCTGAACGTAATCTCTCAAGAAATGATGTCTGACTTCTATGTGCTTCACCCATGAATGTTGAATTGGATTCTTTGACAAGCTGATGGCACTGGTGTTGTCACAGTATATTGGAATCTCTTCCTCTTGTATTGAGTAGTCCTCCAATTGATACTTGATCCACAACAATTGTGAACAACAACTTCGGCGGATATATATTCAACTTCGCAGATTGATAATGCAATCAAGCTTTGTCTCTTGCTTGACCATGACACGAGTTTGGTCCAAGGAAGTGACAACCACCACTCGTGCTCTTCCTTTCGATCCTATCACCGCATAGTCCGCATCGCAAAATCCATTCAACCTGAAATCTTTACCTTTCTCATACATTAAGCAAAGATCGGTAGTACTGCGAGATATCTCAAAATTCGTTTTACAAAGAATGTAATGAGATTCTCTAGGATCGGCTGAAACCTTGCACACAAGCATACTTGAATAGAATGTCGTCTACTTGTCAGAAGATAAAGCAAAGAACCAATCATCCTCTAAATAGGGTTTGATCCACCTTCTTACCGCTTTGTCTTTTGACAACAAGTTTGAAGGATGCATCGGTGTAGACATACTTTTAACATCGCATATATCAAACTTAGACAACAATTCTTTGACATATTTTGTTGATGGATAAAATCTTATCCTTAGTTTGCTTTACTTGCAATCCAAGAAAGAATTTTAACTCACCCATCATGCTCATCTCAAATTCATTTTCATCAAATTTTCAAAACTCATGCATAACCTTTTGAGGTTGCTCCAAAATAATATCATCAACATAGATTTGCACAATAATAAAATCATTATTCAAGTTCTTCCTAAAAAGAGTTTTGTCTACTTTACCTCTAGTAAATCCATTTCCTATAAGAAATGAGCTGACGATCATACCATGCTCTAGGGCCTGTTTGGTCCATATAAGGCTTTATGAAGTCTGTAGACATGATCTGGATACTTTATATCCTCAAATCCAGGAGGTTGCTTGACATAGACTTCTTCATCTATAAAACCGTTCAGAAATGCACTTTTTACATCCATCTGAAAAAGCTTTATGTCATGGCAAACAACATATGCAAGCAGTATCCTTATTGCTTCAAGTCTTGCTACTGGAGCATATGTCTCATTGTAGTCTATTCCTTCCTACTGATTATAGCCTTGTGCTACTAATCTTGCCTTGTTGCGACTTACTTTTCCTGATTCGTCTAGCTTATTCTTGAATATCCATCTAGTACCAATAATGGATTTCTTTTCAGGTTTAGGAACTAAGGACCAGACTTTATTCCTAATGAATTGATTCAACTCCACTTGCATAGCTAGTATCCATGCTTCATCTTTTAGAGCTTCATCAATCTTCTTAGGTTCTACTTCAGATATAAATGCCATGTTGGCTTCTCTTCTGAACTTGGACCTTGTTCTTACACCTTTTGAGGTTTCTCCAATAATTGACTCTTTAGGATGAAAGCTTTTGTATCTCCAATCTTTCTTTAACTCAAAATTCTTAGAAATGTCTGTCTTTTCATCATGAGGTGTTTCTGATGAAGATACTTCCTCAGACCTTTGCGTCAAAGGCACTCAGAATAAAGATCATCATCTCGATTCCTCTTCCTTATTGGGTTGAGAACTATCATCGAACTTAACATGAATAGTTTCTTCAACAGTCTTTGAGGTGAGGTTGAAGATTCTAAATGCCTTAGAAGTGAGAGAATAGCCTAGAAAAATTCCTGAAAATGTCTTTGCATCAAATTTGTCCGAGTTTCCTTTGTGTTCGGACTAGTGCACTTGCAAAGAAAGGATGGAAATAAGAAATGTTTGGTCTCCTTCCATTCCACAACTCATAGGAGTTTTCTTGAAGATTGGTCGCAGAACACTCTATTCTCGAATGTAGCATCTCAGATTGATGACTTCGCCTGTGAAGTATTTAGGAAGATTCATCTCACACAAGATTGTTCTTGCCATCTCTTGAATCGTCCTATTCTTCCTCTCAACAACTCCATTCTCTGGAGTCCTTGGGGCGAGAAGTTATGGAAAATTCCATTTTCTTCGCAGAATACTCTAAACTTCTCATTTTCAATTCTCCACCATGATCACTCCTTATGCTGGCTATAGACATTCCTTTTTCATTTTGTAACCTCATGGAAAGGTTTCTAAAGCACTTGAAAGACTCATCTTTATGTGATAGAAAGAGTATCCAACAAAACCTTGTAAAATCATCAACAATCACAAGTCCATACTTCTTTCCACCAAGACTTATTGTTCTTGTTGGACCAAATAAGTCCATATGTAACAACTCAAGTGGTCTAGATGACGTTATTTAAATGTTTTCAAGAGAAAGAGGTTTTAACTTGTTTCCCTTTCGACAACTTTCACAAAAGAAATCTTTGTCAAAACGAATTTGTGGCAAACCTTTACCAAATCATGTTTCAAAAGTTTTGAAATATGTTTAAAACCGACATGACCTAGTTTTTATGCCGATCGTCTTTCATCTTGATAGATAAAAACATGAAATATTTTGAGCTCGAAAATCGTCTAAATCAATTTTGTAAAGATTGTTTCATCTTTTGGCTGAAAAGAAGATGGAACCATCTTTGTTTCTGGCTTCACAAAATTTTTGATTGAAAGTAACTTCAAAACCAGAATCACATAATTGACTAATACTTATCAAGTTATGCTTTAAACCATCAACTAGTAGTACGTTGTTAATGCATGCATGGAATTCTTACCAATCTTACCAAACCCGATTATCTTTCCTGCTGGTTGTCTCCAAAAGTTCTGATCCTCCTTTCTTCAGATCAAGATCTAGGAACATAGACTTGTTTCCATCATGTGACGCGAGCATCCTTGTCCAAATACCAATGGTGCTTCTGGTTCTTCCAAAGAAGGATTTCAGGAGATATTATCTTATTTTTAGGTACTCGATTCTCTTGGGTCCTTTAGGGTTAGTATGATGTAATGAATGATAATAAGGTGTAGAATGAAAACGTTGATGACCTTTCTGAAAACCTGATTGATATCTTTTCTTATCTTTTTGAGCAATTGATTTTACATAATTCTGGGGCTTATTTTTAGTAAACCCTAATCCAGTTTTATCCCTCGGATGTCTGTATTTTCCTATCATTTCATTCATCTTTTTTTTACTATCTATAAATTTAGCTAGATCAATTGAGAGATTATTAATTCTCAGTTTCAATTGATTAATCTCTTCGGATCTATCTACAACTTTGTTGTTATTCAATTCCTCAACTTGCTTTCTCAAACTTATATTCTCACTCTCTATCTCATGAGTATGTTTGAGGTTTTCTACATATTTCTTCTTCAACAGCTTGTACTGTTTCAGAATAGCATGAGAATCCTCTAACAATTCTGAGTATGCATCTTGTATATCATTATAGCTAAAAGTTACCTCCTCGTCACTTTCTTCTTCAGCTACCAGACATATGTTAGCATGTTTCGACGCTCGAACTTGTATCGATTACGATGAGTCCAGATCTTCCCACGTTGCCATCATGCTTTTCTTGTTATCCCTACTCCTTTTGGGTTGTCTTTTCAACATTGGACACTCGGACTTGTAATGTCCCGCTTCTTGCATTCATAACATGTAACGGATGCTTTATCGACTTTTCATCGTCTTTGCCGCTGTTCCTTCTAAATGTTGAATTTCCTTTGGACTTCTTTTCCACATTCTTCTTATCTTTCTTGAAATGAAAGATAGCTCATCGCCTTCATCACTTGATTCAGATTCGACTTCATGGAATCATCATCCTTGCTTCTTCAATCTTTAAAGCCTTTGATGTATTCCTCTTTGTTTTCTTCTTCGGATTTTGTGATTCTTTTGACTTGCTTTGAGCGCTATGGACTTCTCTTTCTTGGGCTTATCTTTCGCATCAAGCTCTACTTGTATCTTCAACGATCCAAGCAATTCATCAAGCTTCAAGACGCTTAAGTCTTTGGCTTCTTGTCAAAGATAGATTACTTTAGGTCTCCATATTTTGGGCAGACTCCTCAAAATCTTTCGAACATGGTCTTGACTGTTGTACGTTCTTCCAAGAGCTTTTAGTCCATTAACAATTGTTTGGAATCTTCCAAACATTTGATCAATGGTCTCTTCTTCTTTCATCTTGAATAACTCATCGATGTACCAAAATACTTATCTTGGACTCCTTGACTTGATTTGTTCCTTCATGTGCAATTGATAATGTATCCCACATTTCTTTGGCAGTATCACATCCATGAACTTTGTCATACTCGCTCGCTTCAATGCACAACTCAAGAAAAATTTCGCTTTGAGTTTAGTTGAAATCTTGCTTTCGCTTTCACCGTCCATCTTTCTCGTGGAATTGGATTTTATCATCATCTTCAGTGTGTATGGTCCATTCTCGATGATGTCCCAAAGGTCAATGTGAGTAGACTCGATAAACAATCTCATCCGATCCTTCCAATAGTGGTAGTCTTCACCATTGAATGCTGGAGGTCTGGTGACTGAGGCTCCTTCGGCAATATACGTGTGTGATTCCACCATTTTCTTTAGTTCACACTTTATTAGAGTGATTCTTGAGCACCTTGCTCTGATACCAATTGAAGTAAATCACACGTTAATATATTGAGTAATAATATGATCAAGATACACAAGAAGGGGGGGGTTGAATTGTGATAAACTTTTCGTTAATCCCTTCAATAACAATTGCTTGTTCTTTCAGAAAACTTATCTTAAATCAATTCTTGACTAGTTTGAAAACCTTTGATAATAATGAGAACTACGATTTAAGTAAAGTAAGAGTTAGAGAGAGAAACACAACAATTTATCCTGGTTCACCCCAAACCGTGGGCTACGCCCGATCCTCGATATCCTTTCGAGATTTCACTATCTCCGAACTGCTTACAAGTATTCTTTGACCGAGCCTCTTGGTCTCTTAACAACAAGTATTCTTTTACTCTTAGTTTCTTCAGCTACTGTAACACTTTTCAAAATGAAAACTAATAAAGAGCTTTTACAAAAGAGTTGCTCTTAACAATGTACACTCGAAAATAGTTCACAATTTTCTCGATAGTCGATGTTTGAATACTCGAGTTTCATTCACTTTTCTCAAAAGTCGTTTTACTTCAATCTCGACTCATATTTATAATCGGTCTTCAATCTGTTTCTTGAATATCTCGCTTCTTGAATCTTTAAAGAAACGGTTATTCAGTTTAACTCAGAATCGCCTTAAATCGATGTTTCTTTCTTCGTCTCGATTCTTGTATCGCTCGCTTTTCTCTTCGTAAAGCTTCCGCTCGATTTTTGTATCGCTCGCTTTTCTCTTCGTAAAGCTTCAAATCGATATTCTTCCGTCTGTTTTTCCTTCTGCTTTTTCTTCCTTTTGTTTTTCTTCCGTCTGCTTTTTCTTCCTTCTACTTTTTCTTCCTTCGCTTTTCTTCCGCTGTTATTCTTCCGCTCGCTTTTCCTTCCTTCGCTTTTCTTCCGCTCATTATTCTTCCGCTCGCTTTCCTTCCTTCTGTTTTTCTTCCGTCTTCTTTTTCTTCCTTCTGCTTTTTCTTCCTTCTGTTTTTCTTCCGTCTGTTATTCTTCCGTCTGCTTTTCCTTCCTTCGCTTTTCTTCCGCTCATTATTCTTCCGCTCGCTTTTCCTTCCTTCGCTTTTCTTCCGTCGCTTTTCTTCCTTCGCTTTTCTTCCTTCTGTTTTTCTTCCTTCTGCTTTTTCTTCTTATGCATCCATCTACTTTTCATTTGTATATTTCTCTTTGTTTATTATCAAAATTATTTAATACGTGAAGTCTGGTTTGACTTAACATTAATTTCATACCTGAGATTGTTAATATTTGGACTGAAGTTATGTTAAAGTTCAGTCTCGGATTTTTGTGAAGGTCCGATAGTATTTCGGCTATAACTTCTTCGTTTCTGATCCGAATTGAGCGCGGTCAGTGGCGTTGGATTCGTATAATCTAGAGGAATAATTTTTAAGAAGAAAGTTTGTCCAAATTATTTCTTTTAGTTTCCCTAAATCAGATCGCAATCTATCAGGTAAATGTTGGAAGTTAACTTAAATGAGGGGCATTATGGTCTTTTCCCTCCATTTTAATGACCTGGCATGAAACACAGTCCATAGCTGTCGTATTAAGCATCTGGAATTCACGATTTATACAGCAAAAAAAAAAAAAAAGAAAATAAGAGAGAAAAGAAGAGAGAAGAAACGTGGAGAAGAAGGAGAAGAAGAAGGAAGCTTCAGCCATGGTGGAGCAAGCATGAAGGTCGGTTTTTCTTGGGTTTTATAAGTGATTTTCGTTGGTTTTAAGAGAAAAGAGGAGGAAGAAGATGGAAGTTGTCCATTGAAGCTCAAAAATAACGAAAATGGTGGAAAAATGGTAAGTGAGAGAAAGTTGAGTTTTGAATTTTTTATGAGTTTATGGTGTTAGATGGCTTGGAATGGTTATGGATTTAGTTTATCTATGATTAATTGAAGAGATTAGGCTATGATTATGTTGATTTTATGAATTTGGGGTTTATGTCAAAGTTTGGAATTATGGGTTTTTGAAATTGTTGCTTTAGATTGCTTGAATTAGTGATGAATTTGAGATATCTAAGTTAATTTTGATGTTTATGCTTTAGGTGAAGTTTAATTTGAAAAATTGTAAATTGGGAGTTTAGGCCAAATTAGAAATTTGGAGATTTTGTGAATTAATGGTGTAGAATCATCAATAATAGTAGGAATTGGTGAAATATGAAATCAATT
Source organism: Erythroxylum novogranatense (assembly GCA_029891385.1). Lineage (NCBI taxonomy): Eukaryota > Viridiplantae > Streptophyta > Magnoliopsida > Malpighiales > Erythroxylaceae > Erythroxylum > Erythroxylum novogranatense. Next base: position 88,272,961 of record CM057226.1, read on the forward strand.
TTGAAGAAATTGTGATTTATGGTATTGAATTTGTGTAAATTGGTTTAGGCCAATTTGAAAATTGGAGATTTTCAAAATTAGAGATTGAAATAGCTTGAATATGTGAGGAATTGATGTTTTCTAAGCTCAATTTGAGAAATTAAGTTAATTATGATATTGAATTTGATTGAATTGGTTTAGGTTCAATTTAGAATTTGGAGATTTTAGAAATTAATGATGTACATATCTTAGAATTGGTATGAATTGATGACTTATGCATCAAATTGAAGGATTAAGTTATTTATGAGATTGAATTTTGATGAAATTGCTTTAGGGAATGTTAAATTGGAAGAAAGAAGGAGGCTTTGAAACAATTGAGGCACAAAACAAGTTGTTAGCATGGATATGAGGTGGGTAGTATATTTATATTTTGATTTATAAGCTATATGTGAATTTTGAAAATTAAAGAAAACAAAATTTGATTTTGATAAATTATTGTTGATAAAAATGTTTGAAAAGGATGTAAATGTTTGAAATTATGATTTGAAGGGTTAAAATGAGTTTTAGAAAATGCAAGAATTATGAAATTCATGGTTTTCAAATTATTTGATTTATGATTTAAATGATTTAAAGAATTAGTGCATATATTGTGATGAATTTGATGAATATGTGATTTAAGCTTAATTGCATTCGATTTGTTATATGAATTCACGTGGATATATGTTTGTGTCATTTATGACACATTATGATGATATGATATGAAAAATTTAAAGAAAATTAAGATTTTGAAAAGTGCCTTGAGCAATCTGAAATTCGCTTTGCTTATGTGCTATGTGGGTTTGGTCAGGTCTTTTTGTGAGTCGGTGACTATCTCTACTTGTTAAAGCCTTCTCGGCTACCCGAAGAGGTAATGGAGTTCGATTACGGACTCCTTCACGGCTATAATCGAATCGCTATGCGGAAAGTGTAGTACGTCTGTTCACTACCGCAGGATCGCTTTGAGATCAGGTAGTACGCATCTGTTAGGACCGAAACGAAACCATTTTGAAATGTTATGTGCTTTTTGCTTTTGTTCATTTTTGTGATGCATTGAAAATGTGTTGCATTCATGTATGCATGATTTGGAATGATTTGAGGATTTGAATGAGAAATTGAGCTTTGAAATCGAGAAATTTTTGGAAATTAGTAATAAAGAATTTGAAAATGTGGAAAGTTGAAGAAATAATTTTTTGTTGAATGATTTGCAAAATAACAAATGTTTTGAGAAATGTTTTTGTTTATGTTTCAATTTATAAATATATTATCCACGAGCTTCCGAGCTCACCCCTCCTTTCATCCCCAATCTCTAGGTTTTAAGCAGGAGATCGGATGGAAGACGAGCATGACCTCAGTCCAATTTGTGCTTGTTCGTATTTATGTGTAAAGTTTGATGTTCGTATTCGATTTTATGGATGGTTAGAAAGCTAGTAAAGTGTATTTAGTCCGAATGTAAAGAATGCATATAGTTATGCTGAAAATGAGTATGAATTGAATTTATAATATGTGTAAGTAAATTATGGAGTTATATATGAATTGAAATGTATGTGAATGGATTTGCTCGTGGCTAGTAAATGTATATGATTGTATTGTGTTCGGATTGAGACTTTTGAAGTGTTAGGTATAGAATTGCGTTTGTTTCTTTGGGTTTTGGACGGAGGTCCGATGATGGTCATAAGGTTGGATGTGATTTTGTGATTTTAGAAGTGTGTTTTTATCATTGCAGAATTTTTGGGCTGTCAAAATACAGCCGTTATGATGCCGAAATTTCGGTAAAATGGTTAAAAAGGGTTTTAAAAATGAATGTATAAGAAAATGATTAAGAAGTTAGTTTGGTAAAGATGAGATTTGCGTGATTAAGACAAATTATATGAATTGAGTGTTATATGAGGATAAATTTCCAAAAAGGAAATTGTATGGTTTGAATGTGATTGAGTAAAGAGAAAAGGAATGAATAAGAGAAAGAAAAAACAAATTTCGGGTTTGGTTAGTCTAGGTAATCCAACGCGACGCTTTTCTCTGTACGTTGTTTCTCTCGGATGTCGGACATTCGTTTTCCGATTCACTGCGATTTGTGAGAGCACTTGTCTCCACTTTGTTATTTCCATTCCGATTCGCGATTTTCTGCTTTGTTTTCGATTCTGGTCATTTTCGGTTTTTGTTTTCCGGTTGGGATCCGGTTCCCGGATCGAGTCCCAACATTTATGGTATCAGAGTCTAGTATTATGATCGTACTTGGGCGTTTGTGTCTAGCTAATGTGTATAAGAAGAATGTTCAAGCATAAGATTGAATTTGGGAGATTGTGATAAAGATAAAGTGTATACTAAAGTGATTGATAGATGAAGATGATAAGAATGTTAAGTGATTTTAGGAAATTGTGCATGAAATTGAGATTTGAATTTCATGAGGAATTATGATGATTTGATTTTGTATATTCATTTGTGAGTGAAAGATGAGCATGGAGATGGATTTTTATGAAGTATGTGAAGACCTCATTAAGTGATTGATGAGGGTTAAGAACTTTGATGAATTTTAGGTTTGTGATTATGAATTCATGATGAATCTTGATGACTTGCTTTCGGATATTTATGTGTGTGAGATGAAATGAGGAATGATTGAGAGATGAGATAAAGGATAAAAATATGTGTGTGAAAGATCAATAGGTTGATTTTGGATGATTATTGGCCCATATTGGGTTCCTTAAGAAATGGGACCATTGGCTTGTGAAAATGTGTTAATAAATATTTTATTTGAGAAAATAGTGTTTTGATATAAATGAGAAGTGAAAAATAGTGATTAAGTTAAGAATATGTGTGATAAGAAATTGATAAGAAAGTAATGTGACTATTATTAGGAGGATATGTTACTTGATGACTAAGTATGAATTTCGAGGACGAAATTCTTTTAAGAGGGGGAGAAATGTTGGACCCCGATCTTTAATTGGAATTTAGAAATAGTAAATGAAATTGAATGAGTGTTTTGTTTAAGTATTATGTTATAGATGAAATTATGCTTTAAGGAAATTTTGAGAAAAGAATTATGAGTTTTCAATGTATTTGATAATTATGGAGATTTGTATGGGTTATGAAAGTTTAAGCGAATGAATTGATTGAAAAGTTAGTAGAAAATCAAGAAATAAAGAGAAAAGAGAGAGAATTTGAAAAAAAAATTAAGAAATTTGACTTTTGGAGATAGAAAAGTTTGACTTGAGAGATGACTTTTTGTTTGAGGCAAAATTTGAGAAAATTGTCTTCTAGAAACTTGTAGTTTATGTCAAGAGTTTTCTGTAGCTATAAAGTTTGATATTTTTCGATATCGGAAGTGAGAGTTATGATCAGTCAAAGTTCGCTTAGAGTTTGACTTTTTGAAGAAAAAGTTGACTTTTTGATTTAGGCAAAATTCGATAAAATGATCAACATGAAAATTGTAGCCTCTATCGAGAGCTTTTTGTGGACATAAAGTTTGTTATTTTTCGATGTCGGGATTGAGAGATATGATTTTCTGAAGATATGCTTTGTTTTGAAAATGCTATTAAGTATAGATTTGTGTGTTCTATACTTCGAGGCCACTCGTCGTATGGATTTAGTTTGAATTAGAGTAAGTGGTCTTCATGAAAGTTTTAGATGATGTTTTTATCTTTCCATTGATATAAAGTTTGCAATTTCTCGATATCGGGGCTAGGAGTTATGAGCGATTAAAAATTGGAAGTCGTTTAGGAAAAGCTGTTTTGGACAGAATCTTTGATTGAGTTTTGACCTCTTTCGAGACCTAATTTGATTTTGAGTTCTTCAGGGAAGTTGTAGAGCTTCCTTTGATCTTTCTATTGACACCAAATTTGTCAAATTCTGAGCTCGGTATCGAGAGATATGATTTTGGAAAAGTTCGGATTTGAAGTTCCGATACTTTGTTTTTAATCCGATCCCTTTTGTAATCTTTTGCTTATAATTCCTTCGTCCGACATCCGATTGATTTGATTCTCAAAGCGTTGGATTCCTAAGACGATTAATTTCATTTTATTGAAGAATTATGATTTTTAGGAGATTAAATGGAAAGAGATTGATTGAACCTAAGTGAAAGATTTGGTTATAGGTTATAAGTTGGATAATTTTCTGAATATGGATCAGTATTTTGCGATTTTCGGGAGCTGTACAACTCCGATTGAGTTGATTCTTGAGGGAAAATAAAATTAAGATATAGGGATACAACTCTTGTGAAGGGGTCGAAATTTAATTTCATCCCTAAGATTGTTAATTTTTGGACTGAAGTTATGTTAAAGTTCAGTCTCGGATTTTTGTAAAGTTCCGATAGTATTTTAGCTATAACTTCTTCGTTTCTGATCCGAATTGAGCGCGGTCAGTGGCGTTGGATTTGTATGATCTAGAGGAACAAATTTTAAGAAGAAAGTTTGTCCAAATTATTTCGTTTAGTTGCCCTAAATCAGATCGCAAGCTATCAGGTAAATGTTGGAGGTTAACTTAAATGAGGGGCATTATGGTCTTTTTCCTCCATTTTAATGACCTGGCATGGAACACAGCCCATAACTGTCGTATTAAGCATCTGGAATTCACGATTTATACAGCAAAAAAAATAAGAAAGAAAATAAGAGAGAAAAGAAGAGAGAAGAAACGTGGAGAAGAAGGAGAAGAAGAAGGAAGCTTCGGCCATGGTGGAGCAAGCATGAAGGTCGGTTTTTCTTGGGTTTTATAAGTGATTTTCGTTGGTTTTAAGAGCAAATAGGAGGAAGAAGATGGAAGTTGTCCATTGAAGCTCAAAAATAACGAAAATGGTGGAAAAATGGTAAGTGAGAGAAAGTTGAGTTTTGAATTTTTTATGAGTTTATGGTGTTAGATGGCTTGGAATGGTTATGGATTTAGTTTATCTATGATTAATTGAAGAGATTAGGCTATGATTATGTTGATTTTATGAATTTGGGGTTTATGTCAAAGTTTGGAATTATGGATTTTTGAAATTGTTGCTTTAGATTGCTTGAATTAGTGATAAATTTGAGATATCCTAAGTTAATTTTGATGTTTATGCTTTAGGTGAAGTTTAATTTGAAAAATTGTAAATTGGGAGTTTAGGCCAAATTAGAAATTTGGGAATTTTGTGAATTAATGGTGTAGAATCATCAATAATAGTAGGAATTGGTGAAATATGAAATCAATTTTGAAGAAATTGTGATTTATGGTATTGAATTTGTGTAAATTGGTTTAGGCCAATTTTGAAAATTGGAGATTTTCAAAATTGGAGATTGAAATAGCTTGAATATGTGAGGAATTGATGTTTTCTAAGCTCAATTTGAGAAATTAAGTTAATTATGATATTGAATTTGATTGAATTGGTTTAGGTTCAATTTAGAATTTGGAGATTTTAGAAATTAATGATGTACATATCTTGGAATTGGTATGAATTGATGACTTATGCATCAAATTGAAGGATTAAGTTATTTATGAGATTGAATTTTGATGAAATTGCTTTAGGGAATGTTAAATTGGAAGAAAGAAGGAGGCTTTGAAGCAATTGAGGCACAAAACAAGTTGTTAGCATGGATATGAGGTGGGTAGTATATTTATATTTTGATTTATAAGCTATATGTGAATTTTGAAAATTAAAGAAAACAAAATTTGATTTTGATAAATTATTGTTGATAAAATGTTTGAAAAAGGATGTAAATGTTTGAAATTATGATTTGAAAGGTTAAAATGAGTTTTAGAAAATGCAAGAATTATGAAATTCATGGTTTTCAAATTATTTGATTTATGATTTAAAGAATTAGTGCATATATTGTGATGAATTTGATGAATATGTGATTTAAGTGAATTGCATTCGATTTGTTATATGAATTCACGTGGATATATGTTTGTGTCATTTATGACACATTATGATGATATGATATGAAAAATTTAAAGAAAATTAAGATTTTGAAAAGTGCCTTCAGGCAATCTGAAATTCCGTTTTGCTTATGTGCTATGTGGGTTTGGTCAGGTCCTTTTGTGAGTCAGTGCACTGTCTCTACTTGTTAAAGCCTTCTCTCGGCTGCCCGCAAGAGGCAATGGAGTTCCGATTACGGACTCCCTTCACGGCTACACTGAACCGCTATGCGGGAAAGTGTAGTACGTCTGTTCCATTGGCCGCAGGATCGCTTTGCGAGGAGATCAGGCAAGACGTCTGTTAGGACCGAAACCAAACCATTTTGAAATGTTATGTGCTTTTTGCTTTTGTTCATATTTGTGATGCATTGAAAATGTGTTGCATTCATGTATGCATGATTTGGAATGATTTGAGAATTTGAATGAGAAATTGAGCTTTGAAATCGAGAAATTTTTAGAAATTAGTAATAAAGAATTTGAAAATGTGGAAAGTTGAAGAAATAAGTTTTTGTTGAAAGATTTGCAAAATAAAAAATGTTTTGAGAAATGTTTTTGGTTATGTTTCAATTTATAAATAAATTATCCACGAGTTTCCGAGCTCACCCCCCCTTTCATCCCCAATATCCAGGTTTTTAAGCAGGAGATCGGATGGAAGACGAGCATGACCTCAGTCCAATTTGTGCTTGTTCGTATTTATGTGTAAAGTTTGATGTTCGTATTCGATTTTATGGATGGTTAGAAAGCCAAGAAATTGTATTTAGTCCGAATGTAAAGAATGTATCTGATTATCTTTGAAAATGAGTATGAATTGAATTTATAATATGTGTAAGTAAATTATGGAGTTATATATGAATTGAAATGTATGTGAATGGATTTGCTCGTGGCCAGTAAATGTATATGATTGTATTGTGTTCGGATTAAGACTTTTGAAGTGTTAAGTATATAATTGCGTTTGTTTCTGCTGGGTTTCCGGACAGGAGGTCTGATGATGGTTGTTAAGGTTGGATGTGATTTTGTGATTTTAGAAGTGTGTTTTTATCATTGCAAAATTTTTGGCTGTCAAAATACAACTGTTATCAATAAATTTCGTAAAATGGGTAAAAAGGATTTAAAAAATGAATGTATAAGAAAATGATTAAGAAGTTAGTTTGGTAAAGATGAGATTTGCGTGATTAAGACAAATCATATGAATTGAGTGTTATATGAGGATAAATTCCAAAAAGGAAATTGTATGGTTTGAATGTGATTGAGTAAAGAGAAAAGGAATGAATAAGAGAAAGAAAAAATAATAATTCCGGGTTTGGTTAGTCTAGGTAATCCAACGCGACATTTTTCTCTTTACGTTGTTTCTCCCGGATGTCGGACATTCGTTTTCCGATTCGCTGCGATTTGTGTGAGCACTTGTCTCCGCTTTGTTATTTGCATTCCGATTCGCGATTTTTTGCTTTGTTTTCGATTCTGGTCGTTTTCGGTTTCCGTTTTCCAGTGGGATCCGATTTCCGGATCGGGTCCCAACAGCGGGAGAGGTGGGAAGGACGACGGAGCACATTTGGAGGAGGAAGAAAATGAAGGAACAGAGTGCATAACGAAGTCGGGGGTGGGTTGAAGGGTTTAAAAAAAAACCAAACGTTTTTGCCTTAAGTCAACCACAATGTTTTATCCACCAAAACTTCGAGGATGCTATTTGGCGACGTTTTATTTATAAAATGTCGTAAGAAATCTTATAAATCTGTGACGTTTTCACACAAAGTCGTAAAAAATTAAAATATTTTGTGACATTTTTTAAACGTCGCGAAAAATTTTACATTTAGTGACGTTTTTGAAATAAAATGTCGTGAATTGTCTTATTTTCTTGTAGTGAATCTACCTATATGTACATCCTTGTTTAAGCACTCTCGAAGAAGACTGTTAACATCTTTAGTTGGAGTATTGTTGAAACTCATGCCTGCTAAGGGTGCCCATAAACATGATTATCCCCTTGACAATATGAAGATAATGACCTTTTCTTAGTGCTTTCTTATAATTATTGTGCTTGCATAAAATTATCGTCAATAAATTTGGAATAGTAACAAAATTTCAAATTTCATTTTGCATAAATATTTGTTGAAACCATTATTAAAAATAATTACAAATCACATAATAAGAATAAGAATAAGAATTTGTTTTGAAAAGAATAAGAATTTATCTTTGAAAGTTAAAATAAATGTATTTAAGAACAAATACTCAAATGAAGATTGATACAAGAGATTGTCCATGTGAATACAAGAGTTGCCATCACTTCCTTCTAGCCAATGGATTAATCCAAGTCTAATAGACTAATGATAATAGTAATTAAGATTAAGCAAAAAACATTGAACCACCCATCTTTATGTCATAAGTAAATTTAAGTTTTGGACATTTCCTTTAGCTACCAAAATCTCAATTATCCATAGAAAGAGTTGATGTGTGATTTCTTCTAAAATTTTTTTTATCGTTGTTTAATGTTTTTGAAGTTATTTTTCAACATGGTGTCTTTGCAACAACTTAGTTCTAATTTGAATACTCTCAAATTCTCACAATTAGTAAATAAGATAGTTGACACCCATTAAATCATTGTAGATTAATTCATATTCAATTAGTTATGCACTATAAGAAAATTTGGTTTCAGCAACCAAATTCTCAGCAACCATAGTAAAATGGTTGCTAATTATATACATTTTGTAACCAAAAATTATTTGGTTGCAATATATAAATTACGTATATTTTTTACCAACCAATAAATACTTGGTGGCTATAGATGGTCACTAAAACTTACAATTCATGGATAATAATATAAAGACCAAACTTAACAATTTTAGCGACAACTTTAATGGTCGCTATAGAAAATTATTATTAACAACAAACTATTGAGTGGTCACTCTAAGTATTTCAAATTTTCCATTAGCAACCAATAAATTTGGTTGCTAAATTTATGACTTCTTTACAACAACCATATTATATGATTGCTAAAGAAGTATTTATAGCAACAAAATAATTTGTCACTAAGTATTTTAGAAAAGATAAAAGAATTCTTTAGATTCAGTCCATATAGTTTAAATTAGTTTAAAGGTTCATTATTATAATAATTAATTATTATAATTTAATTTATATTAATTTTATAATTCAAAATATATTTTCATTTGAGGAAAGAAGTTATCTAATAAAATGTATTGTTTGGTAATGTTTGATAATTTCATTTTTCATTTACCTTTAGTTAATTAAATTAGTGAACTTTTATTTCCTATGTATATACACATATTACTTTCAATATCTTTTCATTAAAAAATCAAAAGTTAAGCATAAATTTTAGTTTACAATCTAACATGAAAAGTTAAATATAGCAAGAGATGCTAAAAGCTCAAAATCTGAAAATTAAAGCCAATACATTTTGACTTTTGTGGGAATAACATTAAAAACGAGGGATTATAAAAAACATCAATTTTGGGTAGACCTGGCAAAATGGGTGGGTCACCCGTTTACTCGCCCGTACCCGCCCTAACAGTCCGGGTATGGGTTGGTATGTTTTTTTACCCGATTCATATTTACCCGTACCCGACCCACTCGTTGATTTTGCGGGTGGGTTGGGTCCAACCTGCGGGTACCCGTGGGTACCCGCAAAATTATATATATATATATATATATATATGTATGTATATGTAAGTTGGCACACAATCGCAAGTCCCCTTCTTCATCAAACTTTTGAAAATCAATCCCCCACCTTCACTACTTCGTCCCCACTACAAATTGCAGCCGTCCCTTTCAATCAACTACTGTCGCCTCTCCTCTCTACTCCTTTCCACACTCTACAGACTTGTCCTCTCAATCTTGTAACTATATAAGACAAAATTCTTCTTTTCATGTTTGGCTCTTTTTTCTTTTCATGCTTGGCTCTTTATTTGTTGCCCCTTTTGGGTCAATGTCATTAGCGTCAATACCTCTCTCCAAGGAACAAAGAGGAAAAAATGAATTATCTTAGTATATGCATAATGAAAAACATATATAAACCCAAACATATGTTCTTGCCAAAATTTTAATAACTTTGGTAATGATTCCTAAAAAAAAGATCGAGCTATTTGTTTTCTAAAAAATTCTTTAAGATGTTAGCGTTTTATTTTCACAAACACTTATTTTAGATGATAAATGGTGTATTTAAGGGTATTTAATTGAGAACAGTACTCTAAGGAGAACTATCTTTGAAGAAATCTTAGTAAGGTCCTTAAGGAATTCAATATCAGCCAAAGAATCAAAGAAAAACAAATTTCATTGCTCTTAATTTCAATCCATACTCCAATAGTAAAGACTTTGTCATCTAATTGAAATATCCTTTGGGCAAATATTCCAGTGTCTCTTATAGGCATACTTTGAGATGCAGAGTGTAACATTTCGTTACCGATGTGATGGGCATATTGGTAATTCGGATGGATTAGGATCAAGTGCATTCATAATTTGAAATTGGCACATGCATTTTAGCCTTTATATTTCGTAATAAATGATTATTGTTGCACAAGCATGTGTATGTACATACATGTATGACATATTCCCGGCATGATTGTATAAATTGGAGATTCTGTAATTTTTATATAGGTTGTGCTTTGATTAGTGAATTGAAGTGAAAATTGAATGCTAGAGGTTCGGGAAATAGAATTTGAGTGTATGATCATGTATTTCTTATTTTTGAGGATTTATAGAAATTTTTCTGGAAATTTTAGAATTTTGGGTCCGGACCGGAAAAATGACTTAAAGGCTGAGTAATTGGATTCCGGTTCTGAAATTGATTGGCAATTGGCACGAGATAATTAGAGTTATGATTTTAGGATTTAATATTTATAGCCATTGAAAAATTTGGGAGAAATTAGAATAAGAATTGGATTTTTAGACCCTGAGAAGTGGGCATGTGGCTAATGAATTGCCAAACATGCCCTTAGCTTTAAATCTCTAGTATAAAACCCTTATCTTTTGAAATATTGCTTTCCACGATACCTTCCTCTTTCTTTTCTTCTTCTCCTCCATTGTGATCTTCATCTTGCGAGCTCTTTCCTTCCATTTTCTTCTTGTTAAATTGCTCTTATCTTCATTTCTAACCTAACCCTAAGTTTTGTGTTGGAGAAGAAAAATGTTTGGTGTTTTTATAAGTTGGGTGTTGTTAGAGTTTGAGGGTTGGAATATCTTGGAGATTTTTGAAGGTTTGAAGGATTAATCAAGTAAGTTTTTACTCCCTTATGCTTTAGATAGTTTGATTGAATGATTGACTAGAGCATATTATTGTTGTGATATATATGAGTTCGGATGATGAGTTTTTGAGTTTAGTTTGTTTTGATTTGAATTTGACGGATAATCGATTTTAAATGGAATTGAGGTTAGAGATGAGTTGTGTTTAGTGTATTGAATTGTTTTGGAGTGTTTATAAAGAGAAAAGATGGATTAAAAGTTGACAGATCTGAGAAATCTTGGTTTCGGGCGTTTTCTGGGTTTGCAAGTCGCGACGTGTGATGAATACGCCACGGTGAGCAAATTCCTTTTGCACGCCGCGACGAGCAAAAGTTGACACGCCGCGACGAGCGATTCTGTCTTAGCACGTCGCGATGAGTGAAGGCGTACGTCGCGACGAGCGTGTGCGGGAACGCCGCGATGCACCTAACGCATACGCCGCGACGAAGGCGAGGGGTCTCGCCGCAGTGAGCGATCTTGCACCACGGCGAGGACGCCCATTTTTTGAAATAGAAGTTGCGTGTTTCAATTGATGGTTTTGAGGTTTTATTCCTATTGAATTGGTTCATGAGTGATTGAATTTAGAGACTAAGAATTGTGAATTTATAAGAATGGAATTTCTGAATTAATTTCGAAGGTTCTTGAAATCGGATGACAATTGAGTAGAGAATGTGATTTATAATCGGAGCGTGATTTTAGAGAGTTCGGACATTTGTTAAGTGAATTATGGAATCTAGGAATTGCTATTTTAGAGAGATAAAGAGTTGAATTGGAAAGAATCGGGAATAGTGTCAGTAATGTCATAAACATGTATAATACGCAATTCATTTGTTATGCATTACTGACTACTAAAATTGTGCAATTAGTAATGTTTATGTATTTTGATTGTTTTAGAGGCTCAAGTGGTGCGTCGATCTTCCGACGTAGCGGAGACTTCCCGTTAGTAGCTCGGAAGTTCCGAAGTGAGTAACCTAGTTGGTTTCTCAACCTTTATGTGTTAAATTTTCTGCACTTATGCCATGTGGAGTTAAGGAAGCATTTGTGTGTTTGCTTTTGATTGACTTCGGACCATAGGTGTCCGAAATATTTGGAACTTGATATAGAAGTGTCAATTGTGGTGCATGGCAATAAATTAATTTTACTGCAATATGAGACATGTGCATTCATGCATAAAGGCATGATCAGATAATGGCAGTTGTGACCAGTGCAGCCACCGTATTTCAGAGCTTAAAGCTCAACGCAACAGAGCCTAGAGCCCAACGTAATGATGCTTGCGATATTCCCGAATATGTTATTGTGTGGTATCATGTGATATTATATGAATTGTTTGTATATGCATGAGTTGGGTGAACCATCGATGATGGTTTCTCGTTGAGTTCGCAAACTCACCCAACATTGCAAATATTTTTCAGGATAGTGATTGTAGACTCCTAGCTCCAGTTAGCGAGAGACTTTTCCTGTCTTGTCGAGCGCGTTGGCAAGAAAAGTATGGCTCACAGGTCGGTCAGCTGGGACGATTTTTGTGGATGACCTAGTTAGTTTTGTATTAGTTCCTTTTTGGAATATGTGTATAGATTGTGGAAATTGATAAGCTTGTAAATTCTGTTTTGAGGTTATGAAATGGAAATCTTTCAGTTTTTAAAAGTTAGTGATTTTGATATTTCGGTTTTATTATATTGATGCCATGTGGATTATAGAATTGATCGTTCGTAGTGCACCCTCATCGTGGGTTATGTATTGGAACGACCCACGGGCGTTTCGGTGTGTACCCTACGGTAAGGGGGCGCTACATTGGGTGGTATCAGAGCATAGTTTGGCATCTTTTGGGCATAGTGGATTATTAGGCTTGAATTTCAGTAAGAAAAGTAGAAATTGATTGAAATTATGGTTTTGTTATAGGTCATCCGTGCTTGGTGATCAGGTAGATCAACCAGCTGACTATGGATCAGTCGGAGCTAGTAGGGAGTCCTCAGTGCCTCGATTTGAGGAGCAGCCTCCTAGAGTCCCCGTGAGACGGGAGAGGAGGTATGATGGACTGCATAAGCAGGGGGATGTAGACTTTTAATGATCTGAGACCTCGCCGAGGCCGAGGGATGGTGGAGAGGACCGAGAGAGTCTGCACTGATGGACTGTGACTCTGATGAGCGCTTTGATTATGCAGTTTCTCTGCTTCAGGGTCTAGCATATCAGTGGTGAAAGACTATTCCGGGAAGTACCACCAGACCCTGTATTTTGACATAGGAGGATTTCTTGAGAGCCTTTCGGGATAATTATATGCCCAAGGTTTACTTGGAGATGAAGATGCAGGAGTTCTTAGAGTTGAGACAGGGTCAGATGATAGTAGCAGAGTATGAGGTTAAGTTCAATGAGCTCATGGGATATGCTACTGTTCTGATTGCTACAGAGGCTGATAGGTGCCGGAGATTTGAGGGAGGGCTTAATCTGGAGATCCATACCAGGTTAGCCCGATTGGACATGGGCACCTTTACCGAGCTGAGAGCTGCTGCAGTGCTGATTGAGCAGCTTCTGAGACAGAGTCAGGCTGAGACTGGTCAGGGATCCAGAGGAAAGAGATCAAGTGACAGTCAGGGCAGCTCTGGTAGGAGCTTTATTAGGCGCCAGAGCAGGACCTTCAGATCTTCAAGAGGATCCAGACAGTCTGGTTTTGTTCAGATGGGGAGATTTGTGCAGACGGGCAGTGGTAGTGGTAGAGGTTCAGGGCAGGCAACTCCTGTTTGTGGCATTGTGATAAGAGGCACAGTGGGGAGTGTTGGCGACTGACTGGAGCCTGTCTTGCATGTGGCTCCATGGATCATCTGATTAGGAATTGCCTTACTACACTGGGAGCTCAGTCTGCTGTGGGTAGTAGAGTTGGTAGTAGCACGACAGTGCAACAGAGTCGCGGTGGTGGAACTCGACTGAGGGGCCGAGGTAAAGCCCGAGGTAGAGCGGGAGATTCCTTTGTGGGGACTGAGGGATGTGGCAGTTGACCGCAGTCCCAGGCTAGGATCTATGCCATGATTAGACAGGAGGCCCAGGATTCTCCGGATGTTGTTGCGGGTATGCTTCTGATTTTCGGCTTTGAGGTTTATGCATTGATAGATCCAGATTCCACGCATTCTTTTAATGCACCGCATATGGCATGTAGATTGCATGAGGATAGGGAGATGTTGCAGTATGGGCTAGAGGTGAGTACACCTCTAGGTAGTACTACTGCATTGGGAGAGGTCTGCAAGGGATGCTCGATTCAAATAGATCAAGCAGTGTTGAGTGCAGACCTGATAGTGTTGCCCTTGAGGGAGATTGATTTGATTCGGGATGGGTGACTTATCGCCCATAGAGTCATGCATGGATCTGCTATACCAAGGAGGTCGTGTTAGAGTCTCCTGGTCAGCCTAGAGCAGTGTTTCGAGGTGTTAGTCAGGCAGTGCCAGCCAGGATGATTTCTTTTCTAAGTACCCTGAGGTTGATGCAGGGAGGTTGTGAGGCCTATCTGGCTCATGTGGTTGATACCAGAGTTGAGCAGAGGTTGCAGGATATTCTCGTGATCAGGGAATTTCTCGATGTGTTTCCCGAGGAGTTATCAGGTTTGTCGCCGGATCTGGAAACGGAGTTTTCGATTGACCTCGTTCCAGGTACTGCTCCTATATCCATACCTCCATATAGGATGGCACCGGTGGAACTGAGAGAGCTTAAGGCTCAGTTGCAGGAGCTTTTGGATAAGGGGTTTATTACCCAGTGTTTTGCCATGGGGAGCTCCAGTGCTGTTTATGAAGAAGAAGGACGGGTCTTTGAGGCTGTGCATCGACTATAGGCAATTGAATCGGGTGACAGTGAAGAACAAGTATCCACTGCCTAAGATCGATGATCTGTTTGATCAGTTGCAGGGAGCTCGGGTGTTTACTAAGTTGGATTTGCGATCTGGTTATTATCAGTTGAAGATTGCAGAGGCCGATGTGCCTAAGAGTGCTTTTAGGAGCAGGTATGGGCATTTCGAGTTCCTAGTGATGCCGTTTGGGTTGACTAATGCTCCGGTAGCTTTTATGGCCTTGATGAATAAGGTTTTTTAGCCCTATCTGGATCAGTTTATGATAGTGTTCATTGATGATATACTGGTGTATTCGAGAAGTAGGCAGGAGCACACTAAGCATTTGAGGATTGTATTGCAGATTATGAGAGAGAGACGGTTGTATGCCAAATTCACTAAATGTGAATTCTGGCTCGATGAGGTTGTATTTCTGGGGCACATTGTGTCTAGTGAGGGTATCCAGATGAATCCTCACAAGATAGAGGCAGTGAGAAATTGGGAGGCTCCGAGGAATGTGTCAGAGATGCGGAGTTTTCTCAGATTAGCAGGTTATTACCGGAGGTTTGTTGAGGGGTTTTCAGTGATCTCAGCCCCTCTGACAAAACTTCTGAGGAAGAATGTGGCCTTCAGATGGTTTGAGGAGTGTCAGAAGAGTTTTGAGGAGTTGAAACATCGGTTGACTTCGGCGCCGGTGTTAGCTTTGCCGTTAGGGACCGGAGGTTTTAAGGTATTCAGTGATGCTTCACAGCAGGGACTGGGTAGTGTTCTGATGCAGTATGGGAGAGTGATAGCTTATGCCTCGAGACAGTTGAGATCTCATGAGGTGAATTATCCTGTGCATGATTTGGAGTTAGCTACAATTGTCTTTGCTCTGAAAATCTAGAGACACTACTTGTATGGTGAGACGTTCTAGATTTTCACTGATCATAAGAGTTTGCGGTATTTGTTAAGTCAGAGGGAGTTGAATCTGAGGCAGAGGAGATGGATTGAGTTGCTTAAGGACTATGACTGCACGATTGAGTATCACCCAGGGAAGGCCAATGTGGTGGCAGATGCATTGAGTAGGAGATCTCGTGTCGAGGCGTACTCAGATTGATTGGGAGATTGCCTAGACTGATTCAGTTGAGAGCTCTGAATGTGCAGATGGATTTGGCTCAGGATGGAGCTCTGATAGCTACTCTGAGGCTTAGACCGATGTTGCATGACCGGATTAGGAGAGTTCAGGACCAGGATCCTGTGTTGGTGAGGTTGATGGACAGAGTGAGATCTGATTGGGATTCTGAATTTGAGTTGAGAGATGGGACATTGTGGATGGGACAGAGACTCTGTGTTCCAGATGTGGATGATTTGAGGCGTGAGATTCTGGAGGAGGCTCATGTGGCCGCCTATGCTATGCATCCTAGTACTACCAAGATGTATAATACGCTTAAGTTGCATTTCTGGTGGCCTGGCATGAAGAGGCAGGTGGCTGAGTATGTATCCAGGTGTTTGACGTGCCAGTAGGTTAAGGTTGAGCACCAGGCTCCAGTAGGGAAATTGCATTCGTTGCCCATTCCGGAGTGGAAATGGGAGCGAATCACGATGGATTTTATTATGGGGTTGCCTAGGACGCCGAGACAGCACGATGCTATCTGGGTCATAGTGGACCGGTTGACTAAATCGGCTCACTTCTTGCTAGTGAGAGAGAATAATACTCTCGTTCAGTTGGCCCAGAAGTATGTGGCAGAGGTTATGCGACTGCATGGGGTCCCGGTGTCTATAGTCTTAGACAGGGATCCTAGGTTCACTTCGAGGTTTTGGAGGAGTTTGCAGTCTGCTATGGGTACTCGGTTGAACTTCAGTACCGCATTTCATCCTCAGACAGATGGACAAAGTGAGAGGACGATAAAGACTGTTGAGGATATGTTGCGAGCTTATGTATTGGAGTTCCGAGGTGCTTGGGATCAGTATTTGGTTTTGGTTGAGTTTGCTTATAATAATCAGCACCAGAGTAGTATTGGGATGACACCGTATGAAGCGTTGTATGGGAGGCAGTGTAGATCGCCTCTTTATTGGGATGAAGAGGGTATGAGGATGCTAGAGGGTCCCGAGCTGATCCAGGATACTGTGGACAAGGTGAGACTGATTCGGAGTCGCATTAAGGCAGCTCAGGATAGACAGAAGAGTTATGTGGATCAACATCGGAGAGAGATGGAGTATGATGTAGGATATAGGGTTTTCCTCCGAGTGTCACCTTGGAGAGGAGTTTTGAGATTTGGCCGGAATGGCAAGTTGAGCCCTCAGTATATTGGCCCTTATGAGATCCTCGAGAGGATTGGACCATTGGCGTATAGATTGGCTCTGCCGAGTGAGATGTCCCAGTTGTATGATGTCTTCCATGTGAGCATGCTCCGGAGTTATCGTTCAGACCCGACTCATGTGGTTCTGGCTCAGGAAATTGAGGTGGCCAGTAATCTGAATTATGTTGAGAAGTCGGTACAGATTATAGGATCACGGGTCAAGCAGTTGAGGAGCAGGGTTATTCCATTGGTGAAAGTCCTATGGAAGAACCACTCATCGGAGGAAGCAACTTGGGAGATTGAGGAGCACATGAGGAGGCAGTATCCTCACTTGTTCGATCAGTCAGGTAAGAAATTTCGGGACAAAATTTTTATTAGGAGGGGAGAATTGTAACATCCTGTTACCTATGTGATGGACATATTGGTAATTCGGATGGATTAGGATCGAGTGCATTCATAATTTTAAATTGGTAGATGCATTTTAGCCTTTATATTTCGTAATAAATGATTATTGTTGCACAAGCATGTGTATGTACATACATGTATTGCATATTCCCGGCATGATTGTATAAATTGGAGATTTTGTAATTTTTGTATAGGTTGTGCTTTGATTAGTGAATTGAAGTGAAAATTGAATGCTAGAGGTTCGGGAAATGAAATTTGAGTGTATGATCATGTATTTCCTATTTTTGAGGATTTATAGAAATTTTTTCTGGAAATTTTAGAATTTTGGGTCCGGACCGAAAAAATGACTTAAAGGCTGAATAATTGGATTCCGATTCTGAAATTGATTGGCAATTGGCACGAGATAATTAGAGTTACAATTTTAGGATTTAATATTTATAGCCATTGACCAATTTGGGAGAAATTAGAATAAGAATTGGATTTTTAGACCCTGAGAAGTGGGCATGTGGCAAATGAATTGCCAAACATGCCCTTAGCTTTAAATCTCTAGTGTAAAACCCTTATCTTTTGAAATATTGCTTTCCACGATACCTTCCTCTTTCTTTTTTTCTTCTCCTCCTTTGTGATCTTCATCTTGCGAGCTCTTTCCTTCCATTTTCTTCTTGTTAAATTGCTCTTATCTTCATTTCTATCCTAACCCTAAGTTTTGTGTTGGAGAAGAAAAATGTTTGGTTTTTTTATGGGTGATTGTTATGGGTGTTGTTAGAGTTTGAGGGTTGGAATATCTTGGAGATTTTTGAAGTTTTGAAGGATTAATCAAGTAAGTTTTTACTCCCTTATGTTTTAGATAGTTTGATTGAATGATTGATTAGAGCATATTATTGTTGTGATATATATGAGTTCGGATGATGAGTTTTTGAGTTTAGTTTGTTTTGATTTGGGAATTTGAGGGATAATCGATTTTAAATGGAATTGAGGTTAGAGATGAGTTGTGTTTAGTGTATTGAATTGTTTTGGAGTGTTTATAAAGAGAAAAGATGGATTAAAAGTTGACAGATCTGAGAAATATGGGTTCCGGGCATTTTCTGGGTTTGCACGTCGCGACGTGTGATGAACACGCCACGACGAGTAAATTTCTTTCGCACGCCACGACGAGCAAAAACGGACACGCTGCGGCGAACGATTCTGTCTTAGCACGCCGCGATGAGCAAAGGCGCATGTCGCGACGAGTGTATGCGGGCACGCTGTGACGCACTTAACACATACGTCGTGACGAAGGTGAGGGGTCTCGAGGATGCCCATTTTCTGAAATAGAAGTTGCGTGTTTCAATTGATGGTTTTGAGGTTTTATTCCTATTGAATTGGTTCATGAGTGATTGAATTTAGAGACTAAGAATTGTGAATTTATAAGAATGGAATTTTTGAATTAATTTTAAAGGTTCTTGAAATCTGATGACAGTTGAGTAGAGAATGTGATTTATAATCGGAGTGTGATTTTAGAGAGTTCGGACATTTGTTAAGTGAATTATGGAATCTAGGAATTGCTATTTTACAGAGAAAAAGAGTTGAATTGGAAAGAATCGAGAATAGTGTTAGGAATGTCATAAACATGTATAATACGCAATTCATTCGTTGCATATGCATTATTGACTACTGAAATTGTGCAATTAGTAATGTTTATGTATTTTGATTGTTTTAGAGGCTCAAGTGGAGCGTCGATCTTCCGACGTAGTGGAGACTTCCCGACAGTAGCTCGGAAGTTTAGAAGTGAGAAACCTAGTTGGTTTCTCAACCTTTATGTGTCAAATTTTCCGCACTTATGCCATGTGGAGTTAAGGAAGGATTTGTGTGTTTGCTTTTGATTGACTTCGGACCATAGGTTTCCGAAATATTTGGAACTTGATATAGAAGTGTCAATTGTGGTGCATGGCAATAAATTGATTTTACTGCGATATGAGACATGTGCATTCATGCATAAAGGCATGATCAGATAATGACAGTTGTAACCGGTGCAGCCACCGTATTTTAGAGCTTAAAGCTCAACGCAAAAGGGCCTAGAGCCCAACGTAATTTTTAGAGCCATAGGCTCAACATATCAGGGCTTCAAGCCCACCGTAATCAGGCGCACGATCACAACAACGTAATAAAATGAAAAGTGTCACATGAGCATTATATATGTGAATGATAAATTGTGAACTGTGTGAAAGGCGAAATGCCTGATATTGTGAAATGATGATGCATGCGATATTCTCGAATATGTTATTGTGTGGTATCATGTGATATTATATAAATTGTTTGTATATGCATGAGTTGGGTGAACCATCGATGATGGTTTCTCGTTGAGTTCACAAACTCACCCAACATTGCAAATATTTTTCAGGACAGTGATTGAAGACTCCTAGCTCCAGTTAGCGAGAGACTTTTCCTGCCTTGTTTAGCGCGTTGGCAAGAAAAGTATGGCTCACAGGTCGGTCAGCTGGGACGATTTTTGTGGATGACCTAGTTAGTTTTGTATTAGTTCCTTTTTGGAATATGTGTATAGATTGTGGAAATTGATAAGCTTGTAAATTCTATTTTGAGGTTATGAAATGGAAATCTTTCGATTTTTAAAAGTTAGTGATTTTGATATTTCGGTTTTATTATATTGATGCCATGTGGATTATAGAATTGATCGTTCGTAGTGCACCCTCATCGTGCGTTATGTATTGGAACGACCAATGGGCGTTCCGGTGCGTACCCTACGGTAAGGGGGCGCTACACAGAGCCCTAAGGTCCATTAGCATAGGTGGTATGTTCAAATAGGCCATTCCTAATATTTCATTCATCTTATGGTTAGCCGTTAAAGAAAGACTAACCACCAAGGGTAGAATACATGGTAATATTATCATCACTAATAGTTACTCTCTCAGCTATTTAGTTCCTAAAATCATTGACCATTTATTCTTTCAACATAGATTCTCTACTTATGGCAAGAGAATTTACATAAATTTAATCTTTCTTGCCCAACTCAAACATAGCCAGAAATCATATTATAGATCACTAAAAGAAGATGGAGAACCAATGAGAACTCCATTAACTTCAGCATATCATTTAGAAGAGATGTGAATGAAATTGGAAGGAAACATATCACAAGACTTGGGAACTTGAATAAGAAACAATAGGCCATAATGAGATGATGAATTTAATATGAGAATAATAATCAACTTTCAATCTCTCTACAAGATGATAATAGCTCCTAAGTTGATTTAAAATTACCTAGTGATTTCCGAATAAGAGATTGAAGAATGTAAGGGAACCAAATACTAATATGCTAGAAAATACTTTCAATTAGCTTATAGAGACAATAGGTGAATCAAAGAATGTCAGGGAACCAAATACTAATTATCAATACATCCAAATAATAGGGGAATCAAAGAATTATCAATACAAATTTTTAATGTGTGTATAGATATGTAAGAGGAAGATATACATACCAAAACAGGGAAATCAAGAGTCTAGAAGAGAAACAGAGATAACAGAGGAACTGAGAGTCAGTGGAGAGGGAACATGCATGCGGTTAGGATATAAGAGAATTAGGGTATGAGGTAGAGATAAGTAGGGGCATAAAATATACAAAAAAGCGCCAAAATAACAAAATCTAGCGCCAAAATAAAAATAAAATCTACGTAAATAACCTTCTCAATTACCATATCATTGAAAGCTAAAATGTTAAGGCACTTCAAACCGTAAATCCAAATTCA
This sequence comes from Erythroxylum novogranatense, assembly GCA_029891385.1. Lineage (NCBI taxonomy): Eukaryota > Viridiplantae > Streptophyta > Magnoliopsida > Malpighiales > Erythroxylaceae > Erythroxylum > Erythroxylum novogranatense. The sequence goes on from CM057226.1 coordinate 88,294,305, forward strand.
AAGCAATCTAAGACAAGCTTTACGGGCTATTTGAAAGAGGATGAATTCTCCGGTGGGTTTAAAACTCACTTTGTTAACAAATTCAATTCACCTTATAAATAAAGTGAATTGATCCCCAAAAGCTGCTCTCTTCTTTTTTAACTCACAAACCCAATAATACCCACTATTTCAACATAACAACCCTACACCAGATGAGCCACACTCTTCTCCCAACAGCAATGGCTTGAATTTGTGTGGAGGGGTAGTACCTTGAGATGTTGGCCTTGACCCAGTTATCGGAAAATATCTGGTCACCGGCAGCGGAGGATAGTAGCTCATTGGGTAGCGCTACGACTATGTTTATACCTGTGTCGTAGAGCTTAACTATGTTAATACCTTGAGATTTCGGAAGCTGTACGATGTTGGTCGGGGTTGGGAGGTTGGCAGCTTTCTTTATCAGCTTCTCTGCTATTGCGTCCTTCCTCCTTACAATTTTCCGCAGCTCTCTCTTTTCTTGCGTGTACTGTGCATGATTTTCTTTCAATTTCAGACCCCCCTTTTCTCTTCGTGTTTTCTCCTCTCTGCTCTCTCCTGCTGCGTTCTTGTGCTGCCCACGCCTAGGTCCTCTAGCGTTTTTGTGTGGCTAATTAATTTGCTCCTGCTTGCCCTTTGTGTGCTCCTCAAAACGACGCCAACGCCTGCGTCTCCTGCGTTGATTTAATTTGTTGGGCCTCCTTAATATGTCTCAAGTTGCTGATCCTTTGTGCAACATCGTCTCTGTCTCCGTAGTTGTTGATGTTCTTTTTCTTCCTAGCGTGGATGATTGGACCATTTTAAATTGCCACTGCCGATGCCTCTCTTTAATTCCTCTTTAGCGCTACTGTTGCATGACGACAATTAAAATGCCACTAAACTTAAATCCCTTCACGCTTCTCACGCCTGCTGCCTCCTTTAAAAAGCAGTGGTTGTGAAACTACTATAGTTAAAAAACAATAGTCCTTAAATTGTTATATTTAAAAAGAAGTAGTCCTTAAATTATCACAAAAAAGAATGGTCTTATGTTGCCATTTGCCAACAGCTATGGGACAAAATTTGCAATAAAGTCAATAAAATATTTAGTTTTAAACAGTCCAGATCAAGTAATTTATAAATCCGGCAAAAAAAATTGGACTAAATTCTACATAATTATAAGGTATAAGATGAATTATGAAAACAATATCTAAAAGAACTGAAATCCAAAAGTATAATAAATTTACCATTAATTTTAAAATCATATTGATCGATTTTTTCAAATTTGGTACCATAACTTATAATTTATATCAATTTAGGTAAATTTGGTTTATATACTGTAAATGATTAATGACAAATCTTACATGTCCTATATTGTAAAATAGATATTTTATTAAATTATTTTAACAAAAGATACAATTAAAATTAAAAAACATAATTATAAAACTTTATTATTTATGTAATAAATAATCATATGGTATTTTGGTGAAAGTAATTTAATTAAAATTTTATAAAGATGATCTCTTTTTTAATCATATTTTAAATTCTTTAATTTTGTTCGATCTTTATTATATATTGCTTTATAATCCTTTTGGGTTATTCGTATATTCAAGCATATATCGATGGGGTTTGAAAAGTTTTGATTTTCTATCAACTTGAGATGATTTATACTATTGCTTGGGTAAGGTTGTGCAATATTTGCTTTTTAGCATCTGATGATGATTCTGATAACAATTTGGGGATTATTTGTTGAGATTTTTTTTATTGCTGTGTGAGATAACCCTTTTTTTTAATTAAGCTATTGTTCCAGAAGTTGTTATATAGAACAGTTAGCTAAACTTCTCTACGTTTTTTAGTTTTTAGGAATTTCTTAAATTTGACATTCATGACCATAGATTTCAAATGCTCCTTATGAATGTAGAGACTCTTTAGTGCAATAAATTGTGTGCCAAAGCGAGTATCTCCGAGACGAATAATTACAGTCCACCCAGGCCATTTTCTAAACCATCCATGAGGTCACTTGTGATTATACCCAAACATTGTAATCCTCGAAGCAAGAGCTATCAAATTCTTCACCGATGTCAATTCCCAATAGATCGAAGGATGTTTTCTAAATTAAAATATCCTTCGATCGAGAATATTTAGAATATATTTAAATATATTTATTTTTTCATGATTACTTGCAAGTTATTTGATTCAAGTAGATAAATTCTTCAAAATAATTGATAATATACAAACAATGTAAGGAAATTATCTTTAACAAAGAGGACCGTATACTTGAATGCAAAATACCACACAATAGATAGTTTTAGATTTTATTTCGATTAAATGTGTCCTTAAATTGCTATATTTAAAAAACAGTTGTAGCACCCCACTCCCGCCAGACCTGAACCCGATATCGATGATAATATCCGAGCCCGTGACCCGCGAGGGTGGCATGCTAGAGCAGTCAATTCAGTTTAAAAACTCATTATGACATTTTTCTTTTTGAAAACACTCGAGTGCGTAGAAATCAATAAACAATTTGGGCGGCGATATTGAAACATTTTCAATCAAAGCACTCTTTCAATATTCAATTCACAATGCAATATTAATCAGTTGGGGGCCCTCTATAATAATAGTACAATTCTGCGAAAATACAAATTTACACATAAATCAGAAAGACTCAAATGCGTATATGAGATTGATCCCGACCAACTCGACTTGCTTGTCAGAATCATACTCCCGTTTGTCTAACGGGGTACTCGCCAAATCCTGAAAAATAATTACAATGTTGGGTGAGTTTGCGAACTCAATAAGAAACTATCATCGATGGTTCACTCAAATTATGCATTACGAAATATGCACAAAGACGACACTGAGAATATTTAATTAACGAGATTATATAACAATTTCATGTAGTCTCTAACGATTAAGTGATCAAATAGCAATTTACAATAGTATATAACAGTTTACAGTATCATGTAACAATTTGCAATCTCTCATGTCATCACATAATTCAGTAAGTTTGCAATTCAATTAGTCAAGTGTATGCAATGCATATGAGACTCTTTGCGATTATTCAAATGTTGTGCCCAAGTTTCACCAAGATTCGATGAGGGACGCGTGGATTTCTCCCCTGCTCGAGGCCTGGTCAAGATAAAGGTTCGAGCTCGAGGCTCTTTTCAGTGATAATAGCAACTTGGGTCACATATCCATTATCTGATCATGCATTTATGCATGCAATGCAGTGTTCCGTAATTCAGTGTTCAGTAATTCAGTGTATGGCTATAAAAGCCCAGTATTGCATTTCTCAGTGTCATGCAGTAGTCCAATCCAATACAGTAGAAGCATGTTATTCGATCATGTACATTTCAGTAATCATGCAATTTCACCTTTGCATGTATTTATACAGTAGTCCATTCTAATACAGTAGAAGCATGTTATTCGATCATGTACATTTCAGTAATCATGCAATTTCACCTTTGCATGTATTTCACATTGAGCATTTAGATAGTCAGGAATTTGAGAAACCAACTAGGTTACTCACATGTAACTTCCGAGCTACTGCCTGGAAGTCCTAGCAGTGTCTGTGGAATGACGATCCAACGGCGCCTCTATAACAGTTTAAATACTGTCTCATTACTAAATGCTCAATTAAACAATTCAGTGATGCATATGTCTCAGTGGAAATATGTACAATGCATGTTCACGATTTTCCCGGCGCTAAAATCCAATGTTGAACTCTTATGTCCCATTCTAACTCTTCGCTCAATTGATCGACAATAATTAATCCAATCTTATAATTCAGTTCAATTTCCCTATAGCAATTCCCTATCCATTGGGTCAAAACCTTTATTGAAATTCTCAATTAAAACTCCAATTGTCTCAATTCAATATTTAGGTCACACTATGAACCATAATTGACCATATTCTCTATGAATCAGTACCATAATAATTAAATTCCGACTCTTATAATTATCCTCAACAGTAGACCTCTTTCCCTAGTTCATAATGAATCGAGAATCACCTCAATCGGAGGTCTATACCATAAGTTATACCCAATAAGCTAAAAATCACTCCATCAGAAAACTGTCTTCGCCGCGACCTACACCCCTCGCAGCGACGAAGAGAAGATCGCTCGCAGCGGCGTGAAGCACGCTCGTCGCGGCGTGCGTCCTCTTCGCGGCTCACCGCGATGCAGGCGGAATTGTTCGCCGCGGCGTGAAACCAGGTGCTCGTCGCGGCGAGCACTAAATTTTCTCGCCGCGTTGAGGCCACGCCAGACGTCGTGACGTGCGGCCGCGCCATCGTCTTCTCTGATCGCATTTTTCCTCTTCTCTCTCTAAAACCAGCATTAAAACACTCCCATCTACCCAACTCAACCATAATAAATGCCATAAATGCATTAGAAACCATTAATAACAATATTAAAGTCATAAATACTTACCAATCGAAGATCAAAACTACAAATCACCGTAAACCCTAAAATCCTTCCAAATCAACGATAACCCACTCTCAATCCTTCTCAACCTTCATCAATCCCAATAAACTAGTTAGGCTAGCATAATGAGAAGAAAACCATAAAGAAAGATCAAAGAATCCTCACCGATGGGAGGAATCGAAGATCGCCGTGGGAGGAGGAAGAGAAGAAATGCTTTTTGCCTTAGGATAAATCCCCAATTTCAAACCTACCTATTTATAGACATAGGTCTCTCAATCAGTCCAAATTTCAATCTCTAAATTTCAATGGCTCAACATTTTAAATTTCCTGACAGTATAACTCTAAATTTTTCCATTGCCATTGGACAATTCTTTCAGTACTATACAGTCAATCGGTCTGCCACTCTAAAATTTTCGGTCCGGGTATTTTCTCCCGAATTTCCCGAAAATTTCCTATAAGCCACTATCGATTGCCAATCTCTCTTAGACTATTCTAAATCAGTTATTCGAGCCCACTTATCCTAATTTCTTAATTAATCACAATCCAGTCAGTTCAGTCAGTTTCCAGTTCACCATCCAATCAATTCATACTCGCAATAAAATGCCGGAAAATCATGAATGCATGTACCTATGAATAAATGCATATGCAATAAACCTGTTCCTCTATGATTAGAGGCCAGTAACATGTTCAATCAGTGAATGCAATGAACCTATCAATCTGACCCAATATTACCAAAATACCCTTGCTAACAGTAACGGGATATTACAGCAGTGGTCCTTAAATTACTATATTTAAAAAATAATGGTCCTTAAATTGCTATATTTAAAAAGAAGTGGTCCTTAAATTACCAAAAAAAGGAATGATCCTATTTTGCCATTTGTCAATAGTTATGGGACGAAATTTGCAATAAATGCAATAAAATATTTAGTTTTAAACAGTCCAGCTCAAATAATTTATAAATCCGGCACAAAAAATTGGACTAAATTTCACATAATTATAAGGTATAAGATGAATTATGAAAACAATATATAAAAGGGCCAAAATCCAAAAGTATAGTAATTTTACTATAGTTCAATTTTAAAATCATACTAATCGATTTTTTCAAATTTGATACCATAACTTATAATTTATATCAATTTAAGTAAATTTGGTTTATATACCGTAAATGACTAATGACAGATCTTACGTGCCTATTATGATGAGGTAGATATTTTATTAAATTATTTTAACAAAAGATACCTTTGTAATGTGAATTATTATACCATAAAATCCTACGATAGAATATTAATACAAACCATATCAAATTTTTCTATCTTTATTCGATATATTATTTAATAAATGATCATTAAAATTAATGATTAAAATTAAATCGGCTAGGTCAGTTCAATTTTAAAATTTTGAACTCGACTAATTTAGTAAATTAATCGATTTTATAAACTAAATTAAAGGTTAATTTTTATTTAATGTCTTCTTTAATTAAACTTCAATTAATAAAGATGATCTATTTTTTAATTATATTTTAAATTCTTTAATTTTGTTCGATCTTTATTATATACTGTTTTATAACGATCCAATATCGATTAAATCTTTAAACCTTAAACTTTTAATCTTCTTGATTTAATTTTCGTTCAATTTTAAAATATTTTTAAAACTATTTCTTTTGTATTAAAAAGTGATGAATCCATTTATTATTAATTTTCTAGTTTCTATTTTAAATTGTATTAGATAAAACTAAATGTGTCCTTAAATTCTCTTCACCCCACCTCTGCGAGCCAATCGACAAATCGCAGGCTTGGTGATCCCTTGGATATTATCACGCAGCACCTTCATGTTCCTCTTTGCTCCTTCCTTGCCCAAACCCTTGCCTCCCTTGCTCCTTCCAGAAATTTTCTCGACAAAAGTAATGAAAAATCACAAAGAAAAGAGCAATTAGGATTTAGCAGATTTAAAATCATACTGATCGATTTTTCCAAAGTGGTGGGACCTGAAACCAACTGCAGTGATGCACTATCATCGCTGTTTTCTGGGGAAGACATTGCTTACTCGTACTTTCATGAGAACACCATTGCGCCATCTGGGTACTCAAAGATTTTCCAATCTTACCTCCCCTTTGATTCCCAGGTTATTTCCAATCTCACTTCACTTTTCTTTTTCAAAAAAAGATGTTTTCTCTTTGTTTGTTGTCTTTGTTTTCTATGTTTCATTGGCTGGAAGGATAGATTAATTTTTTCCCACAAGTTTAGATTTTTACTGGTTAATCTTACAAGAAACTATTTGAGTTCAATGTTGTTTTTAGTTACTAGGTTGGGTTCGGGGAAATGATGCAATATATGTTCTGGTTCTCTATTTCTCTTCACGTTTATTATTAGAATGCTAGAAATTTGGCTGCTTGGTGTTTTGTAGTGGCGAAAGAATAATGGGAGAAGAAACATAAAAGGGTTAATACAAAATTGAAACTTAAGGTACTTTGTAGGTGCTTTTGGAATTCAATATTAGCATTGTAATTGACCATAGGAATTTATTCCTCGAGTGCGAGGTTTCATTTTTTTAGGTGCTTTGAGGTAGTCATGGACCATTATACCTTTCGCTGATTCAGTCTGCGAATTATGTCCTTGCTTCCTAGCTTTTGTTCTTCTTTGGGTTTAATCATTCCATGCTTTGATCATAGTTCACATATTGTCCGTGATTTCTTTAAGTATTAAGTGATTGTCTTTTTGGCTATTGTGGCTATGGTCGGTATTACCTGTGATGGAAGAGAGTCCTGTTAGGTCAAAAACCTTGGTTTCTTATTCAAGTGAGGTAAGGGGATTAAGCTCTGTACTTAAAATATGGGAGGAGTATAAATCCAAATAGGACAAAGATCCTGCAGAAGTTATTTTGATGCCACAAGGAATGAGAGTCTGTTTGTGTTGTTCAGTTACAGTTCAAATGGGAATCTTTGCAATTTCTCAATTGTAAGAAATTTGTTTATTTTTTTGATGATTGTTTTCAGTTGTGACCTTGTGTGAGGTTGTCTTAGACAACTACTCTTATTGCTTGTGACTATGCTATGCAACTGTGGCCTCTATGCTCTGTATATGGAAGAAAGCATCCACTATCTCAAATCTGTTGCTCTAGTTGGCCAGTAACCTTTCAAATATTTTATACCTATTGTTTTGATAGAGGGCTGGATTACAAACCATGAATGCAAAGCATGTCCTGTGTTTGCCATTGTATTGTTTCACAGACCTGGTTGAATTGCATATGGTAATACTTTATGATGCTCAAAAGTTGAGAAACATAGTTAATACTTTTGGCTAATTTCTTAATTATCAAAGACCAATTAAAAGGCACTTATATTCTGACCTTTCTTCTTCTATGCAAGTCATGGCAAGTCATTAAGCAAAAGAGGATGAATGTGTGTGTCTACTTTAATACTTATAGTAAAACATAATGCCTTGTAATTTGTGCAATATGTTTGTGTGACTAGTAAAATATGTTAAATACTTCATACGGTTACAGATTCTGTTGTTTAAGTTGATTGACCCATCCCTTCTCCAGTTTATTGATGGAAATGAACCTAATGTCAGTGATGCGTATCAACAAGATAATTGTATTGATATAGAAGTTCTAGATAGTGCTCAAGAGGTTGGGTTAGTAGCTCGAAATTGTTGGACCAATGGTGGTTGACAAATTAAATCCCACTTATGTTTTGATAATAATAAAATGTATAGAATTGGTTAAGAAATTGTTTCAGGTATTTTGGGATTGATATTCAATGAAAGAATTGTACAAATCAAGATGGGCAAGTGTTTAATCATTGAAGAATCAAGATGGGAGTTTCCTTATAAGTGAAAATGGAATAAATCATGAGGATTATAGAAGATTTGGTTGGATGTTACCGTTGAAGGCAACATAAGTCGACTTGCACAGCATAAGTCGACTTATACATCAAGATCCGAACAGCATAAGTCGACTAGTACGTCATAAGTCGACTAATATATGAAGATCTGTCAGGTTGAGACAACACAAGTTGACTAATCATACATAAGTCGACTTATCGAGGACCACAAGTCGACTTACACATCACAAGTCGACTTATAAAAGAGCGGAGATGCAATTTTACGTAAAATGTTGTCACAAGTCGACTTATGGTTACAAGTCGACTTATACAACTTGACAAGTCGACTTATGGGTACAACACATTAATTCCAACGGTCCAATTAGCTACAAATGGAAAGGAGGATGTTAAGGAACGGTCACAACAATTATACAACGGCTAGAAAGGCTTCCAACAACTATTTTTCTTCAAGTATAAGAGTGGATGATCAAGGAAAAATAGGAGAGAAGTTCTACAAGAAAAAGACTCCATTATTGCTCCATATTCTGCTCACTATTGCTCTTATCTTGTTACATCATTGTATTGAGCTTTGTTCTTCAAACTTTATCTTATTTCTCTTACAATTTGAGGACTAGTGAAAGGTCACGTGTGAGGTAGCTTGAGTCGGAAATCAAGTGGTGTTGGTAGGATTTATGCCGGAAGACAAATCATTTGTAAAGGTAGCTTGATCCAGAAATCAAGTGGTATTGGTAGGATTTGTGTCGGAAGACAAATCAAGTGTAAAGGTAGCTTGAGCCGGAAATCAAGCGGTATTGTAAGAGTTCACACTGAACTACAAAGTGTGCAATAAAGTGGTTTGCAAAATCCTAAGTGGGAGCTTAGGTAAAGGACGTAGGTCTTAGCACCGAACCTCTATAAAAACAGTGTTTGATCTTCTTCCCTACTCTTTTCACTTAAATTTGTTTAAATTGTGTTTGTGTGAATTAACTTCTGATTTTATTGTAGAAAATTACAAAAAGATTTAAAGATCTATTCAACCCCTCCTTCTAGATCGCTAACAGAAATGATAAAGCTCCATTAGAGATTGAAATTGCTGAAAAATAGTACCCTCACGTGTTAATGATGATGATAATGCTGAAGAAGATCAGGATAAAGAAGATGACACCTTTTATGAGTATTGGAGTAGCGAAGATGAAGCTGCATCTTAAGCTTATGATGATAGTGACTTGGATTGATGTGTAATAGGTAAGATTGAATAGTTTTTTTCTTCTACCAAATTCAATTATCTATAGTTTTTGAGTTTTTATTTTTAATATTGTTGCTTGAGTTTTTATTTTGCAGGTTCTTATTCATATGCATATTTTGTAGCATACAAGTCGGTATGTGTGATTATTTTTCTTATATATTTGTAGTTATTCTATTTGATTTATTTTGATCCAAGCAAAGAAAAAATTCTTTTTTTTCTTTAATTCCTTTTTCCTATTATTACATGTCAACAATATTATTCTTAATACAAAACATGAACTTTGCAACATTTATGTTAACTTTAGTAATTTGTTTTGCAGCCATGCGACTTTGGATGTGATAGAGACACTATGAGTTAGGACTACTTTTTTTTCTCTAGAGGATATTTCTTGACATCTGATTTTCATTTTAGAACTTGTTCGTAAATTTAAATATGTATATGGAGGATTTTGACACTGGGGATTAAGTCATGTTCATAGAATTATTTTTTCGTGGAGTATTTAGATAAATTGGTTTATATTTTCTTTTGATTTTGTGTTTTTAATTTATGGTTTCAATGAATACCATCATGTATATATAATTAGAGGTGTTGAAGTGTTAAAATAGGAACTACTTCAAATTTTTTGTTAATAACCAATTGAAATAATTTTCTCCAACCACGTATTTATTTGGTTTCTATTGTATAAATTTTAGCGAAAAATTTGAATTATTTTTGCAATCAATTTTGGTTACTGGCAGGTATAAATTAGGAACCATCCAAATTATTTTTGCGACCAAGTTATGGTGGCTAACACATACGCTCTAGTGACCAATAATTAATTTTTTGTTGCTAAATTATAGTGAATATAATACAATTTATGATTATTAAAACTATAATAACAAATTATTTAGTTGCTAAAAGTAAATTTTTAGCAACAACATCATGTCGTCATAACATGGTTACTAAAAAAAAAAAAATACACCGTGTATTGCAACCAAATAAAAATAACTACAACCAATGACTTGGTTGTTATAAGATTATTTTTTACCAACAAAACTAATTTGGTTACAGTATGAATAGCTATAGTAACTATTGACTTGATTGCTATAAGATTATTTTTTACCAGCAAAAATAATTTGGTCGCAGTATGAATAGCTATAGTAACCATTGACTTTGTTGCTATAAGATTATTTTTTAGCAACAAAAATAATTTGCTCACAGTATGCATAATTATAGCAACCATTCTAACATTACAGCAACTATGAAATTTTACATTAGCAAGTATAATTTGGTTGTTAATAATTTTACTTTTAGTGACCAATTTCAAATGGTTGTTAATAATGCATTTTTAACGACAAATGTAATAATTCGTTACTGAGCACTTTTAGTAACAACCCTATAGTGACCACCTTTGACCAACCCAATTTTGGTTGCTATAACTTTTAACGACCATTTTCTTACTTTTAGCAACCATTAATAATAGTTGCTGAAACTAATTTTTCTTGTAGTGATGGTTGAGTTTCTTTAACATTTATTTCTAAACTATAAATAAGTGAAGGTTGATATGTAGTAATTACGCTATATTTTTTGTATAATTTTGAGAGCATTTGACTTGTATTTAGGTGATTTTTGTAAGATTTGATGCTTAAGATAGTTTTTATTTTGTTAATTTGTCTTATTTTAGCTTCTCAATGCAGAAAAGAATTTTTAGATTGGAGAAGTTTTAGCTTATTTTAGCTTCTCAATGCAGTAATATAAAACCAAGTTGGAGAAGTTTTAGAGTAGTTTTAGATGAGCATAAGTTGAACATAGTCTCATGTATGGCCTAAACATTAGACCATATTCTAACTTGTACAACTTATTGGTGCATTTTGCCTCTTTCATAACTTGACACATGAAGGAGCATGGCACAAACATGATATTATGTTCCTCCCATGTTCCATCTTGGTGCATTTGGCTTCTTCAACAATTTAGTCATATAATAAACATAACTTTAACATATTATTGTGTTTTTCAACTTGATATAAATATGGTATTATATTTTTAGACTTCAGATCTGTCATGACCCGAGCAGGCATGTGATGGACATGTAAAACCCAAAAATCAAAGCCCTCATGTAACACCCCAATCTCGCCTGACACATGTATGAGCATCATACGGTCACACGTGCACATGCCCAATAGAATTGGCGTGTTAACAATTTCACCTTCATTGTATCACTTGGCATCATAAACAAAATCAGAAATAACATATTATCAAAAATCCAAAATGTCCTCTTTTCTTTTCATAAATTGTAATTTACAACGTAACATTAGATCCATCATTCATATTTATACATTATCAACCTATCAACGCTTATTGCTTAGTCTACACAGTATGTTGCATACATGAGGAATTAACCAAAAACTAAAAACTAATCCTTAAATCCCAGCTGACCGACCTTTAAGCCATAACTTGTATCCAAAAGTGGTACAGAATTTCTTCTATGTAGTTTTAGCAGCTAAATCGTCACTTTCTCAAACTTGAAATTATCAACATTGCAATTTTGGTGGGTTTTGTGAATTCAATCGAGTAACCATCCTCGATAGTTCACTATTGTCATACAACACAACAATTTATGTTATCATAAAATTCACATCAACTTGATTATCATCAAGTAATATCACGAAACACTTTGTTCACAGATGTCACATTTCAAATATAAATCCATATAATTCATCATTATGCTACAATTTTGCAGAACACAATCATTGATAAATTATCATGTATTTACACAAGAAAAGTCCTCAAAACAATGCAATCATTCAATTTATTCATATTATATGTGAATGCAATGTTTATGAGACTCAAATTCATTTATTATGTTGTTGTAACTATGTGCCTTTTTTATTGTCCAACTCTTTTATACTGTCCCTTATCCGTTGGAGATACAGAACTCATTGCACACATTGAGCCTTAGCTCTTTCCATAAATGTTTGAGCTTTAAGCTCTTTGTCAATGGCGACATCAGTCACAACTGCCTTTATATTTCATGCATTGGAATGAAATACATTCCATAAATTCAATCATTATGCTCATTAAGTCACTTTTATATTCTTTCTCTTTCACATTTTTCATTGGACTTTTAGTTCGACATTCAACATTTAAGTTGGGAAACAAGTAGTCAATCACATTCACATTCAAATAGCACTTCCAATGTTTTATTCATACATCAAACTCCTCAGATATTTCATGTCCGAAATTTAGTCCACATACATCACATATCAATTGAGAAATACTTATTTTTTCCAAATTCATATATAAGGAGCACTTTAGTTATCCCATTCATAAATCAGAAATTATGGACCTTCATTATCTGGAATCAATATAATCAATTCCATATTCAGAACATAATTCAAAACAAACACATAATAAGGTGAGACCATCTAGGTTACTTACAAATCGCTCCTGAAAGCTATTTCCTTGAAGTCCCAACAATGTCTAGATGACGGTGCTCTAAATTCTCCTCTATAACATGCATTTACATATATCATAATTTTGCACAATTGTATAAGTATTTATTTATGCACATCTATGTATATGAAATATATACAATGCATGTCTAATGACAATCCTGGGTATCTTATCATTATTCTTGTCACAATATCATTCAAATATCAAAACTCATATTGTTCTAAGAGTTTGGACTACAATAAAACAATTTGAAACTAATTTCATAACCCAATTGATCATTCCAGATTTTTTTAAAAAAAACATACTTTTGGGTCCACTTTGCATGATCATTATGATAAGGAAAATGGAGTAATTTGGTAACACTTCCTACTAGAAAATTGTTCCCCTATGTCTTAAGTTTCTAATGCACCAAGTTCATACAATTTGGATCACTATTCTATGAGTTATGCTCAAAATATTACAAACTAAGTATATTTGAAATTTTGGCTAGTGCATGATCATGCACTCAGACTGAGTATACTTGAAAATTTAGCTAGTGCATGGTCATGCACTCAAAGTTTTACTACTCATATCTTTTAATTCCAATATCTAAAAATTACAAAATTTATACCAATTGAAAGCTAAGAGAATAAGATACAACTTTTGTGATGAAACTTTGTCTGATTCGGCCTACATCAATACAGTTTATTCGATAACAATAGGATATGATTTATATCACTGGTAGTGCTACAGTCTAATCCAAGACTCAACTTCAAGATAAATTTCAAGACCCTTAAGGACAGAATTTAAATTCAATTTCTCTTAACAATTGTATCCAAATGTCTCTTGTTGGACCCCGAACTTTTGATGAAAATTAGAAATATTAAAATGAATTTAAAGTGAGAAAGAATTGGTGAGAATGAGAATGAATTTAAGGAAATTTGATGAACTTAAGAAAAATTTATGAGAAATGAATTGTTTAATTTTGAGGACTTTAATATTTGAATGAATTTATATGGATTATGAGAGGAAAGTGGATGAGTTGATTGAAATGAAGTTAAATGGCAAGAATTGAAAAGAAAAAGTGTAAAAATTTGAAGAATTTAGAAAGTTTGACTTTTTGGAGAGAGAATGTTTGACTTTGAGAGTTGACTTTTGTTTGAGGCAAAATTTGATAAAATGATCTACATGAAACTTGTAGATTATGTTAAGAGCTTACTGTAGCCATAAAGTTTGCAATTTTTCGATATCGGGAGTGAAAGTTATGATCAGTCAAAGTTTATGTTTGATAGGGTTTGACTTTTATTATGGTTGAAACTTTGACTGAGAAATTAATCTAGTTAGAGGTTAATCGAGCTTTGATGTTCTTCATGAAAATTGAAGGGTTTGTTTTGATCTTTATTTCGATATAAAGAATGGAATTTTTCGATCTCGGAATAATAAGTTATGATTTTTACAAGTTTATATTGTGGTTTTAGCATAATTATTAGAGGATAGTATCTTTGACCGGAAAATGGACTCCCGTAGGAGTCAAATTGATTTTATGTCCTTCGTGAAAGATGTAGAGCTTCCTTTAAGCTTTCTATAGAGACTAAGTTTGTCAAAATTGGAGTTCGGGATTGAGAATTATGAATTTTGGAAGTTTAGATGAAAAAAAAAAGAAAGAAAGAGGAAAATGATTTATCCCCGTCACTAGGGCGACGCGTATCGCCATAGTGATGGTGAGCGTCCAGCCGCCGTCGCTACGGCGACGCGTATCGCCATAGCGATGGCGAACGTCCAGCCGCCGTCGCTACGGCGACGCGCATCGCCATAGCGATGGCGAGCATTCGGCTAGCGTCGCTAGGGCGACGCGGTCGCCAGGGCGACCACGTCTTTGCCTCGCCTAAACGCGGGCGTTTCTGCTTGGAACGACGCCGTTTTTGTTTCTCCAATACGGCGCCGTTTTGATTCCTTTGTTAGTTTCCTTTCACAAATTCGACCTTTGTTCACTATTTTGTTTATATCTTTTCCGTCCGACATCCGATTGAGTTGATTCTTATGGCGTTGGATTCCTAAGACAATTATCTACATCCTTATAAAAATTTGTGAATTTTTGAGATTAAATTAATGGTGATTAATTTAATCAAAGTGAGTAGGAAAATTTTCCGAGCATAGTTCAGTATTTTGTGAAATTCGGGATCTGCAGAGATCCGATTGAATTGATGCTTGAGGAAAAATAAAGATAATACAAAGCGCTACAAATCATATGAAGACATAAAATGTCAATTTTGCCCCTAAGACCCTCAAATTATGAATGGAAGTTCAAATTGGTGTGCAGTTTTTGGATTTGGAACATCTGAGAGTAATTTGAGTATAACTTTTGATCTGGGAATCGAAATGAGGCGATTCTTGTTTTGAATTAAACTAGAGACATAAGGCTACAATTGTTATGAAGACATTGAGTTTCAATTCTGGGATTAAGAATGTGAAATTTTGGACAGAAATAATCGTACATGGAAAATGTGTTAGAATATGGATATTCCCAAACTGTTTTGTGCATAACTTTTGATGTAGTGATCCGACTTGAGCGCGGTTAGTGGCGTTGGATTCGTATGATTGAGAGGAACATTTCTCGAGAAGGAAGTTTTGACAAATTCCTTCAAATTGATAGTGCGAATCAAACCCGCATGTGAGAATGACATAAAGTAACAAGGCAAGGACATTTTGGTCTTTTGATTAAATTTTAATGACATGGCACATTATGTGATGAGTTGTCGTGTAAGAAGGATCTGGAAAATGAAAGAACAAAATTAAAAGAGTAGAAGTCGTGGAGGAAAGAAGGAAGAAGAGAAAATAAGAAGAAAATGAGAAGAGAGAAAAGATGATAGAGTTTCGTATGGGAGAAAAGATTGGAGAAGAAGAAAATTTCCGATTTTCTTTGATATTCTAAGGGATTTTCATTGTTTCTAAGAGGAAAGGGGAAGAAGAACATGAAAACTTGCTTGGAGCTCTCATGGCCGAATCTTAGAGAGAGAAGGTAAGAGAGAGAAAATTTTTATGTTTGAATTTTGATGAGTTTATTGATTGATTTAGCTTAATATAGTTATGAATTGAAGTTTCCTATGATTAATTGAAGAGATTAGGCTATGATTATGCTTAATTTTGGATTAAGATGAAATTTGAGTTTATGTCAAATTTTGAAATTGGGGTTTTGTGAAATTGATGCTTTAGATGGCTAGAATTAGTGATGAATTTGGGATATCCTAAGTTAATTTTGATGTTTATGCGTTAGGTGAAGTTTAATTTGAAAAAAAAATTATGAATTGGGGATTTAAGCCAAATTAGAGATTTGGGAGTTTTCCCAAATTTTGTGGATTAAAGGTGTAGAATCATCAAAAATAGCATGACTTGATGAAATGTGGAATTAATTTTGAAGAAATTATGTTTTATGAAATTTAATTTGGGTGTATTGGTTTAGGTCAATTTTGAAAATTGAGGATTTTTAAAATTGGAGATTGAAATAGCTTGGAAATATGATAATTATGAAATTCCGATAGTTAATTTTGGGAATTATGCAAATTTATGATGTGAATTTGGGTGATTATGGCTTAGGTCATTTTTAATTGAAAGAAGGAAAGAAGCAAGGATCAAATTGGAGCTTGGAACAAGTTCCTAGCGTCATTTCGAGGTGGGTAGCATATTTATATTTTGATCTGTAAGCTTAATACGAATTTTCGAAAATTAAAGAAAGCAAAAATGTGAAATTTTAATACATTATTGTTTTGTAAATGTTTGAAATTATGATTTCCGAATGTTTTCGGAAAATTTTCATAAGCTTAAATTCATTGTTTTAAATGATTTGATAAATTGATAGAAATTTCGAAAGTGCATTTGTTGTGTATGCATTATTCAATTCTTTGAAATTATTGTTTGATTGAATGATTTGATTGTTGAATTTAGTGAACGATAGATTGAATAAATTGAGTTGTATGCATTTTGTAGAAAATTTGAAGAAAAGTAAGATTTTGGAAAGTGCCTTCGGGCAATTTGAATTTCCGTTTTAGATATGTGTTATGTGGGTTTGGTAGGTCCTTTGGTGAGTTAGCACTGTCTCTATGTGTATAGCCTTCGCCTGGCTGCCCGCTAGTGACACGGAGCTCCGATTTCAGACTCCTTTCACGACTACACTGGACCGCTTTGAGGGAAAGTGTAGTATGTTCTGTTCACGGTCGCAGGGACCGCTATCTTGAGAATGTGCGACGCTCTGTTGGACTAGCTGGACCATTCGATATGTTATGTGTTTTCAATTTTGTTTCGAATGTTGCATTCATATTTATGAAAATTCGAGAATGTTTGAAAAATAAGAAAAGTGAGATTACTATGAAAAGTTTGAAAAAAAAATTAAAAATTATAAAGTTTGAAAAAATTAGCCCTTTTGGCAAAAGATTATTAAAAATGATTTGACTTATTTATCGGTTTATAAATGTGTTATCCATTTGATTGTGTAGGTCCTCCCCTTTCATCCCCATCTCCAGGTTTCGAGCAGGAGATCGGATGAAAGTATGTCAAGACGTTTGGTTTGATTTTGTATCATTTGGATTCGTGAGTTGATGTGTATATAAGTTAGATAAGTTTGGATAAGTAGATTTGCGTAGAAAGATGAGTATGGTGTATGTACATAAATGATTGGGTTGTGTTTAGATTGAATTAAAGCATTGTATCTGGTATAAGAATAAATGTGAATGAGTTTTGGATATTAAATTGCGTTATGAATGTATATTGAGATTTATGGAAGTGTTAGATTTAGGTTTGCGTTTTACTGGTGTTTGGATTCCGGACGGGAGTGTCCGATGATTCTGAGATCTGTTTGGGATTATAGAAGTGGTTATTTACCTTTGCAGGTTTTGGGTTACGATAAATGCAGCCGTTATGCTGCCAAAATTTCGTTAGAAAATAAAGTGAAAATGAAGAAAAATAAGATTTAGATAAATGAAAGATGGATTTATGAGATTGGTATAAATGTAAAGAACTTTGTTATGATTTGAGTGGGATGATGAAATTGATAAATATTGCTTTGTATGGGTTTGAGTAAAAATGGTCATAAGAGATGGAATAGAAAAGAAAAGAAAAAAAAATTATACCGGATTTTCGCATCGGATTAGTCTAAGGAATTCCAACGCAATTATGTTCATTCGATCGTTTGCTTTGATTTTTGTGCTCGGATGTCGGATATGTTCTACTTGATTTGGTTTCGCTTTGAAATCTATTCGTTAGGGTCTATACGACTTCGATTTGTTTTGTTACGAATTGATTCCGAATTCGACTTTCAAAATCTGTTCGTTTAGTTCGTTTTCGCTATTGGCTTCCACATTTTGTTTTCGATCAGAAATTTCCGTTTCCATCCGATTCCGCTTCCTTCGTTCGGTTGGGATCCGGTTCCCGGATCGGGTCCCAACATCTCTAGTTCAATTTAAATTAAGAATCATCTCATTTGGAAATCTACATATCAAAATATAGTCAAAATATTGAAGCATGTTTAATGAAAACAATACAGCTAATATATTCCACCACAATCAATCATTAACATCATATGGAATTCATCCTAATTCATCGTCATTAATTCTCTATTATAACATTCCACAAACACTAATCTTTTACTTACTTGTTTAGTTCTAATCCCATCTCAAATGGCACTCTAAATCAGTACTCCAAACTTGCAGAATCATCACACATTCAAGGTGGAACTTGGAAGGATTTCAGCAAGGAAAACAAGGCAACTATATTCTGATTCTCTACTTAACATTGTAAAGGTGAAGCACAGATTATTAGTGCAACAATTAGACATGAACATAAACAAACATAGGGAGGTGCAAGGAAGAGTGTTTCGGTGGTGTGTGAGAGGAAAGAAGAAGAGAAATGACCATAGCTGGAGTTGCTCCTGCTAAAACTTACACCTAAGGTGTTAGGTGTCATCTAATGGAATGACCATATTTCTTATGGCATGTTCATCACTTATCAAGCATAGGTGTTGCCAATGGTCTCCAAATAACTAGGTTACTTGTCCATTAATCAACTATGCCATTTGTCATCAACTTACCAGTCTATTTGTCACACAATGATTGATCTATTTGTCAATTAATTACTAGTCTATTTGTCAACATTTTAAGTATGCCAAATGTCACTCAATTATAGGCTAAATCATACAAATTTTTCATGCATCAATTTATCCTACCACTTGGCATTTTTCTTAGTCCAAATACACATTTTTATCCATCAATTTCTCAATCCATAACATTAAATTCCAAATTTTCTAATTGAAATCCAATCATACCAAAATTCAAGATATATCAAAATACAATTCACATTTATAGATCAATTTTACCCAGAAATTGTCAATGAATGCATGTACAATTTTATTATCGTGCACAATCAATATTCACGTGTATGTGTATGCCATATTATGCATAGGCAAGAAATGCCCTTTCTAAGTCATTTACGTCTCTTGTACAGTATTCTAGCTTTATCATGAGTAATAGGATGTTACATCTAAAATCATATGTAAGCCTTAATACTAGTGGAAGAAACTAAAAAATCTCAGAAAATAAATAACAACACGAGCACAAGCAAGTATAAACACATTAAAATATAATACTGTTAGCGTACATTAGAAGAAAATTTTTCAACATACTACTATATCACTGCAAATGCTAGAGTATAAGTATAAGTGAAAACAAATGAAAAGAATATGTAGAGGTCTATATGTTGCAATTGATGCTCATCAGAGTCACTACTATGAATTTGGTGGTAGCTGATATGAAAAATATAGTTGAGGACAGTCGAATCTCACTAAGTAAGCCCATATCGCTTTACGACATCCAATGGAAAGCTCACACAATATATGGTCTATACTAGTATAAAAACATATATATAATGCATAACAAATCACGTGCAATGCTCAATAAATTGCTAGCTAGGAATATCTTTAGTACCCTAGTCTCCAAGGGTAAATCCTTATAATACTATACCTCAAATGGCTGTTGGGAGCTGAGCATCACAAATTGTCCAACCATACAGTTAAATAGTTGTAAGGCTCTCTTAGTCTAAAGGTGTTGTGGGGAGTCAAGCATCACCAACATAATAGCCCTTACATTAATAATATACATATCAAATAAGGACCAGACTGAGAGCTAAGCATTAACTAGGGCTAGTCTATACCGTATCTCAATATCATAGCATAATCATCTCTCATAATCAAATTGATGTGCATCTGGTTCTAATGCATACATATCAAGTGGAACGTCATAGAGATTTTTCTTCCTTTACAATCATAATAGAACACATTAACACATAATACCAATATCAATCATTCAATTTCATAAAACAAGTACTCAGTTATGTAAAGACCATCATAAATGTATATAGTATGCCATAGCTACCTAAACCCATATTATTACGGTAATATTTTCATAGGCATCATAATAAAAGCCATATAAATTATATATATACATTTATATACTTTTCATTTACTTATATATATGTGTGTGTATATATAAGGCATCTATTATGGCTTAACATGTCATCATTTATATTAGTATAGAACCATATTCAATAGCTGGTATAGATATATAAGTAGATATATATGAACTTACTTAATCAATGTACTTACTTGTTTGAAACTTGCAATATGGGTCTCACTTCTAATGTCTCTTTGTTTTTATCCATCATGAGTGATACGTATAGTGACCGATAATGAGATCATAGGGTTTTCTCTCTTAACATCAAGGGGAGTATAATAGTGCTGGTGGTGGTTGAAAATACTCACTAGAGGCGACAAATTGGAGATTTCAGTTTCTCTCTAAATTTTCTTCTTGATTTTTATGATAATTTTAACATTATTATGAGGTAATGTATGGTTCTAATGAGCTCAAGGAGAAGAGTTGATTAGTATATCTGGTTAGCTGGTGAGAGTCACAGTGGTAAAGAATAAAAGAAAAGAATGGTTTCATGAATAGTAACCTTTAGGGGGTAAAAACGAAAAATATAAACGATGGGTGGAAGATAGATAGATATACATATATAAATATATAAAAGAGGGTATTACAATATCTCCTCCTTAAAAAAATTTGTCCTTAAATTTTACAACAATGCTTTGTTGAGGAAACAAGTATAGATACAACTCTCACATCTCTCACTTTATCTTCGAAGTGATCTCCTTGACATTACCAATCCTCTTTGTCACCTTAACTATAGGGATTTGCATTGAACATAGCTGGCACACTTGAGAATCTAAAATAGCAATTGATTTCTCTTTATAGGTCAGGTTCTTGTTGACCTTTACACTTTACGATTGGAGTAGATAAGAAGGATAAAAAATGTTCTTATGAAGCAAAAAAATGTGGAATATTAGGACTTATGATATAATTGGAAGTAACACCGATTGATATGTCACATTTCCATCTCTTTTTATTATCTCATTAGGTCCAATGTATCTTAGAGATAGTTTCACTCATTTTCCAAACTTCATTACACCCTTCATCAGATAATATGTAGAAATTAAAGTCCCTGACTTAAAATTCCACCCCTTACACTTAGAGTATGTATAACTCTTATGTCTGCTGAACATTATCTCTAGTCTTTGCTTGATTAATAGAATCTTCTCCAATGTGATCTTGATTAGTTTTAGGCCCTTCAACTGCCTCTCACCTACCTCCTCCTAGCATATTAGTGATCTACATTTTTTCCATATAATTTCCCATAAGATGCCATCTCAATGCTACTGTGGTAGCTATTATTGTAAATAAACTTGATCATAGGCAAGTGCAAATCCCAATCACCACCAAATTCCATCATACACATCCTCAACATATCTTCTAAGGTTTGAATTATCCTTTCCATCAGTTTAAGGATGGAATGTTGTGTTAAAATCCAATCTGGTGCCTAATGCCTCTTATAATTTCCTTTAGAACTAAGATACAAACTGTGAACCTCGATCAAAGAATATCAACATGAACAACCCATAGAGATACACTATTTGCTTGATATATAGTAAAGCGAGCTTGAACACTAACTAGGTGGTTTTCAAGGGTAAGATATGAGTTGACTTCATTAACTTATTTATAATCACCCATATTAAATCACTTCTGATCCTTGTATAATGTAGGCTAACCATGAAATCCATTATGATCTTTTCATATTTCCATTTAAGAATTGACAATGTTTGTATCTTAATTGAGGCTCTCTACTGCTCAACTTTTACTTAGTTGCAAGTCAACTACTTAGAGACATATTCAATTATATCCTTTTTTATATCTTCCCACCAATAAGTGTCTCTGTTGGATCCCTAAATCCGGAACCCAACTACTTAATCCGAAACCCTCATACCTATATACAAGTATAAGGTCAATGAAAGTCCTCCGCACAAAACTCGTAGGATTCATCGTAAATAACCTCCAATTAAAATAATCTTCTTAGGACCCAAAATTAAAATCCAATTCCTAAGCTGATATGAAATTTCATGCCGCTATAAAATCAGCAATGAAAATCGCTTCAATCGGAGCTTCCTTGATTTCGCTAGAATTTTCCAAAATGCTGACTCATGTTCTATAATTTTCAACCAATTGCTTCACTTTGATTGAATCCATAATTTCAATTTAACTCCTAAAACTCTCAAATTTGCATAATAAAGGGAACAAAGAGTTTAAAAAACTAATGCTTCGAAAATCAAGAGGATCGGAAGTCAATTGCAAAAGTTATAAAAGGAAAATCGGGAATGACCAAATGAATAGTAATAAGCCAAATTCTGACCCTCCTAGCTTCTTACTCCTAACTCCGAATAAGACATATCATACCTCCATGGAAAGATGAAAAGGCCCTTTTACATTTTTCATGAAGGATGGAAAAACCAATTCCCGCTTTAAAGGGACGAAAAACCCTTCCGAAGATTCAGCCCAAAATACCATATGAGTAGTAATCTGAGAACCAAAAGCATAGGGGACAACAGTTTTCAAATGTTCATAACTTTTCCATCTTAATTCTAAAAATGACCCATTTTACCTCGTTGGAAAGATAAAAAGATGCTCTACAAATTTCATGAAGGGAACAAAATCGAAACAATCATTTAGAGGGGTAAAAACACAGCCAAAGGTTCAGCCTAAAACTAGCCAATGAAACGATAATTTACCTAAATGAACGATGAATCGTCAACATTCCCAACCTCATAACTTTTTATTCATAACTCCAATAATTGCAAATCATACCTCATTGTAAAGATAGAAGGATAATCTACATTTTTCATGAAGAAAGCAAAAACCAAATCAGTCTCTAATTGGGTGAAAAATCCCGCCAAAATTGCTGCAAAATTTCAGTCCGTCTTAAGCAGTAGCTGAAACCTTTCCACTCTCATAACTTTTTCATCCTAAGTCCAATTGAGACAAATTTTATGTCGTTGGAAAGCTCTAATCATGCTCTACATTCTTCAAGAAGATCTCTCAATTCAATTCAAACACTAAGAGAGTCTAAATCACCAACAAAGGTTTGTCAAATTTTGCCAAAAATTTGACAGCACCTCCTTTAAAAGTTCACTACCCAAACTTCAATTCAATTTAATCCAACTCAAGTACCTGCATCAAAACCTCTATCTTCAATCTCTCACAATACACACCAATCCAAATATCCCAAAAGATCAACTTCAATAGCAACAAAACACTCCTAGCATTCTAATCATATCCAAACTATAACACAATTACATTTCCCCCTTTCTTGTCAAATTCAAACCATACAATGATGCAATTGTTTTAAAACATGCATGAATTGCACAAAATATATTAGAACTGAACATTTTTGCATTCATATGAAAATATGAGCTATTACAAGGCTTTAGAGGACATTTTAAGCCACTACATCAAATCCCAAAATACAAGCTTGCAAAAGCATCATTTGCCCAAAATGCATCTAAAGCATTGATTTACAAAAATTAACTTGAAATACAAAAATTATCCATTTCTGGAACAATGTGTTGGACCCCGATCTTTAAGTGAATTTTAGAAATATAAAAAGTAGGAAATAAGTAAGTTCGTATGTGAAGTTTGTATTAGATGTGATTATATTTTAAGAAAATTGATGAGAAAAAGAGTTGATGGAGTTTGATGATTTTGAAATTTGGATGGCTTTGTATGGATGATAAAAGTTCAAGTGGATGAGTTGATTGAAATTAAGTTGAAAATCATGAATAAAAGAGAAAGTCGAAAATATGAAAATTGTAAAAGTTTGACTTTTGGCCTTTGAGGTTGACTTTTGATTTAAGCCAAATTTGATAAAATGGTCTTCTGGAAACTTGTAGATTATGTCAAGAGCTTTCCGTAGCCATAAAATTTGATATTTTTCGATATCGGGAGTGAAAGTTATGATCAGTCAAAGTTAAGTATGAAATTTGTTTGAAGTTTGACTTTTGAGGTTGATAGTTGACTTTTGATCTAGACAAAATTTGAGAAAATGATCTACATGAAATTTGTAGTGTTTGTTGAGAGTTTTCTGTGGCTATAAAGTTTGCTATTTTTCGATGTCGGGATTGAGAGTTATGATTGTCCGAAGTTAAGTGATCTAGCTTTGTTTTGTATAAATGACCTAAGTGTATATTTACATGTGCTATACTTCGAGGTCAGTCGTCGTATGGATTTAATCTGAATTGGTGATGGGTGTCGAATCCACCAAAAATAAAATCTACTCCTGAAAAATTAATTAAATTGTAGATAGAGTGAGTAGAGTCGTATCCACAGAGCGGAGATTAATCAATCTTTTTGAAAACCAAAGAATCAAAACGAGGAAATAAAAGGGGTTTGTAATTGATAAGTGAAAATACAGAATTTAATAAATGGAAAGTAAATAAATTCAAATTGAGAAGAAATCAGATTAATGGTATCTAACAAGGTAATCTCATTCGGGTTCTATGGTTGATCATTGAAACAAAGAATAAATCTGGATCCCTGATAGATTGGTTATGATTATTGAAACGCTTCTAATAATCTTATCTTTCCTTAGTCTTAGATTAGCGGACACGCGCCTTCTAACTAACCCTTATTGACGAACAACCCGACACGCGCCTAGGATTTAATTCGCTAATAGCTTTAAGAACTAGAAAGACCCAACCACGACCAACAAGATCAATGGCGTATTTGTTTAAATCAGATTATTCACCCTCATAATATAATGTGAAAATTATATTACGTACACTGTTATCAAAATTAACTAGACAATTACGGATCTAGAAACCTTGATTGACTAATTACGACCTATCAATTGCACAACGAGCTCTATTGCAACAACCAACAAGATAGTAATAATATGAATAAAGCAGAGAATGAATAAATCTGCAGAAATCCAAAGATAACAATTAAGTTTAGATCTCTCAACACATATGAACTTGAACTTGATCAACCCTTGCTAGACTAGGGAAGGTTTAGCCACTCATGGCTATACAAAACATGCCTAAAAAGAAAGAGTCTCTGTAAGCTCTAAAATAAAACACTCGATGAAAAAACTCTCAAGTAAAACTCGATCTGTCAGAGGCTTCTCTTTGGGGTCCTTTATATCCTTCAAATCCTTTTCCTTGTAGGAAAGAAATAGCCTCTTGATTGGTGCTTCCTAACTTCCTCCTTGATCCCCAAAGATATCCCTTTCCAAACCTGAAAACTATCCAACATAGGAGTCCAATTGTGTTTACGATTCCGTATCGGGCATACGTTATGTGCGACCTTAGCCGTGGAGCACGACTTAGTGCGAAAATCTGAAATCAGTCCATAATACCTCTGGTTTGGCCCGATTGACATCTCCTGCCCAAAACATATAAAACTAAGTAAATTATGTCCTCTCCACATGAATATGTACCCAAAAGTCAACAAAATTATTAATATAATTAGAAAATATCCACATCATCAAATACCCCACACTTATCACAAGCTTGTCCTCAAGCATAATATCCGTCTATAAACTAAAAACACCTACTTGATTTTCACACAATCACCCATCCATCCAAAATGCAACACATTAAGGAATATAACAAAGTCAACATAACCAACGGTTCTAGTTTTCCATATAATGAACAATTGATTCTAAAGATTTTTTTCAACTTAAAAGTTAAGGCTTGATCAACTTCATCACACAATTGGGTTCCAATTTCATTAAGCCAATGCACAGGAAATCGTTTACCAACCTACCAAGTCACTCAACTTAGGAAATGAATGTGAGACTGATATGTTATTCATTATTCAACATTCACGGCTTGCCTAGGATGTCATGAGTCTTTTGACGCGACTACGATCCATTTGTGATGGCCGTCCCCGGTTACTCAACGCATCACAATCCTAGGTGGCTACTAGCACTGCTCATACTCCCTCTTTGCTTTTGGCCTAAGTGTCGACATGGGTTTCATGAAGACCCCGGGTTACTTTACTGGAGTGGAGCAGCGGAGCAAAATTTTATTTCATTTATTATATTTTTTTTTTTTCATTCACTAAAATTAAGCAACTAGGCAGTGGGTCAACAATTCCTATGCATGTGACGTAGATTTAAAGCAAGCAAACTTAGGTATTCCACTCTATTAATTCCAAGCCTCAAATTGTAAGTTGAGAAGAATCAGTAGGTTCAAACATTTTTTTTTTTTTTTAATGAAAAACTGAGAATAAGCCTGGTTATATTAAATTTATTATATAGCTTAGCATGTCCCATTATGTCAAGAAGAGAAAATGTGTGAATTCAACCTCAGAAAATTTGGTGTCCTATCATGAAAATTATTTAAGCCGTAAGTACTCCCCCCCACACTTAAATCCCTCATTGACCTCAATGGGTAACATATCAAAATATAAAGATAAGTCAGCAAAAATATGAGGAGAAAAAGTGGAAGGAGACTGCCCTGAGGGGAGGAGTTGGAAAAATGGACTAGGACGGAGGAAAAGGATGATGTTGATGGAGAGTAAGCGAGGTAGCGTCGACGGGCAACTTTGTGTGGTGAGGGTCTCAAGGCTTGTTCCAAGCGGTACACGGTCTTCTAAAGACGGAGGGGGAGCGGCAGATGTGGATGGGGCAGATGGTCGTGGTCCGCTGGTGGAGGCTGAACCTGTAGGCACAAAAGAAAAGCTACCGTCCTCGGCCTGACGGATTAGGTGCATGCGTTTCAAAGTGTCAAGATCCAAAGGAAGCATAGGACAAGCGAAATGTAAGCCAACATCACTCCAACTATCCAAATTAAGCAGATGATGCGTGACAGCTATTTGGGTGATGTAAGAGCCTAAGATTAAAGGTCTATGGAAAGAAATAACAGCAGAAAATTGACTAGCAAACCAACAACCTAAATCAACCCTCCTTTTTCGTACCATACACCACAGAAAAAATAGTTCAGTTTTTGATAAAATGGCAGAGCTGTCTTTTCGGCCAGAGAAGGAAAAAACAATGAACCTATGCACATAACGTAAAGCTGGATCAATAATACGATTTGCCTTAGATCGACTGGGGTCAAAATCAGCGATGGAGTCCCCGATTAACATACGATAGCAATGACGACAAAAAATCAACAGGGTAATCGCATAAAGGGGCCGAACGGGCATAAGAGGCAAAGGCATCTTTGTCAACAAAACCCAAGGCTACATTGAACTCAAAGATTGTCATAGAAAAAGGTCGACCCATCAAAGTAAACTTAATCAAGTCAGGGGTGGAATAGTCGATTGGGTTGTGATAGTCAAAAACGAAAGTGGCATAGAATTCCTGAACTAGTTCCACAAAAGAAGGGTACTTGATAGAAGCATAACTCAACCAACCAATGTTATTCAATAAATGCAACACATCATCTTTAATTCCAAGAATGCGAATGGTATCATCGTCGATGGATTTACATGGCACTATAGGAAGCCGTAAGAGGGTATCATACCTGGCTTGGTGGGTTGGATCTGTAAAGTGTAGGGGTCTTCGAACTTGGGGAATCTGAGCGGCATGGCGGGATTTCTGGAGGTTAGGTCGGGATTTGGGCGGCGGTGTAGCCGAATCGTCACAGGAGGAGGAGCTTGTGCGTGGAGGAGAAGGTGGAGATGATGTTGCGGGAAGACGGCTGCTGGAGCGTGTCCGGCGTCGATGGGGCGGCGGTGTGACGATGGTGGCGGCGGCAGCTCCGTGATTCTGTGGCGACTCGTGAAGCGGTCTGAGCTTGGCCATGGGGGGTGGCGTTGGTATGGCGGATGTGTGGTCTGTAAAAAAATTGGGGAAAAAGGTAAGTTGATGGGTTAGGTAAGTTGGACAGCAAGGTGTGGTGGAGATTTAGCCACATGTAGAAAATGAAGGGACCGAGATATAGTGGGGAAATGGTTTAAAATGGATTCAATAGATTTAAAATGGCCACCATGAAAGCCCTTCCTCGGTAGACTTCTACCGTGCTCAAAATTGAAACAAAACATACGATTAGGTTAAATCATTTGGAGAAGAGGATCGAAAGACAGAGATAAAATAAAATAAAAATAACAACTAATAAAATAAAGGAAAACTGAAAATAGAAATAGAAATAAGAATAATGAACAAGAGTGCCGTCGTTTTATGTCTGAGGCTGGACATTCCTCATTCTTAAGTTCCGTTCCTTTGAGCTTGAAACCCTTCATAGAAAGGTTTGAGGCGATGCCCATTCACCTTAAAACCTTATGAGTCTCTAGACTTGATTTCAAGCGCACCATGGGAAATATATTAGTGATAACGAAGGACCGATCCATTTAGATTTCAATTTACCAGAAACAACTTTAAGCGAGAATGATAAAGTAAAACTTTTGCCCTATTATGAAGTGCTTTCGGAAATCATGTGATCATGGAAGATTTTCGTTTTCTCCTTATAAATTCTGGAATTTTCATACGCATCATTTCGATTTCATCCAACTCTTTAATAGCTAGATTTCGATGTTCTCCAAACCTCTTCCGATTGCATATTACATTGTTTGACGGCCCAATAAGCGCGGTGTTCCAATTCTACCGGCAGATGACAAGGTTTTCCAAAGACAAAGCGATATGGGGACATACCGATGGGGTTTTATATCTTGCACGATAAGCCCACAATGCATCATCTAAGCAAAGTCCAATCCTTCCTATTCGGATTGTGCTTTTTCGAGGATGGACTTAATTTCTCTTTGATACTTGACTTGTCCGTTAAATGCAGGGATGGTAAGCCATGGAGTACGATGAGTCACGCCATATTTGTGGAGAAGTGTCTCAATGGTTCGATTGCAAAAGTGAGTGCCTCTATCACTGATGATTACTCGCGGTACACCGAACCTGGAAAAGATATCAGTCCTAACAAAAGCTGCAACAGTTTTTGCATCGTCAGTCCGGGTAGCCTTGGCTTCCACCCATTTAGAAACGTAATCCACAGCAAGAAGAATATAATTATAACCAAATGACGGTGGAAAAGGACCCATAAAATCAACACCCCACACGTCGAATATTTCGCAAATGAGTATAGGTGTAAGTGGTGGCGATCTACGTGTCCTAAACTACCAGTGTGTTGACAATTGGCACAAGTCTTGCAAAACATGTACGCATCATGAAATAACGAAGGCCAATACAATCCACATTCAAGCACCTTGCGTGCTGTTCTTTTAGGGCCGAAATGCCCGCCACATGCATAAGAATGACAGAACTTAAGAATAGACTCAATTTCTATTTCAGAAACACATCTCCTAATGATTTGGTCAGAGCAATGCTTCCACAAATAAGGATCATCCCACACATAATACCTAGCCTCTCTTTTTATTTTGTCTTTAGCGGATCTAGCGAGTTCATCAGGTAAAGTACCAGTGACTAAGAAATTTACAATATCAGCATACCAGGGAGTTTTATTTTGCAGAGATAATAAATACTCATCGGGGAACTCATCTCGTAAAGGATATGCTTCTTCAGCGATAGGTAGACGACTGAGATGGTCAGCAACCAAATTTTCAGACCCTTTCTTGTCTCTGATCTCTAAATCAAATTCTTGCAACAAAAGGATCCAGCGTATTAGTCGCGGTTTCGCTTCCTTCTTCTTGAGTAGGAACTTCAATGCTGCATGATCAGAATACACAACAACTTTAGTGCCCAATAAATAGGAACGGAATTTTTCTAAAGCGAAAACAATAGCTAGAAGTTCTTTTCCGTCGTAGAATAGTTGCATTAATGCCGTCGAGTTCTTGAGGCGTAGTATATGACATACGGGTGCTTCTCAACTCGTTGTCCTAATCTTGCACCTACCGCCTTATTGCTAGCGTCATATAATTTCAAAAGGGTGATGCCAATTTGGTGGTTGAATTATTGGTGTCGAAGTTAGCTTCTCCTTTAGAGTGTCAAAGGCTATTTTGCATTCTTATTTGAACTTCGAAAGGGCGTCTTTTGTAGTGATTTGCTTAAAGGTTGAGCGATTTTGAAAAGTCCTTGATGAAACGCTGTAAAATCTGCATGACCAAGAAAAGAGCGAATCTCCCGTACACTAACGGGGTAAGGCAGAGATTTTATAACATCTATTTTGGATTTATCGACTTCAATCCCTTTAGCAGAAACAATATGTCCCAAAATTAATCCTTGATCCACCATAAAATGACATTTTTCAAAATTTAATACTAGATTAAACTCTAAGCATCTTTTCAGGACCTTTTTAAGGTTAACTAAACATTCCTCGAAGGAATTGCCATAAACAGTGAAATCGTCCATGAAAACTTCTATGATATTCTCAGCGTAGTCGGAAAAATACTGACCATGCATCTTTGGAAAGTGGCTGAGCGTTGCGAGTCCAAGCGGCATCCGTCGATAAGCAAAGGTTCGAATGGACAGGTGAATGTTGTCTTCTCTTGGTCTTGGTGCAACTAGTATTTGGTAAAACACGAATACCCATCAAGACAAGCAATAATGAGTTTTACCAATTAAGCGTTCAAGCATTTGATCGATGAATGGAGAGGAAATGATCTTTCTGGTTGAAGCATTTAATTTTCTATAATCTATACAAACCCGCCACCCATTTTGGACTCGGTAGGTACCAACTCACCATTCTTATTTGTAATCACGGTGATACTGTTTTCTTAGGCACCACTTGAACGGACTTACCCATTTCTTGTCGAGATTGGGTAAATCATACCAGCATGTAGTAACTTCTCTATTTCCTTTTGACGACTTCCATCATAGGTGGGTTCAAGCGCTTTGAGCTTCTCTGCTTGGTTTCTTGTTATCTTCTAAAAGGATCCGATGCATGCGGGTAGATGGTGATACCTTTGATGTCGCAATTGTCCATCCTACTGACTTCTTTATGTTCTATCGGCACCTCAAGTAACTTCCTTTCTTCCTCTTTGTTAAGTTTATTTGAGATGATTCTTGGAAGAGTGTCTCCTTCTCCTAAGAAAGCATATTTTAAGTGGTGGGTAGCGACTTTAAATCTAATTTCGGTGGTACGCAAAGCGAAGGCAAGGGCGTCGTTAGATATGTGTAATTCTTTGCAAGGGTAGAACTCACCATTGGTTTAGATGATTCCAATTCGTACACCACTTCGTGGAGTTCATTATGTGAGGTTTCTTGATTGACATCATCGATGTTATCTGGGGTTAGACTTTTGCAAAGTGCAACCATTAACTTGTCTGCTGCTTCCATTTCAAATCTATGCGGATTAATGGTTCGACGATATCTATGCTGGAAACACAACTTACATCATTAGGATATTTCATGGCATCATAAACATTAAATGTAATTACTTCTCCATCAAATTCCATAGTCAGTGTCCCATTATGAACATCGATCTTAGTCCTAGCAGTACTAAGGAAAGGTCTCCCTAAAAGAATATCGGACGAGTTAGAGGACTTATCACCCTCCATATCTAAAATAAAGAAATCAGCGGGGAAAATCAGACCATTAACCTGGACTAACACATCTTCTAACACTCCTTTGGGATAAACTATTGATCTGTCAGCTAGTTGAATTATTACCCCAGTTTCTTTCAATGGACCAGCATTTAAAGAGGAATAAATTGATAATGGCATAACATTGATTGAAGCTCCTAAGTCACACATTGCCCTTTTTATTCCCACATTCCCAATAGTGCAAGAAATAGCGAACATACCTTGATCTTTGCATTTGGGGGGTAACTTCCTTTGAAGGATAGCAGACACATTTTCCCCCACACTTACCTTTTCATACTCGGTTAATTTTTTCTTGTTAGTGCATAGTTCCTTCAGAAATTTTGCATACCTAGGGATTTTTCTGATTGCATCTAGTAAAGGTATGTTAATCTCCACTTTTCGGAATGTGTCGAGAATTTCCTTATCCTCCTTGTCTTTCTTGGATTTAGCTAATCTCTCCGGAAAAGGGGGTCTGATTTCCAAAATTTTAGGTTCTGTTGGTGAGGAATTTTTTGGACACTCTTTATGTTTCTGAATTTCTACCTCTGTTGTGGCAGCAGGTGTTAAGCCGTGCCACGCCTTGTTTTGGCAATGAGTTACGGCTCCAACTCTTTCCCATTCCTCAAGGTAATTGCACTTATATTTTCCTTTGGGTTTACTATAAATCGAGAAGGTAATTTACCTTGAGACTCTAACTTGCTTAGGGACGTTGCTAGTTGACCAACTTGATTCTCCAGATTTTGTATACTTGCTCTTGTCTCCTGTTGGAATTGTTGTGTGTTAGTTGCAAGTGATTTAACTATATCTTCAAGAGGCATACCTGATCTTGGAGGATTTGATTGGGGTGGCCTCTGTTGAAATTGCTGAAAATTTGACGATCTAGACCCATAATTGAGATTTGGGTGATCTCTCCACCCGGGATTGTAAGTATTTGAGTATGGGTCATATTTCCTTTGTGGTGGACCAGGAAAATTCCCAACGGCGGCTGCTTGTTCAGTGGTATCTACTTGCAACGTGGGGCACATATCTGTAGGATGACCCGTGTAGGCGCAGATTCCACACGCCTTCACTTGTTGTGTATTTCCTACAACAAAATTTTGAACCAAAGAGGTTAGTTGATTTAATTTATCTTCTAAGGAAGAGACACTTACCTCATTAACCCTTCTTGAGGGTTCTTGGCGAAACCCAAATTGTTGAGAATTTGCGGCCATCGTAGAAATCAAATCTCGAGCACCT
Source organism: Erythroxylum novogranatense (assembly GCA_029891385.1). Taxonomy (NCBI): domain Eukaryota; kingdom Viridiplantae; phylum Streptophyta; class Magnoliopsida; order Malpighiales; family Erythroxylaceae; genus Erythroxylum; species Erythroxylum novogranatense. The sequence goes on from CM057226.1 coordinate 88,327,289, forward strand.
TGTGGTGTCTTGTTGACAATGGCTCCTCCACTTGCGGCATCCATCATTCTCCTCTCCATAGGTAATAACCCTTCATAAAAATCTGAATAAGGGCTTGATGCGATATCCCATGTTGAGGCGGTGGCACATAATCTCTTGAATCTCTCCCAATACTCGTGAAGATTTTCCGAATCCTTTTGCTTAATCCCACAAATATCTCTTCGAATCCCAGCTGCACGGGAGGCAGGAAAAAATTTATCTAGAAAAAGATGCACCATATCTGTCCATGAGTTAATACTCCCAGGGGGTAAGTAAAACAACCAATCCTTGGCTGCATCAGCTAGGGAAAATGGAAAGGCCCTCAATTTAATTTGCTCCTCTGTTACCCCTTGTGGTCTCATGGTTGAACAAACGACATGAAATTCTTTGAGATGTTTATGAGGATCTTCGTTCTCCAATCCCCGAAAAGTAGGCAACAAATGGATCAAGCCGATTTTAATTGAAAGGGCCTCTAAATTAGGATAAGTAATGCATAATGGTTCTTTGATTAATAGGGGAATTGCTAACTCTCTCAAGGTGCGATTGTCTTGAGCCATCTCGTTATCTGAATCCGATTCTTTGGAAAGATAAAATGACTCGGGCTATTTGTTCTTGGTCACTAAAAGCTGCGGTAGAAGATGCTATCTTCGTAACCTCGCTTCTTTCCTCGACTTCTTTGCTGTCTTTTCTATTTCAAAATCGAATCAGTAGTGCTCTACGATCAGACCTGGTCATAAAGGAAAAAATCAATCAAACCGGTCCCGACAACGGCGCCAAAATTTGATGGGTGTCGAATCCACCAAAATAAAATCTACTCTGAAAAATTAATTAAATTGTAGATAGAGTGAGTAGAGTCGTATCCACGAGGCGGAGATTAATCAATCTTTTTGAAAACCAAAGAATCAAAACGAGGAAATAAAAGGGGTTTGTAATTGATAAGTGAAAATACAGAATTTAATAAATGGAAAGTAAATAAATTCAAATTGAGAAGAAATCAGATTAATGGTATCTAACAAGGTAATCTCATTCGGGTTCTATGGTTGATCATTGAAACAAAGAATAAATCTGGATCCCACAATAGATTGGTTATGATTATTGAAGCGCTTCTAATAATCTTATCTTTCCTTAGTCTTAGATTAGCGGACGCGCCTTCTAACTAACCCTTATTGACGAACAACCCGACACGCGCCTAGGATTTAATTCGCTAATAGCTTTAAGAACTAGAAAGACCCAACCACGACCAACAAGATCAACAAGCGTGATTTGTTTAAATCAGATTATTCACCCTCATAATATAATGTGAAAATTATATTACGTGCCATCGTTATCAAAATTAACTAGACAATTACGGATCTAGAAACCTTGATTGACTAATTACGACCCTATCGATTGCACAACGAGCTCTATTGCAACAACCAACAAGATAGTAATAATATGAATAAAGCAGAGAATGAATAAATCTGCAGAAATCCAAAGATAACAATTAAGTTTAGATCTCTCAACACATATGAACTTGAACTTGATCAACCCTTGCTAGACTAGGAAGGTTTAGCCACTCATGGCTATACAAAACATGCTAAAAAGAAAGAGTCTGCTGTAAGCTCTAAAATAAAACACTCGATGAAAAAACTCTCAAGTAAAACTACGATCTCAGAGGCTTCTCTTTGGGTCCTTTATATCCTTCAAATCCTTTTCCTTGTAGGAAAGAAATAGCCTCTTGATTGGTGCTTCCTAACTTCCTCCTTGATCCCCAAAGATATCCCTTTCCAAACACGAAAACTATCCAACATAGGAGTCCAATTGTGTTTACGATTCCGTATCGGGCATCTGTTATGTGCGACCTTAGCCGTGGGCACGACTTAGTGCGAAAAATCTGAAATCAGTCCATAATACCTCTGGTTTGGCCCGATTGACATCTCCTGCCCAAAACATATAAAACTAAGTAAATTATGTCCTCTCCACATGAATATGTACCCAAAAAGTCAACAAAAATTATTAATATAATTAGAAAATATCCACATCATCAATTGGAATAAGTGGTCTTAATGAAAGTTGGAGCTTGTATTTCGATCTTTCCGACGCCATAAAGTATGTAATTTTTCGATATCGGGGCTAGGAGATATGATCTTTGAAAAATTCAGTTATAAGTGGGTATTTAAGGTTTTGTAAATTTTGCTTAAACTCCGACCCTTTTGCAATCTTTTGTTATAAATCTTTCGTCCGACATCTGATTGATTTAATTCTTGAAGCGTTGGATTCCTAAGACAATTACGTGCATTTTTATGAAGAATTATAATTTTTAGAAGATTAAATGAAAAGAGATTGATGGAACCAAAGTAAGAGATGGGTTATAGGTTATAAGTTGGATAATTTTCTGAACATGGTTCAGTATTTTGTGATTTTTGGGAGCTGTACAACTCCGATTGAGTTGGTTCTTGAGGGAAAATAAAGTTAAGATATGGGGATACAAATCATATGAAGGGATCGAAATTTAGTTTCATCCCTAAGATTGTTAATTTCTGGACTGAAGTTATGTTAAAGTTCAGTTTTGGATTTTGTGCAGGTCAGTTAGTAATTCGACCATAACTTCTTTGTTTTAGATCCGAATTGAGCGCCGTTAGTGGCGTTGGATTCGTATGATTGAGAGGAACATTTCTTTAGAAGGAAGTTTTAACAAATTCCTTCAATTTGATAGTGAGAATTAACCTGCAAGTAAGCATGACTTTAAGCTTTGAATGGAGGGCATTTTGGTCAATTTGTTATCATTAAATGACAGCACAAAAGGGCTGTCGTTTTAGACAGCCCCAATTTAAGAAGAGCAGCAGCAGTTCACGAAATGAGCAGCACAAGAAGAGAGAAGAAACAAAAAGAAAGAGAAGGAGAAGAGAGATGAAGCCGTGAGAGAAGAAGAAGAAAGGTAAGCAAAGTTTCATTTTTTTTCAAGCTTTCAAGTGAGATTTGAGACATGATTCAAGAGGAAAGAAGGAGAAAGAAGATGAAGCTACCTTTGGAGCTCAAAAATTTCGAAATTTTAGAGAGAGAAAGAGGTAAGAGTTTGAGTTTTTGTTTGGTTTTTGGTTTAGAATCATGGAAAATGGTATGGGATTGAGTTTTCCTATGGTTAATTGAAGTGTTTATGCTTTGATGATGGTTTATTTTGGATTTATGTGAGATGGAGTTTATGTCAAAATTGAGAATTGGGGGTTTTTGAAATTGATGATTTAGATAGCTAGAATTAGTGATGAATTTGAGATATCCTAAGTTAATTTTGATGTTTATGCTTTAGGTGAAGTTTAATTTGAAAAATTGTAAATTAGAGGTTTAGGCCAAATTAGAAATTTGGGGATTTTGTAAATTAATGGTATAGAATCATCAATACTAGTATGAATTGATGAAATATGAAATCAATTTTGAGAAAATTGTGATTTATGATATGGAATTTGTGTAAATTGGTTTAGGCCAATTTTGAAAATTGGGGATTTTCAAAATTGGAGATTGAAATAGCTTGGAAATATGATAATTATGAATTTCCGATAGTTAATTTTGGGAATTATGCAAATTTATGATGTGAATTTGGGTGATTATGGCTTAGGTCATTGTTAATTGAAAGAAGGAAAAAGCGAGGATCAAATTGGAGCTTGGAACAAGTTCTAGCGTCATTCGAGGTGGGTAGCATATTTATATTTTGATTTGTAAGTTATATATTACTTTTGAAAATTCAAGGAAATGAAAGAAAAGATTTTCGTACTTTATTAGTTTAGAATGACTTTTGAAACATTATTACAAGCTTAAATTTATTGTTTGAAATGATTTGATAAATCGATAGAAATTCTGAAAATTCATATGTTATGAGTGCATTGATAAAGCTGTGCAAAGTGTTGAATTTGTGGAATTACTTGATTTGATTTAATTGTATGAATTGTGTAGAGGCGAGAATGTGTATAGTATGCTGCGTATGAAAAACAAGACTTTTGAAAAGTGCCTTCGAGCAATTTGAATTTCCGTTTTCGATATGTGTTATGTGGGTTTGGTAGGTCCTTTGGTGAGTCAGCACTATCTCTATTCGTATAGCCTTCTCCTGGCTGCCCACTAGTGTACGGACTCCGATTTCGGACTCCTTTCACGGCTACTTGAACGCATCAAGGGAAGTGTAGTACATCGTTCACATTGCATGGACGCTATGCGGGGGCATGCGATACTGTTGGACCTAGCTGGACCATTACGATATGTTATGTGTTTTCAATTTTGTTTCGTATGTTGCATTCATATTTATGAAAATTCGAGAATTTTGAAAATAATAAAAAGTAAGACGATTATGAAAAGTTTGAAAATATGAAAAAAAGGTTTGAGGAAATTGTTTGAAAAATTATAAAGTTTGAAAAAATTAGCCCTTTTGGCGAAAAGATTATGAAAAAAATGATTTCGCTTATTTGTCAATTTATAAATGTGTTATCCACGAGCTTCGAGCTCACCCCTTTTCATCCCCATCTCCAGGTTTCGAGCGGAGATCGGATGAAAGAATATGAAGACGTCGGTTTGACATTTGAATCGTTAGCTTTTGAGTAATTTGGATCTTGAGTATGAATATGTTTATAACTTTAGATAAGTTTGGGAAAATGTATTTGTGTATAAAGTTGAGAATTGTGAATGATTGTGAAATTTGTATATGAAATTATGGATAATTTGGGAATATATATGTATGATTGATTTGGGAATTTGATTGAATTATGAGTTTGGTATTGAATTGAGAATTATGGAAGTATTAGATTTAGGTTTGCATTTTGCTGGTGTTTGGGTTCCGGACGGGAGAGTCCGATGATTCTGAGATCTATTTGGCTTTTAGAAGTGTATTTCTTTACCCTTGCAGGTTTGGGTTAGGATAAAGGCAGCCGTTATGCTGCCGAAATTTTGATAAAATTGGATGAAAATGAGATTTTGGATTTGTATTATTTTTTTTTTGCATGAGATCAATAAGATGAGAAAATGAGAATAAGAATAAGAAAGAAAAAAAAATTTATTCCTGATTTTGGAACGTCTTAGGGTTTCCAACGCGACTATGTTCATTCGATCGTTTCCTTTGAAAATTGTTGTCGGATGTCGGATCCGTTTTGCTAAGTGTTTGTTTCCGCATTCGCTTTGCTTATGCTTTGATTCCGCTTCGGTTGTTTCGTTTCCTCCGTTCTTTCGCTTTTTCGGTTGGGATCCGGTTGAAACGTCTTAGGGTTTCCAACGCGACTATGTTCATTCGATCGTTTCCTTTGAAAATTGTTATCGGATGTCGGATCCATTTTGCTAAGTGTTTGTTTCCGCATTCGCTTTGCTTCTGCTTTGATTCCGCTTCGGTTGTTTCATTTCCTCCTTTCTTTTGCTTTTCCGGTTGGGATCCGGTTCCCGAATCGGGTCTCAACACAATGCCTTTAAACTCGATGGTCGATCTCGTGCTCCTCACCTGGAGATGGGACGGAATTGGAGGGGGTGAGCTTACGCTCATAGGTAACATGTTTATATTTATGCAAATAAGTTGGATTTATTTCATTATCCATACTGCTAGCAAATCTCTCATCAAACAATCATACAACTTTGCATTTCATAAATTCATCAAGATAAAAGCATAACTTTCGTGATTTATGCATCTATCATTCTTGCAATTAAATGCCAATACATAAACACATAGCTAATGGTTTGGTAAGATAAGTCCACAATAACTGACGAACTACACAAGTGTAGTCGTATCTTTGAGAGTCCAAAAGGAACATCTTTGCCCTAATCGGGCGGTAGTGAAGCCTATACTAGCCAACGTGCACGTGACTCTGCTGGGTGGACTTAATTACCCCACTTAACATGAATTCATGCATCAAAATCTGGACTTTTCTTGTCCAACTGGCTGATTTTTGAAAATGGTTTTATCATGCATCCAAATAGCTGATTTTTGAAAAATGTATTTCATGCTTAACTCACATTTCATGATTTCACTAATATTCATGCTCATTCAATTAATGAACTTGTCAAGCAATATCAAGCAATGTCATATACTGGTCAAACTCTCACATAATGGCAATCATAAATCAATTTATACACAATCAAAACTCAATCAAAGCTCATCCCAAGGTAGTTGGAAAACATTAATTTCATTTGTTAAAATAGTATTTAAAACTTACTAGCATAAAGATAAAAATGAAACCCACCTTATATCTTGCTTAATCCTTGCTTAGGAGTGCTCTTCTCCTCTCTCTTGCTCTACTTCAAGAGAAACAAAAACCCATTTCAACATAACTTCACTTGGAAATCTACATAACCTCTTACATGAAATTAACTTCAAAATCACTAAACCCACTTCATTTCTAAGCTTTCTACACCATAACCTAACTAAAAGCTAACACTTGAAATCATGACTTACCTTGGTTCTTGACTCAACCAAAGAGTTTCTTGGTTCAAGGTGTAGCTTAGCTCTTCCTCTATACTTTTCCCTCTTGAACTTTCTTCAAACACTTACTTAATCTCTTGGAAACTCAAGACCTAGCCAAACTTTTCTTTTTCTTCTTCTCCCTTCACCTTCCACGAACTCTCCCTCTCTCCCTCTAATTTTCGTAACTTCCTTCTCTTCTTCTACTAACCCACTTAATTCATCCTCTTTTATACTACTTACTAACTTACTTAAGCCTATAGGCCTAAAGCCCAACTCACTTCTTCTTCCTTCCTTCTTATATTCTCTTTAAACTACTCAAGCCCATTTATCTTTTAAGCCCATCTTATTCTCCTTTCCTTTCCTACCTCATTAAGGCCCAACTAACACATTTAATCTCATTAACTCACCACCTAACTCTTTAATGCTATCACATACTAATTAATGTCAACTCAATTAATGCTAACATAACTTACTCATTTAATCTAATCATGCTTAATTAATTTTTTTTTTTGGGCTAACAGTCTCTAATGTTACAATACATCTTTATGAAACCTAAATGTACATTGTATGTCAATAGTGTGCATCCTCTAAAATATACTCCTTTTAGTTCTCTATATCTAAAAACCACAGTCTCTATTTCTTTCTTAGCATACGCCCTCCATCAATCTCAAAATTTGTGTGTCATACTTCTTGAACTTCATGCATAAACTTTTGAAGCTTAGGATCTTAGCCTTGACTGACCTTGATCCTATCCAATAATACCAACTATACTTTGATGCTTGCCAATAGTACTTTTGAATATGAAATCTTAAACTGAGTGCCTTGATCCAACAAATTATGTAACTCTTTGGTCAAAGATCTTCTCTCTACTACGATATGTGCCAAACTACTTGATACTTCCCACCTAGTACATCTATTATGACATTTGCCTTTCCAAGATGATATTGACTTGTGCAGTCATAATCTTTTAATAGTTCCATCCACCTTCTTTGCCTCAGATTTAAGTCCTTATGCTAAAATATATTTCGAACTCTTATTATCTTTGTAAATTTCTCACGTCTCACTATACAAATAATGTTTCTAAATCTTTAAGTCAAAGATCACTACTGCCATCTCTAAATCATGAAAAGGATAATTTTTTTATGACTTTTCAATTGCCTAAAACCATAAGCAACCACCTCACTATGTTGTATTAATAGACAACTTAGGCCAACTCTCGAAGCATGATAAAACAAATGAAATCCTCCACCTTCAGTTGGTAGAGCCAAGATTAAAGTTGTAATTAAAAAAACTTAAGCTTTTAGAAGCTCTCCTCATAAGCATCAAACTAAATGAACTAGGGATTCTTTGCTTTAAACGTATTAATGGGGCTACTATCTTAGAAAATTCTTAGATAAATCTTTAATAGTAGCATATCAAACCCATAAAACTTTGCACTTCTGTCGTCATCTTTGGTCTTTCACCATTTGTTATAGCTTCCACGTTCTTCGGGTGACTTATATCCTCTCCTGACACATGTCTTAAAAATGTGACACTTTTAATTTCAAATCCACACTTCGAGAACTTGGTATACAATTAATGTTCTTAAAATGTTTGCAATACCATTCTTAAATGTTGGGCATGCTCCTTATATATTCATAAGTACACCAAAATGTCAATGATAAAGATGATCACAAACCTATCTAGGAACGGTTTAAACACTCTATTCATTAGATTCATAAAAGATGGTGGAACATTTAGTAAGCCTAAAGGACAATACTAGGAATTCGTAATTGTCGTATCAAGTCTTAAAGGTAGTTTGGTTATATCCTTTAATCTAATGATATTCAGACCTTAGTTTGATTTTAGAAAAATACCTAGCACTTTGAAGTTGATCAAATAGATAGTCAATTCAGGGTTATGGATACTTGATGTAGATGATCACCTTATTCAATTACATGTAGTTAATACACAGTGAAAGGGAACAATCTTTTTTCTTTACCAACAGTACTGACGAACCCTATGGTGATGTGTTAGGCCTAATGAAGCCTTTAATTAATAAATCTTGTAATTGTTCTTTTAGTTTTTTTAGCTCTACAGGTGCCATTCTATATTGAGATATAGAAATCAAAGTTATACCAATTACTAGATCAAGGCAAAACTCGATATCTCTATCTAGAGGTAGCTCTAGTAATTCTTTAAGAAATACATTTAGAAATGTCCAAACTATTGAAACACTTTGTTAATTTCTATAAAGCATCCCTTATTGAGGCCAAGAATCCCTGAAACCATTATTTAAGTATTTTATTGGCTACTAATGTTCAAACTATATTGGATTAGATGGTCCTCTTATTTCCTTCAAAAGTAAACTCTACCTCACCCGAAATAAAAAAACATGGCATAATGACTAAATAACTAGTTCATCCCTACTATTACATCAAAATCCATAACCATAACACTCTAAGATTTACTACCAATTCCTACCATCAATCTCTACGAGATATGAGTACTAGATCAAATATAGCTCTATAAACTTACTAAGATGTGTGGATACGAATAAGGATTCTTCCATCTTGTCTGGTACTACTTTTAGTCTTATAGCAAAGTTTGGCAACTTTAAAGAATAGGATGCTTCCAAATATATCAGAACTCTAGCTTCTACTCAAAAGATGAGAGTATTAAATACCACCACATTCAAAACCCATGCATCTTAAAAGAAGAGGGTGAAACACACTAGCCTGACTATAGCTTGCATGATGAGAGTTAGATGACTATGACTGACTACGACCTCTAGATCTACCTCCTGAATGCCTCCCTCTAAAACTTGCCCCTATTAGGTATCAAACTATAGTCCCCCTTATGGCTACTAAAATGGAGGTTGCATCACACTAGAACAGGTCTACTGATGTCACATTATTGGACAGTCCTTGATTAGATAATTGTACTAGCCACATTTATAGCAACCTTTTAGTGGTATGTAGTATAGGCCTTAGTGTACCCTGTCACACTACTAGCAAATAGAGGTTGTCAAACCTTAACTACTACATTTGGAGTTTTGTCTACTACTGTTATTACCTGTTACAGGCAAGAACCTATATCCTCCTAGGTGTCTACGATCATATATCCTCATAAATGTCGATCAACCATCAATCAAGCGCTCTCACTCTGATTATATACCCTAAAGAAAAGTTTTATTATTATTACTGCCATTGCTGAAAACTAGAGGGTCCTATTGAATACCTTATAGTTTGTTTTCTAATAGACAAAGTACCCTGCTCCATAAGGATCCTTTCCAACTACTTGGCCATATATACCAAAGTAAAGAACTTGTCTTGATAAATTATACATGTTGAAGAAAATGGGTCTCAACCCTAATACATATTAGTTGTTCTTCCTCAACTCATCTGAAACAATCTTTAGGACATATTGACTTAATTGAATGAAGTTAGTGGTGTACTCATTCACTGTCCTATCTCCTTAATATAGATTTAAGAACTCTGACCCAAATGTCTTTCAAGCTGCTGTGAAGGAGATGAAATTGTCCATAATCTTCTCCCTAAAATGTGACCAATTCATTGTACCTAAGTATGGAAGGATATGGTTTTAATGTCAATCCTTGGCCACTCCCTGCAAACACATCTCCACTAGACCACTAGATTGGTATTAGAATAGTGCAAACTAGATTGGTATTAGAATAGTGCAACCTCCTACCTCACATCTACATTTCGTCAAGGAAATCAATGACCTCTTTACATTTGGTCTCATCAAACTCTAGGGGAACAAACCTTGAATATGCTATTAACAACTACATATCTGACCTCTCCTACTCAGGGACTATAGTTGGTGGTCAGGCTTATTATTTTTACTATTGCATCATCATCATCTATTACATCATCTTCATTAAATCTTAGAACATGGAATTGTTAGCTTGTATTCCTACTAGAAACATTTATATATCAAATGCAAGTACCTTAGGAACTCTCTTTGACATCTCTAGCTCTTTTACAAGTTTCTCTCAAGTCCTAGCCTACTATGCCTTTTAGCTGATCTAATGGAGGCAGACACCTCATCTTGATCAATTCGAACAAAAAATGGTGCACATTTTTTCATGCTAATGAAGAAAGCAAAGGAATGGTCAATAACAATGACTAAAAAATATGAGTATTCTGAGTAAGGAAGTTATTTTAAAGAGGGCTTAAGTTCTTATCTATTTATAGTAACAACTAGAGTGATACTCTAAGCCTTAGATCTTTTAACCTAGGTACTGATATTAACTTTTTTATGAATCAAACAGACACACAATTGACACATTATATCTTAAAGTCAAAGACCTCAAATCACAAGTATGCCTGAATACTAGTGATATAAATAAATACAAAATTCTAAAGAATAAATAACAACACAAATATGCAATTACAAACACAATAAGGTATAATAATTTTAGTATGTATCAAAAGAAAAATTTTCAATAAACTACCATATCACTAGGGACGCTAGAATATAAGTACAAGTGAAAATAAATGAAAACAATACATAGAGGTAGATATGTTATAGTCGACACTCTTTAGAGTCATGGCTACAAAGTTAGTGCCAGCTGACTTGAGATATATAGTTGAGGGGAGTCATATAACATTGAGTAAGTATATATCGCCGTATAACACACAACGACATACTCCTATAATTTATAGTTTATACTAATATAAACATATATATATATATATATATATATATATATATATGATTCATTATAAATTACATGTAAGGCATAATAAATTGTGGATAAGGAATATCTATAGAACTCTAGTCTCTAAGGGTAAATTCTCATACTATGACACCTCAAGTGGCTACGGGGAGTTAAGCATCACTAACAATCTAGCCATACACTTATACCCATAATAACCATAAGGCTCTCGTAATTACGAGGAGCTAAGCATCACTAACATACTAGTCATCACTTAATATGCCCAAAGTCAGAATCACGTCAATAATATATATATCAACCAAGGGCTTTATCAGGAGCCAAGCATTAACCAAAATTGGTTTGTATCATATCTCAATATCATATCATAATCAAACTATTATGCACCTAGTCCTAATGCATACTCAATAGGTTGTTAAGTCAAAATGACTTTACGATTAATTTCGATGAAAAACCAAATAATGATGAAGGAAGAAAATGAGACGGAAGCAAATAAAAATGAGACGGAGGAAAATGAGACGGAAGCAGATAAAAATGAGACGGAAGCAAAAGTGAGACGGAAGAAAAAATGAAACGGAAGAAAAATGAGATGGAAGCAGATAAAAATGAGAAGGAACCAAAAATGAGACGGAAGGAAATGAGACGGAAGAAATGAGACGCAAAGAAAGAAATGAGATGGAAGCAAAATGAGACGCAAAGTAGAAAGCAGAAATGAAACAGAAGCAAAATAAGACAATAAACATAAGACGAAGCGAAGCCGAAAATGAGACAAAAGAATCGAAGACAAAGAACCAAATCAGTTTGAGTTAGTTATAGAACTTAACTGAATAACCATTTCTTTAAAGATCAAGAAACAAGAAGAAAGAAGCAGTTGAAGATGAAGACTATAAATATGAGTCGAAGTCGAAGACTGAAAAAGTTAGTGATTTTTTAAAAAGCTAAATATTGTATTTGTGCGAAACACGAGAGCTATATTTTTTATAACAAAGCTCATAATATCTTTCTGTGAGAAAGAAGAAAAGCTGAGAGCCTGAAGAGGCTAAGTGAGAAAAAGAATACTTTTTGTAAGAGGCCTGAAGAGGCTCGGTGAAAAGAATACTTGTACTTTTGTGAAGTATAGTGAAATCTCAGAAGGGATTCTGAGGACTGAACGTAGCCCACAGTTTGGGGTGAACCAGTATAAAATTGCTGTGTCGATTCTCACTCTCAACTCTTAACTCTTATTTCTATTGTTGATATAAATACTTCATAATATTGTTTGTCAACCGTTTTGAGAAAGTAAATTTTTAAAAAGGGGATTGTACTAAAAATTCGAATACACAATTCAACCCCCCCTTCTTGTGCATTTTGTATATCCTATACTAACGTGTGATTCACTTCAATTGGTATCAGAGCTCGGTGTCCAAGAACCACTGTAACAAAGTGTGGATAAAGATCTATGGCAAAGTCACATATATACATAGCTGAAGGTGCCTCCGTAACTAGACCTCCAACTTTCAATGGAGAAGACTATCATTACTGGAAAGACAGGTTGCGGCTGTTCATTGAATCTACTCATATTGATCTTTGGGAGATAATAGAAAATGGACCGTATACATCGGTAGATAAAGAAGGAAATGCCATTCCACGAATCAAATGGTCTGTAGAACAAAAAGCAAGATTCCAGCTAAATTCGAAGGTCAAGTTCTTCTTAAGCTGTGCCCTAAGAAGAAGTGAGTACGATAAATTTCACGGATGTGACACTGCGAAAGAGGTGTGGGATATGCTATCCATCGCACATGAAGGCACAAATCAAGTAAAAGAGTCCAAGATAAGCATTCTTGTACACCAATATGAGCTGTTCAAAATGAAGGACGAAGAGTCTATCGATTAGATGTTTGGAAGATTTCAAACTATCATCAATGGACTTAAAACTCTCGGTAGAACATATGACAATGAAGATCACGTTAGAAAGATCCTAAGAAGTTTACCAAAGAGATGGAGACCAAAAGTTACAGCCGTACAAGAAGCCAAGGATTTAAGTGTATTGAAGCTTGATGAATTACTTGGATCTCTGAAGATACATGAAGTTGAACTCGATGCATAAGATAAGCCCAGGTAGGACAAATCCATAGCATTGAAGGTTGGATAGAAGAATCAGAAGAATCAAAGGAAGAGAAGCTCATCGTGAAAAGCGCTGAAGATTGAGAAAGTCAGGGATGATGATTTCAGTAATTCAGATCATGCTTCAAACGAAGAAGATGACGAACTATCCTTTATCACGAGGATGAAGCGAAACAAAGAATCCTACTTTAAGAAGAATAGCAAAGATGAAGGGAAGAATGAGAAAACATCCATCACATGCTATGAATGCAATAAACCGGGACATTACAAATCTGAGTGTCCATTGTTAAAGAGAAAGCCAAAGAAGAGTAGAGAAGGCAAGAAAAGCATGATGGCAACCTGGGAAGATCTAGATTCATCTGAATCAGATACGGGCTCAAAGGCATCGGTGCAAGTAAATATTTTCCTGGTAGCCGAAGAAGAAAGTGATGAGGAGGTAACCTCAAAATTTAATGAATTACAAGATGTATACTTAGAACTATTAGAAGATTCTCATGAAATTCTAAAGAAGTATAAGTTGCTTAAGAAAAAGTACATAGAAAACTTGAAAAACATGCAAGCATTAGAAGAAGAAAATGTCTGCTTAAAGAAACAAGTAGACGAGATGAAGAAAAAGGTTGTGGTAGATAGATCTAGAGAGATCAATCAGTTGAAATAGAGGATAAATAGTCTTTCAACTGATCTATCAACATTTACGGAGAATACGAGGAAAATGAATGATATGTTTGGGAAATACAGAAACCTAATGATAAAACTGGATTAGGGTTTGATAAAAACTATCCTCAGCATAAAAAGATTTCTGCTCCCTTTAGGAAGAAATTTCATCAACCTAATCCTTATCAGAGATGTCATCATTTGCATCATCATACTATGAATTGTGCACGAACTAACCCTAAAGGACCCAAGAAAATCTGGGTACCTAAGAGACAGATAATACCACTTGCAGATATCCTTCCTTGGAAAAAGCAGCTAGCACCATTGGTAATTGGACAGTGGATGCTCGCGACACATGACGGGAAGAAGGTCTATGTTCTAGATCTTCAGTATAAGAAGGGAGGATCGGTAACTTTTGGAGACAACCAGCAGGACAAGATAATTGGAATCAGTAAAATCGGTAAAGATTCCTTTGCATGCATTGATAATGTACTGCTAGTTGATGGTTTAAAACACAATTTGATTAGTTTCAGTCAATTATGTGATTCTGGTTTTGAAATGTCTGTCAATCAAAATTCTTATGAAGTCAAAAACAAGGATGGGTCCATATTCTTTTCTGCCAAAAGACAAAACAATCTTTACAAAATCAATTTAGAAGATTTTCAAAATCAAAATATTTCCTGTTTTATATCATCTGATCAAGAAAAATTGATTTGGCATAAAAAAGCTAGGTCATATCATTTTTAAACATATTTCCAAGTTGATTAAACATGATTTCGTAAGAGGTTTACCAAAAATAAGTTTTAATAAGGATTTCTTTTGTGAAAGTTTCCAAAAAGAAAAATAGGTTAAAACAACGTTTTCTTCTAAAAATGTTGTAGCTTCTTCTAGACCTCTAGAGTTGTTACATATGGACTTCTTTGGTCCAACTAGAACATTGAGTCTTGGCGGAAAGAGGTATGGTCTTGTTATTGTTGATGATTTCACTAGATTTTGTTGGATATTGTTTTTATCACATAAGGATGAGTCTTTTAAGTGTTTTAAGGTGCTATCCAAAAAATTACATAATGAAAAAGGAATGTCTATAGCTAGTATTAGAAGTGATCATGGTGGTGAATTTAAAAATGAGAAGTTCAGAATGTTTTGTGAAGAGAATGGAATTTTCCAGAATTTCTCTTCCCCTAGAACCCCACAACAAAATGGAGTTGTTGAAAGGAAGAATAGGACGATTCAAGAAATGGCAAGGACTATGTTGTGTGAGATGGATCTTCCTAAGTACTTCTGGGCAGAAGTTGTGAATACAACATGTTATATTCAAAATAGAATACTTCTGCGACCTTTGTTGAAGAAAACTCCATATGAGTTATGGAATGGCAGGAAACCTAATATATCCTACTTCCATCCATTTTGTTTTAAGTGCTCTATATTGAATACAAAAGAAAGTCTGGATAAATTCGACTCTAAGAGTTATTCTAGAATTTTTCTAGGCTATTCTCTATCATCGAAAGCCTATAGGGTTTACAACCCTACCTCTAAGACTGTTGAGGAAACCATTCATGTCAAGTTTGATGATAGTTCTCAACCAATTAAGAGAGATGATCCTAATAATGAAACCCTATCAGTATCTTCGATTGATAGTGAAGAAGTATCACCATCAGAAACTTCCTTAGACAAAGTTGAAGATATTCTTGAGACTCTTGATTTGAAGAGAGATTGGAAATATAAGATTTCTCATCCAGAAGAGTTGATTATAGGAGAGACCTCAAAAGGTGTGCAGACTAGGTCCAAATTCAGAAGAGAAGCAAATAGTGCATTTATTTCTAAAATAGAGCCTAAGAAAATTGATGAAGCTCTTCAAGATGAAGCTTGGATTTTAGCCATGCAAGAGGAGCTGAACCAGTTTACTAGGAATAAAGTTTGTTCCTTAGTTCCCAAACCACCGAAAAAGTCCATCATAGGAACTAGATGGGTTTTTAAGAATAAGCTAGACGAATCAGGAAGAGCGAGTCGTAACAAAGCAAGATTAGTAGCACAAGGCTATAATCAGCAGGAAGGAATAGACTACAATGAGACTTATGCTCCTGTAGCAAGACTAGAAGCTATTAGGATATTGCTTGCATATGCTGTCTGTCACGATATAAAGCTATTTTAAATGGACGTGAAGAGTGCCTTTTTAAATGACTTTATAGATGAAGAAGTTTATGTGAAGCAACCTCCAGGTTTCGAAGATGTCAAGAAACTGGATTATGTCTATAGACTTCATAAGGCTTTGTATGGCTGAGTTCTTTTCTTATTGAGAATAAGTTCACTAGAGGTCAGGTGGATAAAACCTTATTTAGAAAGTGCCTAAAGAATGATTTTATTATTGTTGAAATTTATGTTGATGATATTATTTTTGGTGCTACCTCTGAAATGTTATGTACTAATTTTGAAAATTTGTTGAAAAATGAATTTGAGATGAGCATGATGGGTGAATTAAAATTCTTTCTTGGGTGCAAGTTAAGCAAACCGAAGAAAAGATTTTTATTCATCAACAAAAGTATGTGAAGGAATTTTTGACAAAATATGATATGGGAAAAGTAAAACCAATGTCAACCCCGATGCATCCTTCAAACCATTTGTCCAAGGATGAAACTGGCAAGAAGGTTGATAAAACTCTGTATAGAGGGATTATTGGTTCTTTACTTTACCTTACAACAAGCAGACCTAACATTTTGTTTAGTGTTTATTTGTGTGCAAGATTTCAGGCAGATCCTAGAGAATCTCATTACATTGCTATTAAAAGAATTTTGAGATATCTATCAGGTACTACTGATCTTTGTTTAATGTATGAGAAAGGTAAAGATTTTAGGTTAATTGGCTACTGTGATGCAGGTTATGTCGGAGATAGGATTGATAGAAAAAGTAAGAGTGGAGGATGTCACTTCCTTGGCAATAACCTAGTTTCATGGTCAAGTAAGAGGCAAAACTCAATTGCTGTATCAACTGCAGAAGCTGAGTATATATCAGCCGCAAGTTGCTGTTCACAGATGTTGTGGATTAAGTACCAACTAGAGGACTACGCAGTACAAGAAGAAGAAATCCTAATCTACTGTGACAACACAAGTGCCATCAATCTGTCGAAGAATCCCATACAACATTCGAGAGTTAAACATATCAAAGTCAGACACCATTTTCTATGAGACTACGTTCAGAGAAAGATCGTGAGTCTTCAATTTGTTGAGACGACCCATCAGTGGGCGGACATTTTCACTAAGCCATTAAGTGAAGAAAGATTCAAAGAAATCAGACAAAACCTTAACATGGTGATGTTAAGTAATCAACCGTCTGACACATCATGACCCATGAGAAAAGGATGAAAGAGTTAACGGTAACCGTCACCATGAGTTACAGCTGGTAATGTCTGTTAGAAGAAAGTTTTAGAGGGAATGTTTCTCATAGCCTTGAGAACGTCACCTATTCTAGAACACTCATGATATACTTTGACAATCGACCTTTGAAGAACCCTTAAGAAAAACCTTTCATTACTCTGTTTGGATTTCAAACTTTCCTTGCTCAAACTCTCAACCTCAGAAACTGACTTCACCTCTTTAAGAAACTTCTTTGTTTTTAGTTCATTATGAACTACAAAAAATGGAGACAGCCATGACAAGTGGAAGACTTGTTGATTTTGAATCCTTAAAGAAGGACAAGATAGATATTGAACTGGAGATTGTAGCAGCCGGATGGAAGAATTTCTTTCAAGTTCGAGAGACAGTCTACATGAATGAAGCTTATGAATTCTAGAAGAATATGGAAGTGGTAGTCGATGCTCTCGTTGGACCCCGTTTTTGGAGCCCAACATCGAACACAGAAGCGTGGTGCTTGAGCATGGAGGGAAGAACTAGAAGTTGAAAATTTAGAAGAAAGATCCCTCGGAGCAAAGGCGGGCGTCGCCGCGGTGAACCGTTTGGGAATCTACGTCGCGGCGAGCGATTGAACCTTTGTCGCGATGAGTGAAAGAACTCTCGTCGCGATGAAACCGCAGATTTAACTTCGCCGCGGCAAGCAGATGGTCTTGTCGCGACGAAAGCCCTTTTTTCACAGAAACCAAAACTTAAAATTTTCATCCATTCTCATCAAAATAACCTAACACAAAATAAACTTGAACATAAATATAATCTTCCAAAAGCTTATCCTCATGATAAAACGATTTAATGCGAAAGGTTTGAAGCTAAAATCAATATCAACCATATCTAATTGATAACCAAAAGAAGAGTTTTACAAAGCTTTAATGGCATTTCAAGTCATAATACATCATTTGAGTTCAAGAACCAAAAATACAAAATACATTTGAACTAATAAAACTTGAAATATGACTAAAGCCTTGAATTCTAAAAAAATATAACTTGAAAATACAAAAATATGCCAATTCGGAGTGATGCTGTAACTCTTGACCTACTCGATCTCTTGATCATCGCCTGATTAGGAGGAGGAGAAAGGGGGTGAGTTATAAAGCTCATAGGTAACATATTTATAATAAAGAAACAAGCAAAACTATTTTAAAAAAACTCATTGCCACTGTACACTTTCAAAACCATAGTAATTTCACATGTAAATATCATCATCTCAAAATGCTTGATTTTCAAACTGTTCATGAGCAATATTAAATCATGTAAGCATAAAACGTGTTAACAGATCATAAGCACATAAGCATAGTAGAATGGTTTGGGTAAGTCTAGGTTCATGACGCACTACACATTCCCATAAAATGGTCCTATGTAGCCGTAAATTCTTGAGGGAGCTTTATGCTACTAGCAGGCAGGCGGGAGAAGCCTATACTTAGGTCAACATGCACGTGACCGTTCTTGAGGGACTACCACAAACCTACATAACACACATAGTTCAAAATCTTGTAAACTTGTTGCCAAAATGGCACTTTCTTGTAAACTTTCTTTTCATAACCTTGATATCCTTGTAAAAATCATTTCTAAAAATATGATTTCATGAGCATGTATTCTTTTAAAGAGAAATCCTTTTCAAAGTATTTTCATCAATCATCAATACAAATCATGTAGCAAACATATAACAATTTCACAATTCACTCAAAAAGCAAATAAGGCAACATTGATGATGCAATTTAAATCAATAAATCTTTCTTGATTAGAAGAAAACATTGAGTGGCTTATTACTCTATTGTAAACGTGTACCCACCTTGAGTTCCTTGCTTATATACTTGCTTAGGAATGTCTTTCCTATTATTCCTCTTGCTCCTCTTGCCTTACTTGATTTCCTTAAACAATAACCAAAATTCCATTCAATTTGGTGTAGAAATCGGAAAGTCGTACTTTAACAATTCGAACTATAACTTATGCTAAACAAAAATTCTATGCTTAACTTCCATCCAAAATTTAATATCTTTATAGACTGAATCATAACTTTATTTCTTCACAAAACTTGTATCCCTATGTCTCTAGTTTACAATGAATCAAAAATCACCTCATTTGGACATCTACAGCAAAAGTTATGCCTAAAATACCAAAGCATGTCTGTGTAGGAAAATGGTCTCTCGCTGAGGCGAAAAAGCTGGAGCGCGCCGCGACGTGCGCATGCGCAAGTCGCAACGTGCGAAGTCAAAATCCTCTCGAAACCTGATTTTCCCACATTCTTAAACCATATTCCTCCCATCTTTAAAAAATAACACATCTAAACCTTAAACCATCTTTTATACTTCATTTCTAAGCTCATTCCAACCCAATATCATCAACAAAACATCAAAATCTATCTTTGATCATTAACCCTAAAGATAACACTTGCATATTTCATTCACTAACACTTTCCACATATGCTAAGCTATATTGTGGTTTCATCTAACCAAAACAAGATGGAATAAACTCATACTTACTTGTTGATGCTCCAAATTCTTCAAAATCTTCAAAAATCTCAAGACCCTAGCTTTTCTCTCTTTTTCTTTTCTTCTTCCTCTCTTCCACGACACTCTCTTCTTTCCCTCTTCTTTTTATTTTTCCTCTTCTAATTTCCACTCCTAATGATCATCCAATGTCCATTATGCCCTTCCATGTAATGCCTTAGCCTCTCAAACTTAAGTGATCTTCCATTTTTGCCCTTATACACTTTTACTTCTTTATTTTCACTTACACCATACTATACTCTAAATTAATCTTAATTTCTCCAATTAATACTTCTAATTCCATCAATCTAAGCAATAAATCCTCCAATCATTGACATGCTAATTAAACTTTAAACAAAATAATTTATCTCGAAAAACCACATAATTAAATCAATTCATACTTAATAAAATCAATAAAAATTTGGGGCCTAACATTTCTCCCCCTCTTAAAAGAATTTCGTCCTCAAAATTGTCACCTGAGTCATCGAAGAGATGCGGATACTTCTCTTTCATAGCTTCCAATGGCTCCCACGTGGCCTCTTCTACTGAATGGTTTCTCCACAGGACTTTGACTAGCTGAACCGTCTTGTTCTTGAGGACCTTTTCTTTGGTGTCCAAAATCTCCACTGGAATCTCCTCATAACTCAAAACATCTCTCAACTGAACCTCAGTGGTCTGAATGATATGAGAAGGATCCGATCTATACGTTCTCAGTATGGAGACATGAAAGACATCATGGATCTGAGAGAATTCCGGGGGTAACGCTAACTTGTAGGCTAGTGATCCAATCCTCTCAAGAATTTCATAGGGACTCATATATCTCGGACTCAAC
Organism: Erythroxylum novogranatense; assembly: GCA_029891385.1. Classification (NCBI taxonomy): domain Eukaryota; kingdom Viridiplantae; phylum Streptophyta; class Magnoliopsida; order Malpighiales; family Erythroxylaceae; genus Erythroxylum; species Erythroxylum novogranatense. The sequence goes on from CM057226.1 coordinate 88,347,870, forward strand.
TTGCCCTTCTTGCCAAACCTCATTACTCCTTTCCAAGGAGATGTCTTAAGAAACACTTTCTCACTGACTTCATACTCCGTCTCTTTTCGATGTGCATCAGTATAGCTCTTCATTCTATCCTGAACTGCCTTAAGCGATTGTTTAACCAGATTGACTTTATTAACTGTCATCTGAATCAATTCTGGTCCTATTAGTTTCCTTCTCCTTCTTCATCCCAACATATCAGAGTTCTACACCTTCTTCCATATAGTGCTTCATAAGGAGCCATCTGAATGCTCGAATGGTACGAATTATTGTAAGCAAATTCGACCAATGGCAAGTGTTCATCCCAAGCTCCTTTGAAATCCATCATACATACTCTGAGCATTCCCTCAAGTGTCCGAATGGTCCTCTCAGATTGACCATCCGTTTGAGGGTGAAAAGTCGTGCTAAAATTCAGCTTAGTTCCTAAAGCTTCTTGCATGCTTCCCCAGAATCTCGAAGTAAACCGAGGGTCTCTATCGGAAACTATGGAATCTAGAATCCCATGTAATCTCACTATCTCATCAATGTACTTCTTTGCTAGCAAATGCAAAGAATTAGTCTGTTTAATTGCCAAAAAATGGGCTGACTTCGTCAACCGATCCACAATAACCCATATGGCATCATGCTTCCTACTGGTCTTGGGCAAACCCATCAAAAATCCATGGTTACCCTTTGCCACTTCTACTCAAGAATGGACAATGGCCTTAACTTGCCTGAAGATGCCTGGTTTTCAGCCTTGATTTGCTAACACACTAGATACTTACTTACATACTCTACTACATCCCTCTTCGTGCCTTTCCACTAGAAATGCTCTCTCAAATCCATGTACATCCTGGTGCTACCTGGGTGCAAGGCATAAGGCGCATTATGTGCCTCATCCAAAATCTCATCCTTCACCTCCTTGAAATTTGGGATACAAAGTCTATTTTCGACTGTCATGAGCCCATCATCCCTCACTACTACTTCATAATTCTTACCATTCTGAATTTCCTCTCGAAGCTTGCTCAATTCTGCATCTTGTGCCTGTAACTCCCTAACCTTCTTCTGGAGTATTGGCATCACTCTGAAGTTAGCTAGAAGGAAATTTGGTTCCTCCTACTTTAAGCTTATCTTAAGCTTGGCCATCTCTTCCAATAAAGGCAAATAAACTGTCTAAACATGGGCTATTGAGGATTTCCTACTCAAAGCATCTGCCACTACATTTGCCTTCCCTAGATGGTACTCAATCAGCAAGTCATAATCCTTAAGCAAATCAATCCACCTTCTCTATCTCAAATTTAGTTCTTTCTGGCTCAGCAAGTGTTGGGCCCCGTTTCTGAAGCCCAACTATCGAACCAGAGTCAAAAAACATAAGAGAGTTTCCAAGCTCTCTGACCCTCATCGAAGAATTCTTGTTCGCATGACATCTCAAGCCACAAAGGCGAGCCCACACAACAAAATCACAAAATCACAATTGACTCCTTCACGATGGAGTTCTTAATCTCTAGTTCATTTAAAAACAAGAACTCATTTAAAAAAAAGAACTGTTAAAGTAGTGCCCTGAAGGCAATCGCCTTTAGCGCATTTTGTACATAGTTGTGTACATTCTTTATAAATAAATAAAGAAAGGCATATTTCATTAATTTGTTGTTCATTATTTATGAACTGATATAGATCTGTAATCAAATTAATGAAGTCCATGATATATGACATAGCATGAAGGAAATTATGATGTGATCACACTATTGAGATTCCTATCATGTGCAATTATGTCATTATCTAAATTATCCTAGTCATAGGATTCTTGAGGCTGGACATCGGTGTCCGGAAAGACTAGCACATCTCATGCTCCTTGATTTGATCAGCGGTGGATCTCGAAGCTGTAAATATGAGATATTTAGGGTTGAGATGTGGATGCTTACTAGAGGTAGTAAGTACATTGGATGACTGCCATGAGATCATCACATGGATGTTCTATTCTAATGTCGTGATAATCTCATCATAGCAATGGTGCAAGTATCCTTAGACTTGAGGTGCTCGAGGATATCTTGGATCTTGATTACGTGCTTTGACTCCATTCCTTGTTGCCTTCTGAGGTCGCTCATAGGGTGGTGCTTGGAGTGCAGTTTGAGGTATTGAAGGTAATTGAGTAGCTACTAGAGGATTCACCACTTACGTGATAGCGAAGATGATACCATGGCCTCTTGTCGAGGTCATTACTTAGAAATCTCTGGCGGAGTATGTATGTCGTGAAGAGGGTCTTGATGACATATAAAGTAATGAGTCCCGTGACAAGAACTGAAATCACTTGGACTAGATTTGGCGTAGTCGATCTAGTGAGTTGACACATTGCCCATACTCATAACCAAGTGGGGTATAGGATGGTGAAAGGACGAATTGTACGGTAATTGTCTATGGAAGGGTTCGTGATATGGTTCCTTATGAATATATGTTCATTCATCAAACCAATTACTTTCCAGTCAATTGGGGGTCATGATGTGTTGCTAGATACCGCTCATGACTTGCTTAGATTAAGTGTTAATCTAAGTGGCCAACATAACCGGGAACCTAATGGGTCACACGCATAAGAGTGTCTCGGAGAACTCGTAAAATAGTTTTGGACAGAGTTCCAATATATGGAGAGCAATCGGATTAAATGGATCCCGATGAGATCGAGATATGTCCCGATGAGATCGCGACATCGATATTGCTGAAAAAGGTTTTAGGGTTTTTCCCATATAAGGACCCGTAGGGTGACCCAGTGTGGTGGACCACTTGATAATATATATACATATATATATATGATTAATTAATTAAATAATTAATATATATATATATATATAGTGTGTACGTGGATGGAGGAGAAGAAGCATGGAAGCTTCCTTTGTTTTGCTTAGTCATCAAGTTAATTAATGGCTAAATGACAAAAAAATTAAAAGGTGAGATGATGATCCTCGTAGGTGATGAATAAAAGAAAGGTTTTAAAAGAAAACCTAAGGCTTTTTGAAGAGTATCATCGTGGGTTGGCTTTTGAAAGAAGAGAAAAGAGTTTCCTTCCAAAAGCATACGATCATCTCTTTTCAATTCAAAGGTTCTTCAAGCTTCTTCATCTCTTACTCCATCATTTTCCAAGCTCTCCATAGAACAAAGGTAAGATCTAGCAGTCTTTAATTTGTTCTAGCTATTCCCGGGTCAAAGGGTTTGTCCCGGGTAGGTTCTCCGATCTCTGTGTGGATATCGTTAGAGACGGTCTCCTTTGGTTGTTCGATTTGAGTTTGTTATATATATACACATGGATCCTGGCTTTCGGGAAGGTCCCGGAAAAAAAAATTTTTGTTTTTCGCACCGTGGGCATGTGATGCTCACACCGGGATTTTCATACAGTGGTATCAGAGCCACTTGTGTCATATATAACAACGAAACCATGACTAGGTCGGAGTTGCTATAGCTTGTGATGATGATGCATGTTGTATGTGTTGAATTTCGAATTCAGTATGAGATATAGTTTTCAAAATTTTCTTGCCCAGATATGTTCACAAAATGTTGTTGCATATGTCTGTGGAAGCCTGGAATTTATCAATGTGATTTGATATGGTTTTGCTAATTTATTCCCTAATGTGCTGGGTGCTGTCTTTGTGCACATTCACTGAACAGGCATCCTTATAAATTCGAGAATAAATTGTAGAAAAATGATTTTTCGGATTTTCTTTCACCTACATGTCCCTAAGATGTTTATGAATGTCTATGTGTATGGAAAAAGTTTTTCGAGGTGATTTACTATTTATTTGAGAATTTATTGTGTGCTGCTGGGAATAGCTGTGTTAAGGAACACAGATTTTTCATTGGCTTTGTTGCTGAGGTTGAATGAGTTTTTGATGGAAATAAATCCTCAAACAATTTATGGAGCATGTTGGGAACATTTAGTGACCTCTGTAATTTTCTCAGAATTTATTGAAATTGTTTCAATGGGTGTTTTAAGCAAAACATAGAACTTGGCAGTTTTGAGAAATTGCTGGAGTTGTTTTGTTTGAACTAAGAAATTGTGTAGATTTCATTTCCAATGCCTTGGATCATTTTTAATGTGATTAAAAATGTGTTACATTGATGTTGTATGCTTGCCTAAATGAATTTTTTGAAATTAGGTTTCCAAATAATTTTCGGATGTCAAATGTGTCTCATTAGCGTCTCGTTAGTATATTCCCTTATCTTGATTGTTTTGGCCGTCACAAATTTTGTGACCAGTGCCGAAGTAGTCTTGATAAAGTTTAGACTACCTAGAGATACTTAGGTTGATAATTTGATATTCTCGAATTATTTGGAGATCCAAGTGAATAACAGTATAATCACCGATTTCAAATTCTTCACATATAGTTTGACTATATATGGTAAGCAACAATGAAAGTGTTTCATTGGTACATCAAGGTAAAGCGTATTAGACTTGGTATTGTGAATTTGAACTATACGAATTGAGAAATTAGCCAATTAAGATAGCAATTCCAACTGCACAAGTCAACTTATACGTTCATAACTCGACTTGTTTGTTACACTGTAGACGCAGAAGTCGACTTGCACAATGGTACAAGTCGACTTGTTCGTGTACAGCTGCATAAGTTGACTTACACAGAGGCATAAGTCGACTTATACATACACAAGTCGACTTATAACATGCAAAGGAGGGATGATGGATGGTTTTAGATATAAATTCAATGTGATTGATGAAGTACCCTAAATCATTCCATATAGTCATAGTGACTATAATCCTACGGCTTGGAGAAGAAGATGATGAGACCTGAAAACCCTCAAATTCATATGAAAACTAGCATCTTCCATTAATATGGGGAGAACCAGAGTTCTTATAGAGTTGGGTTGTTGGGCAAACCCAAGCTCACTCTATACGAATATGTTCGAACCATGGAAAATGAGATTTTCGGATTAATGGGTCGGTTTTCACTAAAAGCGTTGATTTGTTGAGCAAACTCAAGGTCAGCGTGACAGAGGCGAATTGGGTAGTGTACATCGATGTACACGCATCAAGAGTTGATAACCCAATGTGTGCATACATCAAAGTTGATAGCACTAGTCGATAGTTGCACCTAAGATGGAAATGGTATGATTGATACCTGCCGATTGAACTAAGGTGGCTTGTTGGGCAAACCTAAGGTCATTTTAGGAATGTCGGATATCTATCTATGATGCAATTGGTATGACCGATACCTTCCGATTGAACTAAGGTGGCTTATTGGGCAAACCCAAGGTCATTTTTAGGAATGTCGGATATCGACCCACTAGGACATTTTGTCATAATGTTTCTTGGATTCGTACTGAGGGTTATGGATTCTATGAAACTAGTGGGAGCCATATGCATGTCATGCAAGTCCTTATGATCATGCAAGTAATTCTATTCTAACATTCTCTCTCTTTCCCTATAGGTTGATTGAAGATGACCTCTAGTGTGAATTTGCGCTCGCTTATGGAATCCAACAAGTTAACTGGACCAAATTTTCTCGATTGGCTGAGAAATCTGAGAATTGTTCTCAGGTCTGAGGAACTGGGATATATCCTAGATGTTCCACTTCCTGATCCACCTACTGCTGATGCTTCTGATGAGGATCAGAAAGCATATCGAAAGCATCTTAAAGACAGTGACATGGCTACCTGCATCATGCTTGCCTCGATGTCACCAGAGCTGCAGAAGCAGCATGAGTCTATGGATGCTCATACCATAGTGTTTCATCTTAGGGAGCTGTTTGATGAACAAGCTCGGTCTGAAAGGTTTGAGACCTCGAGGCTACTCTTCACTACTAAGATGACTCCAGGTTCATCTGCAGTGCAGTATGCACTGAAGATGAATAGGTATATTGAGAGATTAGTCGTCTTAGGTTTTGTCATGGATTATGAATTAAGTATTGACTTAATTCTGGTTGGATTGTCTGATAGTTATTCACAGTTTGTGTTAAACTATCGGATGAACCAAGTATCCACAACAATCCCTGAGTTGATCAATATGCTCAAGACAGCAGAGCAAGCTATCAAGAAGGATAGCAAGCAAGTGCTGATGGTGGACTCTTCTTCTGGTTCAAAGAAAAAGAAACAGAAGAAGAAAAGGTCTAAGAAACCAAAAGGAAGTATAGCCAAGAAGAAAACAAAGAGAGCGCACTAAAGGAACTTGCTTCCATTGTGGCAAGGCCCAGTAGCTGGAAGCGGGCTGTAAAGTCTATCTGGAGGCTGAAGCGAAGAAGGCATCAAATGCCTCGACTTCTTCGTATGTTTGTCATTGAGGTTATCTTTTACGATCATAACATATGGGTATTAGATACGGTTGTGGCTCACACATATGCAATGATATCACGAGGGCCTCGGGGACGATGAGATGCTTCGTGAAGAGAGAGGTAGAACTGCGTGTGGGAAATGGAGCAAGAGTTGCTGCATTAGCTGTAGGCACTTATTTCTTGTCACTCCCCACTAGGCTTGTAATTAAATTGGATGATTGTTATTTTGTACCTGTATTAACAAAGAACATATTGTCATTTCTTCTTTAAATAAATTTGGTTTCCATTTGACTTTTAGTAACAATGGTTATTCTATTAGTTTGAATGGAATGCTTTATGGTACTTGGTACTTTATGCAATGGAATTTACATATTAGATATGTCACATCCAATTATGAATGTCAATGACACGAAAAGACATAAACGAGATAATTTAAAATCAACTTACTTATGGCATTGTCGCTTGGCCATATAAATGAGAGGCGATAGCTAAGCTCCATAAGAGTGGTAGTTTAGGGTCATTTGATTATGAATCATATGACACATGCGAATCTTGTTTCTTAGGCAAGATGACTAAGTTACCCTTTAAGGAAAGGGTGAGCGAGCGATCGGAGTATTAGAACTAATACTTTCGGATGTATGTGATGCGATGTCCATCCATGCTAGAAGTGGTTATCTTTACTTCATTACCTTTATCGATGACTATTCTCGATATGGGTACTTGTATATCGATGAGATACAAATCTGAAGCATTTGAAAAGTTCAAACAATTGAAATGAAGTAGAAAACCAACTTGGGAAAAGTATCAAGACATTACGATCTGATCGTGGTGGGGAATACTTAGACCAAGAGTTTTGGATTATCTCCAGAGATAATGGGATTTTATCTCAATGGAATCCTCCTTACACACCCAAAGCATAATGGTGTGGCGAAAGGAGAAATCGAACCTTGTTAGACATGGTACGATCAATGATGAGCTTTGCAAAGTTACCAAAATCTTTTTGGGGGTATGCAATCGAGACAGTTGTTTACTTGCTAAATAGAGTCCCATCAAAGACAGTTGATGTTACTCCATATGAGATGTGGACTAACAAAAGACCCTATCTTACTCATTTGAAAGTTTGGGGATGTCCTGCTTATGTGAAGCGGACTCAGTCAGATAAACTTGATGCAAAGTCTGACAAGTATTTGTTCGTAGGATATCCTAAAGAAACAAGGGGATATCAGTTCTACCTTGCTGAGGAACAAAAGTTGTTTGTTTCAAAGCATGCTGTCTTTTTAGAGAAAGAGTTTCTTTTACATGAAGACAGTGGGAGCAAAATTGAGCTTGAAGAAGTTCAGGATGCTCGAGCACGCAGATCAATCGCACGAACCTCAAGCTGTAACTCATACAGATGAAGTATGTGATTCAACCTTCTACAACAAACGAAGTTCGTAGGTCACGTAGGATACGCTCTGTTCCCGAGAGATATGGATTTCTCGTGAATGAACAGGATGACGTATTGCTCATAGAAGATAAAGAGCCTACCACCTATGAAGAGGTTCTGAAGAGTTCAGAGTCTGAGAAATGGCTTCATGCCATGCAGGCTGAAATGGATTCCATGCATGAAAACCAAGTATGGACTTTGGTTGATGCACCCGAAGGAATCAAACCCATAGGGTGCAAATGGATTTTCAAGAAGAAAACCGACATGGATGGTAATGTAATTACCTATAAAGCAAGGCTTGTGGCTAAAGGTTTTCGTCAAAGACAAGGAGTTGACTCTGACGAGACCTTGACCCGAGAGCAATGCTTAAATCCATTAGAATACTCTAGCCATTGCCACTCATTATGATTATGAGATATGGCAAATGGATGTGAAGACAACTTTCCTAAATGGAAATCTAGGCGAGGATGTGTATATGACACAACCCGAGGGCTTCACCTCCTATGATGGCGAAAAGGTATGCAAGCTTTAAATCCATCTATGGATTGAAGCAAGCATCCAGAGTTGGAATATCCGTTTGATGAGGTAATCAAAGAGTTTGGTTTCTCACAAAATCCGGATGAATACTGTGTGTATAAGAAGGTCAATGGGACTGCAATCGTATTCCTTGTGCTATATGTGGATGACATATTATTACTAGGAAACGATGTCTCTATGCTGCAATCAGTCAAGATTTGGTTGTCCAAACAATTTGCCATGAAAGACCTTGGTGAAGCAACTTATATCCTTGGGATAAGGATCTATAGAGATAGATCAAAAAGGTTGCTTGGTCTTTCACAATCAACGTACATAGACAAGATGCTAAAGAGGTTTAGCATGGAGCAATCCAAGAGAGGGTACCTTCCCGTGACTCATGGGATAACACTCGAAATCTATGTGTCCTAAGACACAAGATGAGAGGATCGCATGGATATGATCCGTATGCATCAGCGGTAGGATCTATCATGTATGCTATGCTATGTACGAGACCCGATGTATCATATGCTCTAAGTGTTCTGGCGGATACCAATCGAGATCTGGTGAGGGTCCTTTGGGTGGTATCAAGAATATCCTTAAGTACTTACGAAGGACTAAGGATGTTTTCTTGATATATGGGATGGAGATCTCCGGTGGCGGGTATCTGATTCGATTTTCAATCGATAAGGATGATTCCAAATCCCAATCAGGTTATGTATTCACAGCGAGCTAGGCGGTCGGTTGGAAGAGTTCCAAACAAGAGACATTGCCGATTCAACAACCGAGGCAGAGTACATTGCCGCTTTAGAAGCGATAAAGGCGGTTTGGATCAAAAGTTCATTCTTGAACTTGGTGTGGTTCCTAGCGATGATGGGCCCATCTGGTTGTATTGTGACAACAATGGGGCTATTGTGCGAGGGAAGGAACCAAGGTCTCATCAACGATCCAAACACGTACTCGCAGATATCATTTGATAAGGGAGATCATAGGGCGTGGTGATGTCCAGATCGAGAGAGTTCCCACCGAGCGTAATATTGCGATCTGTTGACGAAGCCATTGTCACAAAAGAGTTTTGATTCTCATGTACTACTTTATGGTATTAGATATCAAGGCGATTGGCTTTAGGTCAGTGGGAGATTGTTAGAGTAGTGCCTCAAGGCAATCGCCTTAGCGCATTTTGTACATAGTTGTGTACATTCTTTATAAATAAATAAAGAAAGGCATATTTCATTAATTTGATGTTCATTATTTATGAACCGATATAGATCTGTAATCAAATTAATGAAGTCCATGATATATGACATAGCATGAAGGAAATTATGATGTGATCACACTCATTGAGATTCCTATCATGTGCAATTATGTCATTATCTAAATTATCCTAGTCATAGGATTCTTGAGACCGGACATCGGTAATCCGGAAAGACTAACACATCTCATGCTCCTTGATTTGATCAAGCTGTGGATCTCGAAGCGTAAATATGAGATATTTAGGGTTGAGATGTGGATGCTTACTAGAGGTAGTAAGTACATTGGATGACTGCCATGAGATCATCACATGGATGTTCTATTCTAATGTCGATGATAATCTCATCATAGAAATGGTGCAAGTATCCTTAGACTTGAGGTGCTCAAGGATATCTTGAATCTTGATTACGTGCTTTGACTCCATTCCTTGTTGCCTTACAGAGGTCGCTCATAGGGTGGTGCTTGGGTACAGTTTGAGGTATTCGAAGGTAATTAAGTAGCCAACAGAGGATTCACCACTTCTGTGATAGCAGAAGATGATACCCATGGCCTCTTATCAGGGTCATTACTTAGAAATCTCTGGCCGGAGTATGTATGTCGTGAAGAGGGTCTTCAGTGACATATAAAGTAATGAGTCCCAGGACAAGAACTGAAATCACTTGGACTAGATTTGACGTAGTCAGTCTAATGAGAGTTGACACATTGCCCATACTCATAACCAAGTGGGGTATAGGATGGTGAAAGGACGAATTGCACGATAATTGTCTATAGAAGGGTTCGTGATATGGTTCCTGATGAATATATGTTCATTCGTCAAACCAATTACTTTTTAGTCAATTGGGGGTCATGATGTGTTGCTAGATACCGCTCATGACTTGCATAGATTAAGTGTTAATCTAAGTGGCCAACATAACCGGGAACCTAATGGGTCACACGCATAAGAGTGTCTCGGAGAACTCGTAAAATAGTTTTGGACAGAGTTCCAATATATGGAGAGCAATCGGATTAAATGGATCCCGATGAGATCGAGATATGTCCCGATGAAATCGCGACATCGATATTTTGAAAAAAGGTTTAGGGGTTTTTCCCATACGGGACCCGGTAGGACTGACCCCAGTGTGACTGGACCACTTCAGTAATATATATACATATATATATATGATTAATTAATTAAATAATTAATATATATATATATATATATAGTGTGTACGTGGATGGAGGAGAAGAAGCATGGAAGCTTCCTTTGTTTTGCTTAGTCATCAAGTTAATTAATGGCTAAATGACAAAAAAATTAAAAGGTGAGATGATGATCCTCGTAGGTGATGAATAAAAGAAAGGTTTTAAAAGAAAACCTAAGGCTTTTTGAAGAGTATCATCGTGGGTTGGCTTTTGAAAGAAGAAAAAAGAGTTTCCTTCCAAAAGCATACGATCATCTCTTTTCAATTCAAAGGTTCTTCAAGCTTCTTCATCTCTTCCTCCATCATTTTCCAAGCTCTCCATAGAACAAAGGTAAGATCTAGCAGTCTTTAATTTGTTCTAGCTATTCCCGGGTCAAAGGGTTTGTCCCGGTTAGGTTCTCCGATCTCTACGTGGATACCGTTAGAGACGGTCTCCTTTGGTCGTTCGGTTTGAGTTTGTTATATATATACACATGGATCCTGGCTTTCGGGAAGGTCCCGGAACAAAAAAATTTTCTTTTTCGCACCGTGGGCATGTGATGCTCACACTGGGATTTTCCTACAAGAACCACCTCAATCGGAGCCCTATGGCTCAAGATATGCTTAAGAAATCGAAATAGGTTCATGGCCCAATCATGCTCTCCAAACCTACCCATCGTTTCCTTTTCGTCAAACTTTCTGAATTTAAATCCAATGGCTACAAATTTTTATGGATAGGTATTAAAACGTGTTAGGAATCTAACGCCTTAAGAATCACCTCAATCGGAGGTCGGACGAAGGAGTTATAGCCAAACGAACCCGATATGTTTATATCCTGATTCTTACTGAACATACTTTGGCGCAAACACCATAACTCTTACTATTGATGTCGTATTGACTTCGTTCTTGGACGGTTAGAAATTAGACATATAGGTATATAACTTTCATGAAAACCAAAATTTGAAATTCGGATGTTATGGGGGTCAAATTACACAGACTGTGTGAAATCACACGGTCAGGCCGTGTAACCTTCGGGTGAAATGTCTCTCCTGCGCCCAGATTTACACGGCCCGTGTAAATTTACACGGGCAGACCGTGTAACTTTCGAGTGACATGAATTTTTCACCCCCCAAGCCCCCTTCAAAGGTTCCTAAACCCCCTCCTAACATTCCCTTACCTCAAACCCTTCTCTAATACCACAAAAACCACTACCAATCCATTAAAAGTCTCCAAAGGATTCATCTTCAATCCTAACGCCATATATACTCAAAATCTCCCCAATTTGAACCCTTCAAATGCAACCCAACCTCATAACCATTCAAATACTAATATAACGCAATCAACAATTGGAAATCCTCAACACTTACAATATACACAATCAACATATTCAAACTTTGATAAATACACATTCATACAAAAAGGAAACCTTTCAAGGTCTCAATTCCCTTCCAAATCAACTGAAGTTCATACAAAGCTTTCATTTATAGCTTTAATTACATATCGACATTTCATCAATGCTTTAACACAAGTGAAAAATACATTTGATGCTTAATGTTCAATATGCTACCAAAGCTATCCAAAATCTAACTACTAACTTAATACAAAAACTAACTCTCTTGCAATTGATCCAAATGCCTCACAAGGATTTATCAGTCTTCTTCATCTGCACCTAAGGAGTGGGGAAAATGGGTTGAGCTTCACAACTCAGTGGCTAAAATATTTATAGCCATTGGCATTGAACCACACAGTCAACCATATTGCCATATATATACATACGTTCATGTAGGCATATTCATCAACATGAAAATTTAACATTTGCAATTCACAATTCAATTCCAACTCCATAATTCATAACATCATCATATAAAACATATTTGAATGCAATTCAATCCAAACCATAGCTTAGCACATTAAGATGCAAATGCACAATCAAATGGCTCGAGGGTTTCGTGAAACAAAACGAATAAACCAGGGTTTATACCGTGAATGAAACGAGTCCATTTTCGGATCTCATGGGCCACAAGCGGGCAGCCGGGAGAAGGCTTTTACGTTGACGTGCACGTGACTTACGAAACGGTTCCTCTCTCGCCCAAACACAACTAAATTTTCATGCTTCAATTCAATTATTCATAAATTCATATTTTCATACTTTCCTTCTTTCCATTTAATCAAAATGCCATGACTTAAATTCAATGGCATGAAAATCATTCTCACAATTCAATCATTCATATACAAAATGCCATGATTAAATTCAATGGCATGACAATCATATCAAAAGATCAATGCATATCATGACATGAACACAACATAAAGCAATTTCCATATCATAGAAATTCAAGCAATTCATTTAGCATATATTGCATACACAATGCATTTTATTCATTACACAATAACCATAAATAAATTACCCACCTTGACAATCTTGGAAAAATCCAAAATCAATTGCCTCCTTCCACTTGCTCTTGGATAGGCTCTTGATTTCCTAAACATAAACAAAATTCCATGAATTTCAACTCAATTGGAAAATCCCCAATTTTCCATAATCTTAATCAAATGCAATAAACCCTAATCAAACTCAAATCCAACCTACCCATGGCTTATATAGGTTAGAAATCACAACACCTAGCTTAGAAACCAAAAAATCCAAAGATTTAACCATCTTCTTCTTCCTCCACAAAATCCCTCTCTCTCTCTAGGGTTTCTCCATCCAACACAACACAACCTATTTCTTGACTAAAGCATGGGGAAGATGAAGAACATACCTTAAAGACCTTGAATCTTCTCCTTCCCACGAATTTCCTTCCTTTTTCCCTTGGATTTTTGATTTTTCTTTTCTTCTTCTCTACTTCTCCCATGTTTCCCTCTCTCTTTTTCCCTTTCTCTCTCTTTCCTTGGGTAGCCCACGAAATTCCCTCTTCTCCTCTAAATTTTTGTCTTTTTATTAACTCCTCTTATTCCAAAATTACGCTCCACTTACTAGGACTTTCCAACTATGCCCTTGGTTGGTCTTTTAGGCTCTAACCACCACTTAACCCATTTAGTTCAATTCTAACTAAGCCTACTCTTCTTTCTAATTCCAATTCTAATTAAATAAAAAATTTTAAACCAATAAATAAACATAATTAATCAATTAAGCAATTTAGAAAAATTTTAAAAAAACCAAGATCTAACAGTAAGTACTTGAGGCTCCTATGATCAGTAAAGATCCTTGTCTGACCTATATAGATAATGCCTTCAAATTTTCAAGGCAAAGATCACTGCTACCAATTCCAAATCATGGGTCGGATAATTCAATTCATAAGGCTTCAGTTGCCGTGAAGCATAAGCTATCACCCTGTCTCCCTGCCTCAATACACAACCCAGACCCTTCCTCGAAGCATCACTATACACTGTATACCCCTCATCTCCAATAGGTAGAATCAAAACCGCAGAACTTGTTAATCTGTGCTTGAGCTCCTCAAAACTTTTCTGACATTCATCACTCCAGATAAATTTTTGATTCTTCCTCAATAACTTAGTCATCGGAGCAGCTATCATGGAGAATCCTTCCACAAACCTCCTGTAATAACCTGCCAGACCCAGAAAACTCCTCACCTCTATCACTGTCTTGGGTGCATGTCAATTCACCACTGCTTCAACTTTCCTTGGATCAACATGTACCCCATCTTTCGAAATCACATGTCCAAGGAATGTCACCTCATGAAGCCAAAACTCACACTTGCTGAACTTAACATAAAGCTCTCTCTCCCTCAGTGTTTGCAACACAATCCTGAGATGCTCCTCATGTTCTTCACTCTTGGAATACACCAGAATGTCATCGATGAACACTATAACAAACTGATCCAGATACTCCTTAAAGACCCAATTCATAAGATCCATAAAAGCAGCTAGAGCATTGGTCAAACCAAATGGCATGACTAAAAAATCATAATGCCCATACCAAGTCCTGAAGGCTGTCTTGCTTACATCAGACTCCTTGATTCTAAGTTGATGATAGCCTGAACTGAGATCAATTTTGGAGAAGACCCTTGCTCCCTGCAGCTGGTCAAACAAATCATCTATCCATGGCAGAAGATACTTGTTCTTAATTGTCACCTTATTGAGTCTCCGACAGTCAATACACATCCACCATGATCCATCCTTCTTCTTAACAAACAAAACCGGTGCTCCCCAAGGTGACGAACTTGGTCTTATGTACCCCTTCTCTAACAGTTCCTCCAATTGCTCCTTAAGCTCCCTCAACTTAGCTGGAGCCATTCTATAAGGTGGTACTGAAACAGGTGTGGTTCCGGGAATCAAGTCGATGGCAAACTCGATTTCCCTCACTGGTGGCAAACCTGGTAATTCTTCTGGGAACACATCTGGAAACTCCCTCACAATCGGAAGATCCTCAATCTTCCCTTCATTCACATCAGTATCCACAACATGCGCTAAGAAGGTTTCACACCCCTTCCCCATCATTCTATCAGTTACCAAAGCAGAAATGATTATTGGTGATGGTATTTTCCTTTCCCCTTTGAAAATCACCTTCTCACCATTGCCCAGATCAAATTCCACCTCTTTTAGGCCACAATCTAGCTTCGCCAAATATTTCTCCATAGTATCCATTCCTAATATAACATCTAACCCTTTTAGGTCTAGAGGTAGTAAATCCACTATCAGTCTAGATCCATCAATGAAGAATTCACAACCCTTATATACCTGAATGATTGTTGGATCTCGTACGGTCCGAGTATTCACAATACACTGCGGAAAAGGCCATACAACAACATGATGTATAATTGAAAATACCAAGGATGTACAAAAATACCTTAGTTTCGTGGAGAGGTTGCTTCTTTTTTGGATTCCAAGACACTGCAAATGTGAATGCCCTCTACCGGTATCCACACGAGTATGCACGATTCGGGCTGCGGTTGTGATGTGCTAACACGTCCTGAAACTCTTCCCGAACGCCGCACGATTTTCCTCTCGGATGGTGGCTAGGATTTCGTGACAATTGTGTCTCTTCTACCTAATGAGACCTAAGCTTCTCTATTTATAGAGAAACCCTAATCTCATTGAGGCCCCAATAAGTTTCGGCCCATTATATCTTATATAATGAAAGCCCGAAAACTTAATTCAATCTAGCCCAATAAATATATCTACATATATTTATTCAGTACCTAATAAATTAGGCCCAAGAGAACAAGCCCAGATCACATGACTCTTTGTGTGCGACCCTATAGGCTCATTTGATGTTGGCAATGGGCTTGATCACACTTCAAGGCCCATAAGTCATAAGCGGCCTCTAGCAAGACATTATGACTACCCAAATCAAATGAGGATCGATAATCCGATTTAACTTGTAACCATGGTTATAAGCTCAAATCCTTTTGTAACACGATATCAAGATTAATCACAAGGTATGGTACCTGTCAACTTTTGATTAATCATAGTTTCTTGATCCTCAAGTTGACTGATTATAACAAATGACATTGATGACTCTTCATCAATTCATTTGAGCACGGCCATGCATTTCTTCAGTCACACATGTTAAGAGGCCCAAATGATATCTCTCTCATTTAAGAGAGGTACAAATCCCATCTATGTCATTCACATCCCTCCGCATGATTCATTTGATGTCCAACATAAGACTACTTGTTATTATGTTAAAAGTTACTTAGTCTAACATCAAAACACCGAATTCCTCATGTAGGGAACCATGATGACTTCAGGTCAAAGGACTAAAGTCAAACCATATTAAGAATCACTAATGACATGAAACCATGTAGTATTCTTTATGTGGGTCGGTCCAATATATGTTCTCTAACATATATCTATGTTTTTGATTTGATATCTCATATCCATGATCAGTAAAATGTGATCATCAATCAGAACACATACTAGAATTAATTCATTATTGTTCCACCAATAATGATTGACCAGGGACAGTCTAGAATAGTGTTATAACGCTTATGGTTTTACTATCAAGTCACATACTTGATGACATAAGTCTAATACCATTCATGGAATGTAAATCACATTACATAAACTAAATACATGCATATATGAAAGGAATACCTCATAATATATTATTAACAAGTCATAATGTTAATACATGAATCAAAAATATCCATTGGCCTAGGGCACACTACTAACAATCTCCCACTTGCACTAGGCCTAATCGTTCAAATATCTAATACCCATAGACCTCGTATGACTCTCATGTTTAGGCTGTGGAAGAGGCTTAGTAAGTGGATCGACAATATTATCATCTGTGCCCACTTTGCATATCTTCACGTCTCCTCTCCCAATGATCTCTCTAATCAGATGGAAACGTCTGAGTATATGTTTGGATCTATGATGTGAGTTTGGTTCCTTAGCCTGTGCTATAGCCCCATTATTATCACAATAAAGGTCTATAGGACTTGCAATGCTAGGAACAACTTCAAGCTCAGTAATGAACTTCCTGATCCATCTGACTTCCTTAGGCGTATTCGAAAAGAATGTACTTAGCTTCAGTTGTAGAATCAACAACAGTGTCTTGCTTTGAACTTTTCCAGCTCACTGCACCTCCATTCAAACAAAACACAAAACCTGATTGCGATTTAAAATCAGCTATGTCAGACTGAAAACCAGCATCAGTGTAACCATTTACAACGAGCTCTCCTTCAAGTCCTCCATAGAGTAGGAACATATCCTTAGTTCTTCTCAAGTTCTTAAGGATATTCTTAACTGCTATCTAGTGACTCTTACCATAATTAGATTGATATCTACTTGTTATGCTCAAAGCATATGAGACATCAGGTCGAGTACATAACATGACATACATGATAAATCCAATTGCAGATGCATATGGAATCTTACTCATGTGCTCAAGCTCTTTGTCTGAAGTAGGACCATCCTTCTTAAAAAGCTTGATTCCATGTGATATAGGCAAGACACCTCTTTTGGAATCTTGCATACTGAACCTTTTCAGTATCTTATCTATGTATGTACTCTGACTTAGGTCGATAAGCTTTCTTGATCTATCTCTATAGATCTTAATGTCTAAAACATAAGCAGCCTCACCTAAGTCTTTCATTGAGAAACGTTTCCTTAACCAAATCTTGACACTCTGTAAGATCGGAATATCGTTTCCAATGAGCAATATGTCATCAACATATAAAGCTGAAAAGAAAACAGCACTCCCACTTACCTTTTTGTAAACACAAGGTTCATCTTCATTCTTGATGAATCCAAACTCTTTGACAACTTCATCAAAACGAAGATTCCAGCTTCTTGATGCTTGCTCCAATCCATAAATGGATCTTTGAAGCTTGCACACCTTTCCCGAATTATTAGGATGGACAAAACCCTCAGGTTGTATCATATATACATCCTCAAGTAAGTTTCCATTAAGGAAAGCCATTTTAACATCCATTTGCCATATCTCATAATCATAGTATGCAGTTATGGCAACAAGAATTCTAATGGATTTAATCATGACCACTGGAGAAAATGTCTCATCATAATCAATTCCATGAACTTGTCGATAACCTTTAGCAACAAGTCTTGCTTTATATGTATGCACATTTCCATCCATGTCGAGTTTCTTTTTGAAAACCCATTTGCATCCAATGGTCTTCAAGCCATCAGACGGATCAATCAAAGTCCAAACTTGATTGTCATACATGGATTGTATCTCTGCTTTCATGGCCTCTAACCATTTAGTAGATTCTGGACTTTCCATAGCTTCTTGATAGGTTGTGGGCTCATTATGATCAATGAGCATCACATTATGATCATCAATAACGAGAAATCCATATATCTCGGGCTCATGACGAATCCTATCAGATCTACGTAGGCCTTGTGTTGTTGAAGGCTGCTCATCAACAGCTTGTGAGCTCGCTTCAATCTCTTTTTCAGGCTCAATGTCATTTTGTGAAACTTGAATTTCTTCAAGTTGTACTTTACTCCCACTGTTTCCTTTGGAAACAAATTCCTTCTCTAAGAAAAAACCATTTCGAGCAACAAACACTTTGTTCTCTACTGGGATGTAAAAGTAATATCCTTTAGTTTCCTTAGAATATCCCACAAAATAACATTTTTCAGATTTAGGTGCCAACTTGTTGGCAATTGGACGCTTCACATAAGCCTCACAACCCCAAATCTTTGGAAAAGACAAATTGGGACACTTCCCAGTCCATATCTCATAAGGTGTCTTTTCTACAGTCTTTGAAGGAATACGGTTCAATATGAATGCTGATGTTTCTAAAGCATAGCCCCAGAAATATTTTGTAAGATCAGTTTGACTCATCATTGATCGAACCATATCAAATAGAGTTCGATTTCTCCTTTCAGAAACACCATTCCATTGAGGAGTTCCTGGAGGAGTCAATTGTGAAACAATTCCACAATCCTTAAGATAATCATCAAACTCTTGGCTTAAGTATTCACCTCCTCAATTAGATCAAAGGATTTTAATTATTTTTCCATGCTGATTTTGTACTTCATTCTTATATTCTTTGAACTTTTCAAAAGATTCAGATTTGTGCTTCATTAAATAGACATACCCATATCTACTGAAGTCATCTGAAAAAGTAATGAAATACAAATAACCTCCTCTCGCTGAAATGCTAAAAAGACCACATACATCGGTATGTATAAGGCCCAATAGCTCATTGGCCCTTTCCCCTTTACCTGTGAAGGGGGCCTTTGTCATCTTACCCAGTAAACAAGAATCACATGTCTCAAAAGATTCAAAAGAATCAATGAATCCATCTTGATGGAGTTTTGAAATGCGTTTTTCATTTACATGGCCTAAGCAACAATGCCAGAGATAGGTTGGGTTCAAATCGTTAGATTTAAACTTCTTGGTATTTATGTTATAGATGGGCTCATTTGTAACAAACTCAGTGTCTAGAGTATAAATGCCATTTAATTGACGCATGAATGCCATATAAAATGTCATTCTTATAAATGGAAATACTTTATTCTCAATAGAAAATTTAAATCCATCATTCTCTAAACAAGAAAAAGAAATAATGTTCCTACTCATAGTAGGTACATAATAACAATTCTTAAGTTCCAAAATGAGTCCAATAGGCAAAATAAGATCATAAGTCCCCACGGATAAAGCAGCAACTTTTGCTCCATTTCTCACGCGCAGGTCGATCTCACCAGACATCAATCTTCTAGTCCTTCTTAGACTCTGCACATTACTACAAATGTGAGTTGCAACTCCAGTATCTAATACCCAAGATGCAGAAGGAGTAAAATTGATTTCTATAACAAACATACCTGAAGAAGTAGTCGCACTATTTTTCTTCTCTTTCAGCTCTTCCAAATAGAGTTTGCAGTTCCTTTTCCAATGACCAGGTTCATTACAGTGAAAGCAAACTCCCTCCTTGGGTGCCTCAGTCTTAGCTTTGGGCTTGGGCTTGGACTTAGGTACTTTACCTTTGCCCTTCGCTGTGCCCTTCTTCTTAAAAACCTTTCCCTTTTGAACCACAAGAACTTCATTGGTGGTCTTAACCTTTCCCTTTAAGTTCTCTTCAACAGTTTTCAGCATCCCATGCAATTCATCAATGGACTTCTCCATATTATGCATGTTGTAGTTAAGAATGAACTGATCATATTCATCATTCAAAGATGATAAAATAAGATCAGTTGCCAATTCTTGACTAACAGGTGCACCTAATTTCTCAAGATGATGAATGTAACTCTTCATCTTGAGAACATGAGCACTCACGGGTGTGTCAGGAGTCATCTTGCATGAATTCAATGCCTTAGTGGTTCTAAACCTCTCTTGGCATGCTTGCTCTTGAAACATAGTTTTCAGTTGAGCAAGCATGTCATAGGCCTCCATTTCCTCTAAATCCTTCTGAAGGTCAAAGATCATGGCGCCTAACATAAGGTATGACACATCCATAGAGTCATTGATATGCTTCGTGTAAGCATCCTTTTAAGCCTTAGGTGCATTTGCTGATGGTTCCTCAGGGATGGACTCTTTTAAGACATAAAGATTTCTTTCTTGCTTGAGAAAAATTCTCAAGTTCCTATACCAATCTAGGAAATTTGTTCCATTAAGTTTTTCTTTCTCCAGGATAGATCGCATGGAAAGGTTGGTGGATGGAGTAGCCATAATCTTTAAAATTATGCAATAAGGGTCAACATTTTTATTATTAAGAGGTATTAGCTCCCACTCAAATAAATAACCCTCAATTGAAAAATGGGAGAAACAAGATCCATATTTCACTAAGTCCTAAGAAAGCTTTGGCTTAACACTCAAGACTTAGTTATTTAGGTAGAAAACTTTTTTCAATTACATCACATGTAATTCTTGATGGGTTTATGTTAAAATACATCTTATGTACTGCTTGTATGTAAAAACCAAATCTTATGCCCTAAGCCCAAAACCGTTTTGATAGCTTAGTCAAGTTTAACCATACTTTACCTATGAATAGCACCACTATTCAAATGTCTTCCCTGGATGATCCCTACATGCCTTGCTTTGGGAAAAACCCACATAAGGATAAGCAAGAGATAAACATAGGTAAAGTTTTATGGAAGGCATATAAACTTAATATTATGATGAGGGTCGTTCTTAGTACATTATGAAGGTTACTAATCCTATTAGTAAGGGTGTTTGTACTATGCTAGTTCTAATCCTATACTACAACATACTTGAGTATATATATATTAGAAGCATAGAATAGTAATTTACATATGAATATAAATATTCAAATAATATAAATAAACACATGTAAAATCACCCAGAATATATAACACGTAACGAACAAACACGCGCAACGAACACGACGGTCCCATATTAACAAGGAATTTCTCAAAATCCTGAATCCACATCAAATATGGAGACTTTTGCGGTTTCCAATTCTTGGTCTTTTGGAATCCTTATCCAATAAGGAATCTATACCTTTACTGAAATCATATCACATATGAAGATCGGTTGCCCTCTTAGTATCCTTGTCTAACATGGATACTTGTGGTTTCCTATTCCAAATCCATGTCTTACATGGTAGAAACCCTAGCAGCCACCACCCATGCATATTCGGCCATAACGCTAGCCGCCACCTTGAAGGATGTTTTGGTCATCATCATATGTCATGGTCGAAACCCTTTTTGGCCGAAACAACCATGATATAAGCATCTCATACACGAACTTAATCTCTTCCGAAACAAGCCATAACCGAAATACATCTCAATGTAATCAACTTCCATGGCTGAAACACATCATGCTTGTCATATATTCACATCAGTACCAAGATAATCAACAAATCCGAAAACAACATGCATGAAAATAAATCACATTCGTATCATGCATCCAAAACTGTGAGCACATGTAATCAAAACATTCATATTTTCGTCAAAACACGTATATTATCGATTATACAGAAGAACCTGGCTCTTATACCACTGTTGGATCGCGTACAGTCTGAGTATTCACAATATACTACGGAAAAGATCATACAACAACATGATGTATAATCAAAAATACCAAGGATGTACGAAAATAACTTAGTTTTGTGGATAGGTTGCTTTTTTTTTTGGATTCCAAGACACTGCAAATGCGAATGCCCTCTACCGGTATCCACACGAGTATGCACGATCCGGGCTACGGTTGTGGTGTGCTAGCACGTCCTGAAACTCTTCCCGAACGCCGCATGATTTTCCTCTCGGATGGTCGCTAGGGTTTCGTGAAAATTGTGTCTCTTCTACCTAATGAGATCTTAGCTTCTTTATTTATAGAGAAACCCTAATCCCATTGAGGCCCCAATAAGTTTCGACCCATTATATCTTATATAATAAAAGCCCGACAACTTAATTCACTATAACAAAAAGACACATTTTGCGTCGTCTTTATTTAAGACGTCGCGAATTGTAGGGGGCTTTGGCGACATCTTCATAGACGTCAGGAGAGGTGGCAAAATTCGGCGTCGTTGGATGCAGACGTCTTTGAAAACCTATGTTTTTTATGTCGTTTAAAAATTAGGACGTGGCAAAGTACTATCCACGACGTCTTGGAGAGTTAGACGTCGGGAAAGGCGAGGAATTAGCTTTCTTTCGCGGAACCCGCCCGAGAAAGACGACAACGTTTTGCAATTTTAATCTCCCACCTCCCAAGCAGATGAGACGACGTCGTATCCCGCCTCTCATAACGACGTCGTCTCATAATCTGTGTAAAATCAAGAAAATGTCGTTGAGCTTCCCTATACATCGCACTCTGCCTTCCTTCTCCCTCCCTGTCGATATCACCGTCCCTTCCCTCTCCCTGGCGCCGTCATATTCTGCGTCAGTTAGGATCTCCGTCGAGCCACCGTCCCTTCCCTCTCCCTGGAGCCACCTTTCTCATCTTCTGTCGCGCCTTTGGAATCGTTGGAGCCACTCTTCAGCCGTTGACGTCCTTTTGTCGTCGTTGAGGTAAGTAATTGAAGTTATTTGCTTGTGATTAATGTGGCGAAAAATTTGTTTATTGAGTTGATTAATGAAGTACAACAGTTTATTCTGGAATCAAAAGAGTGTTTTCATTTGTAAGTGTTTTAATTGGTTTTGTGTTTGAGATGATGGTGATGCTATCTGGCGTTTCAATTGTTCAAGTAATCTTTTAATTTCTTCCTTTTTTATGTTTTAAGGTTTTCGATGTTAACATTTGTGGCATTCTGTAGACAACAACCCAGAATGCTGGAGATATCTGAACTAGATATGTTCTTCATATTAACTAAATAAGTAATAACAAGATGGCTGCATGAACTATGGAATGTACTAAACCCCTCACAATTCAATAACAAT
The DNA here is from genome assembly GCA_029891385.1 of Erythroxylum novogranatense. Classification (NCBI taxonomy): domain Eukaryota; kingdom Viridiplantae; phylum Streptophyta; class Magnoliopsida; order Malpighiales; family Erythroxylaceae; genus Erythroxylum; species Erythroxylum novogranatense. Next base: position 88,371,260 of record CM057226.1, read on the forward strand.
ACAGTTGACAGAAAATAGTAGTATACATATGTCTACTTCCCATCTGGGTCCATCACGAAATGAATTCTACGATAACTTTTGATTGAGTTCATTTGCGGGACTACAACATCTTTTTTTTCTATTTAGAGTACACTTTGTAATGGAATAATGACCAAAAAAGGGAAGAAATAAAGCACTTATAGCTGTTCATTTACATTGTTATGAGCAGTTCATGAATTTTATCAAGTTGGAGCCGGTGACACATGTATATTGAGTTCATCCAATATACATTATATAACATACCTACAATGTTATAATGCATGCCCATTTATTCAAGTCAGCTTATATCTTCCCCATCCTTCAGTTTAGAGATTAGAAAAAAAAATAATTTGGACAAGCAATTACCTAATGTAGGTGAAGGAAACATTTTGTGGACGTTACCAACTAAGCGATACAGTAATTTCATTTTGAGATAATCTATGACAGAGAGAAACATTTACTGATTTATAACCAAAATAAGCATTATAATTGTCAAGAAAATGAAAATAGTGAGAGAGACTGCATTCAAGAGCTAGGGCGTACCAGTCTTCATGACGGACAACTTTCCCATCCACAACATACAACTTGATCAGTGATATCATCTCTATTCCTTTTCCTAGAAGCACATAATGTTGTTTGTTATCAATTAGAATCTGAAGAAAACTTATAGAACTTCAGAGTCGTCGTCAAGAATCAAACCAGAAAAAAGGTAAAAGACAAAAGTTCTGAATTTCAAAGATCTTGTGTTCTCTTTCTTTCAGTTTAGGGTCATGTGCACTTTCTTTCAGCTCTTTGCCATCATTTCCATCTTCAGCTTCCATCTACTTAGCATATATATATGATAGCCTTTTGCAACCGCAGAACCAAAGAGACTTTCAAATGGTGCACCTATGCCATTGATTTTAACTGATCTTGTGTTCTCATTACTGATCTTGTGTTCTCATGGTTAATCTTGTGTTCTCATTATCATTTACTGATCTTGTGTTCTCTAAGCATGCATATATATTGGTATAACAGATGTATGTAGGTATTAGATTAAAAGAAAAAAAAACTATGAATCTGATGCAGATATGCCTATCTTTGAAGTTTAAATGATGACCATTTTCCACATACAATTTGTTGGGACCCGATTCGGAGACCGGCACCCCAACCCGAAAACGAAAAACGAATACGAATATGAAGTGCGGATTGAATCGAATCAAAGCAAGGGGACGAAACATAAGGCGAAATCAAATCAGATACGAATCAAATGACGAATCGGATAAATCAAATCCGAAGACGAATCGAATAACACAAAGCGGAAGCAAATCGAAATGAAATAAACTTCGGATCAAATCGAATCGAAATCAATTTCTGACATCCGTGAACAAATACCAAAGAAAGCGTTTGCGTTAGAAACCTTAAGACTATCAGTCTAAACTAATCCAAATCCGAGTACTTTTTTTTTCATTTCCATTCCATTTCTTACAAAGCGACTTCAATATCCAATTGAAATCATTCACACTCAAACTCAATTTATTTGCTTCTTCATATACAATCATATCTCTATATCCAGATCCCATTCATAACTTAAATCAATACACATGTCCAAAATTCATAATACAATCCCATAATAATACTTGTAATACAATAATTGACAAAACCAGTCTTATACAACCCGATACAAAAATCCCATTTTTCACAAAATACAAACGATACAAAATCGAATAACACGTCTTGACATTCTTTCATCCGATCTCCCGCTCGAAAACCTGAAGATGGGGATGAAAAGGGGGTGAGCACAAAGCTCGTGGATAATATGTTTACAAAACGAATAGATAAGCAAAACCCTTGAAATCTTTTTCCTTCTCTGGTCTTAAAAAAACATTTCTTTGAAATCCGTAAAGCACATTTTTTAAAAATTCCGCTCTTGCTGTAGTCAAATCACAATTGCAAAACGTATGATTTTTAGGCTTTCAGCCATAAACCCATAGGTTGCTAAACATGAATGCATCAACTTGACAATTCATAAATGTAATGACAAACCACATATGCAATGCACAACACATGGCTCAAGAGTTCCGTAGAACACAACGAATAAACCAAAGTTTATCGTAAACTATCCGAGTCTGATTTTTTAAGGATCTCGTTGCCTTAAGCGGGCAGCCGGGAGAAGGCTATACTATACGTCGACGTGCACGTGACTCCATCCGTAACTCTCTTACCCAAACAAAGCACATATCATGCTCAAAATCATTTATCGCATGATCTTTTTCGAATATACGAAATGCCATGTAATCTTTCGAGGCATAACACAATGTATGTTGTAATTCATCCAAAGTCCATGTATTGAATAAAAAAAATGATTTTTCAAATCATTCATACAATGATGCAACATTTATGATGCAATTGAAATCAGAAAATCTTTTTCTTTAAAGAAAGCAGTAGTAGCTTATAAATTCAAATTATAAACACATTACCCACCTTGAATCGATGCTAGAAACTTGTCCTTAGCTTCAATTTGACCATTTCATCTTTTATTCTCCCAATTGAAAATTCCCTACACCAATGTCACACAAATTCGACCTCATAAATAACATAATCCTTAATATTGAACTTAGAAAACACTAATTCCAAACATAATCAAGCCGTCTAAATCACTAATTTCCAAAATCCCCAATTTACAAAATTGGTCATAAATCCTAATTTATTTCTATCCAAAATTAAACCCATCATACTAAGCAATCACTAAAATTGACTCCATAATACACAAACCCATACCATTTTCCATGATTCCAAACCAAAACCTCTCTAAAAGATCAAAGATCGAAAATCGACTCTTACTCATAAGCCACTTGCTTTTATAATGCCATGTCATTAAATGACTTAAAATTGACCCATTTGCCCTTACTCATAAGCCTAAAACTTAATCCTTCAAGTGATCTTCCAAAATTGCCCCTTCATTGGTCTTTATAACTGACATCTTGTCTGATTATTTCGACCAGATAGATGAAGCCATTTGACAAAACTTTCTTCTATAGAAATGTTCCTCTATGTCTTAAAAATCCAACCCTTCAAGAATCGGATCGATCGGAGCTCTATAGCTCAAGATATCTCCAAAATACTGAACGATGTTCAGACCATTACAAAACTGAAACTGAACACTACATCTAATTCCGACCCGTATTTGAAAGTTTTAGAGGTGACATTGTCAATCGGCTCCTTCAGATGAATTGTAGATATATGTCACTATTTTAACTTGCAAAAAGAATCAAATCGATCGGAGCTCTACCGATCGAGATATCTCCAAAATAGTGAACACTGTTCAGCCACTACAACACCAAGACTGAACACTACACTGAAATTCCGACCTGCATTTGGAAGTCTTAGAGAGAAAATTATAGCTCGGCTCCTGCATAACATTTGTAGCCCCATGTCTCTATTTTAATTAGAAATAAGAATCAACTCAATCCGAGCTTTAGAGATCGAGATATAGCCAAAATACTGAACACTGCTGATACCATTACAAAGCTGAGACTGAACTCTATACCTAACTTCCGACCCATATTTGGAAATCTCAGAGGCTACATTATAGCTCGGCTTCTTCATAACATTTGTAGCCCCATATCTCTATTTTAATTTCCAAAAAGAATCAGATTGATCGGAGCTCTACGAATCGAGATATCACCAAAATACTGAACATTGTTCAGTCCTTACAACACAAAGACTGAACACTACACTAAACTTCCGACCCGCATTTGGAAGTCTTAGAGGCTAAATCATAGCTCGGCTCCTTCATAAAATTTGTAGCCTCATATCTATGGTTTAACTTGAAAAAATAATCAGATCGATTGGAGCTCTACCGATCGAGATATCTCCAAAATACTGAACACTTTTCAGTCCTTACCACACCAAGACTGAACACTACACTAAATTTCTGACCCATATTTGGAAGTCTTAGAGGCTAAATCTTAGCTTGCTCCTTCATAACATTTGTAGATCTGTATCTCTAGTTTAATTTTCAAAAAGAATCAGATCAATCGGATGTCGGACGAAGAAGTTATGCTCAAAAGAGTGAACAACATTCAGAGCTCAGCCAGAAAAATTAAAGCTCGGCCAAAAAATCAAAGCTCGGCCAGAATGAAGATCGGTCGGCCAAGAGAGGTCGGCTCGGCCAATAGAGGTTAGTCGACCAACAAAGGTTGGCTCGGCCAACAGAGGTCAGTCAGCACCCAATCCGACATTCAAACTTCAAACCCTCATAACTTTTGACTCCGAGCTCCAAATCAGTCGCGGTTTGTTTCGTTAGAAAGCTAAGAGACAGATCTACCATTTTCAAGAAGGAATCAAAGGCAAGCTCGGACACGAAAGGCATCAAAAGTTTTCTACAACCGATTGATAAACTCCTCAACAGTACAAAACTTGTAAACATTATAACTTTTGATCCAGAACTCCAAATTTGACAAACTCGGTGTCTATAGAAAGGTAAAAGAACCCTCTACAACTTTCATTAAGGCCTTAAAAATTAGATCGACCTCTAAATGGGTCAAAAACTCCACACAAAGTGACTAGTCGATCAGCTTTACACTAAACAGCATCAAAACTTCTAACAATCATAACTTTCTACTCCCTTGTCCAAAATTTTCGTGCTTTATATCAATGGAAAGATAAAAACAAACTCTACAATGTTCATGAAGGACTCCAAAGCAACTTCAATCTCTAGCTAAGTTAATTTTCATTCAAAGTTTCTGCCCTAATATCCATCACCTAAGCAATATCCAAATTTCACATTATCATATCTTTGAACCTCCACAACCAAAAATCGCATATCATACATCAGTTTAAAGCTATTCAAATTCTCTATAACTTTCATGTAGACCATTTACTCCAATTCAAACCACATCAGTACGGAAATCGCCTCAAAACACAACATATACAATCCTACACTTAGAGCATTTTCCAAAACCAAAGCAAAATACACTTAACTTTCAAAGATCATAACTTTCAATCCCGACATCGAAAAATAGCATGCTTTATAGCTACGAAAAGCTCTCAACATAAGCTACAATTTCATGAAGATCATTTCCTCAAATTCTCCCTAAATCAAAAGTCAACTCTCAAATCAAACTTTTTATTTTCTTCAAAATATAACACTTTCACTAATTATTTCTTGCTTTTCAACTTTCATTTCAATCAACTAGTTCATTTTAACTTTCATAACCCATACAACTCTACTCAAATTTCAAAGTCATCAAAACCAATCACTTCATTTCTCATCAATCTCCTTTAGGTACAATAACATCTATAACACAATACCTATACAAACACACTCATTTCATTCCATTTAAAATTTCTAATTTCTACCGAAAATTCAGGGTCCAACAATTCTCCCCCTCTTAAATGAATTTTGCCCTCGAAATTCCTACTAAGACATTATCAAGTAACACAATCTCTTAACTAATTCCTCATCATACACATTTCCCAACTTACTCACAATTCATCACTTCTTGTATCAAATACCACCAATATCATATCATATCAATATTTATTAACAGATTTACACAAGTCAATGGTCCAACTCTTAATAACCTTAACATGGACCAATACCATTCAATTTAATCCTTTTGAACTTCCATATATATATCTATATCTCTATCTTTCAACTCATCCTTCAAGTATCCTATATTACATCTCACACATATATATATATATATCCGAAAGGAATTCATCCAAATTCATCGGGAAATTCGAACCTTAATCTCCATTATCACATTCTTTTATCATCAATCATGCTTTCGACACCTTATTCAAAACATTCTTATACTCCAAATACATGTTAGGTCATTCACATCAATATCACATTCTTACTAATTCAATTATATAACTCATCACCTCAATCAACAATCATTTAGATTCGTCAAATAATTCATGAAAGACAAACACATCATGCTCACATTCTCACAAGATCAATCTTATCCTCACAAGCTCTTATCCATTTCTTACTCATACACATACGCCCAAGTAAGATCATATTACTGGGCTCTGATACCACAAATGTTGGGACCCGATCCGGAGACCGGCGCCCCAACCCGAAAATAGAAAATGAATACGAATACGAAGTGCGGATTGAATCGAATCAAAGTAAGGGGACGAAACATAAGGCGAAATCAAATCAGATACGAATCAAATGACGAATCGGATAAATCAAATCCGAAGGCGAATCGAATAACACAAAGCGGAAGCAAATCGAAACGAAGTAAACTTCGGATCAAATCGAATCGAAATCAATTTCCGACATCCGTGAACAAATACCAAAGAAGACGTTTGGTTTGAAAACCTTAAGACTATCAGTCTAAACTAATCGAAATTCGAGTACTTTTTTTTTCATTTCCATTCCATTTCTTACAAAGCAACTTCAATATCCAATTGAAATCATTCGCACTCAAACTCAATTTATTTGCTTCTTCATATACAATCATATCTCTATATCCATATCCCGTTCATAACTTAAATCAATACACATGTCCAGAATTCATAATACAATCCCATAATAATACTTGTAATACAATAATTGACAAAACCAGTCTTATACAACCCGATACAAAAATCCCATTTTTCACAAAATACAAACGATACAAAATCGAATAACACGTCTTGACATTCTTTTATCCGATCTCCCGCTCGAAAACCTGGAGATGGGGATGAAAGGGGGGTGAGCACAAAGCTCGTGGATAATATGTTTATAAAACGAATAGATAAGCAAAACCCTTGAAATCTTTTTCCTTCTCTGGTCTTAAAAAAAAACATTTCTTTGAAATCCGTAAAGCACATTTTCAAAAAATTCCGCTCTTGCTGTAGTCAAATCACAATTGCAAAACGTTTAATTTTTAGGCTTTCAGCCATAAACCCATAGGTTGCTAAACATGAATGCATCAACTTGACAATTCATAAATGTAATGACAAACCACATATGCAATGCACAACACATGGCTCGAGAGTTCCGTAGAACACAACGAATAAACCGAAGTTTATCGTAAACTATCCGAGTCCGATTTCTCAAGGATCTCGTTGCCTCAAGCGAGCAGCCGGAAGAAGGCTATACTATACGTCGACGTGCACGTGACTCCATCCGTAACTCTCTTACCCAAACAAAGCACATATCATGCTCAAAATCATTTATCGCATGATCTTTTCCAAATATACGAAATTCCATGTAATCTTTCGAGGCATAACACAATGTATGTTGTAATTCATCCAAAGTCCATGTATTGAATAAAAAAAATGATTTTTTAAATCATTCATACAATGATGCAACATTTATGATGCAATTGAAATCAGAAAATCTCTTTATTTAAAGAAAGCAGTAGTGGCTTATAAATTCAAATTATAAACACATTACCCATCTCGAATCGATGCTAGAAACTTGTCCTTAGCTTCAATTTGACCATTTCTTCTTTTATTCTCCCAATTGAAAATTCCCTACACCAATGTCACACAAATTCGACCTCATAAATAACATAATCCTTAATTTTGAACTTAGAAAACACTAATTCCAAACATAATCAAGCCATCTAAATCACTAATTTCCAAAATCCCCAATTTACAAAATTGGGCATAAACCCTAATTTATTTCTATCCAAAATTAAACCCATCATACTAAGCAATCACTGAAATTGACTCCATAATACACAAACTCATACCATTTTCCATGATTCCAAACCAAAGACTCTCTAAAAGATCAAAGATCAAAAATCGACTCTTACCTTCATCTTCTCCAATTTCAGATTTTCTTGGTTCATGATGGAGCTCTCTTCATTCTCCACCTTTGTCTCTCTTGGAACAACATCAAACTCCCTCTCCAATTGGTGAAAAACCGAACCCTAGCTTTCTCCCCTTTTCTTTCTTCTTCTCTCCCGAAGCTTCTCTCCCTTCTCTCTTCTTATTTCTTTCCTTCTTTTCTCTTAAGTGTCGTGGGTTGCCTCTTAAAATGACAGCCCACTTGCTTTTATAATGCCATGTCATTAAATGACTTAAAATTGACCCATTTGCCTTTACTCATAAGCCTAAAACTTAATCCTTTAAGTGACCTTCCAAAATTGCCCCTTCATTGGTCTTTATAACTGACATCTTGTCTGATTATTTCGACTAGGTAGATGAAGCCATTTTGTCGGATCCCGTTTTCAAACTGCATATACTTACCACTGTCACACTTACTCTGGTACCTCAGATGTCAGATCCGGGACCCAACTAAATATAACTTACACTTATCACACTTGCTCTGATACCACAAGATGTCGGAACCCGGCGTTGAGACCGGACCCCAACTACAAATAACCTAACTTCCACTTTCCTGAAACCTTGTGCTTAATTCATTGCAGTGCTATTCGCTGCTGTTCCATAAAAGTGATGAGCGCACACTACCTAAACATCGCAATCACATATGGACTTGTTCATATCAAATATAGCTTAAAGCCTCACGGTCGTATAGAGGCAAGAATCACCTTAATCGGAGTCATATAACTCAAGATATCCTCCAAAAACCTAAAAGAGTTCATAGTTGAAACATGCTCTCTTAACTGACCTCTTACTTGCTTTCATGCAAACATTCCCAATTTAACTCCAAATGACACCAAAATTTATGGAGAGGAATATATATGTCTTATGAATCCAATGGTTCAAGCCTCACCTCATTTGGAGGTCGTATGAGGGATTTATACCGAAAACAATAGACCATGCTCACTTCAAAAATCCAAGTGAAACTCTTTTGGCGCGATTGCCATAAATTTTAATCTAGAGGTCCGATCATGTCTACTTTCATATGGTTAAAATTTATGGCGCGATTGCCATAAATTTTAACCATATGAAAGTAGACATCTATATCTACAACTATTATGAAGACAATAAAACCAAATTCGGCTTATAACAAATTCCAAGTTGCCCATTTTCCCGTAGCTGTCCGTTAAACGGACAGGCCTGTCCGTTTAAAGGACAAGTACGGGTGACAGGGTCCTAAATGGCTCGTAGGGGAAGGGGTGTTTTGGCACCCGAGGCTGTCCGTTTAGCGGACATTTGTGTCCGTTTAACGGACACGCCATTTTACAAAACTTCTAACTCTCTCATTTCAAAACCACTTGAAACTATCATCTTCCAACACTCATAACTTCTTACCCCTAGCTCCAACATGTGCATACTATACCTTCATGGAAAGATAACCAGATGCTCTACAAATCTCATGAAGGATGCTAAGGCTAACTCCATCATTAAAGGAGGTAAAAACTCACTCAAAGGTCACTGCTCAATAAGACCAATGTAACAACAACATTTGCAACATGAATAGTAACTGAATGTGTTCTAAGCCTCATAACTTTTTAACCCTAAATCCAAATGAGACAAACGATATACCCTTGGAAAGCTCTAAACTTCTACTACAATCTTCAAGAAGACTTACTGATCTAATTCAAGCCTTAAGAGGATATAATACTGAGGTGAAGTTCTGTCAAATTTTAGGAAAATTTGACAGCACTTCCCTTGAAAATGCAACTAACCAATTTTTCAATCCTAATACTTCCACCTGCATAAAACTCAACATGCAACCTCATATAACATGTTTAAACTCTAAGGTATTTCCAAATACCATTCTAAGCAACAACCGCACTCTTAATCATCTAATCATGTTCATGCTATACAATGATGCAATTGTTTTTGAAACATACATGGATTTTACAAAATACATTATAACTGAACATTCTTGCATTCATATGAAAATATAAGTTATTACAAGGCTTTAGAGGGCATTTCAAGCCCTTTTACAACATGATTCAAAATACATTTCCAAAATGCTACTGTTTTCTTGAAATGCATCTAAAGCATTGTTTATAACAAAATGACTTGAATTTCATAAAAAACAAAATCTTGGAGTATGCCTTTTACGCTCGTTCCTCGAAATCGCGCTCTTCACCTGGAGATGGGATGGGAAGGTGAGGGTGAGCTTTCGCTCGTGGGTAACACGTTTATATTTAGGCTAATATGCTACATCGTTTCATTAATCATACTTTTAGCACTTTGTATAGAAATCATACAATCATGCATTTCATGCAATTTATCAATCTCAAAACACAATGTTCATGCTCCATGTAATTCTCATTCTTGCAAACATATGCTAACACATAAACACATAGCTGATGGTTTGAAAAGTCCACGGGTTACTGATGAGCTACACAAGTGTAGTCATATCTTGAGGAGTCCAAAAGGAACATCTATGCCACTTATCGGGCGTAGGGAGAAGGCTATCTTGGTCAGCGTGCATGTGACTCTCACTGGTGGACTTAACTAACCCACATAACACTGAATTTCATGCATAAAACTGGACTTGTCTTGTCCACTGACTGATTTTCTGAAAATGGATTTTCATACATCCATAAAGCTGATTATGCTTAAAGCACATTTCATGCTGTCACTAACATTCATGCTCATTTAATTCATGGCAAGTTCACGGAATATCAAGTACTGCTAAAATTCTCATTTAATGACAATCATAGACAATCAATGCTCATTTTCAAACAATGTCAAGAACTCAATACACAATTAATGCTCATTCTCAAAGTAGTTGGAAACATTAATTTCATTAGTTAAATTAGCATTCAATACTTACTAACATAAAGATAAAAGTGAAACCCACCTTATACTTGCTAAATCCTTGCTAAATGGAGCTCCTCCTCTTGCTCTTCTCCTCTCTCTTGCTCTATTTCAAGAGAAACAAAACCCACTTCAACACAAATTCTAATGAAATTCTATAAAACCTCTTTCATGAAATTAGCTTGAGAATCACTAAACCCACTTCACTTCTAAGCTTTCTACACTAAAAACCCAACTAAAAACCAACTCTTAAAAATATAACTTACCTTAGATCTTCACTCAACCCAAGAGTTTCTTGGCTCAAAAGGTAGCTTAGCTTCTCCTCTTCACTTTTTCTTTTTGCACTTTCTTCAAAAACCCTCTAAAATTCAAGGAGAATCAAACCCTAGCCAAAGCTTCTTCTTTTTCTTCTCCTTCTCTCCTCATTGCTGAAAACCTCTCCTCCCTCTCTAAATTTTCGTAAGTCCTCCTCTCTTCCTCTACAATTCACTTATTTCATTCCCTTTTTATACTTCTACTTACTCACTTAAGCCCATAAGTCCAAGCCCAACTCACTTCCTCCTCTTTTCTTCTTATCTTCTTTAACCTACTCAAGCCCACTTGTCTTTTAAGGCCCAACTTATTCTCTTTTCTTTCCTACCTCATTAAAGCCCAACTAACTCATTTAATGTCATTAACTCTTACCTAACTTATTACTTAATGCTATCTAACTTAATCAATTAATGCTACTTACTCATTTAATGTCATATGTTATTTAATGCTACCATATTTAATTACTATCATCTCAAATAATGCTAACTCAATTACTTAATTAGTCTAATCATGCTTAATTAAATAAAAAAAAATTGGGGCTAACATTTCTCCCCCCCTTAAGAAATTTCGTCCTCGAAATTCTTACCTGATTCATTGAAGAGGTGTGGATACTTCTCCTTCATTGCATCCAAAGGTTCCCACGTCGCCTCTTCAACTGCGTGATTCCTCCAAAGGACTTTAACTAGCTGAATTGTCTTGTTCCTAAGAACCTTCTCCTTGCTATCCAGAATTGCCACTGGCATCTCCTCATAGCTCAAATCATCACTCAGCTGAACCTCTGAGGTCTGAATAATGTGAGAAGGATCTGATCTGTACCTTCTCAACATGGAAACGTGAAAACATCATGGATCTAAGACAACTCTGGAGGCAATGCCAATCTGTAAGCTAACGGCCCGATCCTCTCTAGAATCTCATACGGACCCACATAGCGAGGACTTAATTTCCCCTTCTTACCGAATCTTATAACTCCCTTCTATGGAGACGTCTTGAGGAACACCTTGTCACCCACTGCATATTCCATTTCTTTCCTGTTAGCATCGGCATAACTTTTCATTCTGTCTTGGGCTGCCTTAAGTCGCTGTTTGATTACATCCACTTTCTCAACTGTCATCTGGACCAACTCTGGTCCCACTAGCTTCCTCTCACCTTCTTCATCCCAGCATATCGGAGTCTTGCATCTTCTGCCATAAAGGGCTTCATAAGGAGCCATCTGTATGCTCGAATGGTACGAATTGTTATAGGCAAATTCGACCAACGGCAAGTGATCATCCCATGCTCCTCTGAAGTCCATGACACATGCTCTAAGCATCCCTTCTAGAGTCTGGATTGTCCTCTCAGACTGACCATCTGTCTGAGGATGAAATGCAGTACTGAAATTCAGTTTAGTTCCTAATGCTTCCTGCAAACTACTCCAGAATCTCGATGTGAATCGAGGATCCCTGTCGGATACTATAGAATCTGGTACTCTATGCAACCTTACCACTTCATCAATATACTTCCTGGCTAAGACTTGCAATGAATCTGTTTTCTTGATTGCCAAAAAATGGGCTGACTTGGTCAACCGATCAACAATAACTCAAATGGCATCATGCTTTTTGCTGGTCCTAGGCAAACCTATCAGAAAATCCATCGTGATCCTTTGCCACTTCCATTCAGGAATGGACAATGGCCTTAGCATGCCTGAAGGTGCCTGGTGTTCAGCCTTGACTTGCTGACACACAAGACATCTGCTCACATATTCAGCTACATCCCTCTTCATGCCTTTCCACCAGAAATGTTCCTTCAAATCTCTGTACATTCTGGTGCTGCCTGGGTGCATGGAATAAGGCGCATTGTGTGCCTCATCCATGATCTCATCCTTAACTGCCTTATCATTCGGAATACATAACCTGTTTCCGACTACCATTAGCCCATCATCCCTTACTTGCACTTTTGACTGCTTACCATGTTGAATTTCATCTCTCAGCTTACTTAATTCTGTATCCTGCTCCTGTAACTCCTTGACTCTCTCTCTAAGTATCGGCCTCACCCTGAATTGAGCAAGAATGCCTTCTGACTTATCCTGCTTCAAGCTTATTTTAAGCTTAGCCATCTGTTCCAATAAAGGCAAGTAAACTGTTTACACGTAAGATATGGATGACTTCCTGCTCAGAGCATCTGCCACTACATTCGCCTTACCTGGATGATACTCTATCATCAGGTCATAGTCCTTGAGCAACTCCAACCATCGTCTCTGCCTTAAATTCAACTCTTTCTGGCTTAGCAAGTACTTAAGGCTTTTGTGATCTGTGAAAACCCTTGTCTGAACCCCATATAGGTAGTGTCTCCAAATCTTTAAAGCAAAAATCACTGCTGCCAATTCCAGATCATGAGTCGGATAATTCAACTCATATGGCTTCAACTGCCGTGAAGCATAGGCTATCACTTTGTCATTCTGCATTAACACACAACCTAACCCTCTTCTCGAAGCATCACTGTATACTGTATACCCCTGATCCCCATTGGGCAAAACCAATACTGGAGCACTTGTCAATCTGTTCTTGAGCTCCTCAAAACTCTTCTGACATTCCTCACTCCATATGAACTGCTGATTCTTTCTTAACAGCTTAGTCATAGGGGCAGCTATCATTGAGAATCCTTCCACGAATCTCATATAATAACCTGCCAAACCTAGGAAGCTTCTTACCTCTTTCACTGTCTTAGGCTCTTGCCAATTCACTACTACTTCTACTTTCCTCGGATCAACATGGATCCCTTCGCTGGAAATCACATGTCCAAGGAAAACTACTTCATGCAGCCAAAATTTACACTTGCTGAATTTGGCATAAAGTTCTTGCTCCCTTAACCTTTGCAATACTATCCTGAGATGCTGTTCATGCTCTCCTTCATCCTTAGAATAGACCAGAATGTCATCAATGAACACTATGACAAACTGATCTAAGAACTCCTGAAAAACTTCATTCATAAGGTTCATGAATGCAGCTGGAGCATTGGTCAGTCCGAAGGGCATGACCCTAAACTCATAGTGCCCGTAACGGGTCCTGAAAGCTGTCTTGTTAACATCAGACTCCCTGATTCGAAGTTGATGATAACCTGATCCGAGATCTATCTTGAAAAGACCCTTTCTCCTGCGGTGATCAAGCGGATCATCTATCCTAGGTAAAGGATATCTGTTCTTAACTGTCACTTTGTTAAGCTTCCTGTAATCTATACACATGCGCCAGGTTCCATCCTTCTTCGTAACGAATAGGATTGGCACTCCCCAAGGTGATGAACTTGGCCTGATAAACTGCTTCTCTAACAACTCCTGCAATTGCTCCTTGAGTTCTCTCAACTCAACTGGAGCCATTCTGTAGGGTGGTGTGGAGACTGGCGCGGTTCCGGGAATCAAGTCAATTTCGAACTCAATTTCCCTCACCGACGACAACCCTGGTAATTCTTCTGGAAATACGTCTGGGAACTCCCTCACTATAGGTTAATCCTCCAACCTTCCTACTTTCACCTCTGGATCCACCACATATGCCAAAAAGGCCTCAGCCCCTTAACTCATCATATTGTCAGCTAACAAGGCTGAAATAATCTTCGACACTGGCAGTTTTCTGTCCCCCTTGAAGATTACTTTCTGACCATCTCCCAGATCAAACTCTACTTCCTTGAGACTACAGTCTAGCTTTGCCTTATACTTCTCCATGGCATCCATTCCTAGTATGACATCTAGCCCTTTAAGGTCTAGAGGTAGCAGGTCTACTACCAGTCTAGCACCGTCGATACTGAGCTCACAATTCTTATAAATCACACTGATCACTACTTTACTCCCCAAAGGAGTACTAACAACCAGAAAATTGTCCATAATCTCAGGACACACAACATGCAAATTCATACTTGCAGATACAAACGAATGTGTAGAACCAGTATCGATTAACACATAAACAGGAGAGTCAAATAGCATAGCCATACCCGTCACTACTTCCGGAGCGGATGCAGCTTCCTCTCGGGTCATGACAAATACTCTAGCTGGTGCCTGACCCTGTGCTCTTGGCCTCCCTGCAGGATTAGCCCTCCTGACTGTTAGAGTAGTGCCCTAAAGGCAATCCCCTTTAGCGCTTTTTGTTCATAGTCATGTACAGACTTTATGAATAAATAAAGAAAGGCATGTTTCATTTATTTGATATTCATTTTGTTATGAATTGATATTGATCTTTAATCAAATTAATGAAGTCCATGATATATGACATAGCATGAAAGAAATTATGATGTGATCATACTCCTGAGATTCCTATCATGTGCAATTATGTCAGTATCTAAATTTTCCCTAGTCATAGGATTAATGAGACTGGACATCATTAATTGGACGGACTAGCATATGTCATACTCCTTGATTGGATCAGCGGTGGATCTCGAAGCTGTAAATATGAGATATTTAGAGTTGACATATGGATGCTTACTAGCGGTAGTAAGTTCATTGGATGACTGCCATGAGATCATCATATGGATTTAATGTCGTTGATAATCTCATCATAGCAATGGTGCAAGTATCCTTAGACTTGAGGTACTCGAGGATATCTTGAATCTTGATCTGTGCTGACTCCATTCCTCGTGGCCTTCGAGAGGTTACTCATAGGGTGGTGCTTGGAGTGCAGTTTGAGGTATTGAAGGTAATTGAGTAGCCAATAAAGGATTCATCACTTCTGTAAAAACAGAAGAGATACCCTGGCCTCTTGTCAGGATCATTACTTTAAGTCTCTGGCCAGAGCATGACTATGTCATGAAGAGTGTCTTCATGGACATATAAAGTAATGAGTCCTCAGACAGGAACTGATTTCACTTAGGCTAGACTTAGTCTAGTAAGAGTTGACACATTGCCCATACTCATAACCAAGTGGGGTATAGGATGATGAAAGGACGAATTGCACGGTAATTGTCTATGGAAGGGTTTGTGATCTGGTTCGTGATGAATTCATCAAACCGATTACTTTCCGGTCAATTGGGGGTCATGATGTGTTGCTAGATACCGCTCATGACTTGCTCAGATTAATTGTTAATCTAAGTGGCCAACATAACCGGAAACCTAAAGGGTCACACACATAAGAGTGATTCAGAGGATCTGTAAAATAGTAATTGGACGAGTTCCAATTATGGAAACATTAGATTAAATGGATCCCGATGGGATGGGATATGTCGATGAGATCGCGACATCAATATTGCTAAGAAAGGTTTAGGAGTTTGACAAAGACGGGGCGATAGGCCGTGGGGCCTGAGCCCAGTTGGACTAGACCTTAGCAAATATATTCTAATTAATTAATTAAGTAATTAATTAATTAATTATTATATATATATATGTCCATGTACGTTGGAATGGAGAGGAAGAGGATAAAACTTTGACTTTTCAAAGTTTGGTTAATTAATTCATTAATAAATGAATGGCCATTAATCATCCATATGTAAGCTTCTTATGGAAGCAATTTTTAAGTGTTAAAAATAACATAAGATGGCTGAATGGGTGAGTGATGGTCATAGGTCTTATGAAAGGAAGAGAAAAAAAAGCTTAAGTGTTAAGCTTTGTAAAGAAAGGTTCATTTTCTTCTTCTTCATCAAGCCATCATCGATTTCTTCTCTTCTCCAAGCACAAGGTTCCAACGTTTTCTCAAGCTCTCGGAGACGGTAGGTAGGGTCTAGCAGCTCTTATTCATTCTAGCTATTCCGGGTCAAAAGGGTTTGACTCGGTTAGGTTTTCGATCTCTGCGTGGATACCTTTAGAGATAGTCTCTATTGGCTATTCAGGTTTGAGGTTTTCATACCGACAGGGATCACTGGGTTTCGGGAAGGTCCAGGAATAAAAATTTTTGTTTCTGCTGCTGAAACATGTGATGTTCCTCCGGGATTTTCCTACCTTCGCTCCAGAGGCGCCTACTTACATGATCGGCACTGGTTCCCACTGTCTCCGTCGCCTCGAGCTTGAACTTGGGAACCCTCTTGTCTCGACCTCTGGGACAATCTCTCATCATATGCCCTTCTCTCCACCTTTGGAAGCAACCACCAACCCCTTGAGACACCTCCTGGATGAAACTTCCCTTGACCGATCACACTAGGGATTCTTGCCCTTCCATGACTTTCCTGGGCCTCCCACACTAGAGACCTGTTCAGAAATTGCCCTGGACTGCTGACTCTTGGCAGGACCACTTCTGCCCATGCCACTCTGAGTATGATGGGTCCTGATGCTCCTCTCAGGTGCTGGAGCACTCACTCCCTTCCTGGAGGACTGTTCTCTGTTTTTCCTTTTCCTTCTCACTTCAGTCTTAATATTCTCTAGCTTCTCAGCCTGGAGCGCTGCATCCACTAATTGTTGGTAATCCTGGAAACTATGGACTACCACCTTCTCTTTGATCCCTAAGTGCAATCCCCCTTCAAACTTGCGGCACTTGTCCACTTCATTGGCCACAATGTTGGCTGCATACCTGGAAAGTTGAGTGAATTTCAGTTCATACTCACTCACTGTCAGGTCCCTCTGGTTAAGGTTCAGAAATTCCCTGGCTTTCTCTTGGACATAGACCATCGAGAAGTACTTCCTCCTGAAAGCTTCTAGAAATTCCCTCCATGTCAGCTCTGGAGGTCTTGCTAGCTGCGAGGCCTTGACTCCCACCAAAGGTGCATCCCCTCATGTGGCATCGATTGCATAATCTAGCTTCTCTTCATCCGAGCACTTCATCATTTGGGACCCTCTCGGTCCTCTTCAACCATGCTTCTGCCTCTTCGGGATTTGTAGTCCCGCTAAAATCGACAGCCCCATACTTCTGAAACTTGTCATACTGCCCACTTCGATCTGCTGGAGTTGGCACTTGAGCCTGCCTTCCCTGGCCCATAGCATATCTGGCTTGGGCGTGAGCTGAAAGAATTGTGGGTCTACTGGATTTGGCATAGGAGGAGGCTGGAGAGGCACCTCATGCTGCACACTTGGTGCCTCAGAATCTGTAACAGGGATGGTCCCTGCATCCTGGAGAATGTTGGATTCATCCGTACGTCCCCTCTGAGAGCCTGATCGAGATTGAGCTCCTCGAGTTCTTCTTCGAGGCGGCATTACTCCTTTAAATGAAAATCATTTCAAATCTTTAGCTCGTGCTTTGTGAAACAAGTTCAAATCATGTAAAACAATTCAAAACCAATGATGCATGTACTGTATTTAAAACAATGCTTAGGGTTCATGTAATATGATGCATGCTGACTCTACCCTTGAGGCTACCCACTAGGGTTCCTAGGAAATCATAAACCTAGAGCTGCTCTGATACCACAATTGTCGGATCCCGTTTCCAAACTGCATATACTTACCACTGTCACACTTACTCTGGTACCTCAGATGTCGGATCCGGGACCCAACTAAATATAACTTACACTTATCACACTTGCTCTGATACCACAAGATGTCGGAACCCGGCCCTGAGACCGGAACCCAACTACAAATAACCTAACTTCCGTTTTCCTGAAACCTTGCGCTTAATTCATTGCAGTGCTATTCGCTGCTGTTCTATAAAAGTGATGAGCGCACACTACCTAAACATCGCAATCACATATGGACTTGTTCATATCAAATATAGCTTAAAGTCTCACGGTCGTATAGAGGCAAGAATCACCTTAATCGGAGTCATATAACTCAAGATACCCTCCAAAAACCTAAAAGAGTTCATAGCTGAAACATGCTCTCTTAACTGACCTCTTACTTGATTTTATGAAAACATTCTCAATTTAACTCCAAATGATACTAAAATTTATGGAGTGGAATATATATGTCTTATGAATCCAATGGTTCAAGCCTCACCTCATTTGGAGGTCGTATGAAGGATTTATTCCCAAAACAATAGACCATGCTCACTTCAAAAATCCAAGTGAAACTCTTTTGGCGCGATTGTCATAACTTTTAATCTAGAGGTCTGATCAAGTTAGTTATTTCACCATATGAACGTAGACATCTAGATATACAACTATTATGAAGACCATAAAACCAAATTCGGCCTCTAACAAAGTCCAATTTGCCCATTTTCCCGTAGCTGTCCGTTAAACGGACAGGTACGGGTGACAGGGTCCTAAATGGCTCGCAAATGTCCGTTAAACGGACATGCAAGTCCGTTTAACGGACATGGGCAGGGGAAGGGGTGTTTTAGCACCCGAGACTGTCCGTTTAACGGACAGTCGTGTCCGTTTAACGGACACGCCATTTTACAAAACTTCTAACTCTCTCATTTCAAAACCACTTGAAACTATCATCTTCCAACACTCATAACTTCTTACCCCTAGCTCCAACATGTGCATACTATACCTTCATGGAAAGATAACCAGATGCTCTACAAATATCATGAAGGATGCTAAGGCTAAATCCATCATTAAAGGAGGTAAAAACTCACTCAAAGGTCACTACTCAATAAGACCAATGTAACAGCAACATTTGCAACATGAGCGATGGCGAATGTGTTCTAATCCTCATAACTTTTTAACCCTAAATCCAAATGAGACAAACGATATACCCTTGGAAAGCTCTAAACTTTTACTACAATATTCAAGAAGACTTCCCGATCTAATTCAAGACTTAAGAGGATCTAATACTGAGGCAAAGTTCTGTCAAATTTTAGGAAAATTTGACAGCACTTCCCTTGAAAATGCAACTAACCAATTTTTCAATCCTAATACTTCCACCTGCATAAAACTCAACATGCAACCTCATATAACATGTTTAAACTCTAAGGTATATCCAAATACCATTCTAAGCAACAACCGCACTCTTAATCATCTAATCATGTTCATGTTATACAATGATGCAATTGTTTTTGAAACATACGTGGATTTTACAAAATACATTATAACTGAACATTCTTGCATTCATATGAAAATATAAGTTATTACAAGGCTTTAGAGGGCATTTCAAGCCCTTTTACAACATGATTCAAAATACATTTCCAAAATGCTACTGTTTTCTTGAAATGCATCTAAAGCATTGTTTACAACAAAATGACTTGAATTTCATCAAAAACAAAATCTTGGAGTATGCCTTTTACGCTCGTTCCTCGAAATCGCGCTCTTCACCTGGAGATGGGACGGGAATGTGGGGGTGAGCTTTCACTCGTGGCTAACACGTTTATATTTAGGCTAATAAGCTACATCGTTTCATTAATCATACTTTTAGCACTTTGTATAGAAATCATACAATCATGCATTTCATGCAATTTATCAATCTCAAAACACAATGTTCATGCTCTATGTAATTCTCATTCTTGCAAACATATGCTAACACATAAACACATAGCTGATGGTTTGAAAAGTCCACGGGTTACTGATGAGCTACACAAGTGTAGTCATATGCTGAGGAGTCCAAAAAGGAACATCCTATGCCACTATCGGGCGTGGGAGAAGGCTATCTTGGTCGGCGTGCGTGACTCTGTTGGTGGACTTAACTAACCCACATAACACTGAATTTCATGCATAAAGCTGGACTTGTCTTGTCCATTTGTGATTTTCTGAAAATGGATTTTCATGCATCCATAAAAGTGATTATGCTTAAAGCACATTTCATCTTTGTCACTAACATTCATGCTCATTTAATTCATGGCAAGTTCACGCAATATCAATCTTGCTAAAATTCCCATTTAATGACAATCATAGACAATCAATGCTCATTTTCAAACAATGTCAAGAACTCGATACACAATTAATGCTCATTCTCAAAGTAGTTGGAAACATTAATTTCATTAGTTAAAT
Organism: Erythroxylum novogranatense; assembly: GCA_029891385.1. Lineage (NCBI taxonomy): Eukaryota > Viridiplantae > Streptophyta > Magnoliopsida > Malpighiales > Erythroxylaceae > Erythroxylum > Erythroxylum novogranatense. The sequence goes on from CM057226.1 coordinate 88,391,945, forward strand.
TAGCATTCAATACTTACTAACATAAAGATAAAAGTGAAACCCACCTTATACTTGCTAAATCCTTGCTAAATGGAGCTCCTCTTCTTGCTCTTCTCTCTCTCTCTTGCTTCTATTTCAAGAGAAACAAAACCCACTTCAACACAAATTCTAATGAAATTCTATAAAACCTCTTTCATGAAATTAGCTTGAGAATCACTAAACCCACTTCACTTCTAAGCTTTGTACACCAAAAACCCAACTAAAACCAACTCTTAAAATATAACTTACCTTAGATCTTGACTCGACCCAAGAGTTTCTTGGCTCAAAAGGTAGCTTAGCTTCTCCTCTTCATTTTTCTTCTTGCACTTTCTTCAAAACCCTCTAAAACTCAAGGAGAATCAAACCCCAGCCAAAGCTTCTTCTTTTCTCCTCCTTCTCTCCTCATTGCGAAAACCTCTCCTCCCTCTCTAAATTTTAGTAAGTCCTCCTCTCTTCCTCTACAATTCACTTATTTCATTCCCTTTTATACTTCTACTTACTCACTTAAGCCCATAAGTCCAAGCCCAACTCACTTCCTCCTCTTTTCTTCTTATCTTCTTTAACCTACTCAAGCCCACTTGTCTTTTAAGGTGACTTATTCTCTTTTCTTTCTACCTCATTAAAGCCCAACTAACTCATTTAATGTCATTAACTCTTACCTAACTTATTACTTAATGCTATCTAACTTAATCAATTAATGCTACTTACTCATTTAATGTCATATGCTATTTAATGCTACCATATTTAATTACTATCATCTCAAATAATGATAACTCAATTACTTAATTAGTCTAATCATGCTTAATTAAATGTAAAAAAAAAAATTGGGGCTAACATTTCTCCCCCCTTAAGAAATTTCGTCCTCGAAATTCTTACCTGATTCATTGAAGAGGTGTGGATACTTCTCCTTCATTGCATCCAAAGGTTCCCACGTCGCCTCTTCAACTGCATGATTCCTCCAAAGGACTTTAACTAGCTGAATTGTCTTGTTCCTGAGAACCTTCTCCTTGCTATCCAGAATTGCCACTGGCATCTCCTCATAGCTCAAATCATCACTCAGCTGAACCTTTGAGGACTGAATAATGTGAGAAGGATCTGATCTGTACCTTCTCAACATGGAAACATGAAAAACATCATGGATCTGAGACAACTCTGGAGGCAATGCCAATCTGTAAGCTAACGGCACGATCCTCTCTAGAATCTCATACGGACCCACATAGCGAGGACTTAATTTCCCCTTCTTGCCGAATCTCATAACTCCCTTCCATGGAGACGTCTTGAGGAACACCTTGTCACCCACTGCATATTCCATTTCTTTCCTGTTAGCATCGGCATAACTTTTCATTCTGTCTTGGGCTGCCTTAAGTCGCTGTTTGATTACATCCACTTTCTCAACTGTCATCTAGACCAACTCTGGTCCCACTAGCTTCCTCTCACCTTCTTCATCCTAGCATATCGGAGTCCTGCATCTTCTTCCATAAAGGGCTTCATAAGGAGCCATCTGTATGCTCGAATGGTACGAATTGTTATAGGCAAATTCGACCAACGGCAAGTGATCATCCCATGCTCCTCTGAAGTCCATGACACATGCTCTAAGCATCCCTTCTAAAGTCTGGATTGTCCTCTCAGACTGACCATCCGTCTGAGGATGAAATGCTGTACTGAAATTCAGCTTAGTTCCTAATGCTTCCTGCAAACTACTCCAGAATCTCGATGTGAATCGAGGATCCCTGTCGGATACTATAGAATCTGGTACTCCCTGCAACCTTACCACTTCATCAATATACTTCCTGGCTAAGACTTGCAATGAATCTGTTTGCTTGATTACCAGAAAATGGGCTGACTTGGTCAACCGATCAACAATAACCCAAATGGCATCATGCTTTTTGCTGGTCCTAGGCAAACCATCAGAAAATCCATCGTGATCCTTTGCCACTTCCATTCAGGAATGGACAATGGCCTTAGCATGCCTGAAGGTGCCTGGTGTTCAGCCTTGACTTGCTGACACACTAGACATCTGCTCACATATTCAGCTACATCCCTCTTCATGCCTTTCCACCAGAAATGTTCCTTCAAATCTCTGTACATTCTGGTGCTGCCTGGGTACATGGAATAAGGCGCATTGTGTGCCTCATCCATGATCTCATCCTTAACTACCTTATCATTCGGAATACATAACCTGTTTCCGACTACCATTAGCCCATCATCCCTTACTTGCACTTCTGACTACTTACCATGTTGAATTTCATCTCTCACTTACTTAATTACGTATCCTGCTCCTGCTGACTCCTTGACTCTCTCTAAGTATCGGCCTCACCCTGAATTGAGCAAGAATGCCTTCTGACTTATCCTGCTTTAAGCTTATTTTAAGCTTAGCCATATGTTCCAATAAAGGCAACTAAACTGTTTGCACGTAAGATATGGATGACTTCCTGCTCAAAGCATCTGCCACTACATTCGCCTTGCCTGGATGATACTCTATTATCAGGTCATAGTCCTTGAGCAACTCCAACCATCGTCTCTGCCTTAAGCTCAACTCTTTCTGGCTTAGCAAGTACTTAAGGCTTTTGTGATCCGTGAAAACCCTTGTCTGAACCCCATATAGGTAGTGTCTCCAAATATTTAAAGAAAAAATCACTACTGCCAATTCCAGATCATGAGTCGGATAATTCAACTCATATGGCTTCAACTGCCGTGAAGCCTAGGCTCAAAAGAAGTTATGCTCAAAAGAGTGAACGGCGGTCAGAGCTCGGCCAGAAAAATCAAAGCTCAGCCAGAAAATCAAAGCTCGGCCAGAACGAAGATCGGTCGGCCAACAGAGGTCAGCTCGGCCAACAGAGGTCGGTCGGCCATCAGAGGTCGGTCGGCCAACAGAGGTCGGTCGGCCAACAGAGGTCGGCTCGGTCAACAGAGGTCGGTCAGCCAACATAGGTCGGTCAGCACCCAATCCGACCTTCAAACTTCAAACACTCATAACTTTTGACTCCGAGCTCCAAATCGGTCGCGGTTTATTTCGTTGGAAAGCTAAGAGACAGATCTACCATTTTCAAGAAGGAATCAAATTCATGCTCGGACACTAAAGGAATCAAAAGTTTGCTATAAGGTGACCGATCGATAAACTCCTCAACAGTACAAAACATGTAAACATTATAACTTTTGATCCAGAACTCGAAATTTGACAAACTTGATGTCTATAGAAAGGTAAAAGAACCCTCTACAACTTTAATTAAGGCCTTAAAAATCAGATCGACCTATAAATGGGTCAAAAACTCTACACAAAGTGACTAGTCGATCAGCTTCACACTAAACAGCATCAGAACTTCTAACAATCATAACTTTCTACTCCCTTGTCCAATATTTTCTTTATATCAATGGAAAGATAAAAACAAACTCTATAATGTTCATGAAGGAATCCAAAGCAACTTCAACCTCTAGCTAAGTTAATTTTCATTCTAAGTTTCTGCCCTGATAGCCATCACCTAAGCAATATCCAAATTTCACATTATCATATTTTTCAACATCCACAACCAAAAATCGCATATCATACATCAGTTTAAAGCTATTCAAATTCTCTATAACTTTCATTTAGACCATTTACTCCAATTCAAACCACATCAGTACGGAAATCGCCTCAAAACACAACATATACAATCCTACACTTAGAGCATTTTCCAAAACCAAAGCAAAATACACTTAACTTTCAAAGATCATAACTTTCAATCCCGATATCGAAAAATAGCATACTTTATGGCTACGAAAAGCTCTCAACATAAGCTACAATTTCATGAAGATCATTTCCTCAAATTCTGCCTAGATCAAAAGTCAACTCTCAAATCAAACTTTCTATTTTCTTCAAAATATAACACTTTCACTAATTATTTCTTGCTTTTCAACTTTCATTTCAATCAACTAGTTCATTTTAACTTTCATAACTCATACAACTCTACTCAAATTTCAAAGTCATCAAAACCAATCGCTTCATTTCTCATCAATCTCCTTTAGGTACAATAACATCTATAACATAATACCTATACAAACACACTCATTTAATTCCATTTGATATTTCTAATTTCTACCAAAAATTAGAGGTTCAACAATTCTCCCCCTCTTAAATGAATTTCGCCCTCGAAATTCCTACTAAGACATTATCAAGTAACACAATCTCTTAACTAATTCCTCATCATAGACATTTCCCAACTTACTCACAATTCATCACTTCTTGTATCAAATACCACCAATATCATATCATATCAAAATTTCTTAACAGATTTATACAAGTCAATGGTTCAACTCTTAATAACCTTAATATGGACCAATACCATTCAATTTAATCCTTTTGAACTTCCATATATATATCTATATCTCTATCTTTCAACTCATCCTTCAAGTATCCTATATTACATTTCACATATATATATATATATCCGAAAGGAATTCATCCAAATTCATCGGGAAATTTGATTCTTAATCTCCATTATCACATTCTTTTATCATCAATCATGCTTTCGACTTCTTATTCAAAACATTCTTATACTCCAAATACATGTTAGGTCATTCACATCAATATCACATTCTTACTAATTCAATCATATAACTCATCACCTCAATCAAACAATCATTTAGATTCGTCAAATAATTCATGAAAGACAAACACATCATGCTCACATTCTCACAAGATCAATCTTATCCTCACAAACTCTTATTCATTTCTTACTCGTACACATACGCCCAAGTAAGATCATATTACTAGGCTCTGATACCACAAATGTTGGGATCTGATCTGGAGACCGGCGCCCCAACCCGAAAACAGAAAACGAATACGAATACGAAGTGCGAATTGAATCGAATCAAAGCAAGGGGACGAAACATAAGGCAAAATCAAATCAGATACGAATCAAATGACGAATCGGATAAATCAAATCCGAAGGCGAATCGAATAACACAAAGTGAAAGCAAATCGAAACGAAGTAAACTTCGGATCAAATCGATTCGAAATCAATTTCCGACATCCGTAAACAAATACTAAAGAAAGCGTTTGCGTTGGAAACCTTAAGAATATCAGTCTAAACTAATCTAAATTCGAGTACTTTTTTTTTCATTTCCATTCCATTTCTTACAAAGCGACTTCAATATCCAATTTAAATCATTATCACTCAAAATCAATTTATTTGCTTCTTCATATACAATCTTATCTCTATATCCAGATCTCATTCATAACTTAAATCAATACACATGTCCAGAATTCATAATACAATCCCATAATAATACTTGTAATACAATAATTGACAAAACCAGTCTTATACAACCCGATACAAAAATCCCATTTTTCACAAAATACAAAGGATACAAAATCGAATAACACGTCTTGACATTCTTTCATCCGATCTCCCGCTCGAAAACCTGGAGATGGGGATGAAAGGGGGGTGAGCACAAAGCTCGTGGATAATATGTTTATAAAACGAATAGATAAGCAAAACCCTTGAAATCTTTTTCCTTCTTAGAAAAAAACATTTCTTTGAAATCCGTAAAGCACATTTTCTAAAAATTCCGCTCTTGCTGTAGTCAAATCACAATTGCAAAACGTATGATTTTTAGGCTTTCATCCATACACCCATAGGTTGCTAAACATGAATGCATCAACTTGACAATTCATAAATGCAATGACAAACCACATATGCAATGCATAACACATGGCTCGAGAGTTTCGTAGAACACAACGAATAAATCGAAGTTTATCGTAAACTAACCGAGTCCGATTTCTCAAGGATCTCGTTGCCTCAAGCGGGCAGCCGGGAGAAGGCTATACTATACGTCGACATGCATGTGATTCCATCCGTAACTCTCTTTCCCAAACAAAGCACATATCATGCTCAAAATCATTTATCGCATGATCTTTTCCGAATATACGAAATGCCATGTAATCTTTCGAGGCATAACACAATGTATGTTGTAATTCATCCAAAGTCCATGTATTGAATTAAAAAAATGATTTTTCAAATCATTCATACAATGATGCAACATTTATGATGCAATTGAAATCAGAAAATCTCTTTATTTAAAGAAAGCAATAGTGGCTTATAAATTCAAATTATAAACACATTACCCACCTCGAATTGATGCTAGAAACTTGTCCTTAGTTTCAATTTGACCATTTCTTCTTTTATTCTCCCAATTGAAAATTCCCTACACCAATGTGACACAAATTCGACCTCATAAATAACATAATCCTTAATATTGAACTTAGAAAACACTAATTCCAAACATAATCAAGCCATCTAAATCACTAATTTCCAAAATCCTCAATTTACAAAATTGGGCATAAACCCTAATTTATTTCTATCCAAAATTAAACCCATCATACTAAGCAATCACTAAAATTGACTCCATAATACACAAACCCATACCATTTTCCATGATTCCAAACCAAAAACTCTCTAAAAGATCAAAGATCGAAAATCGACTCTTACCTTCATCGTCTCCAATTTCAGATTTTCTTGGTTCATGATGGAGCTCTCTTCATTCTCCACCTTTCTCTGTCTTGGAACAACATCAAACTCCCTCTCCAATTGGTGAAAAACCGAACCCTAGCTTTCTTCCCTTTTCTTTCTTCTTCTCTCCCGAAGCTTCTCTCCCTTCTCTCTTCTTATTTCTTTCCTTGTTTTCTCTTAAGTGTCGTGGGTTGTCTCTTAAAATGACATCCAACTTGCTTTTATAATGTCATGTCATTAAATGACTTAAAATTGACCCATTTGCCCTTACTCATAAGCCTAAAACTTAATCCTTTATAACTGACATCTTGTCTGATTATTTCGACCAGGTAGATGAAGCCATTTGACAAAACGTTATTCTATAGAAATGTTCCTCTATGTCTTACGAATCCAACTCTTCAAGAATCGGATCGATCGGAGCTCTATAGCTCAAGATATCTCCAAAATACTGAACGATGTTCAGACCATTACAAAACTGAAACTGAACACTACATCTAATTCCGACCCGTATTTGAAAGTCTTAGAGGTGACATTGTCAATCAGCTCCTTCAGATGAATTGTAGATATGTGTCTCTTGTTTAACTTGCAAAAAGAATCTAATCGATCGAAGTTCTACCGATCGAGATATCGCCAAAATAGTGAACACTGTTCAGCCACTACAACACCAAGATTGAACACTACCCTGAAATTCTGACCTGCATTTGGAAGTTTTAGAGGCTAAATTATAGTTCGGCTCCTTCATAAAATTTGTACCCCATGGCTCTATTTTAATTATCAATAAGAATCAACTTAATCCGAGCTCTAGTGATCGAGATATAGCCAAAATACTGAACACTGAACTCTATACCTAACTTCCTACCCGTATTTGGAAGTCTTAGAGGCTAAATCATAGCTCGGCTCCTTCATAACATTTGTAGCCTTATATCTCTAGTTTAACTTGCAAAAAGAATCAGATCGATCGGAGCTCTACCGATCGAGATATCTCCAAAATACTGAACACTTTTCAGTCCTTACCACACCAAGACTGAACACTACACTAAATTTCCGATCCATATTTGGAATTCTTAGAGGCTAAATCATAGCTTGGGGCCTTCATAGCATTTGTAGATCTGTATCTCTAGTTTAATTTTCAAAAAGAATTAGATCGATTGGATGTCGAACGAAGAAGTTATGCTCAAAAGAGTGAACGGCAGTCAGAGCTCGGCCAGAAAAATCAAAGCTCGGCTAGAAAATCAAAGCTCGACCAGAACGAAGATCGGTCGGCCAACAGAGGTCGGTCGGCACCCAATCCGACCTTCAAACTTCAAACCCTCATAACCTTTGACTCCGAGCTCCAAATCAGTCACGGTTTGTTTCGTTGGTAAGCTAAGAGACAGCTATACCATTTTCAAGAAGGAATCAAAGGCAAGCTCGGACACTAAAGGAATTAAAAGTTTGCTACAAGGTGACCGATCGATAAACTCCTCAACAATACAAAACTTGTAAACATTACAACTTTTGATCCAGAACTCCAAATTTGACAAACTCAGTGTCTATAGAAAGGTAAAAGAATCCTCTACAACTTTCATTAAGGCCTTAAAAATCAGATCGACCTCTAAATAGGTCAAAAACTTCACACAAAGTGACTGGTCGATCAGCTTCACACTAAACAGCATCAGAACTTCTAACAATCATAACTTTATACTCCCTTGTCCAATATTTTCGTGCTTTATATCAATGGAAAGATAAAAAACAAACTCTACAATATTCATGAAGGACTCCAAAGCAACTTCAACCTCTAGCTAAGTTAATTTTCATTCGAAGTTTCTGCCCTGATAGCCATCACCTAAGCAATATCCAAATTTCACATTATCATATCTTTCAACCTCCACAACCAAAAATCGCATATCATACATCAGTTTAAAGCTATTCAAATTCTCTATAACTTTCATGTAGACCATTTACTCCAATTAAAACCACATCAGTAAGGAAATCACCTGAAAACACAACATATACAATCCTACACTTAAAGCATTTTCCAAAACCAAAGCAAAATACACTTAACTTTCAAAGATCATAACTTTCAATCCCGATATCGAAAAATAGCATACTTTATGGCTACGAAAAGCTCTCAACATAAGCTACAATTTTATGAAGATCATTTCCTCAAATTCTACCTAAATCAAAAGTCAACTCTCAAATCAAACTTTTTATTTTCTTAAAAATATAACACTTTCACTAATTATTTCTTGCTTTTCAACTTTCATTTCAATCAACTAGTTCATTTTAACTTTCATAACTCATACAACTCTACTCAAATTTCAAAGTTATCAAAACCAATCACTTCATTTCTCATCAATCTCCTTTAGGTACAATAACATCTATAACGCAATACCTATACAAACACACTCATTTAATTCCATTTAATATTTCTAATTTCTACCGAAAATTTGGGGTCCAACACAATTAAATCTTTATTTGGAAGATGTATGAACACATAGACATTAACTAAATAACTAAGCTTATCTTCAATTAGAGCTGTGGTTAATTAACATCTCTTAACTCCTCCAAGTTTTAATTTTAATGCAATTAGCCTCTATAAAGTTAGCTTACATGTTCTTTTAGTTAGAAACTGTCATTCATAAACTTTTGGACAACAATATGAATCGAAAGTTTAGACTTTAATCTCCCATTTATATATGTATGTAGATAATCCTCATTTAAAGTTAATGATAAAATGTATAATTCCTTTTGGATGAATTAGAAACTCACTTATTACATGATTATTTATATGTATTCTTTCATAACTAAATACTTGCATATTCAACATGAATCTTATTTTGGACTTTAAATAAAATCTCTTGATCATCTTTAAGCAGACTTAAGTAATCTTTTGAAATAGTTTAAATCAAGTATTTTTCAAAACACTTTAAAAGCACATTTGAAGTTCAACACTCAACTAGGTAAAAAATTGAAAATATAAGTGGCAGTAAGCACTCCAAAGGCTAAAAAAGTTTGAAAACATTCATTAGATGCATTATTACTCAGTTTTCTCCAGAACAGTATACAACAAGATTACTTACTTAGAGTCATAATGAGCCATAAGCATGAAATAAGTACCAAACATAGCCTTCTTACTATTATATAGTCAAAAAGAAGAATAAGATGTAATTTATTCTAATCTTAACCAAAATAATTTTTCGTGCTTGATGACAGATACATAGTTGCAAGTGTGAGGAGGAGATAGTTGGAGGTGCCATTGGAAAACAATAACCAGGTATGATAACTTATAATATAAAGTTGCTCGATTGTTAATTGTTATGTTTGCATTCATACTTTAGCTATAAGGTTTGCTATATGAGATGCCATATGGTGTTTTCTTGTATTTATGCTAAAGTAAGGATCCTGCATTCATACATAAATAGAAATGAAATGTCATATTTTGCTTAATTTGTTTTATGACTTTTTTATTGCTCTCTCCTAGTTCTCCGTATAGTTTATGAAATAATAATACAAATTATACATATTAGTATGTGTAGAAAGCGGCCTAATTCTTAGATACGTAAGTTAGCAAAACTTAGTTTTGCCACGTTAACGATTAATTGTTCTACAACTTAATTTAGGTGCGTATTTAACCTTTCCTCATCCTTAAACTTACTAACATAACATAATGTTTTCATTAGTATATTGAATTGATAGTTGTTTGTTGCTCTATGGACAAGAGTTGGATGAACAGTGTTAGGGTTTCTCGTGAATACATTGATGGAGTAAGGATGTTTATGAATTTTTTCGTTGGAAAAAAGGGCAAAGAGTGTGACATTGCATGCCTTTGTGCACGGTGTATGAATTGTTATAAGAGATCTCAGACAAATGTGTTTGAACATTTAATGCAATTCAGCATTGACCAATCATACACCACTGGGTTTTACATGGTGAAGTGCCAACATATAGATTTATGCCTAGGAAGAAAGGCTTGACCTCGCAAATGTTGACATAGATGGGACGGACATTGATATTAATGAAGGTGATAGCGATGAGGAGGATGATGGGATGCAAGCTTTGCTTGATGATGTGGGTACTTTCGTAAATGATCATCCAATTAATGAAGGCAGAAGGAGTCGTCCTATAGGCATTGAACATTTTACTATGGGTGGCTTTCATGAATTGTTGAGTAAAACTGCTGAAGAGTTGTACCCAGGATGTAACATCCCGACCCTGATGGGAAGGGTATTTGGGTCAATTGGTATAGGCTAGTTTGTTGCATTGCATAGTCCGATATGAACCTGCATTTGGCCTCAAATTGTAGAGGATTGAGTCATTTGGCACATGCACATGTAGGTACATGCATTCGTGGCTTTTTCCCGACATTTGATTGTGTAAATGATTTGAATTGTGAATTTGTGAGATAATTAGATTGGATTATGATATATTGGGTATTATGGAATAATTGGGTGTGAATAGAGGAATTGGAACTGTACTAGAGTGATCGTAAAGTGACAGTGAACTTTAGGAAAAGTTTCTGGAATAACTAGGAGAAAATGTCCGGACCGGAAATTCTCCGAGTGGCAGACCGATGGACAGAATAGGACCGAAATAATTGTCTAATGGCGATGGAAAAATTGGAAATATGATTTTTAGAAATTTATGTGCCGAGCCATTGAAATTCGGAGGCAAATTGGACTGGAAATGATCTTGTTAGAGGAAGAGGGAAACCCCTTTATAATGCCTAAATCCTCTTCTGAAACCTAAAAACCCATTTCATATACCTAGGTCACGTTTTCTTCTTCCCCTTCCTCGGTGATTTTCGATCTTCACCTTCAAGATTTGCTTGTTCCATCTTTGTGGTTGAAGATCAAGCCAAAGCCTTGTGAGAGCGATGATTTTTGAGAGTTGGCCGCACGTCGCGACGTCTGGAAAAGGCCTCACCGCGGCGAGAAAATGCTTGCTCGCCGCGGTGAGCAAGGAGGGACGCCGCTGCGAGCGAATGAATTCACGCCGCGGCTAACCTTTTTCCTCTACGTCGCGGCGAGTCCAGTGAAAGTGTTCGCCGCGACGAATGGTTCCCATGCCGCGGCGAGCGACCCTTTACACGGTGAGGGACGAATTTCTTAAAGTTGTGTTTTAATTTATGGGGCATAACTAATTGTGTAGACCTCCAATTGGGGTGATGTTCGATTCGTTATAAATTAGAGAAAGAGGTCTACAATTGAGGAAAGGAATGAAAGTTCGAATTTAAATTAGTAGGATTGCAATTAGTGAAAGTCAGTTAAGAATGTGATTGAAGTGCAACCTAAGGATTGTTCATGATAATTGGGGTTATAGAAACTAAGCATAATGGGTGAATTTGATCTAGAGAATAGTTATATTAATTTTGAGGTAATACCCTAGCGAGTGTGACGTGATAAATTGACTGAATATGAGAATTGAAATCAGGAAGTTCCGTATTATGTTATTATATTGGAAATGAGCCGATATTGATCAATTGAGTGAAAGTTAGATACTGAGTAAAAGAAAATAGAAAATGGGAAATGGTACCGGGAAAATCATGAATAGGCATAGTACCTCTTTTATTCAAGGCATGTGCATCATCAATTATGTTTGATTGTGCATTTTGGTAATGAATGGAATTAATTGATTGTTATAGAGCCGATGGATCGATAATCCACGGACAGTGTTGGAGCTTCCAGGCAATAGCTAGGAAGTTCAGGTGAGTAACCTAGTTGGTTCCTCAACCTCTATGTGTTTAATATCTTGCAATGATTCCATGTGGAGATAATGGAGGGATATATGTGTTTGTTTTGATTGATTTCGGACCACGGGTGTTCGAAGTATTTGAATGTGATATTGAAGTGCAAACTGTGTATACTGTATGTGAATGCTACTATAAATTGATTGTCAATGTGATGTGCATTGTATATGTGTATATGACTGAATGTGGGCCGAGAAAAAGGTGAAACGCCTTATAATTGTGATAAACGAATTCCATAATTGCTTAATAAATAATGGTTGTGACTGGAGCTGCCACTGAGAGGGATTAGTGCATACCCAGAGGGCTCTCCTATCCCTAATATGAGTGGGCAATAGTGCATACCCTGAGGGCTCTCCTACTTGCCTAAAATACAATTACTGTTACTGAACTGAGCCTTGAGCTCGAGGGGAGTCAGTGCATACCCAGAGGGCTCTCCTACTCCCTAAGTGTGTCTGAATTCTATTACTGATAAGCGCTCACTCACAACTCAGAAAGAAAGGATAATAGTGGGAAAAGTTCATGAGTATAACTATTATGTGTAAATATGGGAATAAGTTGTTAATGTTGTATATTCATCTGATCAGTGTTATATGGTGACATCGAATGTGTAAAAGTGATAATGCCTGAGATAATTTGGATTGTGACAATATGGAATATTATATGATTTGTGAATGCATGAGTTGGGTGAACCATCGATGATGGTTTCTCACTGAGTTCGCAAACTCACCCAACATTGCAATTATTTTTCAGGATTTGGCAAGTACCCCGTTAGACAAACGGGAGTATGATTACAGCAAGCAAGTCAAAGTTCAGATCGGGATCAGTTTCATGTCTGCATTTGAGTCATTCTGATTTATGTGTAAATTTGTAATTCCGCAGATTTATACTGATATTGTATTGGGCCCAATTTGATTTCGGATAATATATGTATGAATTGAATTATGGATAAAATTGTATCTTGAATGAGAATGTTTTCGTATCCCGGGCCTAAATTATATAATGATGCCTGCGCACTTGATTGTTTTAAAAAATTAAAGAATGGCTTTCCGAGTTTTTAAATTGTTTTGACTGTCCTAGCATACCGCCCTCGCGGGTCACGGGCTCGGATATCACCGTTGATGTCAGGTTCGGGTCTCGCGGGAGTAGGGTGCTACATTTGTGGTATCAGAGCCCAAAAGTATAATCTTACATGGGCATTCTGAGAAAACTGTGTCAAGTACATGCATATAGGTCATGTCACGGCAGACAGTGACAACTGATCCCCAGTCTATCATATGAGTCATGTGCATGAGTATGTCTCAGTCGTTTAAGCGGTTAGAAATAGTGAGGAAAAAGGACTATATGTTAGAATTTGATAAAAAGGAAGTTGTGAATATTGTGGAATAAGAAAAAGTGTATGGTTCGATTTGACAAATGAGGATTTGTTGTGTTGGTATTGGTGCATCTATATTATGAAAGGCAACATCAGTGTTATACTGAAGGATATCCTGGAATGGAGAATAGATATGAATGTATAGTTGTGGATTGATAGCGATATGATAAGAATGGTAAGATAGAAAGTGTATAAACAAAGTGGGTGGAAATAAAATGTTCTACGATCTATAGAGACTATAATTGGGTTTGATTACTGTGATGAGAGTTATGCATAGAGGTTTGTGACTTAAAGTCAAAATGTGTTAAGTGGGATATCGAGAATGATTGTACATTTATGGTATTGATTTAAGAGTGAAAATTTATAGGTATGATACACTAATGAAAAGATTGAAATGTAAGAAAATGATAATGGAAGATGAAATAGATGTTAAGATTAAGTTGATTTGCCTATATGAACGCACATCTGATAATGGGGGTACCATGGCTAGCAAGTTAGTGGATAACCGCCAATCATAGTTCTTATAGTGTAAAGTTCGATATGCGTTAGAATAGAGGAATTGGAACTGTACTAGAGTGATCGTAAAGTGACAGTGAACTTTAGGAAAAGTTTCTGGAATAACTAGGAGAAAATGTCCGGACCAGAAATTCTCTGAGTGGCGGACCGATGGACTGAATAGGACCGAAATAATTGTCTAATGGCGATGGAAAAATTGGAAATATGATTTTTAGAAATTTATGTGCCGAGCCATTGAAATTCGGAGGCAAATTGGACTGGAAATGATCTTGTTAGAGGAAGAGGGAAACCCCTTTATAATGCCTAAATCCTCTTCTGAAACCTAAAAACTCATTTCATATACCTAGGGCACGTTTTCTTCTTCCCCTTCCTCGGTGATTTTCGATCATCACCTTCAAAATTTGCTTGTTCCATCTTTTTGGTTGAAGATCAAGCCAAACCTTGTGAGAGTGATGATTTTTGAGAGTTGGAAGCTCACCGTTGATGTTAGAGAGAAAGGAAAGGGATAGAGGATTTTCGGTAGTTTGGAGATTTAAGGCTTGATTGGTAAGTACTCTTGGTTTCAATGTTGTTTATTATTGTGTTAAATGCATTCATGGGGTTAGATATGAAAGATTGGGTAGTTTAGAGTGATTAATACTGGTTTTTAGAGAGAGAAAGCTCGAAAAATCGATCGAAGAAGACGATGTGGGCCGCACGTCGCGACGTCTGGAAAAGGCCTCACCTGGCGAAAATGCGTGCTTCGCCATGGCGAAAGCAAAGCGGACGCGCTGGGCGGCGAATGAATTCACGCCACGGCGAACCATTTTCCTCTACGTCGCGGCGAGTCCAGTGAAGGTGTTCGCCGCAGCGAATGGTTCCCACGCCCATGAAGCGCGACCTTTACACTTGCTGCGAGAGATGACGAGCAGCGGTGAGGGCAATTTCGAAAGTTGTGTTTTAATTTATGGAGCATAACTAATTGTGTAGACCTCCAATTGGGGTGATGTTCGATTCGTTATAAATTAAAGAAAGAGGTCTACAATTGAGGAAAGGAATGAAAGTTCGAATTTAAATTAGGAGGATTGCAATTAGTGAAAGTCAGTTAAGAATGTGATTGAAGTGCAACCTAAGGATTGTTCATGATAATTGGGGTTATAGAAACTGAGCATAATGGGTGAATTTGATCTAGAGAATAGTGATATTAATTTTGAGGTAATACCCTAGCGAGTGTGACGTGATAAATTGACTGAATATGAGAATTGAAATTGGGAAGTTCCGTATTATGTTATTATATTGGAAATGAGCCGATATTGATCAATTGAGTGAAAGTTAGATACTGTGTAAAAGAAAATAGAAAATGGGAAATGGTACCGGAAAAATCATGAATAGGCATAGTACCTCTTTTATTCAAGGCATGTGCATCATCAATTATGTTTGAATGTGCATTTTGGTAATGAATGGAATTAATTGATTGTTATAGAGCCGATGGATCGATAATCCACAGACGATCTTTGGAGCTTCGAGCCTTGACTAGGAAGTTCAGGTGAGTAACCTAGTTGGTTCCTCAACCTCTATGTATTTAATATCTTGCAATGATGCCATGTGGAGATAATGGAGGGATATATGTGTTTGTTTTGATTGATTTCGGACCACGGGTGTCTGAAGTATTTGAATGCGATATTGAAGTGCAAACTGTGTATACTGTATGTGAATGCTACTATGAAATGATTGTGAATGTGATGTGCGTTGTATATGTGTATATGACTGAATGTGGGCTGAGAAAAAGGTGAAACACCTTATAATTGTGATAAACGAATTCCATAATTGGTTAATAAATAATGGTTGTGACTGGAGCTGCCACTGAGAGGGATTAGTGCATACCTAGAGGGCTCTCCTATCCCTAATATGAGCGGGCAGTAGTGCATACCCTGAGGGCTCTCCTACTTGCCTAAAATACGATTACTATTACTAAACCGAGCCTTGAGCGCGAGGGGAGTCAGTGCATACCCAGAGGGCTCTTCTACTCCCTAAGTGTGTCTGAATTCTGTTACTGATAAGCACTCAGTCACAACTCAGAAAGAAAGGATAATAGTGGGAAAAGTTCATGAGTATAACTATTATGTGTGAATGTGGGAAAAAGGTGTTAATGTTCTATATTCATCTGATCAGTGTTATATGGTGACATCGAATGTGTAAAAGTGATAATGCCTGAGATAATTTGGATTGTGACAATATAGAATATTATATGATTTGTGAATGCATGAGTTGGGTGCACCATCGATGATGGTTTCTCACTGAGTTCGCAAACTCACCCAACATTGCAATTATTTTTCAGGATTTGGCGAGTACCCCGTTAGACAAACGGGAGTATGATTACAGCAAGCAAGTCAGAGTTCAGGTCGGGATCAGTTTCATGTCTGCATTTGAGTCATTCTGATTTATGTGTAAATTTGTAATTTCACAGATTTATACTGATATTGTATTGGGCCCAATTTGATTTCGGATAATATGTGTATGAATTGAATTATGGATAAAATTGTATCTTGAATGAGAATGTTTTTGTATCCCGGGCCTAAATTATATAATGATGCCTACGCACTCGATTGTTTTAAAAAGTTAAAGAATGGCTTTCCGAGTTTTTAAATTGTTTTGACTGTCCTAGCATACCGTCCTCGCGAGTCACAGGCTCGGATATCACCGTTGATGTCGGGTTCGGGTCTCGTAGGAGTAGGGTGCTACACAGGATGTATGAATTATTCAAAGATGTCTTTTCTAATGAAGTTGCTTCATTTGAAAGTGTATAACAAGTGGAGCAATAAGTCATTTGACATGTTACTTGCTCTTTTGAAGGATGTATTACCGAATGGTAAATCTTTGTCGAAGTCCTATTATGAAGCAAATCAATTCCTACGGAGCCTAGGCTTGGGTTATGTGTCGATACATGCATGTAAGTACGATTGTTGCCTATATTGGAAAGAGTATGAGGACTTGGAAAGTTTTCCCCAGTGTGGAACATCAAGATGGAGAATTAATGATGGCAGGGGTAAGAAGATACCACATAAAGTATTGCGGTACTTTCCATTACAGTCTAGATTACAACGATTATTCATGTCAAGTAAGACCGCTAAAGAAATGACGTGGCATAATGATCGGCCTAAAGGTGACAGTAATAACATGGTTCATCTTTCTGATGGAGAAGCTTGGAAGAGCTTTGATGAGCTATATCCTGAGTTTTCCAGAGAACCACGTAATGTTAGACTAGGGTTAGCAACTGATGGATTCAATCCACATGGTAATATGTCAGTTTCATATAGCGTGTGGCCTGTTGTTCTCTTAGCATACAATTTACCCCCTTGGATGTGTATGGATGAGTCATTCTTTATGCTATCGTTGGTTATTCCAGTCCAAAGCGATCGGTCGAGACATTGGCGTCTATATGAGACCACTAATAGATGAGTTAAAGAAGTTATGGGAGGATGGTTTGATGTATTTGATGTTTCAAAAGGAGAGAATTTTCGATTGCATGCAACTTTAATGTGGACTATTAATGACTTTCCACCTATAGTGCTGCTTTTACATTTGGAGCACAAAAGGCTACATGGCATGTCCTGATTGTAACAAGGACACTCCTTCTTGTAATTTAAGAAGTAAGATTGGATACTTAGGCCATTGTCATTTCTTCCTTATAATCATCCATGGAGAAAAAGCAAGAAGTTTGATGGCAAGAGTGATCATCGACATATACCTAACTTCATTAGTGGAGATGATATGGTGGAACAATTAAGTCATGTGCAGAATATGTGTTATGGCAAGCACCCCAGCAATAAGAGGAGAAGGAGATTGCAAGGAGAGTTTAATTGGAATAAATAAAGTATTCTTTTTGAACTACCATATTGGCATAAGTTAAGATTAAGGCATAACCTTGATGTCGTGCATATAGAAAATAATATTTGTGACAATATCCTTGGAACTTTGATGAATGTTGAAGGTAAAACCAAAGATACAATCAAGGCTTGGCTTGATTTGGAATATATGAATATTCGAAAAGAATTACACTTGATAAGAGCAGCTGACGGAACTATTGTTGGAAAACCTCCAGCATGCTATACAATGACTATCGATGAGAAGAAGAAGTTTTGTGAGTTTGTAAAGCAGGTGAAGTTTCCAGATGGTTACGCATCGAATATATCTAGATGTGTTAATGTTGATGAAAGGAAGATTACTGGACTTAAGTCTCATGATTGTCATGTATTGTTACAAAGAATTCTACCATTAGGAGCGCGTTCTATCTTGAACAAAGATGTGACAGGTGTTTTAATGAAGTTGGGGGACTTCTTTCGCCGAATTTGTAGACGAAGTCTGAATAAGGATCAGGTACAGAATATGTGTCATGAGATTACTTTAATCTTATGCAAGCTTGAAATGATATACCCACCGGCGTTCTTTGATGTGATGGTACATTTGGCTTTGCATTTGCCAAATAAAGCCTTACTTGGTGGACCGATTGTGTATAGATGGATGTATCCAATTGAGAGGTATAATTTAAATTGATCCTATAACTTTTAAAAGTTAAGTAAATAGTGGCCTATTTAATTATTGTTAATCATTTGTTCAGATTCCTAGGTACACTAAAGGGATTTGTTAGAAATAAAGCACGTCCAGAAGGGTCAATTGCAGAAACGTATGTTGTTAAAGAGTGCATGACATTCCGTTCAATGTATTTAAAAGGAATTGAAACAAACTTCAACATGCCAGAGCGAATCAATGATATGGTTGATGGTAGTAACATATCGGTATTCTTCCAACAATGTAAACCAATTGGTGCTAGCAAAACTATTGCTCTTGCTACAAATGAACTAGAGATTGCACATTGGTATGTGCTTATGAATTGTCCTGAGATTAGGGCCTTTATTGAGTAAGTTTTTCTAACCTTTTTTTAAATTAATATATGTGATAAGTAGAAATATCACATATAATTTTGATTGAATTTATGATGACCCATAGTGAACACATGGAAGAGCTGATGCAACAAAGTCCATTGCATATTGACAAGAGACATAGAGAACAATTTTCTTCATGGTTCAAGCATAGGGTGAGAAGATTATTTGTACGTGGTGTTTACTAATAATTATATATTATTAACTAATTTTCATTTTTTGTTATAGATGACGACATTAAGTAGCTCCCGTGAAGGAAACATGTTTGAGTCTTTGTATGCATTAGCATTTGGACCTCATAGTTTGGTCCACAAGTATACTGTGTGCAATACAAATGGCATGCGATTTTGAATGGAAGCCCGTGATATGCGAAGGATAACACAAAATAGTGGTGTTGCAGTGTTAGGAAATTATGGGGAAGATAATATTACATTTTATGGCATGCTGACAGATATTATCAGGCTTGAATATGTTAGAGGTAAAAGTGTTGTTCTTTTCAAATGTAAATGGTACGATCTTAGGAAGATCAATGTGAGGGTCAACGGCGTTCTAAAAAGCGTCAACGTTACTAAGTTTTGGTTAAAGGATGACCCATTTATTTTGGCAAACCAAGAAAAACAAGTTTTCTTAGTGGAAGATTTGTTACTGGGTCCAAATTGGCGGATTGTGCAAGCATGTGAAGTTAGACGTGTGTATGATATCCCATTGCATGGTAATGAAGAAGATGCAAATGACGATGAGGAGTCTTCTGATGCTCCAGTGGAAGTCCAGGAATGTACCTTAGAGTTGTTAGATCGCAATGATATTGCTATTGATGTAATAAATAATGTTGTATTGACTTCCGAGCAATGTTTGAATGGCGAGTTGGATGACTTAGAGACAAGTAGTAGTGAAAATGAATGTGATATTGTATTCAAGGAATCCACCGATGACAATGATGAATAAATTTTGAATATTCACTTGAGCCTTTTTTTTTTATCTTCATTGCTTAATCACATTCTTAATGTTGTTCACCATTTTTCGAGTCTTAGTTTCAAATCAGTTAACTTTGTACGTGGTGTTGGATGACTTAAACGAACCTAACCATATAACAAGCTGATTATGTAGGCTAATAAGAATAACACAAAATACGCATCATTAGCATCAACCATGTAGAGGACTTTATAACCCTTCTTCTTCAACTTATCAATGAACTTATATGCAGTGTTTTATGCCACCAATAATTATTTCATGCTTTTCACTTCATATAGCTGTATGATATGTTTATCAATGTTGGTAGTGAGAATGAATGTGATATTTGCGTTTGAGCCTCTTTATCTGCTTTCTTACATCATATAATTGGATATAGCTGCACTTTATAATTCTATTTATTTCACTCTCTTCACTTCATGTAGCTGGACCTTATAAATTAGAGAGTGAATAATTATTTGTTTCGTTAACATTTTGGCAGGTATTGAATCGCTTTCAAAGTTGGAAGATTCCATATATATTTCGAAGAAGAAGGAAAAGTGCCAGTCCTTTACATCATCAAATTAGAAGACCTAGTACGTACTCTTGTCAATTCTTACCAAAAGTTATTCTGTTACACATATTCAATGAAACCTTATTTCATGCCCTTGATTTTGATCCTACACAATTGCCTTTGCATAGGCTAGCTAATTAGCTAGAATTCACTAACTGAATAGGGGGAAGGCAATAGAAGGTTAGCATGTAAATATATAGATATGGCCATAATGATGCTCTGCACATAAATTGGACAATGATGTCATAGCATGTCAAATAGCACCTTCTTGATCATAGATGTCAATGAGCTTTTCAGATCACTAATTCTTCTTGCTTTTCACCAGAATGGTATCTTAAGGCTCATTATGTGACTGTGTCTGGACTTTGGTTGAAAGCTAAAAGATCCAATTAAATATGTTTTTGCTGTTCTACACTTAATTGCATGTAGTTCAAGTTACAGATCAATTAAGTAAGTGATTTGAGCAAGAGCAATACACAAGTAAATCAGTTTCTTGTTTTCAACTTCTGTTTTTGCAGATTGAATTCAAATACAAAGTAAGAGAAATATACTGTCTACTTGATCATTTAGATTTCTATTTACTTAGTTATATGTGTGTAAATGGCTATGTAGGTTATGTTAATGACATAGGTTAATCAACTTCTTTGCTTTAATCGAATTTCACCATTCAATCAACTTCTGCTATTGTTTGAATGGTTTCAAATACATTGACTTGGAATACATATTAATCTTGATCTCACTGCATATTCTTTGGTTGCTCATATTGATTGTAAATACACACTCTCTACACATATATTGGACAATGATTTCATAGCATGTCAAATAGCACCTTCTTGCTGTCATAGATGTCAATGAGCTTTTCAGATATATTCCATTTATTTGTGTATAGCCACCCCTTGGTAATAAGTGATCTTTTAAAATGGTAACCTTGTGATTATTTCATTCAATTAGTTGACCTGTTGCTTAATATTAATGTCTCTTAAATTTGTTGCTGGATTCATTTAGTTTGATATATGTTTTTATTGTGTGTAACAGGGAGGACCAACTCCTCCTTTGGAATTGTGCTGAAGTTCCATGGTCAGCTAGAAGGGGAAATCTTTCTGAAAAGGAGCATGTCTTCAAGGATGTTAAGGGTAACCATAAAATTATTCTGAAACCATTGTTTTCTTGTAGCAATACATGGTTTCTTGATGCTATTGCTCTTATTCATGGAATTATTTCTGAAATTTTTGTCGAATTCTAAAAATAACTAGATGTTTTTGAAGTTTATACATCAGTAGTATCATTTTAACAAGTTCAATTGGTGCTTTTCATACAGGATACTGAACAACCTCACACCTGAGAAGTTTGATCTTCTTAAGGGTCAACTGATAGATTCTTGCATAACATCTGCTAATATCTTAAAGGTTAATATTCTGCTTAGGTAAGGGGTTATTGAAATGATAGAGAACATTTAACAGAACAATAAGTAATGAGCTTGAACATTTAGAATATGCTTAGGTAAGTGGTTACTGAAATGATACAGAACAGTTAACAGAATAATAGGTAATGATACAGAACATTTGACTGAACTTTAAAGACAAGCAAGTTATGCTTGTCTTTAGGCTTTCGAAATAGCTTACTACTGTTCATTTTCACAATGATCTCACTGCATAACACAATAACTATTGCAAGTTAAAGAAAAATTAATTATGCATGTACATGGAAACAGAGGATACATTAAATGAGAGGCCCAATGAATGTTGATAGAGGAGAGTATACATTTGCTGAATAATGCTCTACTGAAATTGGAATATCAAGATACTGAAATTGTACATTTGCTAGATTGTTGCATATCTCATTTTCAGAAAGTAAAAACAGGTCTCATTTAAAGGGTGCTGTGTTTTTTTTCATTTTTACAACCATGGTTGGAAAAAAAACTGGCTTGTAAGTTTAGAATGTTGTATATCTTCTAGTTTACTTGTGTTGTATCGTCACCATCGCCGCTTTCTATTTTGTTGCACAAAATTTAAGGATTTGAGTTCTTCTTTACCTTTTGGGCATATGGGGTTTGTGGCTTATAAGTCCCCTTTAGGTTCCATAAGACAAAAGGGAAACCAGACCAATAATGATGATCATCAGAAGTAAAGCATAATGACAACAATAGTAATCCTTGTACTTTACCAAAAAAAAAAAAAATAGTAATCCTTCTAGAAGACTCCCAGTGCTTAAGAAACACATTCAACCTCAAATTTGTGCTTTATGGCTTGTATCTGCTTTCAAGTTAGCATTGTAAAGTCTATAAGATAATCTCATTTCACCTATCAATGCAATCTTTTCTAGCCCCTGAACCATCTCCTTCTGGAACATTAGAAACATGATTTGTGCTTAGGGTCATGTTCACTTTCTTCTGGAACATTAGAAACATGATTTGTGCTTAGGGTCATGTTCACTTTCTTCTGGAACATTAGAAACATATGTATACATGAATAACATATGTGCATTACACCTTGTGTAGTTCAAATTACACCTTGTTTAGTTCATTCCACCTTGTCTGTATTATATTCCTTATCTCCATCATCATCATTTCACTAATTCATCTAAATTTTCTACATTCTCTATATTTTCATTCTCTATGTTTTCATCAGTATTATCTACATTCTCTATGTTTTCATCAGTATTATCTGCATTCTCTATGTTTTGACCCTCATCTTTAACTACGTTACCTTGATTAACATTATCCTGATTAAGTTCATCATTTTCATCCTTAATCATTGCAATAAGGATATCTACACCAAGTTTAGTATAAATATCAATAGCACCAGTAAACATCATCTCACTAACCATATATAACATACTAGCATCGTCTTCTACAAATTCAAACCATTAGACAATTGAAAACATACTAGCATCATCTTCTATAACATACTAGCATCCTTAAATCCTCAATCATGTGCTTCTTTTATAAGTGGCAAGGGTATAGGCATCACATTGTATACATCCCCAATCATGAAGCTCTTCATTAAAAATCAGTTCCTTGTTTTCTTGTGTTCTTGTTTTCAACTTTTGTTTTTGCAGATTGTATTCAAATGGCACTTGGTCTATCCAAGAAGAAGAATAAGGCTGCACCAAGTACCTTAGTACCTACACAATTGCGGTCGCGGTATTGTCAACTAATTGGAAGTGCAGATAATGAGCCATGTCCTCGTACATAACCACAAGATAAGACACCTGCACCTGCACCTACACCTACACCTACACAGGCACAAGTTCACACTAGTGCACTCACGATCGATCTTGCAACACCAAGAGAAGTCAATTCTATGCCTAGTATTCGTCCTAGAGATAAGTATAAACAAATTTTGAATATGCGACACAATATTAGCACTCTGTCAACTTCTGAAGAGATGCCTCCAGCTTCAAATACTCAGACGCCAGTAAATCCTCCAGCTGCTAATTATCAGACACCAGTTAATCACATTATTCCTTCCGGTGTGGGCTCCTCTTCTGCAAGCACTGCAGGTATGATCTTAACATTAATTAGATTCATCAACATTGTTATATGCTAATTATAAATTATTCTTTTGCTATTTTAGGATCCACAAATGTTCCAAAAAAAACAAGGGGTGTCACGAAAGGACATGGATTAGCAAAAATTAACAAGGCGATAGGTAAAAGATTGGAGATAGAGATCTCCCCTACTGAAGGACGACCAACCAACTCCATACAGTCTGCCAAATTATCGAGTGAGATTGGTGTGATATCCCGAACTTCTTTGCTCAGAAGAACAAAATTTTCAAAATTACTAATGAGGAATTGAACATTGCATTGGATAAGTTAGACGTAAGTATTCTAAACCAATCCAATTTGTACGTGTTTTCCATTTGGTTAAAGCGTTGACCAATAACTTATAATTTTTTGCAGCAAAAGTTGGAAGTCAAGGGAATGAGGACTGACAACGAAATCCATGCTGCTGTGAAGAGATTTCTTTCATTAAGGTCTAAAGATCAAAGGTATAATTTAAAAAGGCCTTTTACCAAGCACGGAAAGGATGTGAAGCCAAATAGTGTCACATTGGCGGAGTGGATGGATTTATGTGAGTATTGGGAGCAATCAGGTACAAAGGTTAGTTCTTATTCAGATATAAAAACTTTTTTTCACAATTTCTTTCATAACTAATTATATTTAAGTATTTATGATTTGTGATTTATAGATGTTATAATAGATTTTCCTACGTGTATGATTAGGAAAAAAGTCGGAAAGCCAAACTAGCTAGGAGTCAGGTCAAATGTCCACCAAACTCTGGCTCCAAGGCCTTTGTAGTGATACGACATGAGATTGTGAGTTACCATTTTTTTAATTATATTTTACTTCCATTGACATTTAAAAATTTATGAAAAACATTTGTTGTAATATTTGTTTTTACAACAGAGTGACAGGGATGGAGAAGAGTGTGACCGGATGAAGCTATGGTATCACACTCATTATAATGAAAGCAAAGATCAATGGACAACTGCCGAAAGCAAAGCAAAATGGGTGAGTACATAGTTCATTTACAGATATTTGTTAAATGAGAATGTGTATGTAATTAATTCTTACTTTTCCAGGATTTAATGTGTCATGAAATGACACATTCAATAGAACAAGATCACCTGATGACAGTAGATGAAGTGTGCGATAAAGTCCTGGGCACTAGAACAGATTACATTATTGGCATAGGAATTGGGCCTCGACCACGAGGAATACTTGACGAGAAAGAGACTTGAGGCAATTAGAAGAGTCAAAGAGGGATAATCAGGAATTGCAGTCCCAAGTCGATCAATTGACTAAACAATTTAAAGAAATGCATGATCGATTAGAACTTTTATGCTCTACAGATAATGTTCGTTCAGACTAAACACGTACTCATTTTCATATATTAAACACTTATGAAATTTTTTATTTTAATTTTGTTTTATGACATATTTGGGAATTGCAATTTAAATAATAAATTGTTTACATATATTCAAGTCATGTTATACATGAATAATTATTGATTATATATTCAAAATATTGTTGCATTATTAAACAAATTTATTTCATTAATAATATTTAATACTTATTAAATAAATAATATTTTAATATTTAGTTAAATTTAAAATTAGCAAATAATTAAATAAAATTGCTTTCGGAAATTTAAAACATATTTAAATAAAAGCCTTAAAAATCAAATTTAGTCAATTCAATTTTTCCCAAAATTTAAAATTTAAAATTTAATAATTAAATTTGATTAAATTATAAATTATTCCAAAATTCATATCAATTAAAACAAATCATGAATTTCTAATTTATATTCAAACAATATTAACAAAATTAACCTAAATTATTATAAACTAATTATAATTTAATAAATACTTGACAATCCACAATGTTTACTGAATTAGACGTCGCTGAATGTCTTTTTTTCTACGATGTCTTAACAACGTCGTTAAAACTAACACAATCCCTGACGTTTAACCAAATGTCGATAATTATATGCTACTTCTTCGACGTCTTAATCAACGTCAGAGAATGTCCATTTTCTCCGACGTCTACACAACGTCGTTAAAACTCTGCAATCCCTGACGTTTTAACCAAACGTTGAGCATTATACGCCACTTTTCTGACGTTCTCTTCAACGTCGCAAAATCACTAATCTATCTACGACGTCTTCACTCAGACGTCGGAGAAACCCATTACCTACCCACTATCTACGACGTCTATTGTGACATTTTGTTAGACGTCGTAGATGGTTTTCTGCAACGTCGTAATAGAATCTACGACATCTATTAGACGACGCAAAATGTAAGCTTCTGTTGTAGTGATTCAATCTAGCTCAATAAACATATCTACATATATTTATTCAGTACCTAATAAATTAGGCCCAAGAGAATAAGCCCAGATCACATGACTCTTTGTGTGCGACCCTGTAGGCTCATTTGATGTTGACAATGGGCTTGATCACACTTCAAGGCCCATAAGTCATAAGCGGCCTCTAGCAAGACATTATGACTACCCAAATCAAATGAGGATCGATAATCTGATTTAACCTGTAACCATGGTTATAAGCTCAAATCCTTTTGTAACACGATATCAAGATTAAACACAAGGCATGGTATCTGTCAACCTTTGATTAATCATAGTTTCTTGATCCTCAAGTTGACTGATTATAACAAATGACATTGATGACTCTTCATCAATTCATTTGAGCACGCCATGCATTTCTTCAGCCACACTTGTCAAGAGGCCCAAATGATATCTCTCTCATTTAAGAGAGGTACAAATCCCATCTACGTCATTCACATCCCTCCGCATGATTCATTTGATGTCCAACATAAGACTACTTGTTATTCGGTTAAAATTAACTTAGTCTAACATCAAAACACCGAATTCCTCATGTAGGGAACCATGATGACTTCAGGTCAAAAGACTATAGTCAAACCATATCAAGAATCACTAATGACATGAAACCATGTAGTATTCTTTATGTGGGTCGGTCCAATATATGTTCTCTAACATATATCTATGTTTTTGATTTGATATCTCATATCCATGATCAATAAAACGTGATCATCAATCAGAACACATACTAGTATTAATTCATTATTGTTCCACCAATAATGATCGACCAGGGACAGTCTAGAATAGTGTTATAATGCTTATGGTTTTACTATCAAGTCACATACTTGATAACATAAGTCTAATACCATTCATGGAATGTAAATCACATTATATAAACGAAATACATGCATATATGAAAGGAATACCTCATAATATATTATTAACAAGTCATAATGTTAATACATGAATCACAAATATCCGTTGGCCTAGGGCACACTACTAACACTGGTCACCACATTCCTCCATAGAGGAGTACTAACAAGCAAAGGATTATCCAAAGGCATTGAAATCACACCATGCAATGCTATGCTTGCAGAAACAAAAGAATGCGTGAAGCCGGAATCAATTAAAACATATACTGTTGAATCAAATAGTTGAGCCATACCTGTGACAACCTCAAGTGTAGCTGCAGCTTCCTCCCTAGTCATGGTAAACACCCTTGTCTGTGCCTGACCCCTTGGCCTTCCTAGAGGAATAGCCTTCCTTGCAGTTACAGAGCTGCCTACCTCAGTAACTGGCCTGGTTCTCACTGTTTTTGCTCGCATCGGGGCTTTGAAACTATGGC
The DNA here is from genome assembly GCA_029891385.1 of Erythroxylum novogranatense. NCBI lineage: Eukaryota > Viridiplantae > Streptophyta > Magnoliopsida > Malpighiales > Erythroxylaceae > Erythroxylum > Erythroxylum novogranatense. The sequence continues at coordinate 88,419,691 of CM057226.1, forward strand.
CCCTCTTGTCTCAGTACCTGTGGACAATCCCTGATCATATGTCCCTTCTCTCCGCATCAAAAAAAGGCTCCAAATAACTTGAAGCACTCTCCTTGGTGAAGTTTCCCACAATGCTCACATTGGGGGTTTGTGAACCTACTCCTTCCCGCTCTTCCAGTGCCTCCCACATTAGAGGCTTGCCCTAATACTGCCTTTACCTGCTTGTTCCTGGTAGAGCCACTGCTACCCACTTCACTTTGTGTGTGATAACTCCTTGTGCTCCTCTCAGGCATTGGAGCACTCATTCTCTTCTTAGAAGAATGCTCCCTATTCTTCCTCTTTTTACTCACCTCCTGCTTAATATTCTCCAGCTTTTCAGCCTGGAGTACAGCATCCACCAATTGTTGGTAGTCATAGAAGTTGTGGATCAAGACTTTCTCTTTGATCCCCAAATGAAGACCTCCCTCAAACTTACGACATTTATCTTCCTCAGTCGCCACAATGTTGGCTGCATATCAAGAAAGCTGTGTGAACTTCAACTCATACTCGCTCACACTCATGTCCCTCTGTGTGAGGTTCAGAAACTCCCTAACCTTCTCTTGTACATAAGCCCTGGAGAGGTACTTCTTCCAGAACACTTCCACAAAGTCTCTCCATATCAGTATCGGTGGCATGACTTGACTGTGAGGCACTGATTCCCACCAATGCAGTGCGTCTCCTTGTAACAAACTAACTGTATAATCTAACTTTTCCTCATCTGAACACTTCATCTGAAATAGAACGGTCCTCTTCAACCAGGCTTTAGCCTCTTTCAGATTCGTCGTTCCATTGAAATCCACAGCCCCAAACTTACGGAGCTTATCATACTGTTGATTGAGCCCAAGTTTAATATATAATTGGCTACACTTTCATGGTTGTGAATGCACTTTTTGACTCTTAATTCATGATTTTTGTGTTTAAATTAGTCTCTTATGGTGAGCTTATGTTTTATGCAATTTGCTAGTAAAATTGTACAAATTGACATTAATTGCATTATAAGTTTTGTAAGAACAATTGATACTGCAAATTGTTATTTTATATTTAAGGAGAAAGGAGTCAAAAAGGATCTGAAGAGTCGGCATGAAGTCCTTAAGGCACGTCGCGGCGTGAACTAATCACCTCGTCGCGGCAATGCCGTGGCGAAATGTAATTCCCACATCGCGGCGCATCAATACAGATCGTACGTCGCGACGTCAACAATTCAGCACGTCGCGGCGAGTAAACCAGATCGTACATCGCGGCGTCCCAGACATCTCGTCGCGACGAGCAAGACAGAGCACACGTCGCGATGAATTTGATTTCTTTATTTTATTCGTCGCGACGTACAGACGGATACCCGGACTCTAAATAAGAGATTTCTCTCACTGTATCGACCCGGCCTGTGACCCATCCTTTAAATCCTGTCGAATTAGGTTATCATGAACATCTGGCTAGGCAATCGAGAGAAGGGGAGAAAAGAGGAGATCGACGAGCAAGAGAGAAAAAGAGGAAGCAACATCGTCCACCACCCAGGGTTCCCTTCGGGGTTCCTTGGGGATAACTTTTGCATTAGTTTTCATCTTCTGTTTTTACCATCGCCGTCCACCATGGATGACTTGGAGTCATTCACGAGTTGTGAGGCTTGGGTTACTATCGTGGCTTGGCATTTCTTTCTGTTGAAGATGCAGGATGGTTGGAGTTCACCGAAGGGGAGTAGCTTAATCTGTAGTTTAGCTATGATTTATAAATGCCTAGGTTTAGGGATTTGTAATTTGTAGTGAAGCTACTTGATTATAGCTAAATGTTTGACATTTAATGTGTTGTTCGGATTGGTAATTTACATTGTCACATTTAACTACATTGTTATGAACAAGTGAGTTGGGGTTTATTGCTTTGTAGTTAGATTAGCTTAATTAGAGTTTAATTAAGCGTTGAACAATGTAATGTGTTGTGGGTTTGCTTATGTAGAATTTCGTGCTTAAATATATGAAGTCTCATATATGTCAACTTGTGATCTTGTTGATTCTCTTTATCGCCTAGTTGTGTTTGATATTGAGTTGATGCTAGATTTCATTTGACCCATTGCATTGGCTAATCCACCGCACACACTAAGATGCTTTTAACAAGGTTTTAAGCAATGGAGTTCATTGATTAAAGCCTTGGACTTAAAGAATCCTTTAAGGTTCTAAGGCTCAGGAGCACTCAATGGGGTCTTGAGAAATGGAGTCGAGAGTGACAGGAGTCCATCAATTAAGACCCTGGACTTAAAGATAGTTCTTTTAGGTTTACCATTCAAACTGAGTGATTTCTAATCCCACCGCACACACTAAGATGAGCTTAACGGGATCTTGAGCAATGGAGTTCATTGATCAAGATCCCGGACTTAAAGAATCCTTTAAGGTTTTGAGGCTCAAGAGCACTCAATGGGGTCTTGAGAAATGGAGTCGAGAGTGACAGGAGTCCATTAATTAAGACCCTGGACTTAAAGGTAATTCTTTAAGGTTTACCATTCACACTTAGTTTTGAACTGTGATAGCCAAAGCTTGTTTTCAAGAGGATTTTATCACTTGTTTTAGTATTTCCCTTTTCTATTTTCAAAAATCCAAAAATAATTGTTACATGCTTTTTAGTGTAGTTAATGTTTCCAAACAAAACCCCCTTTTTCCTTACTGATTTCACTTGCATTTTATGACATATAGGCTAGCTTAGGTCCATTTCATTAGGTTCCGATTAAGTGAGACGACCCGAGGTTGCATCCTATACTGCAATGCTGGAATTTATTATTTTTGACCGGTTTCCAAGGATCGATCTTAAGGTCGAATCGACAGAGCCGCGATCAAATTGGCGCCGTTACCGGGGAACCGCGAATTGGTTCTCTAAGTTAGCTTTTGTCATTTTATTGCTGAGTGAAGTTAGGAGTCTTTTCTTTTAGGTTGCATTTTCATTTATAGCTTTCCTTTGTTTTTAATAGTTAGCATTTTACAGATTACACCTTCTGTGAAAGTTCGCTGAGCCTAACTCTTACTATTTCTGCGACAAACATTTCATTTGAATCTGGTTTAGTGGAGGTCGATACGGACATGGAAATGGATGAAGTTGTTTCACCACAATATGGCCATCTGTCGAAGGATTATCGGAAGTATCAAGAACCTCCATAACTCCCAGGTTGTCTCTTTCTTTCACTTGTTTACTTACTTAAGCCTCGTGATTACTTGTGATATATGTTGGTGCATTAGTTTGTTAAGTAAGTGTCAGGGAGAAACAACCCTTGTAGGAAAATAGTTTAGCTTTTAGTTTAGTAAGTAGCCTTTCCATTCAATAATTTCCCCTTTTGAGTTCTATCTCTTGCCTCCTGTTGTTGTGTGGAATTGCCCTTTTGCTTCCTTCTCTTATGCTTATCCTTTGCTTGTTCAACATTGAGGACAATGTATTGCTTAAGTGTGGGGAGCTGTTTCCCATCTATCTTTCTTGTTGCATGCCTGTTTGACATCTTATTTATGAATGTGTTAGCCAATCTTGCATTCATTGGTAAAAACTTGGTAAATTTAAAATTTGTCGTCATTCTCATTGTTCCTCGTCATGTTATTAGTCACACGCCATGACGAGGTTCACATTCATCACACAGACGTCATGGCGTGCATCAGACGCCACGACGTCCACCCATTTTCGCAGAATGAAAATTTCTCTCAATTCAACTTCTTCCGCATGAAACTTTTGTATCTTTTGTGTTTCAAAGACCTTATAAGTTCAAATTGGTACCTGAGTTTATGAAAATCCCTTCCATTCTTTTAATGATAGTTGGTCTTGACTCATTTTACTTTTGATGTTTTCAATTCAAAGTGAATTAAGGTATGCTAACAAAGTAGCACTTTAAGTTTTTGAGACTTGAGATTGTTCATTGAGATAATACCCTTGTTGGAAGGATATTTGGGCCTAATTCCTTTTCTTCAATCTTTGTGTGCATCTGCTTATTTCATACTTCTTTATAATTTGTTTCAATTCTTACTCGAAGCTTGATGGACTAGATTTTTGTTGATGTGATAGAGGCGTTCCTTCTTCAACCCCTTTTCCCAAACACGGTCCTTAAACACTTATCCTTGCAGCCCATTGAGCCTTATTATGTATGAGCACTTGCGAACATTTCATATGATGTCATTAGTTTAATTTTCATTTCCTTTTCCAAAACAAAAAAAAACAGAAAAAGTGTGTTCCAAAAAGGAACAGGAAAAAAAGAAGAAGGAGAAAGAATTAAAAAGAAAAGAAAAAGAAAAAGAAAAAAAAGAGTCATTATTAGTTCAACTATTGACATCCATTCATAATTTTAGTGCATGTGTTCATATCTTTTCTTTCGTTCATTCCATCCATTCATCTAGCCCTCCGCACATTACAACCCTGAAAAGTCCTCTTGATCTTTAAAATCATAGTCCTTGTAGTGGAGAAATAGAGCTGATACAAGCTTATGGTAGAGTATGGATTAAGCAGATTGAGAGTTACAATATCCCTAACACAAGGGAGGTGAGAGCAAACACTTTATCTTGAGTGACATCTCTTTTGTTCAATCTCTTGGATTAAATTCTTTTAGTGGTTGTTTTATTAGCACTCTTTCAATCTGCTTTGATTGAATTCTGAGAAAGTGTTTTGTGTCAATTTCCTATTACTGTTTTGAGTATGGGTGGATTTTTCTTTTACACTTGTATCTTTTTGACTTTTATAAACTTTTTCCAGGAGTACAAAGGTTTAAGTGTGGGGGAATTTGATTGAGCCCAACTTTAATATATAATTGGCTACACTTTCATGGTTGTTAATGCACTTTTTGACTCTTAATTCAAGATTTTTGTGTTTAAATTAGTCTCTTATGGTGAGCTTATGTTTTATGTAATTTGCTAGAAAAATTGTACAAATTGACATTAATTGCATTATAAGTTTTGTAAGAACAATTGATACTGCAAATTGTTATTTTATATTGCAGGAGAAAAGGAGTCAAAAAGGATCTGAAGAGTCGGCATGAAGTCCTTAAGGCACGTCGTGTTAGAGTAGTGCCCTAAAGGCAATCCCCTTTAGCGCATTTTGTTCATAGTCATGTACAGACGTTATGAATAAATAAAGCAAAGGCATTTTTCATTTATTTGATATTCATTTTATTATGAATTGATAGTGATCTTTAATCAAATTAATGAAGTCCACGATACATGACATAGCATGAAGGAAATTATGATGTGATCATACTATCGAGATTCCTATCATGTGCAATTATGTCAAGATTCAAATTATCCTAGTCATAGGATTAATGAGACCGACATCGTTAATCCGGATAGACTAGCACATGTCAAATTCCTTGATTGGATCAAGCAGTGGATCTCAGACAACTGTAAATATTGAGATATTTAGATTTGACATGTGGATGCTTACTAGTGGTAGTAAGTACATTGGATGACCTGCCATGAGATCATCACATGGATGTACTATTCAAATGTCAGTGATAATCTCATCATAGCAATGGTGCAAGTATCCTTAGACTTGAGGTACTCAAGGATATCTTGGATACTGATTCTGTACTTTGACTCCATTCCTTGTTGCCTTTCAGAGGTCGCTCATAGGGTGGTGATTGGGTATAGCTTGAGGTATTCGAAGGTAATTGAGTAGCCAATAGAGGATTCACCACTTCTGTGATAGCAGAAGAGATACCCATGGCCTCTTATCAGGATCATTACTTTGAAGTCTCTGGCGCCGGAGCATACATATGTCATGAAGATGGTCTTCATGGACATATAAAGTAATGAGTCCTAGGACGAGATCTAATTACACTTGGACTAGATTTGATTTAATCAGTCTAGTAAGAGTTGACACATTGCCCATACTCAAACCAAGTGGGGTATAGCATGGTGAAAGGACGAATTGCGCGGTAATTGTCTATGGAAGGGTTCGTGATATGGTTTCATTAGTCAAACCAATTACTTTCCGGTCAATCGGGGTCATGATGTGTTGCTAGATACCGCTCATGACTTGCTCAGATTAAGTGTTAATCTAAGTGGCCAACATAACCGGAACCTAATGGATCACACGCATTAGAGTGACTCGAGAATCAGAAATAGTTTGGACGGAGATCCGATATCCGGAGAGCAATAGGATTAAATGGATCCCGATGAGATTGGGATACGCCCCATGAGATCGCGACATCGACATTCTTTGAAAACCGCTTCGGTGATTTTTACGGCGGCGGGCCCGATAGGCGGTAGGACCGACCCAGTGGATGGACCACTTCAGCAATTATATATATTAATTAATTAATTAAATAATTAATTAATATATATATAATTATGCATTTACGTGGAATGGGAAGAGGAAGCTTGAGAAACTTCTTTATTTTGATGAGTCATCACTTTCATTAAATGCAAAATGACAAAATCAAAAGTGGATTGATGAGTGATGCTCGATGGATGGGATAAAAAGAAGAGAAAGAGTTTCTCTCAAGTCTTTTGAAAGACTACCATCGTGAATGAAGAGAAGAAGCAAAGGTTTTGAGAAACCATCTCTCCATCGCTTTCTTCATCTCCTCCAAGTGGGTTTTGTCATCTCCTCCATTAATTCTAGCTCTCCAAGAACAAGGTTAGTGCTAGCACACTCCTTATCTTGTTCTAGCTATTCCCGGGTCAAAAGAGTTTGTCCCGGTTAGGTTTTCCGACCTCTGCGTGGATACCGTTAGAGACGGTCTCCTTTGGTCGTTATGGTTTGATTGTGTATACATACACATGGATCCTGGCTTTCGGGAATGTCCCGGGACTTAAAAATTTTAATTCCGCACCCTGGGCATGTGATGCCCACCCCGGGATTTTCCTACAGTGGTATCAGAGCCACTTGTGTTGTATAAACAGTCAAAATGATAACTAGGTCGGAATTCCTTAGTGAATTGAGCTGTGTTGCATGCTACTTTTGTGCAATTTCGAATCTGTATAGAATTGGGGTTTTCGAAATTTTCTGCCATAGACTTGCTCATAAGATGTTGCTGAATGTGTCTATGAAAGGAAAAATTTTATCGATGCCGATTGATAAGGTTTTGCTGATTTAATTCCCTAAGTTTCGGATGTTGTCTTGTTGAACGTTTCTGAAACAGCTATGCTTGTAAATTCGAGAATAAATTCTAGAAAAATTCGGATTGGTTTTCACCGACACGTCCCTAAGATGTTTGTGAATGTCTCTGTGGATGGAAAAATGTTTTCAAGGTGATTTACTATTTATTTCCGAATTTCTTGTATGCTGCTGGGAATGTCTGTGCTGAAGAACACAGATTCTGGTTTGGCTAGATTGCTGAGGTTCAATGAGTCTTTGTTGGAAATAAATCCTGAAAAAATTCATGGAGCATGTTGGGAACATGTTTTAACCTCTGTAATTTTCTCAGCATTTATTGAAAATGTTTCAATGATCATTTTGAGCAAAATGCATAGCTTGGCAGTTTTGAGAAACATGCTGGGGCTGTTTTGTTTGAAATGATTGGTTGTGTAATTCTCATTTCCAATGCCTTGAATCATTTTTATAGTGAGTAAAAATGTGTTATGTTGATGTGGTATGCATGCCAAGGTGAGATTCTTGAATTTAGGGTTTCCAATAATTTTAGGATGTCGAATAGGTCACTTTAGAGTCTCGTTAGCTTATTCCGTTATCTTAGTTATTTTGGCCGTCGCAATTTGTGTGACAAGTGCCGAAGTAATTTTGATAACGTGTAACCTACCTAGAGATACTTAGCATGATTATTTGGTGTCCTTGAATTATGTGGAAATCAAATTGGTTAATAGTTGATTAATCGGATTCAAGTTTATCTCATTTAGTGTGACTAATTGGCATGCATGATTTGATGAAAAAGTTTCATTAGCACATCAATATAATGTTTTATATACTTGGTATATTGGTTTTGTGAATTGGGACTGCACGAATTGAGAATTAGCCAACTAAAAAGCAAGCCTAGCTCATTCCAGTCGACTGGGACTTGCTCCAGTCGACTGGAGAGAGCATTCCAGTCGACTAGGAATTGCTCGGTCATTGGAAGGAGCATTCGAATGACCGAGATTTGTTCGGTCATGATCGAAGAAGGGTTCCGATCGACTAGAACATGTCGGTCATTGGGCGAACTGAGAACCCTTCGGTCGACTAGAACATGTTCCAATGATCGAACGTCTAAGATAGTAGTCGACTAGAACAAAGGTTCCAGTCGACTGGCACATGTACCAGTCGACCAGAACTTGCTCCAGTCGACTATAAACACATTCTTTGGAGGGATGATGGATGATTTTAGGTATAAGTTCAATATGATTGATACAATGCCCTAAATCAGTCCATATAGTCAAGATGACTATGATCCTTGGATGAGATTAATTTGATGAGACCTAAAATCCTCAATTTAAATATGAAAACTAACGCCTTCCATTAATATGGTAAGAACCGTAGTTCTTATAGGGTTGGGTTGTTGAGCTAACCTCAAGCTCACTCTATACTGGATATGTTGAACCATGAAAATGTGATTTTCGGATTAATGGGTGGTTTTCCTAGAAGCGTTGATTTGTTGAGCTAACCTCAAGGTCAACGTGGATGAGGCGAAATTGGGTAGTGTACATCGATGTATACGCATCAAGTGTTGATAACCCAATGTATGTGCATACATCAACTGTTGATAGATCGAGCGATAGTTGCATTCGAGATGCAATTGGTATGACCGATACCTACCGATTGACCTAAGGTGATTTGTTGAGCTAACCTCAAGGTCATTCTTAGCAATGTCGGATATCGACCCACTAGGACATTGTGCCATTTTGTTTCTTGGATTCATGATGAGGGTTATGGATTCTATTGAAACTAGTGGGAGCCATATGTATGTCATTTAAGTCCTTATGATCATACATTTAATTCTATTCTAACTTCCTTTCTCTCTCTATGTTTAGGTTGATTCAAGATGTCGACTAGTGTGAATCTACGCTCACTAATGGATACAAACAAATTAACTGGACCGAATTTTCTCGATGGTGCGAAATCGAGAATTGTTCTCGAGATCTGAAGATCTTGGATACATCCTTGATTTTCCGCTCGATCCACTACTGAAGGAGCTTCGATGATGATCGAAGGCATATCGTAAGCATCTCAAAGGCGGTGACATAGCTACATGCATTATGCTTGCATCGATGTCACCGAGCTGCGAAAAGACGAGTCTATGGATGCTCACACGATAGTGTATCATCTACGAGTTGTTTGATGAGCAAGCTCGGTCCGAACAGTTCGAGACCTCAAGATTGCTCTTTACAACGAAGATGACTCTGGTTCATCTGCGAGCAATATGCATTGAAGATGAATGGCTATATTGAGAGGTTGGCGTCTTAGGTTTTGTGATGGATTGAGTTAAGTATAGACTTGATTCTTGTTGGCTTATCGATAGTTATTCACGGTTTGTGTTGAACTATCGGATGAACCAAATATCCTCCACAATTCGAGTGATCAACATGCTCAAGACAATGAGAACAAGTTGTCAAGCAAGATAGCAAGCGTTGCTATTGGTGGATTCTTCTTCCTCTCGCTTCCAAGAAAAGGAAAAGAAGAAAAAAGGCTCGAAGCGAAAGGAAGTGCAATAAAGGCAAGAAGAAGACCAAAGATACTGCACCAAAAGGTACCGCTTCCATTGCGGTAAGACCGGTCATCGGAGGCGAATCGCAAAGTCTATCTGGAATAACCGAAGCGTAAGAAGGCATCGATGCCTCGACTTCTTCGTGTATGTTTGTCATCGAGGTTATCTCGTTTCGATCATAACATATGGGTATTAGATACGGTTGTGGCTCACACATGCAATGATATCACGGGGCCTCGAGGACGAGGCGACTCATAAAGGGAGAAATGGACTGCGTGTTGGCAATGGAGCAAGAGTTCTTTGCATTAGCCGTAGGAACTTATGTTTTGACACTCCCGGTGGGCTTGTACTTAACTTGGATGATTGTTATTTTGTACCCGTGTTAACAAAGAACATATTATCATTTCTTGTTTAAATAGATTTGGTTTCCATTTGTCTTTTGGTAACAATGGTTGTTCTATTAGCTCAAATGGAATGCTTTATGGTACTGGTACATTATGCAATGGAATATACATATTAGATATGAAACATCCGGTTATGAATGTCAATGACGCTAAAAGACATAAAAGAGATAATTTAAAATCAACTTATTTATGGCATTGTCGCCTTGGCCATATAAATGAGAGGCGATCGCTAAGCTCCACAAGAGTGGAAGTTTAGGGTCATTTGATTATGAATCATATGACACATGTGAATCTTGTTTATTAGGCAAGATGACTAAGTTACCTTTAAGGAAAGGGTGAGCGAGCGATCGGATTATTAGACCTAATACATTCAGATGTATGTGGTCGATGTCCATCCATGCGAAATGGTTGTTGTTACTTCATTACCTTCATCGATGATTATTCTCGATATGGGTATCTCATGTCGATGAGATACAAATCTGAAGCGTTTGAAAAGTTCAAACAATTGAAATGAAGTGAAAAACAACTTGGTAAAAGTATCAAAACATTACGATCCGATCGTGGTGGTGAATACTTAGACCAAGAGTTTTGGATTATCTCGAGATAATGGGATCTTATCTCGGTGGACTCCTCCTTACACACCACAAAGACAATGGTGTGGCAGAAGGAGAAATCGAACCTTCTTTGGACATGGTTCGATCTATGATGGGCTTTTGCACGATTACCAAAATCCTTTTGGGGATATGCACTTGAGACATTTGTTTACTTGTTAAGCGAGTTCCATCAAAGATGCTTAATGTTACTCCATATGAGATGTGGACTAACAAGAAACCTTATCTTTCTTATTTGAAAGTATGGGGTTGTCTGCTTATGTGAAGCGGACAAAGTCGATAAGCTTGAAGCAAAATCGACAAGTGTGCATTCATTGGATATCCTAAAGAAACAAGAGGATATCAATTCTACAATCTTTGAGGAACAAAAGGTGTTTGTTTGATGCATGCTGTCTTTTTAGAAAGAGTTTCTTTTACAAGAAGGCGGTGGGGCAGAATTGAGCTTGAAGAAGTTCAAGATGATCGGACGAGACGCAGATCAACTATGCGAACTCAAAGCGTGACTCATATGATGAGGTAATGATTCAACCTTCTACTTCACACGAAATTGTAGGTCAAGTAGGATACGCTCTGTTCCGAGAGATATGGATTTCGTGAGTGAACAGAATGACGTATTGCTCATAGAGGATGATGAGCCTACCACTATGAAGAGGTTACGAAGAGTTGAGAATCGAAAAATGGCTTCGTGCCATGAAATCAAATGGATTCCATGTATGAAAACCAAGTATGGACTTTGGTTGATGCACCAAGAAGGATAAAACCTATAGGGTGCAAATGGGTTTCAAGAAGAAAAGCGACATGGATGGTAATGTGATTACCTATAAAGCAAGGCTTGTGGTTAAAGGCTTTAAATCAAAGACAAGGAGTTGACTATGACGAGACCTTGATCGATGGCAATGCTTAAATCCATTAGGATACTCCTAGCCATTGCCGCTCATTATGATTATGAGATATGGCAAATGGATGTGAAGCGACTTTCGAATGGAAATCAGCCGAGGATGTGTACATGACACAACTCGAGGGCTTCATTTCACCGATGGCGAAAAGGTATGCAAGCGTAAATCCATTTATGGATTGAAGCAAGCATCCAGGAGTTGGAATATCCGTTTTGATGAGACGATCAAAGAGTTTGGTTTCTCACAAAATCCGGATGAACACTGTGTGTACAAGAAGGTTAATGGAACTGCAATCGTATTCCTTGTGTTATATGTAGATGACATATTGTTGCTAGGAAACGATGTCTCAATGTTGCAATCAGTAAAAGTTTGGTTGTCCAAACACTTTGCCATGAAAGACCTTGGAGAAGCAACTTATATCCTTGGGATAAAGATTTATAGAGATAGATCTAAGAGGTTGCTTGGTCTTTCACAGTCAACGTACATAGACAAGGTGCTAAAGAGGTTTAGCATGGAGCAATCAAGAGAGGGTTTCTTCCCATTACTCATGGGATAACACTCGAAGTCTATGTGTCCTCGGACACGGGGCGAGAGGATGCGTATGAATATGATCCCGTATGTCGTCTGCAGTAGGATCTATTATGCACGTAATACTATATACGAGACCCGATGTATCATATGCTCTAAGTGTTACGGCGGATACCAATCGGATCTGGTGAGGGTCATCTGGGTGGGTGTCAAGAATATCCTTAAGTACTTGCGAAGAACTAAGGATGTTTTCTTGATATATGGAGATGGAAATCTCCAAGTGGCGGGCATCAGATGCGGTTTTCAATCGATAAGGGCGACTCGTGTCCCAATCAAGTTACGTTTTCACACTAAATGGCGGAGCGGTCAGTTGGAAGAGTTCCAAGCAAGAGACGATGGCGATTCAACGACCGAGGCAGAGTACATTGCAGCATCGGATGCAAAGAAAGGAAGCCGTTTGGATCAAGAAGTTCATTCTTGAACTTGGTGTGGTTCCTAATGTGATGGACCCATTCGGTTGTATTGTGACAACAATGGAGCTATTCTTGCAGCGAAAGAACCAAGGTCTCATCAGCGATCCAAACACGTACTCCGCCGATACCATTTGATTCGGGAGATCATTGCTCGAGGTGATGTCCTGATAGAGAGAATTCCCACAGAGCAGAATATTGCCGATCCGTTGACAAAGCCATTGTCACAGAAGAATTTTGATTCTCATGTACTCGCTTATGGTATTAGATACCAAGGCGATTGGCTTTAGGTCAAGTGGGAGGTTGTTAGAGTAGTGCCCTAAAGGCAATCCCCTTTAGCGCATTTTGTTCATAGTCATGTACAGACGTTATGAATAAATAAAGCAAAGGCATTTTTCATTTATTTGATATTCATTTTATTATGAATTGATAGTGATCTTTAATCAAATTAATGAAGTCCCTGATACATGACATAGCATGAAGGAAATTATGATGTGATCATACTACTGAGATTCCTATCATGTGCAATTATGTCAGTATCTAAATTATCCCTAGTCATAGGATTAATGAGACTGGACATCGTTAATCCGGATAGACTAGCACATGTCAAATTCCTTGATTGGATCAAGCAGTGGATCTCAGACAACTGTAAATATTGAGATATTTAGATTTGACATGTGGATGCTTACTAGTGGTAGTAAGTACATTGGATGACCTGCCATGAGATCATCACATGGATGTACTATTCAAATGTCAGTGATAATCTCATCATAGCAATGGTGCAAGTATCCTTAGACTTGAGGTACTCGAGGATATCTTGAATCTTGATTACATACTGACTCCATTCCTTGTTGCCTTTCGAGAGGTCGCTCATAGGGTGGTGATTGGGTATAGCTTGAGGTATTGAAGGTAATTGAGTAGCCAATAGAGGATTCACCACTTACGTGATAGCGAAGAGATACCCATAGCCTCTTATCGGGATCATTACTTTGAAGTCTCTGGCGCCGAGCATACATATGTCATGAAGATGGTCTTCATGGACATATAAAGTAATGAGTCTAGGGCGAGATCTAATTACACTTGGACTAGATTTGATTTAATCGGTCTAGTAAGAGTTGACACATTGCCCATACTCAAACCAAGTGGGGTATAGCATGGTGAAAGGACTAATTGCGCAGTAATTGTCTATGGAAGGGTTCGTGATATGGTTTCATTAGTCAAACCAATTACTTTCCGGTCAATTGGGGTCATGATGTGTTGCTAGATACCGCTCATGACTTGCCGATTAAGTGTTAATCTAAGTGGCCAACATAACCGGAACCTAATGGATCACACGCATTAGAGTGACTCGGAGAATCTGTAAAATAGTTTCGGACAGAGATCCGATATCTGGAGAGCAATAGGATTAAATGGATCCCGATGAGATTGGGATATGTCCGATGAGATCGCGACATCGACATTGCTGAAAACCGTTTCGGTGATTTTTTTGGCGGGGCCCGGTAGGCCGGTAGGACCGACCCCAGTGTGACTGGACCACTTCAGCAATTATATATATTAATTAATTAATTAAATAATTAATTAATATATATATAATTATGCATTTACGTGGAATGGGAAGAGGAAGCTTGAGAAACTTCTTTATTTTGATGAGTCATCACTTTCATTAAATGCAAAATGACAAAATCAAAAGTGGATTGATGAGTGATGCTCGTATGGATGGGATAAAAAGAAGAGAAAAGAGTTTCTCTCAAGTCTTTTGAAAGACTACCATCGTGAATGAAGAGAAGAAGCAAAGGTTTTGAGAAAACCATCTTCTCCATCGTTTTCTTCATCTCCTCCAAGTGGGTTTTGTCATCTCCTCCATTAATTCTAGCTCTCCAAGAACAAGGTTAGTGCTAGCACACTCCTTATCTTGTTCTAGCTATTCCCGGGTCAAAAGAGTTTGTCCCGGTTAGGTTTTCCGACCTCTGCGTGGATACCGTTAGAGACGGTCTCCTTTGGTCGTTATGGTTTGATTGTGTATACATACATGGATCCCGGCTTTCGGGAATGTCCCGGGACTTAAAAATTTTAATTCCGCACCCTGGGCATGTGATGCCCACCCCGGGATTTTCCTACACGTCGCGGCGATGCCGCGGCGAAATGTAATTCCCACATCGCGGCGCATCAATACAGATCGTACGTCGCGAGGTCAACAATTCAGCACGTCGCGGCGAGCAAACCAGATCGTCGTCATGGCGCGAGCAAGACAGAGCACACGTTGCATTTAATTTGATTTATTTATTTTATTATTCGTCATGACGTCTGAACGGATACCGGACTCTAAATAAGAGATTTCTCTCATCAGATCTGTACTGACCCGACCCGTGACCCATCCTTTAAATCCTGCCGAATTAGGTTATCATGAACATCTGGCTGGGCAATCGAGAGAAGGGGAGAAAAGAGGAGATCGACGAGCAAGAGAGAAAAGAGGAAGCAACATCGTCCACCACCGTGGTTCCTTGGGGTTCCACAGGGATAACTTTGCATTAGTTTTCATCTTACATTCTTACCATCGTCGTTCACCATGGATGACTTGGAGTCATTCATGAGTTGTGAGGCTTCGTTACTATCGTGGCTTGACATTTCTTTCTGTTAAAGATGCAGGATGGTGGAGTTCATCAAGTGGAGTAGCTTAATCTGTAGTTTAGCTGTGATTTATAAATGCCTAGGTTTAGGTATTTGTAATTTGTAGTGAAGCTACTTGATTATAGCTAAATGTTTGACATTTAATGTGTTGTTCGGATTGGTAATTTACATTGTCACATTTAACTACATTGTTATGAACAGCCGAGTTGGGGTTTATTGCTTTGTAGTTAGATCAGCTTAATTAGAGTTTAATTAAGCGTTGAACAATGTAATGTGTTGTGGGTTTGCTTATGTAGAATTATGTGCTTAAATATTTTAAGTCTCATATATGTCAACTTGTGATCTTGTTGATTCTCTTTTATCTGCCTAGTTGTGTTTGATATTGAGTTGATGCTAGATTTCGTTTGACCCATTGCATTGGCTAATCCACCGCACACACTAAGATGCTTTTAACAAGGTTTTAAGCAATGGAGTTCATTGATTAAAGCCTTGGACTTAAAGAATCCTTTAAGGTTACGAGGCTCAAGAGCACTTCGATGGGGTCTTGAGAAATGGAGTCGAGAGTGACAGGAGTCCATCAATTAAGACCCTGGACTTAAAGATAGTTCTTTTAGGTTTACCATTCAAACTGAGTGATTTCTAATCCTACCGCACAAACTAAGATGAGCTTAACGGATCTTGAGCAATGGAGTTCATTGATCAAGATCCGGACTTAAAGAATCCTTTAAGGTTACGAGGCTCAAGAGCACTCAATGGGGTCTTGAGAAATGGAGTCGAGTGACAGAGTCCATTAATTAAGACCACGGACTTAAAGGTAATTCTTTAAGGTTTACCATTCACACTTAGTTTTGAACTGTGATAGCCAAAGCTTGTTTTCAAGAGGATTTTATCACTTGTTTTAGTATTTCCCTTTTCTATTTTCAAAAATCCAAAAATAATTGTTACATGCTTTTTAGTGTAGTTAATGTTTCCAAACAAAACCCCCTTTTTCCTTACTGATTTCACTTGCATTTTATGACATATAGGCTAGCTTAGGTCCATTTCATTAGGTTCCGATTAAGTGAGACGACCCGAGGTTGCATCCTATATTGCAATCTTGGAACTTATTATTTTTGACCGGTTTCCAAGGATCGATCTTATAGTCGAATCGACAGAGCCGCGATCAACTGTCCACTCCTATCTACTGGAGCTTGCATCGGAACCTGAGACCTTTGACCCATGGCATACGTGAAAGCCTGAGAAAAGGCTTGAAAGAAACTCAAATCCATGGGATTTGTTTGCGACATAGGAGGAGGTGGTGGAGGCACTTCTTGTTGCAGACTAGGTGCCTCAAAATTCGGAGCAGAATGAGTCCCAGCATCTTGAGGGACATGGGATTCATCCGTGCTCCCTTGGCGAGAATGAGATTGAGTCATAGGTCCTCGAGTTCTCTTTCGAGGCGGCATTTTCACTCCTTCAATATAAAACCATTTAAAACCTTTAGTTCAAGCAAAACAATTTTCAAAGTATGTTCAAAGCATATAAACAATTCAAATCGTGTAAAACAATTCAAAACAATGCAAGTTGTTCATTTAAAACAATGCAATGCAAACCTGAACCTAAACCTAGTCGCTCTGATACCAAAACATGTTGGACCCCATTTTCGGAGCCCAACATCGGACACAGAAGCATGGTGCTTGAGTGTGGAGGGAAGACCTAAAAGCTGAAAATCTAGAAGAAAGATCCCTCGGAGCAAAGGCGGGCGTCACCGCGGCAAAACCTTTCGGGAAGCTATGCCGCGGTGAGCGAAAGAACTCTCACCGCGGTGAACCCGCAGATTTAACTTCGCAGCGACGAGCAGATGGTCTCGTCTCGGCGAAAGCCCTTTTTCCACAGAAACCCAAACTTAAAATTTTCATCCATTCTCATAAAAAAAACCCCACACAAAATAAACTTGAACATAAACACAATCTTCCAAAAGCTTATCCTCATGATAAAACAATTTAATGCGAAAGGTTTGAAGCTAAAATCAATATCAACCATATCTCATTGATAACCAAAAGAAGAGTTTTACAAAGCTTTAATGGCATTTCAAGCCATAATACATCATTTGAGTTCAAGAACAAAAAATACAAAATACACTTGAACTAATAAAACTTGAAATGTGACTAAAGCCTTGAATTCTAAAAAAATATAACTTAAAAATACAAAAATATGCCAATTCGGAGTGATGCTGTAACTCTTGTCCTACTCGATCTCTTGATCATCGCCTGATTAGGAGGAGGAGAAAGGGGGTAAGCTATAAAGCTCGTGGGTAACATATTTATAATAAAGAAACAAGCAAATCTATTTTTTTAAAAAAATAACTCATTGCCATTGTACATTTTCGAAACCATAGTAATTTCACATGTAAATATCATCATCTCAAAATGCTTGATTTTCAAACTGTTCATGAGCAATATTAAATCATATATGCATCAAACGTGTTAACAGATCATAACACATAAGCATAGCATAATGGTTTGGCTAAGTCCAGGTTCATGACACACTACACATTCCCATATAATGGTCCTGTGTAACCGTAAATTCTTGAGGGAGCTTCATGCCACTAGCGGGCAGGCGGGAGAAGCCTATACTTGGGTCAACGTGCACGTGATGGTTCTTGAGGGACTACCACAAACCCACAGAACACACATAGCTCAACATCTTGTAAACTTGCTATCAAAATGGCACTTTCTTGTAAACTTGCTTTTCATAACCTTGATATCCTTGTAAAAATCATTTCTGAAAACATGATTTCATGAGCATGTATTCTTTTAAAGAGAAATCCTTTTCAAAGCCTTTTCATCAATCATCAATACAAATCACGTAGCAAACATATAACAATTTCACAATTCACTCAAAAAGCAAATAAGGCAATATTGATGATGCAATTTAAATCATTAATTCTTTCTTGATTAGAAGAAAATAATGAGTGCTTATTACTCTATTATAAACGTGACCCACCTTGAGTTCCTTGCTTATATACTTGATTAGGAATGTCTTTCCTCTTTTTCCTATTTCTCCTCTTGCCTCACTTGATTTCCTTAAACAATAACCATAATTTCATTCAATTTGGTGTAGAAATCGGAAAGTCATACTTTAACAATTCGAACTATAACTTATGCTGAACAAAAATTCTATGCTTAACTTCCATCCAAAATTTAATATCTTTAAAGACTGAATAAAAACTTCATTTCTTCACAACACTTGTATCCCTATGTCTCTAGTTTACAACGAATTAAAAATCACCTCATTTGGACATCTACAGCAAAAGTTATGCTCAAAATACCAAAGCATGTCTGTGCAGGAAAATGGCCTCTCGTCTGGCGACAAAATTTGGGCGTCTTGACATGCTTTCATGCCTTGTGACGTCTTGCATCGTGGAGGTCGAGACATGCGAAGCCAAAATCCTCCCAAAACCTGATTTTCCCACATTCTTCAACCATATTCCTCCCATCTTTAAAAAATAACACATCTAAACCCTAAACCATCTCTTATACTTCATTTCTAAGCTCATTCTAACCCAATATCATCAACAAAACATCAAAATCTATCTTTGATCATTAACCATAAAGATAACACTTGCATATTTCATTCATTAAAACTTTCCACACATGCTAGCTATATTGCGGTTTCATCTAACCAAAACAAGATGTAATAAACTCATACTTACTTGTTGATGCTCCAAATTCTTCAAAATCTTTAAGAATCTCAAAACACTAGCTTTTCTCTCTTTTTCTCTTCTTCTTCCTCTCTTCCACTTCACTCTCTTCTTTCCCTCTTCTTTTTATTTTTCTTCTTCTAATTTCCACTCCTAATGATCATCCAATGTCCATTATGCCCTTCCATGTTGTAGCACCCCACTCCCGCAAGACCCGAACCCAACATCGACAGTGATATCTAAGTTCATGCCCCACGAGGGTGGCGTGCTAAA
Source organism: Erythroxylum novogranatense (assembly GCA_029891385.1). Classification (NCBI taxonomy): domain Eukaryota; kingdom Viridiplantae; phylum Streptophyta; class Magnoliopsida; order Malpighiales; family Erythroxylaceae; genus Erythroxylum; species Erythroxylum novogranatense. Next base: position 88,438,784 of record CM057226.1, read on the forward strand.
ACACTCATTCAGTAATCGGTACATTTTTTTTCATTTTTCATAACAATATATGCATAATTAAGTGCCCAATTTGGGTCCTCATTCAATCATATACAATTTCATTATACACAATTGTCAATAGCCACTCGGGCCCACTTCCCAAATAAAAATACTTGAGAGTCATTTCAAAATATACACTTTATTACATAAATAAAGACATGCAATGCAGACGCGAACTGATCCCAACTTCTATCCTTCATTTGAATCCTACAAATATACTCCCGTTGGCCTAATGGGGTATTCTTCTGATCCTGAAAAATAATTGCAAATTTTGGGTGAGTTTTGTGAACTCAAAGAGTGACCATCATCGATGGCTCACTCATCACATATCACATACGACATATATTTCATAAATCACATTTCATTTCACATTTTTCCCAATATCACACATGTTCATATTATTTCACATTCAATCACTGAACTAATCTCACTTTATTTCCTATATCACATTATTTCCCATATTCATATCAGTTCATTTAAAACCATATTGAATCTCATAAACTTGTTCAGTTATTTCACATTCAATATCATTTCAGCATTATGTCATGCATACGCAGTGTATGTGAGACTCACTTTTCAATTGTTACTCTGTTATGACCGAGTGCCTGAACTGTCCCATATAGGGCTCATTGATAACTGTCCCATGTCAGGCTCATTGATAACTGTCCCATGTAGGGCTCATTGATAGTTGTCCCATATAGGGCTCATTAATCGTTGAGCTTGTAGCTCTGATCGGTGGCTACTCTAGTCACAACAGCCATTATATGACATGCATTCATGAAATGAAATGCATCACTCACAATTTCGTAAACCTATTTATTCCCATATCATCGGACCTTAGTCCGGCATTTAACCTTAGTGTTGAGAATCCAACCGTCATTCATATGCATTGAAATGCATCACTTAAGCAAATTACAGAGTATATACAATAACACGTTCAGAAGAAGCAAATCACAATTGTATAATGCACTCTTTCCTTTTTCCCATTTACTGTATTCAATCAAAATGTGTATGCAATGCATATGTGACACTTTCCCTTTTTATTATAGAATTGTGACCGAGCGCTTAAACAGTGAACAGTAGGCAGTAGACGCGTCTAGGGAGTAGGAGAACCCTCTGGGTATGCACTATCTCCCTTCGAGCTCGAGGCTCTTTTTCAGTATCAGTGGCGACTCTGGTCACAACTATTATTATCTGTTCATGTATTTGTGTATTAAATGCAATATGCCTAATATATCACAGTCAATATAAAACAGTCTGTCACAGTAGAGGCAACGCAATGAAGCACAGTAATAGCAAGCAATTTGACAATCAGCACATAAAGGACACTTCTATGTCAAATCTCCCAATTCATCAGACCATTCGTGTCCGGAACCTAGTCATAAGCAAACACTTATTCACTCATATTCGCTTATCAGCAGACCATATTCTGGTATGCAACAGATAGTTGAGAAATCACACTTTCCCTTGCATACAATTTACACATTCAGGAAACACTTAGCAATCACTCAATACATTTAGTTCTCCCAGTTCACAAACAAATAGCACTTCAATATCCAAGTCAATCATCACAATCATCGGACTTTAGTCCGACATTCCACCCTTGAAGTGGAGCATTTCCACACTTTCATTCATATCCAAATACAAATGCACATTTAACAATCACATTCACATGCAATTAACACTTCAATATCTCATTCATATAGCACCTTCATCGGACCTTCATTGTCCGAATTTTAGAAATCAAGACACATTCATAATCAGTCATAATCACTCAATTTATAACATAAACAAAACAAATAATAAAGTAAGACCATCTAGGTCTACTCACAGTACGCTCCAGATTAGCATTTGTTTTTTATTTCGGGGAACACTTGAATGCGGGCATTTGACCTGCACAATATATTTATGCAAGACACATATTGTACACTCATCAATAATTGTACACATAACAACATTCATTTTTATACAATTTTAATAATGGACTATGTACAATGCATGCTCAATGACAATCCTGGGCATATGTTTCAGAACACATTTTCTGCTCATTCCCATTTCAAAATTCATATGCATTTCATACACTTCATTGGTACATGATCATTCTAAATTCTTCTTTCAATATTCACCCTTTGCATGAGTCTAGCTTATTCATAAGCTTACACTTCAAGAGCACTTGGTCACTTAATATCATAACTCAATTTCTCATCATCTCTTTTCTATCCTCGTATGCTCTTATAATATCCAATTCCCATTCATAGTTTAGCACTTCATAAACTATAGTCTTTACAAAGATTCAAAGATTCAATTCATCATACCTTGATTTTTCACCAGCTGAAGATATCTTCAGCTCAAATGGAAGTTCTTTTCTTCCTCTCACTTTTTCTCTTCTTAAACAACTTCAAAATCTCTCTTGAAGGCCAAGGAATTTAAAACCCTAGCTTGTTCTGTTGGGCCCCGAATTTTTTCATTTATGTCATTAAGCATGAATTATGATAATTGTGTGTTTATGTCTAAGTTTGAGTAAATTGGGAGTATTAGTGGATAATTGAGATTAAGTTGAGTTTTTGTGGGTTATATGGGAATTGTAGGGTAAAAATAACATGAGGGCATTTTGGGAAGGTTACTTGAGTTAGATAGGTTAAGGCTTGACAAGAGGGGTGTTTTGGTCTTTTCCTTTCTATTTAGACTTAAGTGATAAAATTAGAAGGAAAAGAAGAAATAAGAGAGAACCTATTCTCCTCTTTGGTGGTTTAGGGTTTAGAAGAAAAATAAAATTAGGTTGAATGTGTTAGAATCGGTGGTTTAGGGTTTTCGGAAAAATGGTTAGAAATCCTTGGGTTGTTGGATTTGTGACGGATTTTGAGGTCTAAATGGGTTAGAAATATAGTATAGGGCTTGAATTAAGATTTAGATGTGTTGCATTTGTTTATGGGAAGGATTTGGGGAAGAAAAAGCTGGAAAATCAGGTTCTGAGTCGTTCTCCAGATCCGCAAGTCACGACGTACGAATTTGTATTCGCTGCGACGTGCGAGGAAGGTATGCACATCGCGACGTGCGAATTTGTGCACGTTGCGGCAAACAGCAAGCCTTCATCACGACGTGCTAGAAGGAGCACGCCGTGACGTGCGAGGAAATGGTTCACGCAAGTGCACGCCGCGGCGAACACTCGTGTTCGCCGCGACGAGTGGGGATTTGCCGCGGCGAGCCCCCTGTTTCTAGCAGTGATGCATTTTGGTATTTTGGCTGTATCTTGGGCTGTAGATGTCCAATTGAGGTGATTTTGGATTCATTGTGATCTAGAGTCAAAGGGATACAAGTGTTATGAAGAAGGGAAATTCGGAATTAGTCTATAAGGATCCAAGAATTTAGATGGAAGCCGAGTATAGATTGTTAGTGATATCATTTTTGATTTTCGAAGCTTTTGATTATTTCCTTTGAATATTATTTGAATGGAAACTTGGTTTGTTTTAGGAAACCAAGCCGACCTGATCCAATCGCAAGAGGAAGGCCAACAGTGAGTTGGATTCTCGAGCGATATTTGGTGGGTAATATATTTATGGTTGTTGTGTGTATGGGAAATATGTGTATGCTTGCTTGCATGTGTGTGACACTTCTTGTGTTGAATTATAAAAAATATTGAAAATGCATTGTGATCATGATCATGTACTGCCTTGATAGGCATTATGGCATTTTGTAAGAATGAAAAGAACGGAAAGTATGAAAGCTTTGAAAAAAATGCTTTGAGCATGAAACGAATTGTTATGTGCTTTGTGTGGGTGAGAGAGTAACGGATGGATAGTCACGTGCACGTCGACGTATAGCCTTTTCCTGGCTGCCCGCTTGAGGCTACGAGATCCTTGAGAAATCGGACTCGGATAGTTTACGGTATAAACTTCGGTTTATCCAGATCGTTTTACAGAACTCTCGAACCATTTGTGTGCATTCATTATTGATTTATTGGGCATGATCCATGATGAATTGTTATATTGTGTAATCATATGACATATTCTTGTGAGGATTGTAAATTGATAGATTGATGACTTGCTACATGCTTGTGTATGTATATGTATATGCTTGAATGTGTGGCTCGTTGCCAATGGCTATAAATGTATATGCCACTGAGCTTCGCGACTTACCCCATTATCTCCCACTCTTCAGGTGCAGAATGAGACGATCGTTGATTTTGCAAGGCATCGAAAACTCCAGGATAATTACAAGCTGTATCTTAAGTTAGTATTTTGGTTGGCCCTCCGAGCATATCATCATGGAGCATTCTCATGTATTTTGGATTCAAACTTTGACATGTATTATGTTATTTTGAGAAATATTTGAATTTCCTTCGGATTGTAATGGTATGAAGCCCTTGGTTTATGGGGTGTTTAATTCATAGATGAAATGCATGTGTAGAATGTGTGTGTATGTATGTTTGTGTGAATCAAATTATGTATAGATGTTGGGATCGGGTCCGAGGTTTGGGAGCTCGTCGCTGGCGCAGCCCGAGGGGCCACCTCAGGATTGGGGATCCGAGACCCGGGCCCAACATGTTTGGTATAAGAGCTTTAGGTTATGTGTCCTCGGCTTAGAATGCATAGTAGGATGAATTGTGTGCTATATGCTTATGTGTTGCATTTCATTGAGTGCATTAAGTGACATGCATATCATGCATACATGTAGGAATTTAGATTGACACGTAGCTAATCCTTAGTGTTTATCTGTGAAGGAGTACAATGCCACCTCGTAGAAGGACAAGAGGAGTTATGCAAGGATTTGTTGCACCTGACTCTCCGACTAGAGAGGAGAGGACTGATGATTCGGTAGCCCCAGGGAATGCTAAGGCTTCTGTAGGGCTAGGTAGTGAGCCCATGCCATCGCAGACTTAGGAGTCGCTAGTTAGGCAAGAGCGAGTGCCTCCTCTGGATCCGAGGTTGTTCCAGGCGTTCACCCAGGCGTTTGTTCAGGCTATGGGTCAGATGCCACAGCCTTTTGCTTCAGCCCCAGCTAAGAAAGGGAGACCTGGTTGCGACTTTTTATGACTTCTATGGGACTTCTATGGGACCACCGATCCTGAGGAAGCTGAGACCTGGTTGCGAAAGACCGAGAGAGTCTTGGATCAGATGGAGTGTGAGGATGACGAGAGAGTCATTTCTGCTGCAAGTCTGCTTCAGGGGGATGCTCTGCATTGGTGAGATACTGTGCCAGGGAGTCAGATGAGACCAGTAGGGTTGGCATGGCAGGACTTCCTTGCTGCTTTCAGGAAGAAATATCTGTCTGAGGTGTACATTCAGTAGAAGCAGAGGGAGTTCCTTAATCTTACCCAGAGGGAGATGACAATCAGTGAGTATGAACGTCGGTTCACTCAGTTGGCGAGGTATGCTTCAGATCTCATGCTGAGTGAGGCTGCTAGATGTCGCCGGTTTGAGTCGGGACTGCATTTGGCCATCAGAGAGAAAGTGATAGTGCAAAATTTTTGTGACTTTCAGCAGTTGGTTGAGGCAGCACTGAGGGTTGAGAACATAGAAAATATCAAGAGTGCAGTTCACAGGAAAAGAAAAGGAAGAGAGAAGTTCAAGAGGGGAGGTAGCACTAGTACTCCTATGCCCGACAGGAGTGCCAGAACCTTCCCTATGCAGTCCGAGGAGAGGAGCAGCGGTGCTAACTGATCTCGACCTATGAAGACTTCTACTGTTTCTCACCAAGCCTCAACAGTGGGCGGCAGTAGAAGGGGAGATGGTGATCGCGGTTTTGTCAATTCGACCTTACGATCGATCCTTGGAAACCGGTCAAAAATAATTTATACCAACGATTGCAGTATAAGATGCAACCTCGGGTCATCTCTCTTGATCATAACCTAATGAAATGGACCTAAGCTAGCCTATATGTCATAAAATGCAAGCGAAATTAGTAAGAAAATGGGGGGTTTTGATTTTGAAAACACTAATGAACTGAAAAGCATGTAAAAAATATTTTTGGATTTTTGAAAATAGAAAAAGAAATACTAAAACAAGTGATAAAATCCTCTTGAAAACGAGCTTTGGCTATCACAGTTCAAAACTAAGTGTGAATGGTAAACCTTAAAGAACTTTCTTTAAGTCCAGGGTCATGATTAATGGACTCCTGTCACTCTCGACTCCATTTCTCAAGACCCCATTAGGTGCTCTTGAGCCCTAGAATCTTAAAGCAATCTTTAAGTCCAAGGTTTTAATCAATAAACTCCATTGCTTAAAACCTTGTTAAAAGCATCTTATTGTGTGCGGATGGGATTAGAAATCACTCATTTTAAATGGTAAACCTTAAAGGACTCTCTTTAAGTCTAGGGTCTTGATTAATGGACTCCGATCACTCTCGACTCCATTTCTCAAGACCTCATTAGGTGCTCTTGAGCCCTAGAATCTTAAAGAACCTTTAAGTCCAAGGCTTTAATCAATGAACTCCATTGCTTAAAACCTTGTTAAAAGCATCTTAGTGTGTGCGGTGGATTTGCCAATGCAATGGGTCAAATGAAATCTAGCATCAACTCAATATCAAACACAACTAGGCAGATAAAAGATAATCAACAAGATGACAAGTTGACATATATGAGACTTCATATATTTAAGCACATAATTCTACATAAACAAATCCACACACCTTACATTGTTCAACGCTTAATTAAACTCTAATTAAGCAAATCTAACTACAAAGCAATAAACCCCAACTCGGCTGTTCATAACAATGTAGTTAAATGTGACAATGTAAACTACCAATCCAAACAACACATTAAATGTCAAACATTTAGCTATAATCAAGTAGCTTCACTACAAATTACAAACCCTAGACCTAGGCATTTATAAATCATAGCTAAACTACAAATTAAGCTACTCCCCTTCGGTGAACTCCAGCCATCACTACATCTTCAGGAGAAAACAAATGCCTAACCACGCATTTTAACCGGAACCTTCACAACTCGTGACGAATCCAAGCTATCCATGATGGAGTCGGTGGTGAAAATGAAAAGAAAGCCTATACAAAGGTTTCACCCAGGGAACCCTGGATGGTGAGGCTGATAATCTCTCATCTTTCTTCTTTGTTCTCTTTTCACTCGTCTATCTTCTGTCTACCAAATGTCGATCCCCCAGAAGATACCCGTTCTAACCTAATTCAACAATATTTAAAGGATGGTTCACAGGCCGGGTCAGTACAGTGAGTGATTTTTCCATTTAAAGTCCGAATACCCGTCTGCACGCCGCGACATATGAATTAATTCTCGTCGCGACGTGTGCTCTGGCTTGCTCGCCGCGACGTATGAATTAATTCTTGTCGTGACGTACGATCTGGCTTGCTCGCCGCGACATATTGAATTGTCGACGTTGTGACGTACGATCTGGCTTGCTTGCCATGACGTGTTGAATTGTTGATGTCGCGACGTATGATCTGTGTTGATGCGCAGTGACGTGGGAATTACATTTCACTACGGCAATGCCACGGCGAGGTGATTAGTTCACGCCGCAACGTGCCTTAAGGACTTTATGCCGTGTTGACTCATCTGATCCTTTTTTACTCCTTTTCTCCTACAATATAAAATAACAATTTGCAGTATCAATTGTTCTTAGAAAAATTATAATGCAATTAATGTCAATTTGTACAATTTTACTAGCAAATTGCATAAAACATAAGCTCACCGTAAGAGACTAATTTAAGCACAAAAATCATGAATTAAGAGTCAAAAAGTGCATTAACAACTATGAAAGTGTAGCCAATTATATATTAAACTTGGGCTCAGTCAGATGGGGATAGGCCATTTATTCCGAAGTGTGAGCACTGTGGGAGAGCCCATAGAGGAGAGTGCTACAGATTGACAGGAGCTTGCTTTAACTGTGGGGAGAAGGGGCACATTGCTAGAGAGTGCTCTCAGCCTCCACGACAAGAGAGAAGCCGGATCAAGCTTAGGGAGAACAGAGTATGGGACATAAGACTTCTGAAGTGGGGGATTCGATCATGCAAGAGAGTGAACATTCCAGGGAGACCGAGGGGGCAGGCACCAGCTAGGGTATTTGTGATGACTCGGGAGGATGTAGAGACCGCCCTAGATGTTGTCACTGGTATGGTTAGACTCTTTTCTGATGATGTGATTGCCTTGATTGATCCGGGTTCTACTCATTCGTTTGTTTCTTCGAGTAGACCTATGTGTGATAGGAATTTAAGCTCTTTGGATACTCCGCTGATGGTAAGTACTCCAATCGGTCAGTATATTATTATCAATCAAGTGTATAGAGAGTGTGAGATTTGTTTCGGTGGAGAACTTCTGGTGGTGGATTTAATGCCACTGAAGATGGGAAGATTGGATGTGATTTTGGGTATGGACACGTTAGAAAGATACAATGCCCGACTGGATTGTAAGCAGAAAACAGTAGAATTTGAATTGGATGATGGTAGAAGAGTGATGTTTGCTGGGGACAGGAAAGCAAGTCTGCCCAGAATTGTTTCAGCCATGACAGCAAAGAAGATGATGAGGAAAGGGTGTGAGGCATTTTTGGCCTATGTGGTAGACTCCAAAGCAGATAGAGGGAAGCTTGAGGATATCCCAGTAGTCAGGGAATTCTTAGATGTTTTTCCCGAAGAATTGTCAGGACTACCGCCGCCTAGGGAACTTGAGTTTCCCATTGAGCTTCTTTCAGGTACTGCGCCGATTTCGATTCCACCTTACCGGATGGCTCCGGCGGAATTGAAGGAGCTTAAAGAGCAGTTGGAGGAGTTGTTGGAGAAAGGGTGCATAAGGCCGAGCTCTTCACCTTGGGGAGCTTCGGTCGTTTTTGTGAAGAAGAAGGATGGATCGTTGAGGATGTGTGTGGATTACTGGAAGTTGAATCAGGTCACGGTGAAGAACAGATATCAGCTTCCTCGCATTGATGATCTGTTTGATCAATTGCAAGGGGCGAAAGTCTTCTCCAAGATAGACTTGATGTCGGGTTATCATCAGTTGAGGATTAAGGAGTCGGATGTGCCAAAGTCTGCTTTCAGGACTCGGTATGGGCATTTTGAGTTTTTGGTTATGCCTTTCGGATTGACAAATGCCCCTGCAGCCTTTATGGATTTGATGAATCGAGTCTTTAAGCCGTTCTTGGACCAATTTATCATTGTCTTTATTGATGATATATTTGTCTATTCCAAGAGAGATGAGCAGCATGAAGAGCATTTGAGTTTGGCTTTGGAGACTTTGAGGAGAAATGAGTTGTATGCCAAATTCGATAAATAAGAATTTTGGCTGAGGGAAGTTTCATTTCTTGGATATGTGATCTCAGAACAAGGAGTGCATGTGGACCCAAAGAAAATAGAAGCTGTGGTGAATTAGGAAGCATCGAAGAATGTGGCAGAGGTGAGGAGTTTTCTGGGCTTGGCAGGTTATTACAGGAGGTTTATGGAGGGATTCTCCATGATATCCGCTCCGATGACTAAGTTATTGAGGAAGAATCAGAAGTTTATTTGGAGAGATGAATGCCAGAAGAGCTTTGAGGAGCTCAATGCTGAGTTGTGAGTACTCGATTACGATTTTGCCTTCCAGAGATGAGGGTTACACCATGTATAGTGATGCTTCGAGGAAGGGTCTTGGTTGTGTTTTGATGCAGGGAGACCGGGTGATTGCTTATGCTTCGAGGCAGTTGAAGCCATATGAGTTGAACTATCCGACACATGATTTGGAGTTGGCAGCGGTGATCTTTGCCTTGAAGATTTGGAGGCATTATTTGTATGGAGTTCAAACAAGGATCTTTACCGAACATAAGAGTCTCAAGTACTTGTTAAGCCAGAAGGAACTGAATTTGAGACAGCGATGATGGATCGAGTTGCTTAAGGATTATGATTTGCTGATTGAGTACCATCCATGCAAGGCCAATGTAGTTGCGGATGCTTTGAGTAGGAAGTCTTCGTTTGCTCACGTTTGGACAGTTTACTTGCCTTTGTTGGAAGAAATGGCCAAGCTTAAGATAAGCTTGAAGCAGGAGGAGCCAAATTGCCTTTTGGCTAACTTCCGAGTGAGACCGATACTCAGGGAGAAAGTCAAGGAATTGCAGGCTCAAGATGCGGATTTGAACAAGCTTCGAGATGAAATTCAGAATGGTAAGATTTCTGAAGTAGAGGTGAGAGATGATGGACATATGACAGTGGGGAACAGGTTGTGTATCCCAGATGTGCAGGAGGTGAAGGATGAGATTTTGGATGAGGCACACAATACGCCTTATGCCATGCATCCAGGTAGTACCAGGATGTACATAGATTTGAAAGAGCATTTTTGGTGCAAAGGTATGAAGAGGGATGTAGCAGAGTTTGTGGGTAAGTGTCTAGTGTTTCAGCAAGTCAAAGCTGAACACCAGGCACCTTCGAGTAAGTTGAGGCAATTGTCCATCCCAGAATGGAAGTGGCAAAGGGTGACCATGGACTTTCTGATGGGTTTGCCTAAGGCTAGTAGGAGGCATGATGCCATTTGGGTTATTGTGGATCGGTTGACAAAGTCAGCTCACTTTTTAACGATTAAGCAGACTGATTCTTTTCATGTGCTAGCAAAGAAGTACATCGATGAGATTATGAGATTGCATGGGATTCCAGATTCCATAGTTTCAGATAGAGACCCTCGATTTACTTCGAGATTTTGGGGTAGTTTGCTGGAAGCTTTGGGAACTAAGTTGAATTTTAGCACGGCTTTTCACCCTCAGATGGATGGTCAGTCTGAGAGGACCATTCGGACACTTGAGGGAATGCTTAGGGCATGTGTGATGGATTTCAGAGGAGCTTGGGATGAGCATTTGCCATTGGTCAAATTTGCTTATAATAATTCATACCATTCGAGCATTCAGATGGTTCCATATGAGGCTTTATATGGGAGGAGATGTAGAACTCCGATCTGTTGGGATGAAGAAGGAAAGAAAGCTGGTCGGACGTAATTGATTGATTGACAGTTGAGAAAGTCAATTTGGTTAAGCAGCGACTTAAGGCAGCATAGGATAGGATGAAGAGCTACATTGATGCACATCGAAAGGAGATGGAGTTTGAAGTCGGTGAGAAAGTATTTCTCAAGACGTCTCCTTAGAAAGGAGTTATGAAATTTGGCAAGAAGGGCAAATTGAGTTCGAGGTATGTGGGTCCTTATGAGATCCTTGAGAGGATTGAACCACTCGCCTACAGGTTGTCGTTACCTCCGAAATTGTCTCAAATTCATGATGTGTTTCATGTTTCCATGTTGAGGAGATATCGATCGGATCCTTCTCATATCATTCAGACTAGTGAGGTTCAGCTGAGGGATGATCTGAGTTATGAGGAGCTTCTAGTGCAGATTTTGGATACAAATGACAAGGTCCTCAGGAACAAGACGGTTCAGCTAGTCAAAGTCTTGTGGAGAAATCATTCGGTGGAAGATGCTGCTTGGGAGCCATTAGAAGCCATGCAGGAGAGGTATCTGTATCTCTTCGATGATTTAGGTAATAATTTCGAGGACGAAATTTCTTTTAAGTGGGGGAGAAAGGTTGGGCCCCGAATTTTTTCATTTATGTCATTAAGCATGAATTATGATAATTGTGTGTTTATGTCTAAGTTTGAGTAAATTGGGAGTATTAGTGGATAATTGAGATTAAGTTGAGTTTTTGTGGGTTATATGGGAATTATAGGGTAAAAATAACAAGAGGGCATTTTGGGAAGGTTACTTAAGTTAGATAGGTTAAGGCTTGACAAGAGGGGTGTTTTGGTCTTTTCCTTTCTATTTAGACTTAAGTGATAAAATTAGAAGGAAAAGAAGAAATAAGAGAGAAAGAAAATAGAAGGAGAAGAGGAAGGTGTCGTAGCTTGAAGAAGAAGAAGAGGAGAATAGGGTTTGTGATCTATGAGATTTTCGACAGATTCGGGACTTTTTTCGGGTAAGTTTCGCTTCGTTTAATCTTGTTTTGGTTGGATTAAGCCCAAAGATAGGTTGAATGTGTTAGAATCGGTGGTTTAGGGTTTTCGGGAAAATGGTTAGAAATCCTTGGGTTTTTGGATTTGTGACAGATTTTGAGGTCTGAATGGGTTAGAAATGTAGTATAGGGCTTGAATTAAGGTTTAGATGTGTTGCATCGTGCGAATTTGTATTCGTCGCGACGTGCGAGGAAGGTATGCACGTCGCGACGTGCAAATTTGTGCACGTCGCGGCGAGCAGCAAGCCTTCGTCGCGACATGCAAGAAGGAACACGACGTGACGTGCGAGGAAATGGTGCACGCCGCGGCGAGCATGGGTGGTCGCCGCGGCGAGCACGGGTGTTCGGGGCTTCGCCACGACGAGCCCCCTGTTTCTAGCAGCGATTCATTTTGGTATTTTGGTTGTATCTTGGGCTGTAGATGTCCAATTGAGGTGATTTTGGATTCGTTGTGATCTAGAGTCAAAGGGCTACAAGTGTTATGAAAAAGGGAAGTTCAGAATTAGTCTCTAAGGATCCGAGAATTTAGATGGAAGACGAGTATAGATTGTTAGTGATAGCGTTTTTGATTTTCAAAGCTTTTGTATTTCCTTTGAATATTGTTTGAATGGAAACTTGTTTTGTTTCAGGAAACCAAGCTGACCTAATCCAATCGCAAGAGGAAGGACAACAGTGAGTTGGATTCTCGAGCGATATTAGGTGGGTAATATATTTATGGTTGTTGTGTGTATGGACAATATGTGTATGTTTGCTTGCATGTGTGTGACACTGCTTGTGTTGAATTATAAGAAATATTGAAAATGCATTGTGATCATGATTACGTACTGCCTTGATAGGCATTATGGCATTTTGCAAGAATGAAAAGAACGGAAAGTATGAAAGCTTTGAAAAAAATGCTTTGAGAATGAAACGAATTGTTATGTGCTTTGTGTGGGTGAGAGAGTAACGGATGGATGGTCACGTGCATGTCAACGTATAGCCTTTTCCCGGCTGCCCGCTTGAGGCCACGAGATCCTTGAGAAATCATACTCGGATAGTTTACGGTATAAATTTCGGTTTATCTGGATCATTTTACGGAACTCTCGAACCATTTGTGTGCATTCATTATTGATTTATTGGGCATGATGCATGATGAATTGTTATATTGTGTAATCATATGACATATTCTTGTGAGGATTGTAAATTGATATATTGATGACTTGCTATATGCTTGTGTATGTATATGTATATGCTTCAATGTGTGGTGTAAGTACAAGTCGACTTGTACATTGTGTAAGTCGACTTACACGTATTCAGTACCGATAAGTCGACTTGTACATGGGGTAAGTCGACTTATGCAAGGACGGTACTATTTATATTGTTCCCTAAAGGCAATCCCCTTTAGCGCGTTTTATTCAAAGTCGTCTGCAGACTTTATGAATAAATAAAGAAAGGCATATTTCATTAATTTGATATTCATGAACAGTCTTTATGAATTGATATGGATCTTTAATCGAATTAATGAAGTCCATGATATATGACATAGCATGAAGGAAATTATGATGCGATCATACTATTGAGATTCCTATCATGTGCAATTATGTCAGTATCTAAATTATCCCTAGTCATAGGATTAATGAGACTGGACATCATTAATCCGGACAGACTAGCACATGTCATATTCCTTGATTGGATCAAGCAGTGGATCTCAAAAATTGTAAATATTGAGATATTTAGATTTGACATGTGGATGCTTACTAAGGGTAGTAAGTACATTGGATGACCTGTCATGAGATCATCACATGGATATTCTATTTAATTTTCAGTGATAATCTCATCATAGCAATGGTGCAAGTATCCTTAGACTTGAGGTACTCGAGGATATCTTGAATCTTGATTACGTGCTTTGACTCCATTCCTTGTTGCCTTCGGAGAGGTCGCTCATAGGGTGGTGATTGGGTGCGACTTGAGGTATTGAAGGTAATTGAGTAGCCAATAAAGGATTCACCACTTACGAAATAGCGGAAGAGATACCACAGCCTCTTGTCGGGATCATTACTTGAAGTCTTGACGAAGCATAACTATGTCATGAAGAGTGTCTTCATGGACATATAAAGTAATGAGTCTAAGGCAGGCGATATCACTTGGGCTAGACTCGGTCTAGTGAGAGTTGACACTTTGACCATACTCGAGAACCAAGTGGGGTATAGGATGGTGAAAGGGCGAATTGCGGTAATTGTCATGGAAGGGTTAGTGATCGGTTCTTGATGAACTCATCAAACCGATTACTTTCGGTCAATTGGGGTCATGATGTGTTGCTAGGCGTCGCTCATGACTTGCTCAGATTAATTGTTAATCTAAGTGGCCAACATCACCGGGAGCCTAAAGGGTCACACGCATAAGAGTGTCTCAGAGAATCTGTAAAATAGTATTGGACAGAGTTCCAATTATGGAGAGCATTAGGATTACATGGATCCCAATGGGATTGGGATATGTCCTGATGAGATCGCGACATCAATATTGCTGAAAAGGTTTAGGGCTGTTTGATGCGAGCCGATAGTAGGTAGGACCGACCCAGTGGATTGGACTACTTGACAATATATATATATATATATATGATTAATTAATTAAATAATTAATTAATATATATATATATGTGCATACGCGGGAGTGAAGAAAGAAGCAAAAGGAAGCTTCTCTTTTAAATGCTTTGTCATCAAAAGCATTTAAGGACAAAAGGACAAAAATGAAGGATGATCGTTGGTGTGTGCTAGAATATAAGAGGTTTTTAAACAAGTTTTCAAACCTAAGTTCACAGATGATGATCGTAAAAAGGAAGAAAGAGTTTCTTGGTTTTAAAGGGAGAAAAACGTTTTCTCCTCTCATCTTCCATCATCGAAGGTCTTCATCCTTCATCAAGCTTTTTTATTTCTTCTCCATTGATTCAAGCTCTCCAAGGATAGAGGTAGGGTCTAGCAGCCTTTAATCTGTTCTAGCTATTCCCGGGTCAAAGGGGTTTGTCCCGGTTAGGTTTTCTGATCTCTGCGTGGATACCTTTAGAGACAGTCTCTATTGGCTGTTTAGGTTTGAGTTTGCATACAGACACATGGATCCTAGCTTCGGGAAGCTCCCGGTAACAAAAATTTTTGTTTTTCGCACCTGGTACATGTGATGTACCTCCCGGGATTTTCCTACATGTGGCTCGTTGCCAATGGCTATAAATGTATATGCCACTGAGCTTCACGGCTCACCCTATTATCTCCCACTCCTCAGGTACAGAATGAGACGATCATTGATCTTGCAAGGCATCAGAAACTCCAAGATAATTAGAAGCTTTGTCTTAAGTTAGTATTTTGGTTGGCCCTCCGAGCATATCATCATGGAGCATTCTCATGTATTTTGGGTTCAAACTTTGACATGTATTATGCTATTTTGAGAATTGTTTGAATTTCCTTCTGATTGTAATGGCATGAAGCCCTTGGTTTATGGGGTGTTTAATTCATAGATGAAATGCATGTGTAGAATGTGTGTGTATGTATGTTTGTGTGAATCAAATTATGTATAGATGTTGGGATCGGATCCAAGGTTTGGGAGCTCGTCGCTGGCGCAGCCCGAGGGTCACCTCGGGATTAGGGATCCGGGACCCGGGACCCGGGCCCAACATGTTCTCTCTTCTTTCTCTTCGTATTTCTCTTTCTTCTTCATGATATTTCTCTCTTTTCTTGTCCATTTTCGTTCTCCCCTAATTTATAAGCCAGACAATACTTCTTTTTCCATTTATGCCCTTAATGAGTCCAAAAAGTCCATTTTATCCTTCCTTATAGGCTTATGTTCTTTTAAACTTAAGTGACTTGCTAGAAATATCCTTGAGCATTCTTACACATCACTTTCTTCTAGAAGACTCTTCTCTATTGTCTTACATTTCTAATAACACTGAAAGCATTCAATTTGGTTCAGTGATTCAGAAGTTACACTTTAAGCATTTTGGAATGTTCTTGTCCATAACAGTACACTATGCATGACTCCCATACGAATTTTAGACATCTTAGAGACTGAATCAGATTCCAAGTCCTTCATACCATTTGTAGCTCCATGTCTCTAATTCGCAACGAATCAGAAATAATCTCATTTTGATTTCTACAGATCAAGATATCATCAAAACACTGAAGTATGTTCAGTGGGATAACACCAGTTCATATCCTTTAAGAGCATACTCACTGTACCCGTCTCACTCTTTTCAATTAAAATCTCTCCATATAATTTAGATAACTTCTATTTTTTGTGGAGATATAGAGAAAGTTCTTATGAATCCAACAGTTTAAGAATCAAGTCATTTGGAGGTCTAGAGGAGAAGTTATGATCAAAAGAATCCAACATGTTCATATCCTCACCTGAAATGTACATATCTTAGTACGAATGTCATAACTTTTGCTACAGAAGTCTGATTGGTTTCATTTTTAGACCATTGGAAAGAGAACTTCTAGATCTAAAACTTTCATGCAGACCTCGAATGCCAATTTTATCTTCTAACTTCTGTATCATCTCACTTTTCTTCGTTTGCTTTTTGCATCTGTTTTTCTGCGTCTGTCTTTTTGCGTCTCTTTTTACGCATCATCTTTTTAAATGCTTTTTTACGTGTCTATCTTTTTGCATCATTTTTCTAAATACATCTTTACGTATGTTTTTCTACGTCTAGAATATCTCCACTTACAAGATGCATAACTTTTGACTCAGATATCTAAAATTTACAAACTTTATACCGTTGGAAAGATGAAAGAAAGATATACAACTTTCTAGAAGGAAATTTTTCCAAAATCCATCTTTATCAATCCCAAAGGTGCCCCTAAATTCTGAAGACGAATTTTTCATTCATACACCAACACTACACCCAATTCATCACTTCATGACAATATTTGAGACTCTTAGACCCAGAATTGAAATTCGATGTCTTCACACAAAATGTAGTCATATATCTCTATATTAATTCAAATTAAGAATCATCTCGTTTGGACAACCACAGAAAACGTTATGGCTAAAATACTGAAGCCTATTCGGTGAACATTTTCCAGATCATTACCAAATCTTGTTTCTAAATCTTCCTTATCACAACTCATACCAAGATCACTCTTTCTACCCCTTCTACTCCTTATTTTCAATAGAAATGCATTTGATACCATTTATACCCAGAAGTTCTTAATGAATGCATGTACCACTTTTTATGTGAAAACATTCCGTATTTATGTGCATATATATACTAACATGATGCATGAGCAAGAAAATGCATTATCTAAATTGCTCTTTAAGCTCACATGTACTAAAATTTCGGGTCATAACTCTTAATATGGGGACGGGATGTTACACATGTAATGCTTTAGCCTCTCAAACTTAAGTGATCTTCCATTTTTGGCCCTTATACACTTTTACTTCTTCATTTTCACTTACACCATACTATACTCTAACTTAATCTTAATTTCTCCTATTAATACTTCTAATTCCATCAATCTAATCAATAAATCCTCCAATCATTGACATGCTAATTAAACTTTAAACGAAAAAATTTATCTCGAAAAACCATATAATCAAATCAATTCATACTTAATAAAATCAATAAAAATTTGGGGCTCAACAGCTCTTGTATCTTCAGTGGATAAATTGTCGATTATTATGACCATGGAGATGATTGAGAAGGTCACGGAGTGTCCATTTGAAGGAGAGAAGCTCACAAATAAAACTAGATGGATGACACAAGCTAGCGTGAAGGAAACCCATATCAATTTGCAGTTATATGGAAGCAATGATCCAAAGGAGAAGAAGGCATCAAATCTTGTCACAAAGGCTAGGGTACTACACTCACTTCTTTTTCATTGTGTACTACCGAGAACAAGATCAAGGCATTTGGTAACAACGCTAGATGAACAATGCTTATTTCATCTACTAAATTGTCAGCCTATCAACCTACCATTCCTTATTTTTCATTATATGATAAAGTCTAAGAAAGACTCGATTGCTCTACCATTCGAAATGATGCTAATAAGGATATTCAGAGACTCTAGAGTACGTCTAGAAAGGGGAAACAGGATGAAGATGAATATCAAAAGTGTCATCAATTCTGCAACAATTGGTAAAATGGGCTTGAAAAATCTAGAGAGAGTAGAAGCAAATTCTAAGACGAAAGCCAGGATTGAGGGGAAGCGTGCTAAAAAAGAATCTCCCTCAATAAAATCAAAATCTCAATCTGTTGAGAGAATACCTGCAGAAAGAGGAAAAGAATCGTCAGGAAAAACAAAAGGAAAGACGATATCTCTTAAAGAAGGAAGCCAGGTGCAACAAAAGGAGACAATGACCCTGAAAAGAAAAGGGGACATGCTACTTTCAGAGAAGCCAAAGCAAACAAAAAGGTCGCCTAGAGTTCGAACCCTATGTCAACAAGAAGAAAAGAAAAGGAAAGAGTTGATTTATGGTGGAAACTTTGAAAAGATAACATCTTAGGCAACCAGGTCCTTAGTTTCAATTTTGAGAGAAGAATCACCAAAATTGGCTAAAGTAACTGAAATTAGGAAGAAATTGTAGTTTGAGAAAGTAAAACCTCAACCTCAGCAGACTTCCAGACTGATTAAAGAGAATAAAAAGCAAAAAATCAATACAAAAAAGAGCACTCCTACTGCTGTTCAGAAGAAGAAGAAGATAGTTGAACGCAGTCCAGTACAAGTCAATACTTCTCAACTGATAAGAAAAGAAGACTTGAGAATCAAGATTTTTGAAGAAATTCAACCTGTCAGGAGTAGTAACTCTATAATAATCAGAGAGATCCCAAAAAGGTCAGTCAAGGCACAATTTCAACCCATTTTGGTAAATAGTAGTACCATGCATCTGTTGAGTGAAGACGAGAAAAGTATGTATGATGTTCTGAAGGATGAAGGAACTAGACCATACCCCACACAAATGACAAAGCAGAAGTACACTATTTTCCCAATCACAAGGAAAACTGTGATCAAGGTTGTGCTTGATATTCAACCTCGACCTTTCATTGTTCGCAATGAGAAAAAAAAGGAAAGAAGAAACTGTATCCTGAAAGGATAAATGATTTGACAGAAGAATAGATTGAAGCTGAAGTGAGAAACATTGATGAAGCATGCCATGTAGTCCAGCAGACTGGAACTTATGTTTCCCACTTCATTTCAACAGCGTCAGGAAGCAATTGTGGTCAGCAAACCACTGAAGATTCTTTTCAGGTAGGTGGAAGACTTTCAGAAGGACAGTACAGATCCATTAAGCTTGGAGATCAAAGCCACTCAGTAGAGTTCTTTATGCATCTCATTATGCACATTAGACCTTTATCAACTGTGTCTTCGTTTGGTGATGTTCTACACCTATTCGGAAGACACGTTCCACGACTAACTGGTCCTGATGATCTTGATCTTCCAAAACCTAACCTATTTATTCAACCTCCTACCCTTACAATAATTGAACCAGATGTCGTATCTTTAGATGCATATACTACAACTATTGGTTTTGAAGTCGTACAACAGAAGCCTGATGAAGATATTGAAAAGAAAGTTGATTATCTGTATGCATCTGTGGGTGACTTGCATAAAGAAGTTGAGGATATTCGACAAGATATAAAGTCACTTCGCATTGAGATGAGAGAAATGTTTTCTGAAGTTATGAAGCATCTATGCCCATGATCTTTTTGATCAATAACAAATCGGGGGAGAAAGGAGAAAAAGAAGAAGAAATGACAAAGATAGGGGGAGAACAAAAAAAAGAAGAAAGGGAGAACATAACAAAAGAAGAAAAGGAGAACAGAACAGAAGAAGAAAAGAAGAATAGAACAGAAGAAGAAAGATAAGAAAATGATTTTTCTATGATTATTTGTTATCATAAAAAATGGGCAGATTGTTAAGTCAAAATGACTTTACGATTAATTTTGATGAAAAACCAAATAATGATGAAGGAAGAAAATGAGACAGAAGCAGATAAAAATGAGACGGAGGAAAATGAAAAGGAGGAAAATGAGACGGAACAAATGAGAAGGAAGCAGATAAAAATGAGACGGAAACGAAAATGAGACGGAAGCAAAAATGAGACGAAAACAAAATGAGACGGAAGCAGATAAAAATGAAACGGAAGCAAAAATAAGACAGAAACAAAATGAGACAGAAGCAGATAAAAATGAGATGGAAGCGAAAATGAGACAGAAGCAAAAATGAGACAGAAGGAAATGAGACAGAAGAAATGAGACGCAAAGACAGAAATGAGACGGAAGCAAAATGAGACGCAAAGCAGAAAGCAGAAATGAGACGGAAACAAAATAAGACGCAAAGCAGAAAGCATAAATGAGACGGAAGCAAAATGAGATGCAAAGCAGAAAGTAGAAATGAGATGGAAGAAAAATGAGACGCAAAGCAAAAAGCAGAAATGAGATGGAAGCAAAATAAGACAATAAAAATAAGACGAAGCGAAGCCGAAAATGAGACGAATGAATCGAAGACGAAGAGCCAAATCAGTTTGAGTTAGTTACAGAACTCAACTGAATAACCATTTCTTTAAAGATCAAGAAACAAGAAGAATGAAGCAGTTGAAGACGAAGACTATAAATATGAGTCGAAGTCGAAGACTGAAAAAGTTAGGATTTTTCAAAAGGCTAAATACTGTATTTGTGCGAAACACGAGAGATATATTTTCTATAACAAAGCTCACAATATCTTTCTGTGAAAAAGAAGAAAAGCTGATAGCTTAAAGAGGCTAAGTGAGAAAAAGAATACTTATTGTAAGAGATCTGAAGAGGCTCGGTGAAAAGAATACTTTACTTTTGTGAAGTATAGTGAAATCTCAAAAGGGATTATGAGGACTGGACGTAGCCCACAGTTTGGGATGAACCAGTATAAAATTATTGTGTCGATTCTCACTCTCAACTCTTAACTCTTATTTCTATTGTTGATATAAATACTTCATAATATTGTTTGTCAATCTTTTTGAGAAAGCATATTTTTAAAAAGGGGATTATACTAAAAATTTGAATACACAATTCAACCCCCCCTTCTTGTGCATTTTGTATATCGTATACTAACGTGTGATTCACTTCATAGGTCACATGCCCTACAAATGTTTTGAACCCCATACTCACAATTAAACACATCAACAGATAATCCAAATATCAATCATGTAATCTTAAAAAAGCACTTAATTAAGTGAGGACCATTGTAAATTCATGTAGTATTCTATAAGTACCCAAACCTGTATGCATATATTTGGTAATTTTCACGTAGACATCACAACAATAGTTACACAAATTGCATATGTATATGCTTATACTTATAAGGGTGTGTATATATATATATATATGCGTATATATCATAACATATCATATCTATATGCTTAAAGACATGAGCATCTATCATGGCTTAACACATCATCATTCATATCAATATAGAGCCATATTCAATAGTTGATATGGATTCAATATTAGTAGATAGGTATCAACTTACCTGATTGATGTACTTGTTTATTCAAACATTACAATGTAGGTCCTACTTTTGATGTACATTTAATTTCATCAATTAATAACGACACAAACTATGACTAGCGATGAGATTGCAGGGATTCTACGCTTGATAAAAATTGTACGTTAATGGCTATTGTGCCCTCACTCTTTTCCCTCTAGTCTCTCGGTGTCTCAACATTGGCAACAATAATCAAAGAGACTCATTTGTTGTTGGGTCACATAAAAAGCTAAGGAAGCTACTCGACATCAAATGCTGACATCTCATTGGAGGAAAGCTTCGATAACTTTAGGTTCATGGTGGAAACCGATAATATTGGAGAGGTTAGAGCACATACAATCGAAATCCACCCTGCGGTCACTAAGATCGTGATTAGGCCAAATGGGTACCTCGAGTTCTCTTCGTTCAATGATTTGGAGTTGTATATGTGGAGGTTTAGGTTGTCGGATTCCAAAAGGCTGGAGTTTGCTAGCATGGTGTTTGTTGATAATGAGTTGATTGTGACGATGCCAAAGAGGGACGAGGACAATGAGGGGACTGGTAATGCTGGGGAGTTTTACAGGAGGTATGGTAAATAATAGCAACAATAATAATGCTAGGCTTGTGCTTGGACAACGATAAATTACTTATGCAAGTTTCTTTTCTCAAGTTAGCTCCTACCTTGAATTATGTTCTTTTAGATGTTATATTGCAAATGTTGGGCCTAGGTCCCGAATCCTATCCCGAGGTGGCCCTCGAGGCGCGAGAAAAAGTGCTTGTGAAGGAAGACTCAAAACGTCTGAAAATAAAGAAACAGCAGCGGGAAAGAGGAGGCCTCGCTTGTGATAACAGGATGCTTTCGCATGGCAGCGCCTCTCTAAGAGTTCGCCATGGCCAAACACTGGCCTCACCATGGCGAACTTCAAGTGCTACACACCCAAAGGACTGGCTTTGGCGTCGGCGAAGGATGGCTCGCCACGGCGAGCTACCTAAAAATGGACCCGATCCCCAACATCTAAGCCATTCCAATTCACACACACACACACATTCTCGTACATTCTATCACATACACATGCATTCTAACTAGGAATCTAATCACACCCATAAACAAAGGAAACTTCATGTCATTACAATTCGAAGAAATTTAACAAGCCTCATCAATATGACACAATACATATCAAAGTTTAAATCCAAAATACATGAGAATGCTCAATGATGATATGCTTGAAAGGCTAACCAAAAGTACTAACTTAATATAAAGCTTCTAACTATCTTGGAGTTTCCAATGCCTTGCAAGGATCATGATCTTCTCGATCTACACCTGAGGAGTGGGAGATAATAGGGTAAGCTGCGAAGCTCAGTGACTTATACATTTATAGCCATTGGCAACAAGCCACTCATTCAAGCATATATATATGTACAAGTATAGCAAGTCAACACTTAACAATTGATTCACATTCTTATAACCATCAAGGAATATAACATGCAATTTCTATCTTTCAATATAACAATTTATTATGCATCATTTCTAGCAAGTCAATCATGCAATACACAAAAAATGGCTCGAGAGTTCTGTGGAACAAAACGGATAAACTGAAGTTTATACGGTGAACAAAACGAGTCTGATTTCTCAGGATCTCGTGGCCTCAAGCGGGCAGCCGGGAGAAGGCTATACGTCAGCGTGCACATGACTAACGAAGCGTTCCTCTCTCGCCCAAACAAAGCACATATTCAATCGATTCATGCTCAATCATTTTATCAAGCTTTCATTCTTTTCAGTCTTACAAAATGCCATAATGTCTTTCAAAGCAGTACATAATCATAATCACAATGCAATTGCAATACTTTTCATCATTCAAGATGAGCAGGGTCACACACATGCAAGCAAGCAAGGCAATTTGCCCATACACACAACAACCATAAATATATTACCCACCTAATATCGCTTGAGAATCCAACTCACTGTTTTCCTTCCTCGTGCGATTGGATCAGGTCGGCTTGGTTTCCTATAACAAACCAAGTTCCCATTCAAAGGAAATATTCAAAAATCTTCGAAAATCAAAAGAACTAACACTAAAAATCTATACTCGACTTCCATCTAAATTCTTGAATCTTTAGGGACTGATTCCAAACTTTCTCTCTTTATACAACTTGTAGCCCTATTGCTCTAGTTCACAACGAATCAGAAATCACCTCATTTAGACATCTACAGCCAAAGTTATGCCCAAAATACCAAAATACATCTATCTTTGAAAACTAGAGCTCATTGCGGTGGCGTGCGCCTGACGGCGCGCATGTCGTGAGCATGGCGTACACCCTCTCACTGCCTTGTGGCATGCACACCTTCGCACGCTGCGACGTGCGGGTCTAGGAACTCCTCCCGAACCTGATTTTTCCAGCTTTTTCATCCTCAAATCCTTCCATTTCGCAAATGCAACACATCTAAATCTTGATTCAAGTCCTAAGCTTCAGTTCTAACTCATTACAACCTTAAAATCGGTCATAAAATCATCTACCCAAAGGATTCTAACCATTTTTCCCCTAAACCTTGGAACCACTGATTCTAACCTGCAATCTATTTTAGGGTTTAATCCAACCAAAACAAGAAGAAAAGAAGCTAAACTTACCAGGAATAGCTTCAAACCTGTCGAAAACCTCTAGGATCACAAAGCCCTATTTTCTTCTTCTTCTTCCTCACCAACGACACTCTTCCTCTCTATTCTCACTTTTCCTTCTTTTTCCTTCTACTTCTTACTCTTAAGGCAAATGGAAGCATAAAGACCATAATACCCCTCCTTGCAAAGCCTTAAGTTTTCCAACTTAAGTGATCTTCCCAAAATGCCCTCAAACATAATTACCCTTTAATTCCCACTTATACCACATAGTACTCACTTAATCTAAATTTTCCACTAATACTTCCAATTTATCCAATTAAGCCATACATCACACAATTAACACAATTCATGCTTAATAACATCAATAAAGAAAAATTTGGGGCCCAACATTTCTCCCCCTCTTAAAAAAAAAATTCTTCCTCGAAATTATTACCTGAGTCATCGAAGAGATGCGAATACTTCTCCTTCATGGCTTTCAAAGGCTCCCAAGTGGCCTCTTCCACCGAGTGATTCCTCCACAGGACTTTGACTAGCTGAACCGTCTTGTTCCTGAGGACCTTTTTCTTAGTGTCGAAGATCTCCACTGGAATCTCCTCATAACTCAAATCATCTCTCAACTGAACCTCACTAGTCTGAATGATATGAGAAGGATCCGATCTATACCTCGTCAGCATGGAAACATGAAAGATATCATAGATCTGAGACAATTCCGGAGGTAACGCCAACCTGTAGGTGAGTGGTCCAATCCTCTCAAGAATTTCATAGGGACCCACATACCTCGAACTCAACTTGCCCTTCTTTCCAAACCTCATTACTCCTTTCCAAGGAGACGTCTTAAAGAACACTTTCTCACCGACTTCAACTCCATCTCCTTTCGGTGCGCATCAATGTAGCTCTTCATCCTATCCTGTGCTGCCTTAAGTCGCTGCTTACCAAATTGACTTTATCAACTGTCATCTGAATCAATTCTGGTCCTACCAGTTTCCTCTCTCCTTATTCATCCCTGTAGGAAAATCCCGGGAGGTACATCACATGTACCGGCAGCGGAAAACAAAAATTTTGTTCCGGGACTTTCCGAATCCGGGATCCGGTATCCGTATGAAGACATCAACCTAAATAGCCAAAGAGACTATCTCTAAAGGTGATCCACGCAGAGATCAGAAAAACTAACGGATCAAACCCTTTGACCGGGAATAGCTAGAAACAGATTAAAGGCTGCTAGACCCTACCTACATCTGGAGAGTGAAGGAAGCGTTGGAATCTTGCTTGGAAGAAGAAGAGAAATCGATGATGCTTTAGGAGAAAGACATGAAAAACCATTTTTCTAAAAGAAAACTTAACTCTTAAGCTTCCATTTCTTCCTTCTCCATGTGCAACCGTCGACCACCATGCCTTAAGCCTTCTTTGTCTATCTTTTAACTCTTTTAAAAGATTCCATAAGCTTATGCCAAGTGGTGGCTTTATATCCACTCATTTCATAAAGTATTAAAGTATAAAGCTTTGTCTCTTCCTTCCTCCATCCAACGCACATGTCTTTATATATATGATTTAATTAATTAATTACTTAATTAATTAACATATATATAATTACTAAGAGGTCGATGAAACTGGAATTGGTCTAGGCTACCGCTTAGCCCCGATCTTTGAAACACTCTGGAAACCTTTCTTAGCAATATCGATATCGCGATCTCATCGGTACATATCCCAATCCCATCGGGATCCATTTAATCCTAATGCTCTCCATAATTAGAACTCAGTCCAATTACTATTTTACATATTCTCTGAAACACTCTTATGCGTGTGACCCTTTAGGCTCCCGGTTATGTTGGCCACTTAGATTAACAATTAATCTGAGCAAGTCATGAGCGTTAGCTAGCAACACATCATGACCCCCAATTGACCGGAAAGTAATCGGATTGATGTATTCATCACGAACCAGATCACGAACCCTTCCATAGACAATTACCGTGCAATTCGTCCTTTCACCATCCTATACCCTACTTGGTTATGAGTATGGTAAGAGTGTCAACTCTCACTAGGTGAGTCTAGCCTAAGTGATATCGAGTTCTCGTCACGGGACTCATTACTCTATATGTCAATGAAGACACTCTTTATGACATACATCTTTGTGACCTTAGTAATGATCTGACAAGAGGCCGTGGGTATCTCTTACGCTAATCCAGTGGTGAATCCTTTATTGGCTACTCAATTATCTTGAATACCTCAAGTGTACCCAAGCACCACCCTATGAGTTACCTCCGAAGGCAACAAGGAATGGAGTCAAAGCACGGATCGATTATCAAGATATCCTTGAGTACCTCGAGTCAAGGATACTTGCACCATTGCTATGATGAGATTATCAACGACACTTAGATAAGATATCCATGTGATGATCTCATGGCGGGTCATCAATGAACTTACTACCGCTAGTAAGCATCCACATGTCAATTCTAAATATCTCATATTTACGGTTTACGAGATCCTTTGCTTGATCCAATCAAGGAATATGACATGTGCTAGTCTATCCGGATTAATGATGTCGGTCTCATTAATCCTATGACTAGGAGAATTTGAATCTTGACATAATTGCACATGATAGGAATCTCGATAGTATGATCACATCATAATTTCCTTCATGCTATGTCATATATCATAGACTTCATTAATTCGATTAAAGATCAATCAATTCATAAACAATGTTTATGAATATCAAATTAATGAATAATGCCTTTTCTTTATTTATTCATAAAGTGCGCTCACGACTTTAAATAAAGCGCGCTAAAGGGATTGCCTTTAGGGCACAAATAAACAAGATCTGACCTTGAACAAGTCGACTTATCCAATGAACAAATCGACTTATCGATGCGAATATGTAAGTCGACTTACACATGGTACAATCGACTTATCACTTACAAATCTCCCACTTGACCTAAAGCCAATCGCCTTAGTATCTAATACCATAAGCTAGTCCATGAGAATCACAATTCTCCTGTGACTATGGCTTTGTCAGCAAACAAACAACACTTTGCTCGTGGAATTCTCTCTATCTGGATATCATGTCGACTAATGATCTCCCGAATCGGTAATCACGAGTTCGGATCGTCGATAAGATCTTGGTTCCTCTCGCCACGCACTAGCCCCATTGTATCACAATACAATCCTATGGGCCCATCACGCCTAGGGACGAGATCAAGTTCGATAATGAACTTCGGATCCAAACCGCTTCCTTTGCGCATCTCGTGCGGCAATGTACTCTGCCTCGGTTGATGAATCAGCGATCCTCTCTTGTTTGGAACTTTTCCAGCGGACCGCCACGCTATTCGGTGTGAATGTATATAACGATTGTGATTGAATCATCCTTATCGATTAAATACTAGCATCTGAATGCCGCTCACTGGAGATTTCCATCTCCATAGATCAAGAAAACATCCTTAGTGCTTCGCAAGAACTTGAGGATATTCTTGACAGCCACCCAGTGACCCTCACCAGGATCCGATTGGTATCTACTCGTAACACTTAGAGCATACGATACATCGTGCCTCGTACATAGCATTGTTCCATGCTAAACCTCTTTAGCATCTCATCTATGTACGATGATTGTGAAAGACCATGCAACCTTTTGATTTATCTCTATAAATCTATATCCCAAGGATATAAGTCGCTTCACCAAGGTCTTTCATCGCAAATTGATTGGACAACCAAATTTTAACTGATTGTAGCATAGAGACATCGTTTTCCTAGTAACAGTATGTCATCTACATACAACACAAGGAATACGATTGCAGTCCCATTAACCTTCTTATACACACAATGATCATCCAGATTTTGTGAGAAATCAAACTCTTTGATTGATTCATCAAAACGGATAATCCAACTCCTGGATGCTAGCTTCAATCCAAACATGGATTTGTGAAGCTTGCATACCTTTTCGCCATCGATGGAAGTGAAGCCCTCGGGTTGTGTCATACACATCCTCGGGTGAATTTCCTCTCGGAAAGTCGTCTTCACATCCATTGCCATATCTCATAATCATAATGAGTGGCAATGGTTAAGAGTATCCTAATGGATTTAAGCATTGCTAAATTTGAAGGTCTCGTTATAGTCAACTCTTTATGCGTGAGCGAAATCCTTTGGCGAAGCATTGCTTTATAGGTAATCAAATTACCATCCATGTTGGTTTTCTTCGAAAACTCCTTTGCACCCATGGGTTTTATCCTTCGGTGTAACAACCAAAGTCCATACTTGGTTTTCATACATGGAATCCATTTGATTTCATGGCACAAAGCCATGTTCGGACTACGAACTTTCGAACTGTTCATAGGTAGTAGGCGCATCATCTCATATGAGCAATACGCCATTCTGTTCACTTACAAGAAATTCATATCTCTCGGGAACAGTGCGTATCCTACTTAACCTACGAAATTCGTGTGTAGTAGAAGGTTGAACTATTACCTCATCTATATGAGTTACAGTTTCAGATTCAGGCAGTTGATCTGAGTTTGTTCGAGCATCTTGAACTTCTCAAAGTTCAACTTTGCTCCCACTGTCCTCTTGTAAAAGAAACTCTTTCTTTAAGAAAACAGCATGCTTGGAAACAAACAACTTTTGTTCCTCAGCAAGGTAGAATTGATATCCCACGATATCCTACGAACAAACACTTATCAGATTTTGCATCAAGCTAATCTGACTGTGTCCACTTCACGTAAGCAGGACAATCCCAAACTTTCAGATGAGAAAGATAGGGCTTTCAGTTAGTCCATATCTTATATGGAGTAACAACAACTGTCTTTAATGGAACTCTGTTTAGCAAGTAAACAGCTGTCTCGAGTGCATATTCCCAAAACTGTGCAAAACCTATCATCAATCGCACCATGTCTAACAAGGTTCGATTTCTCCTTTCAGCCACACCATTGTGCTGCGGCGTGTAAGGTGGAGTATACTGAGATAAAATCCCATTATCTTTGAGATAATCAAAAAAAACTATCGGTCTAAGCATTTTCCACCACGATCAGATCGTAATGTATTTATACTTTTACCAAGTTAGTTTTCTACTTCATTTCTGAATTATTTGAACTATTCAAATGCTTCAGATTTGTATCTCAATAGATACAGGTACCCATATCGTGAATAATCACCGATAAAAGTAATGAAGTAAAGACAACCACTTATGGCATGGATGGACATCGGACCACATACATCCGAATGTATTAGGTCTAATATTCCATTCACTTGTTCACCCTTTCCTTTAAAGGATAACTTAGTCATCTTGCCTAATAAACAAGATTCGCATGTGTCATATGATTCATAATCAAATGACCTAAACATCCACTCTTATGGAGCTTAGCGATCGTGTCTCATTTATATGGACAAGCGACAATGCCATAAGTAAGTTGATTTTAAATTATCTCGATTATGTCTTTCGCGTCATTGACATTGAGCTGGATATGACATATCTAATATGTCAATTCAATTGCATAATGTACCAATAGCATAGAGCCTTCCATTGAACTAATAGAACAACCATTGCTACTAAAGTCCAATGGAAATCAGCTCTATTTAAACATAAAACATACTGATATGTTCTTTGTTTAAAGCAGTACAAAATGTCAATCATCAATTTGAATACAAGCCCGTGGGAGTAACAAGACATAAGTGTCTCTGGCTAATGTAGCAACTATTCTTGCATTATCTACACGAAGGTCTAGTTCTCCTTGAATGAAGTACATCTCATGTCCACTGAGGCCCGCATATCATTTCATATGTATGAGCCACAACCGGTATCAAATACCGATATGTTTGGATCAGAATAGTATTAACCTCAATGACAAACATATTTGAAGGAGTAGAGGCATCGATGCCTTCTTACCTTCAAGGACTCGAATAGATTTTACGGTTTAGCCTTTGGTGGCTAGACTTGCCTGATAAAAGCAAAAACCTTTTGGGCGATTTCTTTGGTTTTTCCTTGATGGCACTTCCTTTGGTTTCTTGGCCTTTTCTTCTTTGAACTAGAAGAAGAAGCATCCACCATTAGCACTTGCTTGCTATCCTTCTTGATAGCTGCTTTCGGTTTGTCATGGCGGATTGATCACTCAGAATTGTTGTGGATATTTGGTTTATCCGATAGTTTATCCTGTTGTGAATAACCATCGACAATCCAACCGAATTAAGTCTCTACTTAACTCATAATCTATTACAAATCTAAGGCGGCCAATCTCTCAATATAGTCATTCATCTTGGGGCATCTTGCATGCCAGATATCCTGGAGCCATCTTTATGGTGAAGAGAAGCCTTGAGGTCTCGAACCTTTCGCATGAAACTTACTCATCAAACGGCTCCCTAAGATGAAATACTATAGAGTGAGCATCCATGGACTCGTCTTTTCTCTTTGCATCTCTAGTGACATCGAGGCAAGCATAAAGCAAGTATCCATATCACATCCTTTAGATGCTTACAATATGCTTTCGATCCTTATCGGAAGCATCGACGGCAGTCTGTTGGAAGTGGAACATCTAGGGCGTATCCAGTTCCTCGGATCTAAGAACAATTCTCGATTCCTCACCAATCAAGAAAATTCAGTCCGAATAGAGGCGAAAATTCACCTTTGAAAGACTTCTTCAATCAACCTAGCGCGATAGAGAGAAGGAATGATAGAATAGATATGCTGCATGATCATAAGGACTTGCATGACATGCATATGGCTCCCACTAGTTTCCTAGAATCCATAACCCTCTTTCTGAATCCGGAGAAACAATATGACATAATGTCCTAGTGGGTCGATATCCGACATTGCTAAGAGTGACCTTGGGTTTACCAACAAGCCCTGACTTAGGTCAATCGGTAGGTATCGGTCATACCAATTGTATCATCGATAACCGACATTAAGAATGACCTTGGGTTTACCAACAAGCCACCTTATGTCTCGGGAGGTATCGATATACCAATTACATCTTAGACACAACTATCGATCGGTCTTTATCAACTTGTTGATGTATGCACTTACATTGAGTATCAACTCTTTGATCGCATACATCGATGTATGCTACCCAATTTCGCCTCTGTCCACGTTGACCTTGAGTTTACTCAACAAACCAACGCTTCCAGTGAAAACCAACCCATTAATCCGAAAATCTTATTTTCATGGTTCGAACATATCCGTATAGAGTGAGCTTGGGTTTACCCAACAACCCAACCCTATAAGAACTCTGGTTCTTACCATATTAATGGAAGACGTTAGTTTTCATATACCGAGGAGGGATTTCGGGTTCTCGACTCCAAGCTGAAGGATCATAGTCGCTAGAACTATATGATATGATTTAGGGCATTTCATCAATCACATTGAGTCTATACCTAAAATCATCCATCATCCCACCTATGCATGCCATAAGTCGACTTTCATCAAATGCAAGTCGACTTATGCTTCTGCCCACACACAAGTCGACTTGTATGACACAAGTCGACTTATGTCATCTGCCCATGAACAAGTTGACTTACAAGGTACTACAAGTCGACTTATCTCGAGATCTTGAACAAGTCGACTTATTACATCCACAAGTCGACTTATCCAAAATCTTGAACAAGTGGACTTATACCATATACAAGTCGACTTATTAGGAAATTTTGCTAAAATCTCTAATCGGCTAATTCCTCAATCAGTACAATTCCAATTCTCAACACCATCATATCTAGGGTAATATCTGTGAATTGATGCCTCAATGAACACTTCATTGATTCATGAATGCCTTAAATAGTCAAACTATATGAAAAGCTTGAAATGAGTCATAACTCATTAATTTCCAAATAATTTAGGAACACCCTAATTATCATCCTAAGCATCTCTAGCTAGCATATACATTATCAAATTTACTTCAGCACATGCCATAAAAAATATGACGGTCAAAACAAACAAGATAATGCAAGATACTACCGAGACGCTAATGTGATCAATTCGGCATTCAAAAATTCTTGGAAAAGTAACTTCAAGCAATTCAGTTTGGCAATCATGATACATCAAGATAACACATTTTTAATCA
Organism: Erythroxylum novogranatense; assembly: GCA_029891385.1. Lineage (NCBI taxonomy): Eukaryota > Viridiplantae > Streptophyta > Magnoliopsida > Malpighiales > Erythroxylaceae > Erythroxylum > Erythroxylum novogranatense. The sequence goes on from CM057226.1 coordinate 88,470,844, forward strand.
CATTAAAAATGGTTCAAGGCATTGGAACTGAAAAAGCACACTCAATCAAGCCAAGCAAAACAGTCCCAACAATTTTCACTAAACTGTCCAGTTCTGTACATTGCTCGAAATGATCAATGAAAAAATTTCAATAAATCATGCGAAAATTATATAGGTTACTACATGTTCAGAACATGCTACATGAATGTTTTCAGGATTTTAGGCCATCAAAAAATCAGTCAACCTAAATAACAAAACCGATTCAAAATCTGTGTTCATCAGCACAGCAATTCCCAACAGCATAGAATAAATTCGTGAATAAATATCCAATCACCTTGAAATCAAATTTCCATGCTCACAGACATTCACCAACATCTTAGAGACATGTAGGTGAAGGAAAATCCGAAAAAAAAATTTTCTAGAATTTATTCTCGATTTTATACTCATGCCTGTACCAGAATCGTTTCACAAAACAACATCTGTAACCTTAGGGAATTAATTAGCAAAACTATATCAAATCAAATAGATAAATTCTGAAAATTCATAGAAATATTCTCTAACATGTTATGAACAATTATGGGCAGAAAAATTTCGAAAAACATATCACAATATAAATTCGAAATCTGAACAGATAGCATGTATCAACAGAAAATTCCATTAAATTTCTGATCTCGCTTAGGTTATAGCTTCACACGGGATACCAGACGCTCGATACCACTTGTAGGAAAATCCCGGAGGTACATCACATGTACCGCAGCGGAAAACAAAATTTTGTACCAGGACTTTCCGAATCCCAGGATCCAGGTATCCGTATGAAAACATCAACCTAAATAGCCAAAGAGACTATCTCTAAAGGTGATCCACGCAGAGATCGAAAAACTAACGGATCAAACCCTTTGACCCGGGAATAGCTAGAACAGATTAAAGGCTGCTAGACCCTACCTCTGTCCTGGAGAGCTGAAGGAAACGTTGGAATCTTGCTTGGAAGAAGAAGAGAAATCGATGATGCTTTAGGAGAAAGACATGAAAAACCATTTTTCTAAAAGAAAACTTAACTCTTAAGCTTCCATTTCTTCCTTCTCCATGTGCAACCGTCGACCACCATGCCTTAAGCCTTCTTTGTCTATCTTTTAACTCTTTTAAAAGATTCCATAAGCTTATGCCAAGTGGTGGCTTTATATCCACTCATTTCATAAAGTATTAAAGTATAAAGCTTTGTCTCTTCCTTCCTCCATCCAACGCACATGTCTTTATATATATGATTTAATTAATTAATTACTTAATTAATTAACATATATATAATTACTAAGAGGTCGATCAAGCTGGGTCGGTCCTACTGGGCCTGCGGGCCCGATCTTTGAAACGACTCCTAAACCTTTCTTAGCAATATCGATGTCGCGATCTCATGGGACATATCCCAATCCATCGGGATCCATTTAATCCTAATGCTCTCCATAATTGGAACTCACCAATTACTATTTTCTGATTCTCTGAAACACTCTTATCGTGTGACCCTTTAGGCTCCGGTTATGTTGGCCACTTAGATTAACAATTAATCGAGCAAGTCATGAGCGGTATCTAGCAACACATCATGACCCCAATTGACCGGAAAGTAATCGGTTTGATGTATTCATCACGAACCGGATCATGAACCCTTCCATAGACAATTACCGTGCAATTTGTCCTTTCACCATCCTATACCCTACTTGGTTATGAGTATGGTAAGAGTGTCAACTCTCACTAGACTGAGTCTAGCCCAAGTGATATCAGTTCTAGTCACGGGACTCATTACTCTATATGTCAATGAAGACACTCTTCATGACATACATGCTTGCTTGACCTTAGTAATGATCGACAAGAGGCCATGGGTATCTCTTACGCTAATCCGAAGTGGTGAATCCTTTATTGGCTACTCAATTATCTTGAATACCTCAAGTCGTACCCAAGCACCACCCTATGAGTTACCTCGGAAGGCAACAAGGAATGGAGTCAAAGCAGGATCAAGATTCAAGATATCCTTGAGTACCTCAAGTCTAAGGATACTTGCACCATTGCTATGATGAGATTATCAACGACACTTAGATAAGATATCCATGTGATGATCTCATGGCGGTCATCCAATGAACTTACTACCGCTAGTAAGCATCCACATGTCAATTCTAAATATCTCATATTTACAGTTTACGAGATCCACCGCTTGATCCAATCAAGGAATATGACAAGTGTTAGTCCGTCCGGATTAATGATGTCCGGTCTCATTAATCCTATGACTAGGAGAATTTGAATCTTGACATAATTTCACATGATAGGAATCTCGGTAGTATGATCACATCATAATTTCCTTCATGCTATGTCATATATCATGGACTTCATTAATTCGATTAAAGATCAATCAATTCATAAACAATGTTTATGAATATCAAATTAATGAATAATGCCTTTTCTTTTTTTATTCATAAAGTGCGCTCACGACTTTGAATAAAAGCGCTTAAAGGGATTGCCTTTAGGGCGCAAATAAACAATCTCGACCTTGAACAAGTCGACTTATCCAATGAACAAATCGACTTATCGGTACCGAACATGTGTAAGTCGACTTACACATGGTACAAGTCGACTTATCACTTACAATCCCAACAGATCGGAGTTCTACACCTCCTTCCATACAATGCCTCATATGGAGCCATCTGAATGCTCGAATGGTACGAATTATTATAAACGAATTCGACCAATGGTAAATGCTCATCCCAAGCTCCTTTGAAATCTATCACACATGCCCTGAGCATTCCCTCAAGTGTTCGAATGGTCCTCTCAGATTAACCATCCGTTTGAGGGTGAAAAGCCGTACTAAAATTCAACTTAGTTTCTAAAGCTTCTTGCAAACTTCCCCAAAATCTTGAAGTAAACCGAGGGTTTCTGTTAGAAACTATGGAATCTGGAATCTCATGCAATCTCACTATCTCATCGATGTACTTATTTGCTAGCATAAACAAAGAATCAGTCTATTTAATTGCTAAAAAGTGAGCTGATTTCGTCAACCGATCCACAATAACCCAAATGGCATCATGCTTCCTACTGGCCTTGGGTAAACCCATCAGAAAATCCATGGTCACCCTTTGCCACTTCCACTCAGGAATGGGCAATGGCCTTAACTTGCCTGAAGGTGCCTGGTGTTCAGTCTTGACTTGCTGACACACTAGACACTTATTTACATACTCTGCTACATCCCTCTTCATGCCCTTCCACCAAAAATGCTCTCTCAAATCCCTATACATCCTGGTGCTACCTGGGTGCATGGCATAAGGCGCATTGTGTGCCTCATCCAAAATCTCTTCCTTTACCTCCTTGACATCTGGGATACAAAGCCTATTCCCTACTGTCATAAGTTCATCATCCCTCACTACTACTTCAGAAATCTTACCGCTCTAAATTTCATCCCGGAGTTTCCTCAAATTTGCATCTTGAGCTTGCAACTCCCTAACCTTCTTCCTGAGTATCGGTCTCACTCGAAAGTTAGCTAGAAGGCAATCTGGCTCCTCCTGCTTCAAGCTTATCTTAAGCTTGGCCATTTCTTCCAATAAAGGAAGATAAACTGTCCGAACATAAGCAATAGTAGACTTCCTACTCAAAGCATCCACCACTACATTTGCTTTGCCTGGATGATACTCAATCAGCAAGTCATAATCCTTAAGTAACTTGATCCACCTTCTCTGTCTCAAATTCAGTTCTTTCTGACTCAATAAGTACTTGAGACTCTTATGATCGGTAAAGATTCTCGTATGAACTCCATATAGATAATGCCTCCAAATTTTCAAGGCAAAGATCACTACTTCCAATTCCAAATCATGTGTCGGATAATTCAACTCATATGGATTCAATTGCCTTGAAGCATAAGCTATCACTCTGTCTCCCTGCATCAGTACATAGCCAATACCCTTCTTCGAAGCATCACTATACATGGTATAGCCCTCATCTTCAGAAGGCAGAATCAGAATTGGAGCACTCGTCAATCTGTGCTTGAGCTCCTCAAAGCTCTTCTAGCATTCATCACTCCAAATGAACTTCTGATTCTTTCTCAATAACTTAGTCATCAAAGCAGCTATCATGGAGAATCCCTCCACAAACCTTCTGTAGTAACCTGCCAGAACTAGAAAACTCCTCAGCTCTGCTATGTTCTTCGGTGCTTCCCAATTCACCACAGCTTCTATTTTCTTTGGATCCACATGCACTCCTTGTTATGAAATTACAAGTCTAAGAAATGCAACTTCCCTTAGCTAAAATTCTCATTTATCGAATTTGGCATACAACTCGTTTCTCCTCAATGTCTCCAAAGCAATCCTCAAATGCTCTTCATGCTCCTTATCACTCTTGGAATAGACCAATATATCATTAATAAAGACAATGATAAATTGGTCCAATAAAGGCTTAAAGACTCTATTCATCAAATCCATAAAGGTTGCAGGGGCATTTGTCAATCCAAAAGGCATAACCAAAAACTCAAAATGCCCAAACCGTGTCCTGAAAGCAGTCTTTGGCACATTCGACTCCTTTATCCTCAACTGATGGTAACCCGATCTCAAGTCTATCTTGGAGAAGACTTTTGCCCCTTGCAATTGATCAAATAGATCATCAATACGTGGCAGCGGATATCTTTTCTTCATAGTGACCTGATTAAGCTTCCTGTAATCTACACACATCCTCAACGATCCATCCTTCGTCTTCACAAAAAAGACCGGAGCTCCCCAAGGTGAAGAGCTCAGCCTTATGCACCCTTTCGCTAACAACTCCTCCAATTGCTCCTTAAGCTCCTTCAATTTTGCAGGAGCCATCCGATAAGGCGAAATTGAAATCGGTGCTGTAGCTTCCCACTCTCACGAGACCCGAACCTGACATCGACGGTGATATCCGAGCCCGCGACCCGCGAGGGTGGTATGCTAGAGCAGTCAATACAGTTTAAAAACTTGGTAATATATAAATTTTTTTTAAACCCATCGAGTGCGCAAATATCAGTAAATAATTTGGGCCCGTTCTAATACGAAAGCATTTTCAATCAAAACATTATTTCAGAAATCAAATTACAATACAACATTAATCAATCGGCACTCAAAGAATACCAGATTGAATCTTGCAGAAATACAAATTTACATATAATTCAAAAGACACAAATGCAGACGTGAACTGATCCCGACCATAACTCTGACTTGCATTCAGTACTCATACTCCCGTGCCCAATGGGGTACTCTTCGATCCCTGAAAAATATTTGCAATGTTCGGTGAGTTTGCGAACTCAGTGAGAAACCATCATCGATGGTTCACCCAACTCATGCATATTCAAACAATCACACTAAATCATATATTATCACAATCAAGAATCACATGCACTCCAATTTCGCAATTATCGGTGAGACGCCTTTCATACAATTCACATTTAAACATTCATATATGCAATATGCACATGTGACTCTTCTCATTTTGTTACGGTGTTGTGACCGAGCGCCTATCAGTGTTCAGTAATCAGACGCATTTAGGGAGTAGGAGAGCACACTGGGTATGCACTAACTCCCCTCGAGCTCGAGGCTCGGTTCAGTAATAGTGTTTGGTGGGCTGAAGCCACGATCTGATGAGCTGTGGTATCCGAAACGCTGCGTGGGAGAGCCCTCGGGTATGCACCACCTCGGGGCAGCGATACCACGGCAGTTCGTTGGTTGCTCGGTCCACAACCGCCAATTATCTGATCATTTACTATGCATGAATGCACATGTCTCATTTCCAATTCTCAGTCATTTTCACTATTAGTCATTTTCCATTATGTCTTCGGACTTTTAGTCCGGCATCTCAGTCATATGCAATTCAATTTATTTTCACTGATGCATTCACCATTCAATTCATTAAACATTTCCAATTTAATTCATTCATACATTTGCTCACATTGGCACTTCAATATCACAATCCAATATTTTGAACAACCATGGTCCGAAATCAATCAAAAGCAATCACACAAATATCCATCTTTAACTCCTCATGGCATCAGTGCATATAATTAATAAACACATAAGGTTGAGAAACCAACTAGGTTACTCACCTGTTACTTCCGAGCTATTGCCGGGAAGTCTCTGCAATGTCCGTAAAACGATGTTCCAATTGAGCCTCTATAACAATGAAAATAAGTACACATTACTAACCGTATAGTTAGAATGACCAAACAATGCACATGGAATCATTAAAACGTGTATAATGCATGTTCATGGCATTCCCGACCCTAATCCAAAATCTTCCCGTCATAATAATTTCCTCTAAAAATTAAAAAGCTATAGCCACTGACAGCACTCAATTCGAACCTCGATCGGTCCAAAAATAAATAAAACAATGACCATAGAATAATTACCCGGGTCTACGTCAATTTCTCGGCTAAAAATTCTCAATTTCTCACAAAATGAAATTCAATGTGTTACCAATTCGATGCCTCAAGAATCAGGTCAATCGGACGTCGGACGGAAAAGAAATTGACAAAAGAAACCAAAATTCAAATTAAACGATTTATATCTATATATATACCTAACCCTTATTCCCTTCTTTAATTTTTTGATTTCAAGCCAATTTTCAACACCAATAACTCGTTGCACACAATTCAGAAAATTACCAACTATATCTCATTGGAAAGATCATGAAACCCTCTACAATTCTCAAGAAGACCATAAAAATCAATTTCACCCCTAAGGGTGTCAAAAATCCCTTCAAACTACTACCTACTCAAATCCCATTAAAACAGAGCAGTACATTGCAAATTCATGACTCTCTGATTCTTCAGCCAAAAATTACCACATAAATATGCTCAATAAGTTCACAATGTCTTCTACAACTTTAATGAACAACCCAAAATCAAATTCACTTGATAACTAGGTCAAACAATTCCACAAAGAATCTGTCTACTGAAATCAACCAATCTGGACAGTAATTTTCCAATAAGCATAACTCTTAGCACAAATGTCACAAAATTCACTACCATATATCCCTAAAACGATAAGTTCTCAAACTTCAATTTTCATGAAGAACTCAAAATCCAATTCAATTTCTAACAATTTCAAAACTGTCATGCAAGTTACTGCCATGATCAGCAATTCATAACCTAATGCAGGGTCAATGTTTACAAAATCATAACTCCCAAGTCTGACCTCTAAAAATTACATGCAATATATCACTTTCAAGATAATTCCTTTCTCTGCAACTTTGCAGAAGATAACTCATACCAATTCAGCACAAATAATTTGCTAAAATTTCTTCCAATCCGCAAGCTCACAAATTCAACACTTAGGCTAGGTTTCATCAAAAGGCTCAAAACCAGTCACTAGTAATCAGTTCATATCTCTCAATATACAACTCAGAAATTAGCAAGATCAGTGGAAATGGAAAGCTAACTCAATATGCTACAACTTTCATGAAGACCATTATCCTAAATTCCTTCTCAATTTATTTAGAAAAATCAACAAAGTAATCAGGTCATATGTGCGGGTACTGTTCACAGACCCTACAAACAGAAACTTTCCATGCAAAATTTCACCCTTCTAACATTACAATTCAACAACACTTATTTCACACAAATTTGAAGCCAACATCCCAAAGTTTCATTTGGCACAAACCTCACCTCATTTTCTCACCTACACAATTTTTTATGACCAAAACATTGTAATAGGTCAAATTGCATTTTCCAGCTTTTCAACATTAACCTAACTCCTATCATTTCTAACACCAATAACACATCACTAAGCATCCATTTATACCTCTAATTCAACCACAAATTCATCACAACATATACTTATATAATTATTCAAAAGTTGGCAGCACCCACATAACCAATTTCCATAATTTATTTCCATTCATTAAACATCATTAAAACATCTCTTTCACATTCTTTAACTATCATAACCCATTCCCTCACTCAAGCATAGTCTTAAACCCATACAAACCTACCACTTTCATGATCAAATAAATGCATAAATGATCTCCATGAATGATTTTAACTACCATAAGAAATAAATACAAACATAAATTCTCACCTAACAAGTTGCAAACTTGAATTTCCTCAAGTCTTCAAACTCTCCACTTCTACTTCAATCCTCACCCAAAGTTATCATAAGCATCATTAATATTATCATTAACTCAAGGTTTAAGTAGAGTCTTGGCTGTGACTAGTGAAGAAACAAGCAAATAATAAGTGGAACTTATGTGGGAGGAGAAGGCAATAATCGAAGGAAGAGAACACAAATGATGAGAATTGCAAGTTTCGGATGAAGGAGGAGTGGAGTCTTTCCAAATGAGTTTTTAATTATATCCTTGAAGAAATATCGAGAGTCATGGAAGAATAAGACAAAGCTAATAAATGAAAATGAGACACTTGGCACTTAGGGAGAAAAACCATTAAGCTAATTAACATAATTCAATCCCAAACTCTCATAAAAGTTAATCCTATTTTATAAAGAGCATTAATTCCACTTAATGCTAATGGATCTATAACAATTGTCAAAATAATATCCAAAATGACAGTACGATTTGGTAGCAATTTTCGCTACCGAAAATTGACCGGTTCGTCACTTGGCGATTTTTCCCGGTCCGGAAATTTCCGGGAATTTCCCCGAATCATTTTTTTTAAATTACCTAAATTGCCCAAAATTGTAAAACATATAACAGTCCACTCCTAATAATTGTTCAAACACGAAAACCACATTTTCCACAACAAAAACACATTTAGGCCTTTTATCGGCAATTTTGCCGGTCCGGGAATTTTCTCCGGATAATTCCAGAAAAATTTCCATAAATCCCTAAAAATGTAAAACACTCACTGGCGCACTCCAAATAATTTTTCAAATACAATTATCCCATAAATTTCACAAAAGATCTCTATTAAACACTTATGCCGGAAATGTCATGAATGCATGTATACCGTGTGCACATGCAAAACAATCATCAGTTATAGAGGCTATATGATGTATGTTCATACCGAGTTCTAATTCAATACTCCTAACCGGTCCCAATTTACTAAAATACACTTCCCATCGGTGATGAGATGTTACAATTCTCCCCTCCTAATGAAAATTTCGTCCTCGAAATTTCATATACGATTGATCAGGAAGGCAGGGGAGTCTTTTTTATTAGTACCCTCTGTTTCCTACTGTTTTCACTACACGACCAAATTCAGTTAATGAAAGAAGATCAAAACAATCAATGACTCTTTTTCCCTTTCTCAAACTTTCCATGATCTTACTGCTACCTCATGATGATGCGCAATTTATCACTTTCAATATCAATAATATATATGTTGGATCCTAACAATATTTCCAATTCTATCTCTGAAACACTTTTGAATCCGAATCATCTTTTAGGTTTTAGCCTAACTTATCAATCCATAATTCTATTTACACCACAGTCACATAAAGGCCACTTATCACGAATTCAATTTCCTGTAATTATACCTTTATTTCCATCCAAGTACCTTTTGGCCGAGGCCATACCCTTCAAAATATTTCATTTATCGCTTATCAGATTTCGTTATTATCAAAACACAAATCTCATGAGATTTTTAACCTCAGTGTGAATCAATTTAACTCATTGTCACCATCTTAAATTACTTAACCTATCACTTTATTTCCCTGATCACATAATATAGGGATAACGCCTCTTTTAGCAGTAAGACCCCTTATACACTATTCGTCACCAATATAATAATTGTCATACCACAATCACTTTGCACTAGACATCAATCTCATATCCTAATGAACTCTAAAATTATCAGTTTCACATTTGTCTCCAGCAGTCAAGCCTGTTGGTTAATCTCTCTTATAATCATTAGATTTCCCATTCTAACCTTTCAATTACACTTTCCATACGCTCTTGCTAGAACATAAAGCTTCGATCATTCCTTACATTTTCACTAACAGTCCCCGTAATGAGTATCACCCATATGTCTTAATTTGAACTATACCTATCACTTTCCTCGACAATTGGAATTATCTTCAGTTCTTCGATACGGTTTCCAATTTCTACATCCTCACTTCGGGTTTTGCCAATCCGTTTTGATGCACACCAACTTGAAATTCCCATAACTAATAATACTTTCTTTTGCCCCTTTTTATCAGTTCGACTATTAACACTCAATAATACACTAGATTTGATAACCTTATTACCCTTATTACCCGAATTTTAATCTTTTGCAATTAAATTTATTTATCTATTTATTTATTTTTTTGCTCAATCCCTTGAATTGCACCATTAGCTTAGTTTGAAGTAATCAGCCGCTGAATCCTTTTCAAATCATTCAAATGCACGAAATAACTCAATCGGTATCGATTTGCATATTCATAGACATCTCCAAACTATTTCTATACGATTAATATCTCCAAGATTTTAGGCCACTCTCAGTATAACAAATTTCAAATCATCAATCATAATACCGCCCATGGAATTATATTTGTCCTAAGGTGCATAAAATCACTTTATACAATGTCAATAGATCACATCATAACCTTTACTGGAAGACTTCAGTATAGATAGTAAATTCTTCAAATGTCTCCTTTATGATCATCAGTTATAACGTTCACACATTTTCCTCAAGTATTCTTGTCAAGTTGCTAAAACCAGAAAATTTTTGACAATTTCTGAACGCATCCAGCATTCCGTTAGTTCTAATTAATTCCAAATGCCACATACACATATCTTTTGAACTTTCTCATTTTATCACTACCTATATCTTAATTAATTCTCCCAATATCCCATGTTCGCATACTAATTCATCTCTTATTTCACTCTTATGAAACTTGCATGATAACCAATCTCCTCACCTATACCAATTTATCTATTTCTTATGCTTATATCCATTATCCACTCCAAACACAAGTGAGCCATGTTCCTTTTCAGTAATACAATAAACTTAGTTAATTCATATAACTCTTTAATTATCGAACGTCTCCAATGAGGAAAAATTTTCGTATAATTTGTCTCATCATAACATATTCTACCATATGTTCCTTACCTTCATTTCTCCACATAACTCAATTTATTCACGATAGATCACTCACTGACTTGAATAAACAATTGTTATATCGATCTCGTGCTTTCAAAACATAATTACACAAAATATGCACGAACCTTTTTATTCCCTCAAAGCTGCAATTAATATTCAGTAATTCTCTTACATAATCATAATCATCTTATTAACATATTGTACACTTTTTCAGTAGCATAGTTTAGCTTTTACGCTAGAGTCTCTGCCAGATGTAATACAAATCAGTTACTTTTGATACTTCACGAAGATCAATCTCTGAAGAGCACTTAAACAATTTCTTTTCCTCTACTATCTTGCCATACATCACCATAATCATCACATCTTATCTGACAATATATCTCTATATTCCCATCAATTTGCCCGTTAATAGCTCATATAACTAAGAACACCTTAATTGCATTTAATTCTCGATAACCATTCTCTTTTTGGTACCAATTCTCGATCATGGGGACCTTACTATATTCATGTCCCTCTTTTTATTTCCTCAAGCTCATTACCGATGCTAACATCATTAATTGTCTCACTTCTTCCTCAATTAATCAGTACAAGTATTCTCATGCCTTACTCTAACTCATTTTGCACTTGAGCTACCAACATTATAATCAGAGCTTATGTAATAGGCCACCGATTATGTCCTATATCATATTCACGCAAATTATTCATTTATGCTTAATCATTTCACCCGTGATAGTAATCCCACTATCAGATATACACTTACAGTGACAATATATGCTGCTGAACTCAGCAACCTTCCTGTTTACACCCGTCCTCGCTCGTGAGGATCATATACAATCTCTATTCATATACAACTGATCAGTATAAGCACTTTCGTTTCTTATTATAACGCATAAAGGTTTTTTTTTCGACAAGAATTCTGGCTAGCACTTATCCATTAACTCATCAATTGTAGCTTAACATTTTCACATACCATAGGGCTCCCATAATCAGGTGTGCATTTACTTAGACAGATCAATTAAACCCGAACAACTTTTTCATCTACCAATTTCATTGTCTTACATTTCAATCTTTTCATTATTGCATTATACCCATATATTTCCGCACTCAAATCAATATCACAGATATGAAATCATTCTTGATTTTGCACTTCATATCTTTTGACTCCAAATCACCAAGCCTTATTTATAACTCTTATCACGGTAATCAATCCCAATTGTAACTTCTCTATATCATAGAACACTTTATTTTCATTCACCTTATACACTGGAAATCTTCCATTATCACATCTCTATATTCCTCTATTTATTCACAACGATAATCTTTATTTCAAACTCACAATCAAGGATATACCCAATATCACTCTAATATTATCTTTCACAAGATATCCGTCAATACCAGTACACTAAATATTCGTCTATCTGATCGAACCATACACTTTTTCCTATTTTGCGATATCCATTTCTTCCTTTTATCACATTCTAACACATTATCATTTTTCTCACTTTTTCTAACCGCTTAAATGACTGAGACATACTTATGCATACGACTCATATACGACACTGGGGATCAATTGTCACTGTCTGCCGTGACATAACTTAAATGCACGTAACATGATACATTTTTTTTCGTAACGCCTATGTAAGATTGTACTTACGGGCTCGATACATTAAATGTAGCTTTCACTCCCACGAGACCAACCCGACATCGACAAGTGATATCCGAGCTCGCGACCGCGAGGGTGGTATGCTTAAAGCGATCAATCTGCTTTAAAAACTTGGTAATATATAAATTTTTTTTTAAAACCCATCGAGTGCGCAAATATCAGTAAATAATTTGGGCCCGTTCTAATACGAAAACATTTTCAATCAGAACATTATTTCAGAAATCAAATTACAATACAACATTAATCAATCGGGCACTCAGCAATACCAGTATGAATCTTGCAGAAATACAAATTTACATATAATTCAAAAGACACAAATGCAGACGTGAACTGATCCCAACCTTAACTCTGACTTGCAATCAGTACTCATACTCCCGTGCCCAACGGGGTACTCTTCGATCCCTGAAAAATATTTGCAATGTTGGGTGAGTTTGCGAACTCAGTGAGAAACTATCATCGATGGTTCACCCAACTCATGCATATTCAAACAATCACACTAAATCATATATTATCACAATCAAGAATCACATGCACTCCAATTTCGCAATTATCAGGTAGTACGCCTTTCATACAATTCACATTTAAACATTCATATATGCAATATGCACATGTGACTCTTCTCATTTTGTTACGGTGTTGTGACCGAGCGCCTATCGTTGTTCAAGAATCAGACGCGTCTAGGGAGTAGGAGAGCCCTCTGGGTATGCACTAACTCCCCTCGAGCTCGAGGCTCGGTTCGAGAATGATGTTTGGTGGGCTGAAGCCACGATCTGATGAGCTGTGGTATCCGAAAGCTGCGTGGGAGAGCCCTCGGTATGCACCACCTCGGGGCAAGCGATACCACGGCAGTTAGTTGGCTGCCCAATCACAACTTCCAATTATCGATCATTTACTATGCATGAATGCACATGTCTCATTTCCAATTCTCGGTCATTTTCACTATCGGTCATTTTCCATTATGTCTTGGACTTTTAGTCCCAAGCATCTCGATCATATGCAATTCAATTTATTTTCATTGATGCATTCACCATTCAATTCATTAAACATTTCCAATTTAATTCATTCATACATTTGCTCACATTGGCACTTCAATATCACAATCCAATATTTCAACACCCATGGTCCAAATCAATCAAAACAATCACACAAATATCCATCCTTAACTCCTCATGGCATCAGTGCATATAATTAATAAACACATAAGGCTGAGAAACCAACTAGGTTACTCACCTGTTACTTCCGAGCTATTGCCGGGAAGTCTCTGCAACGTCCGTAGAACTACGTTCCAACTGAGCCTCTATAACAATGAAAATAAGTACACATTACTAACTGTATAGTTAGAATGACCAAACAATGCACATGGAATCATTAAAACGTGTATAATGCATGTTCATGGCATTCCCGACCCTAATCCAAAATCTTCCCGTCATAATAATTTTCTCTAAAAATTAGAAAGCTATAGCCACTGACAACACTCAATTCGGACCTCGATCGGTCCAAAAATAAATAAAACAGTGACCATAGAATAATTACCCGGGTCCACGTCAATTTCTCGGCTAAAAATTCCCAATTTCTCACAAAATGAAATTCAATGCGTTACCAATCCGATGCCTCAAGAATCAGGTCAATCGGACGTCGGACGAAAAAGAAATTGACAAAAGAAACCAAAATTCAAATTAAACGATTTATATCTATATATATACCTAACCCTTATTCCCTTCTTTAATTTCTTGATTTCAAGCCAATTTTCAACACCAATAACTCGTTGCACACAATTCAGAAAATTACCAACTATATCTCATTAGAAAGATCATGAAACCCTCTACAATTCTCAAGAAGACCATAAAAATCAATTTCACCTCTAAGGGTGTCAAAACTCCCTTCAAAGCTACTACCTACTCAAATCCCATTAAAACAGAACAGTACATTGCAAATTCCATAACTCTCTGATTCTTCAGCCAAAAATTACCACATAAATATGCTCAATAAGTTCACAATGTCCTCTACAACTTTAATGAACAACCCAAAATCAAATTCACTTGATAACTAGGTCAAACAATTCCACAAAGAATCTGTCTACTGAAATCAACCAATCTGGACAGTAATTTTCCAATCAGCATAACTCTTAGCACAAATGTCAAAAAATTCACTACCATATATCCCTAAAAAGATAAGTTCGCAAACTTCAATTTTCATGAAGAACTCAAAATCCAATTCAATTTCTAACAATTTCAAAACTGTCATGCAAGTTACTGCCATGATCAGCAATTCATAACCTAATGCAGGTTCAATGTTTACAAAATCATAACTCCCAAGTCTGACCTCTAAAAATTACATGCAATATATCACTTTCAAGATACTTCCTTTCTCTGCAACTTTTCAGAAGATCACTCATACCAATTCTGCTCACATAATTTGCTAAAATTTCTTCCAATCCGCAAGCTCACAAATTCAACACTTAGGCTAGGTTTCATCAAAAGGCTCAAAACCAGTCACTAGTAATCAGTTCATATCTCTCAATATACAACTCAGAAATTAGCAAGCTCAGTGGCAAAGGAAAGCTAAATCAATATGCTACAACTTTCATGAAGACCATTATCCTAAATTCCATCTCAATTTATTTAGAAAAATCAACAAAGTAATCAGGTCATATGTGCGGGTACTGTTTAAAGACCCTACAAACAGAAACTTTCCATGCAGAATTTCACCCTTCTAAAATTACAATTCAACAACACTTATTTCACACAAATTTGAAGCCAACATCCCAAAGTTTCATTAGGCACAAACGTCGCCTCATTTGCTCACCTACACAATTTGTTATGACCAAAAAATTGTAATAGGTCAAATTGCATTTTCCAGCTTTTCAACATTAACCTAACTCCTATCATTTCTAACACCAATAACACATCACTAAGCATCCATTTATACCTCTAATTCAACCACAAATTCATCACAACATATACTTATATAATTATTCAAAAGTTGGCAGAACCCACATAACCAATTTCCATAATTTATTTCCATTCATTAAACATCATAAACATCATTAAAACATCTCTTTCACATTCTTTAACTATCATAACCCATTCCTCACTCAAGCATAGTCTTAAACCCATACAAACCTACCACTTTCATGATCAAATAAATGCATAAATGATCTCCATGAATGATTTTAACTACCATAAGAAATAAATACAAACATAAATTCTCACCTAACAAGTTGCAAACTTGAATTTCCTCAAGTCTTCAAACTCTCCACTTCTACTTCAATCCTCACCCAAAGTTATCATAAGCATCATTAATATTATCATTAACTCAAGGTTTAAGTAGAGTCTTGGCTGTGACTAGTGAAGAAACAAGCAAATAATAAGTGGAACTTATGTGGGAGGAGAAGGCAATAATCGAAGGAAGAGAACACAAATGATGAGAATTGCAAGTTTCGGATGAAGGAGGAGTGGAGTCTTTCCAAATGAGTTTTTAATTATATCCTTGAAGAAATATCGAGAGTCATGGAAGAATAAGACAAAGCTAATAAATGAAAATGGGACACTTGGCACTTAGGGAGAAAAACCATTAAGCTAATTAACATAATTCAATCCCAAACTCTCATAAAAGTTAATCCTATTTTATAAAGAGCATTAATTCCACTTAATGCTAATGGCTCTATAACAATTGTCAAAATAATATCCAAAATGACGGTACCATTTGGTAGCAATTTTTGCTACCGAAAATTGACCGGTTCGTCACTTGGCGATTTTTCCCGGTCCGGAAATTTCTGGGAATTTTCCCGAATCATTTTTTTGAAAATTACCTAAATTGCCCAAAATTGTAAAACATATAACAGTCCACTCCCAATAATTGTTCAAACACGAAAACCACATTTTCCACAACAAAAACACATTTAGGCCATTTACCGGCAATTTTGCCGGTCCAGGAATTTTCTCCGGATAATTCCAGAAAAATTTGCATAAATCCCTGAAAATGTAAAACATTCACTGGCGCACTCCAAATAAATTTTCAAATACAATTATCCCATAAATTTCACAAAAGATCTCTATTAAACACTTATACCGAAAATGTCATGAATGCATGTATACCGTGTGCACATGCAAAACAATCATCAGTTATAGAGGCTATATGATGTATGTTCATACCGAGTTCTAATTCAATACTCCTAACCGGTCCCAATTTACTAAAATACCCTTCCCATCGGTGATGGGATGTTACAGGTGCAGTACCTGAAAGAAGCTCAATGGGAAACTCAATTTTCCTAGGTGGCGGTAGTCCTGGTAATTCCTCAAAAAAGACATCCGAGAATTCCCTGACTACTGGAATATCCTCTAACTTCCCTCTATCTGCCCTTGTGTCTACCACATAGGCCATGAATGCCTCACAGCCTTTTCTCATCATCTTCTCTGCTGCCAGAGCCGAAACAATTCTGGAAGGGCTTGCTTTTCTGTCCCCAGTAAACACCACTCTTCTGTCGTCATCCGATTCAAATTCTACTGTCTTCTGCTTACAATCCAGACGGGCATTGTACTTCTCTAACATGTCCATACCCAAAATCATATCCAATCCTCCCATCTTCAATGGCTTTAAATCCACCACTAGAAGTTCCCCACCAAGACATATCTCACACTCCCTATACACTTGACTGACAATAATATATTGGCCGATTGGAGTACTCACCATCAGCGGCGTATCCAATGGGCTCAAATTGCTACCACGCACAGTTCTACTCGAAGAAACAAACGAATGAGTAGAACCCAGATCAATCAAAGCAATCACATCATCAATAAATAATTTAACCGTACCAGTCACAACATCTGGAGCAATCTCTGCGTCCTCCCGAGTCATTGCAAACACCCTAGCTGGTGCCTGTCCCCTTGGTCTCCCTAGAATGCTAACCCTCTTTGCTACATCTGAATTACCCACTTCTGTAGTAGTCTTGTTTCCCACAGTTTTAGATCTCTTGGAAGCTTGCATCTGGCTTCTCTCTTGTCTTGGAGGCTGAGGGCACTCTCTAGCCATATGCCCCTTCTCCCCAAAGTTGAAGCAAACTCTTGTCAATCTATAGCATTCCCCTCTATGGAATCTCCCGCAGTGATCACATTTAGGAATAGGTGGCCTATCCCCATCTCCTCTTCTACTATCTCCTCAACCGTGAGAGCGCAATAAATTAGCTTCATTGCTTTCGCGTTGATGTAAGCTTGCCTCCAGTCATTGTCATCGTATTCCAACTCTATTTTTAACTCACCATTTTCTTTTAATGGTGGTTGTGGATCGAAGATAATGATCTTCCAATATTCCACTCCCTCACTAATGATGTGATACTTCATAGGAATTTTCCAAGAAGAATAATTAGTACCATTAAATAAAGGAGGGCGATTGTTTGTGTTATCTTCTTCCGCTAAGTTGTTGTGTTTCATCCCTGGATACTTCTGCTCTGATACCAATTGTAAATGATCTAGAAGGGGGGGTTGAATAGATCTTTAAAATTCTTTGAAAATTTCTACAAGAAAATTAGAAGTTAAAACACACAAAAACAGTTTAGATAAACTTAAATGAAAAGTGTAGGGAAGAAGATCAAACACTGTTTTTATAGAGGTTCGGTGCTAAGACCTACGTCCTCTACCTAAGCGCCCACTTAGGATTTTGCCAATCACTTTATTGCACACTTTGTAGTTGAGTGTGAACTTTTTACAACGCCACTTGATTTCCGGCTCAAGCTACCTTTACAATCGATTTGTCTTACGGCACAAATCCTACCCCACACGTGACCTTCCACTCGTCACTCAATTTGTAAAAGAAATATGACAAATATTGAAGAACAAGTGCTCAATACAATAGTGTAAAAATATGAGAGCAATAAGGAGCAATTTGGAGCAATTGAAGAGTATTATGGCTTGTAGAAGCTTGGTAGTCTGTTCATCAATCATCCTCTATTTATACTTGAAGAAATATAGCTGTTGGAGCTCATTCTTACCGTTGCTTGATTAATATAGTCGTTCCTTGATAATCTCTTTTCCATTTTTGGCTAATTGGACCGTTGGAGCTGATTTGGTGCATCCATAAGTCGACTTGTCGTATAAATAAGTCGACTTGTTTCAACCATTTACGTAGAATTTAATCTCCGCTCTCCAATAATTCGACTTGTGCTATTTAAGTCGATTTGTCGTCTTCGATAAGTCGACTTGTTTCAACCATTTACGTATAATTTAATCTCCGCTCTCCAATAAATCGACTTGTGCTATGTAAGTCAACTTGTTGTCTTCGATAAGTCGACTTATGTATGATTAGTCGACTTGTGTTGACATATCTCCATGTGTAAGTCGACTTGTGCTCTGTAAGTCGACTTGTATTGCCTTCAACGGTAACATCCAACCAAATCCTCTATAATCCTCATGTTTTATGCCATTTTTACTTAGAAGGAAACTCCCATCTTGATTCTTCAATGATTAAACACTTGTTTATCTTTATTTGCACAATTCTTTCATTGAATAATACCTGAAATAATTTCTTAACTAATTCTAGATATTTAATTATTATCAAAACACAAAGGGATTTAATTTGTTAACCACCATTGGTCCAACAATCTCCCCCTTTTGATAATGACAAAATATGTAGAAATTGAAAAGAAATTTGAAAGACATAGAACTTGATCAAGGTTTCCCTTGTCTTGATGGTTAGTTTGTCTCCCCCTTAATTAATAAATCAATGATTAAAATAGAAATCAACATAGTTGTAAATCAATGAAATAACTTGTCTCCGCCTTAATCAAATATCAATTTCAATCAAATATCAATTTCCAATTTTACTCCCCCTTTTTGTCATAATCAAAAATCAATAGGGAAGAATAGACACAAATGAAGATAAATGAAGTTTAAAACCAAACATAACATCAAACACAAATGATAGTAATAGTCATTACAAAATATGTCAAATAACATAAAAAGCACATAAACCAAAAACAGAAGTCGAAATGTTGGTCAAGGCACAATGCAACACACATCATGACGAAGAATCATTGTGCCTACACCCTAGCTTGTCAAAAATCTTCTTGATATTCTTGTCTAAGCGGGTAAGCATGCTGCGTTGCTCATCAATTTTTCTTTCGATTCTTATAAGCGTGTCTTATTGATCATCATGTCGCTCATTTATCTCATCCAACTGATCTCGAATTTCCTAAATATCAGCTTGGGATACTTCACTTCTTCCGGCATTACTTGGCCGTGAGCTATTTGGACGATCTGCTGTCCTCTTAGATCGTTTCCTTGAAGGTACCTGCTCACCTACCAAAGTCAACCCAAGCTTCTCAACATGATAGGAATAGACCCAGCCTTTGTCAACTGTTCTAACCAACTTCATGCTCCTTAAGTTGTAAGGCGTGAATCTCCAACTCTGAGGATAAGGAAAACTTACATAAGAATCCAGATTGCATCTTTTGACCTGAGAGATATGGGTAATCAAAGCAGCAAAAGACATTCCTTTATGCCGGACTGGTTTCCCCTTTAGCTGTCCACGTAATAGGCTCGCCTTTTTCCTCATCATCTGAATAATTAAGCTCAGATAGTTTATTTTCCTTCCTTCCTCCATATGCCACAGAATCTCCTTATCTAGAGAAGTGATCTGATTATTACTAGCTTTCTTTGGGTACACAACCCTGTTTATCGCATAATGTAGTAACCGATAATTTAACGGTAGATCCATAGCCTCAAATGGAGGGGAATGATCGGAACATAACCGAACTAACAGATCAGCACCTTTTTCCTCAGTATAGCCGAAATTCTCTTCGGCTTCCTCATCGATGTCACCTCAAAGATTCCTCAAAATCTCAAAATCGTAAGGAAGCTCTAGGCCTAACTCCTCCTCTAGCAAATGAAACATGTTACACAAATCTGATTCACTAAGATAAATTGTTTTCCCATTAATTTTAGATGATAGAGTAACTCCATCCTCAACATTACTGCCAATCACAACCAGATTCGCATAGAATTCCCTTACTATATCCTCATAAATATCATCATGAAAACCCAAAAAATCTCTTAGCCCAAAGTTAAAAATTTCAGTAAACACATCTGACAACTCACTACTATCTAACTCAGTCCAATCAAATCTCATGGAGGGAATCAATACTTCATCTTTAAGTACCTTATAATACGATGTTTGAGCATCCCTCGAAACAAATCTGGGTTCAATCTCGTCATCCTCCCTCGCAGCATCTCCCCTTGATGAAGACCCCCGAACTCTTGGTCTATGAGGAACGTGGGGACCTTGAGATTGAGTAGGTTCTTTGCCTTTCTGAGAAGATTTTCTAGGAGCCATGGATTTGTAGAGAGAAGAGGCAAAAACGCAGGTTAGGGTTTTGAGAGAGGGGTTTGAAAAAGAGGGTTGATTTGGAGATAAAATGAGGGGGTTTAGAGTTGATGAAGGTCGAAAATTGATGGGTAAGTAAAATTTGAAGAGATTGAAGAAGATAAGTTGAGTTATGGGAGAAGATTTTCAGAGTTTTAGTGAGAAGGGGTCTGCGGAGAAGAAAGGGAAGAAGAGATTATAAAGACTCCGTGCAACCATAAGTCGACTTGTCTCCCTCATAAGTCTACTTATCGACATACATAAGTCGACTTGTCGATCTGCATAATTCGACTTATCCTCAAATATCTGCATTTCCCAAACACTACGAAACAACATAAGTCGACTAATTCCTTGATAAGTCGACTTGCTAATGGTCAAGTCATAGAATGTGTCCAAATACTCCAAATAAGTCACCCTTTTTCAGCCCAAGTAAGCAACATGATGAATGTATCTTCGGATGTGATTGCACATTTGCCTCAAATTTTGACCATTTGATATATGAATGTAACCAAAAGTAAATTCAACCAAAGGAATTTAAATCGCACATGCCTAGTCTCAATTTAATATTCACAAACACATCTTCCTTAAGAGATTTAGTAAAAATGTCAGCTAATTGGTCACTAGATGATACATGCTTCAAGAAAATGTCACCTTTTAAACAATGATCACGGATGAAATGATGTCTAATTTCTATATGCTTTGTTCTACTATGCAAAATTGGATTTTTACTTAAACAAATTGCACTTGTATTATCACAATAAATGGGAATATTTTTAACCACAATACCATAATCAAGCAATTGATGTTTAATCCAAAGAACTTGGGCACATGCACTCCCAGCTGCTACATATTATGATTCAGCAGTGGAAATGGCTACATTAACTTGCTTTTTACTGGCCCATGATATCAAAGATGATCCTAAGAAATGACACAAGCCACTAGTGCTTTTTCTATCAATTCTACAGCCACCATGATCAGCATCACTATAAGCATACAAATCAAAGGATTCACAACTGGGATACCATAAACCATGATTAATAGTTCTACTCAAATATCTAAAAATTCTTTTGCAAGCACTCAAATGAGAAATCTTAGGGCAAGATTGAAATCTAGCACATAGACACGTGGTAAACATAATATCAGGTCTAGAAGCAGTTAAATACAAGAGAGATCCGATCATACCTCTATAGAGTTTCTGATCAACATCTTCTTCATGTTCATGTTTCTCCAAGACCACATTTGTTGCCATTGGTGTTGCTGCCACTTTGCATCCTTCCATTTTAAACTTGTTAAGAAGTTCCTTGGTATACTTCGATTGATGGATGAAAATGCCATTTTTGTGTTGCTTGATTTGCAATCCAAGAAAGAACTTGAGTTCCCCCATCATGCTCATTTCAAATTCACCTTGCGTTAAATCACTAAATTCTTTGCACCAAAATTCATTAGTGGCACCAAACACAATGTCATCAACATAAATTTGACAAATAAGCATATCATGATCAACATGTTTAATAAACAAAGTATTATCAATTTTACCACGAACATATCCATGTTGAGTTAGAAAAGTACTTAACCTCTCATACCATGCTCTAGGTGCTTGCTTTAATCCATAAAGTGCCTTCTTGAGTTTGTAGACATAATCCGGATGCTCATGATCTTCAAATCCCGGTGGTTGTTTGACATAGACTTCCTCTTAAATATATCCATTGAGAAATGCACTCTTGACGTCCATTTGATTTAATTTGATCCTTTTATGAGACACAAAAGCACATAGTAGCCTAATTGCTTCCAATCGAGCTACAGGAGCATATGTCTCATTGTAATCAAGGCCTTCTTCTTGATAAAATCCTTGAGCCACTAACCTTGATTTATTTTTCATCGCTTCACCATTCTCATCATATTTAATCCGATTTACCTACTTAACTCTAATAATAGTCTTGTCCTTTGGTGGAGCTACCAAATCCCATACATCATTCCGCTTGAATTGATTAAGCTCTTCTTGCATTGCTAATAACCAGTTTTCATCTTTAAGAGCTTCTTCTATATTCTTGAGTTCTACTAATGAGATAAAGGTTGAATTGCTCATATTCTCATAGACATTTCTCCTGGTTCTCAAACCATCATTTAAGTCACCAATAACTTGCTCCATAGGATGGTTCTTCGTTTTTGCCCATGATTTAATGTCGGGTACATGATTTTCTTCATCTAACTTCAATTCTTCAATCTTGGATTCAATTTCTTCAACTTTATTACCTGAACTTCCTGCATCATCATCAAAACAAACCTTTCTTGGGGGTGAAATCATATCATCAAATTTAACATGAATACTTTCTTCAACACATTTAGTCCTATTATTATAAAATCTAAAAGCCTTACTAGTTTGAGAATAACCAATAAGCACACCAACATCAGATTTCGAATCAAATTTTCCTAAATTGTTCTTTCCATTGTTATGAATAAAAACTTTACAACCAAAAGGATGAAAATAAGAAATATTGGGTTTCTTACCTTTCCAAAGCTCGTATGGTGTCTTATTTTTGTCTCTTCGTAGATGCACCCTATTGATGACGTAGCACGCGGTATTGACTGCTTCTGCCCAAAAAGATTTAGGAAGGTTGTACTCATTTAACATAGTTCTGCTCATTTCTTCAAGTGAGCAATTCTTCCTTTCTACTACACCATTTTGTTGCGGAGTCCTTGGTGTTGATAAATTGTGCTCCATTCCGTATTTGTCGCAAAGACTTTCGAAAGGTTCACATTCAAATTCACCTCTATGATCGGTTCTAATCGCAACGATTGACAAATTTTTCTCATTTTGAACCAATCTACACCAATTGGTAAATTCATTAAAGGCATCACTTTTATTCGCAAGAAATCTCACCCAAGTAAATCTAGAAAAATCATCCACAATCACAAGGACATATAATTTTCCACTAAGACTAGCATGTCTAGATGGTCCAATCAAATCCATATGCACAAGTTCAAGAATTCTAGATGTGCAAATTTCTTTCTTAGGTTTGAAAGATTCTCTAACATGTTTGCCCTTTAAACAAGATTCACACAAGTGATCTTTAACAAATTTGATCTTAGGCAAACCTCTCACTATGTCATTTTTCGAAAGCTTAGAAATTAGAGGCAAAGGAGCATGTCCTAATTTTCTATTCCATAAAAATGCATTTTCTTCTAATGTTACCAAACATTTTTCATTAAAAGAGCTATCATCATGTAAATCCACAATGTATGTATTTCCATGTCTCAAACCAATGAAAGCAACATGACCATCCTTATTAACCATACAATGTGATGATTCAAAGACTATATTGAAATTCATATCACATAATTGAGAAACACTTAACAAGTTGTGTTTTAGGCCATCAACAAGCAAAACATTGTCAATGGTTGGCAAAGGTTCCTTACCCACTTTACCAATACCAATGACCTTACCTTTGTTGTTGTCTCCAAAAGTGACATAACCTTGATTCTTTGGTTTAATTTCCGCAAAGAGATTCTTTTCTCCACTCATGTGTCTTGAACATTCGTTGTCGATGTACCAAGTGCTTGACGACCTTTCATCCCTTGCTTGTACCTACAATATCAACGTTCTTTCTTTTTATAGGTACCCAAACCATTTTGGGTCCATTTTGGTTAGCCATATAAACCACATTAGGTGGTGTTGTGCCTTTAATCACCCAAATTTTCTTAACCTTAACACATCTTCTAGTACTTTTGCATACAATTTCTATATGACCATCTTTCAAGCATCTAGCACATTGAGCGATTTTTCCATCCTTAGTAAATTTGGAAATTAATGAACAATATCTATTAAAAGGATCATATCCTAATCCATGTTTAGAAATTGAATATCTTTGCAACGATAACAATTTTTCAAACTTTTCGTTTCCATTCGCAAATTTTCCAACCACATACGAAAATTCTTTTCTAAGTCTATCAAACTCACAAATAAGATTTTCTTTTTCAACAAGGCATGCAGAATGATCTTCCTTTGGACTATCTAAATCATCAATAGTCTCATGTAAGGCATTATTTTCAGCGACCAATTCTCGTATTTTCTTTCTTAATTTTTTGTTAATCTCAATAGCTTCTTCAAAATCAGCTTGTAAAGCATCAAAAGAATCTCTTAGATCTTGGTCATTGAAAGTTACCTCATTTTCATCATCACTTGATGAGCTATTTGCCATAAGCGCCAAGTTGTTTTCATCATCGCTTTGGTATGCTTCCTCATCATCACTCCAAGTTGCTACCAGGCTAGTTTTCTTTTTTCCTTTGTCGTATTTGTCATTTTTTTGGAAGTTTGATGTGGAGGATGAGCTTTTGAATTCCCTTGCAAGATGTCCTCTTTTTCCGCATCTCCAGCATTCTTCATTGCTTTTCTTTTCGTCATAACCCTTGGATCTTCTTTCCATGGAAAATTTCTTCCTTTCTCCATTTAATTCCTTCCTCCGATTTTTGAGAAGTCCTTTGAATTTTCTCAAATTTATGGCATACATAGCTATTTCCTCGTCTTCCTTGTCTTCATCTATTTCCTCATCACTTTCATCAAGAGAAGAAATATTAGCCTTTAAAGCAATTGATTTTTGTGACTTGCCTCTACCTCCTCTTGATTTGAGAATGATCTCATAGTTGATGAGTGATCCCACGAAGGCGTTAAATTCCAAATGGTTGAGATCCTTGGATTCCATTATAGCGGTAACTTGTGAATCCCATTCCTTAGGTAGTGAGCGAAGAATTTTCTTCACCTTCTCGCTATCCGTCATATGTTTTCCGAGGTTGCCTAATCCATTTATGATTTCTGCAAAACGATCAAGCATAGTGGAAATAGACTCACCTTCCTTCATGACAAACATTTCATAGTCATGAAGAAGTATGTTGATCTTTGTCTCTCTGACTTGGTTGGTTCCTTCATGGGTGATGCGAAGTCTCTCCCACATTTCTTTCACGCTGGTACACGAGCTAACTCGGTTTCTTTCCTCAATCGTGAGAGCACAATAAATTAGCTTCATTGCTTTCGCGTTGATGTAAGCTTGCCTCTAGTCATTGTCATCGTATTCCAACTCCGTTTTTAACTCACCATTTTCTTTTAATGGTGGTTGTGGACCGAAGATAATGATCTTCCAATATTCCACTCCGTCGCTAATGATGTGATACTTCATAGGATTTTTCCAAGAAGAATAATTAGTACCATTAAATAAAGGAGGGCGATTGTTTGTGTTACCTTCTTCCGCTAGGTTGTTGTGTGCCATCTCTGGATACTTCTGCTCTGATACCAATTGTAAATGATCTAGAAGGGGGGATGAATAGATCTTTAAAATTCTTTGAAAATTTCTACAAGAAAATCAGAAGTTAAAACACACAAAAATAGTTTAGATAAACTTAAATGAAAAGTGTAGGAAAGAAGATCAAACACTATTTTTATAGAGGTTCGGTACTAAAACCTACGTCCTCTATCTAAGCTCCCACTTAGGATTTTGCCAATCACTTTATTGCACACTATGTAGTTGAGTGTGAACTTTTTACAACGCCACTTGATTTCTGGCTCAAGCTACCTTTACAATCGATTTGTCTTACGGCACAAATCCTACCCCACACGTGACCTTCCACTCGTCACTCAATTTGTAAAAGAAATATGACAAATATTGGAGAACAAGTGCTCAATACAATAGTGTAACAATATGAGAGCAATAAGGAGCAATAAGGAGCAATTGAAGAGTATTATGGCCTGTAGAAGCTTGGTAGTCTGTTCATCAATCATCCACTATTTATACTTGAAGAAATATAGCTGTTAGAGCTCATTCTTACCGTTGCTTGATTAATATAGTCGTTCCTTGATAATCTCTTTTCCATTTTTGGCTAATTGGACCGTTGGAGCTGATTTGGTGCATCCATAAGTCGACTTGTTTCAACCATTTACGTAGAATTTAATCTCCGCTCTCCAATAAGTCGACTTGTGCTATTTAAGTCGACTTGTCATCTTCGATAAGTCGACTTGTTTCAACCATTTACGTAGAATTTAATCTCCGCTCTTCAATAAGTCGACTTGCTATGTAAGTCGACTTGTCGTCTTCGACAAGTCGACTTATGTATGATTAGTCGACTTGTGTTGACATATCTCCATGTGTAAGTCGACTTGTGCTATGTAAGTCGACTTGTATTGCCTTCAACGGTAACATCCGACCAAATCCTCTATAATCCTCATGTTTTATGTCATTTTTACTTAGAAGGAAACTCCCATCTTGATTCTTTAATTATTAAACACTTGCTTATCTTTATTTGCACAATTCTTTCATTGAATAATACCTGAAATAATTTCTTAACTAATTCTAGATATTTAATTATTATCAAAACATAAAGGGATTTAATTTGTTAACCACCATTGGTCCAACATATTACTTACCTAATATCGTGTTGGGCCTGTAACACCCCACTCCCGTAAGACCCGAACCCGATATCGTTGGTGATATCCGAGTCCGTGCCCCGCGAGAATGGCGTACTACATCAGTCGATTTAAAACTCAAGATACATTTTTTTCTTTTTGGAGCCATTAATTCAACGTTAGCGGCAAACACAGATAAGTAAATAAAACCGTGTTCAATATAAACCAGTTTCAGTTATTACGGTCATCCAAAGAATAATTTACAATCACCAATGCAAGAAACATGAAAACCACAATGGGCTCAAGAAAATACAAAGCCTTGTGATACGTTGATTGCGGAACACAATTTACTAAGACACTAATGCGCAACCTAACCGATCCCGACCAGCACCCTTTGCTTGCCTACGAGAGACATACTCCGTGTCAACCGGGGTATTCTTCAGACCTGAAAATAGATGCAAATTTTGGGTGAGTTTTATGAACTCGGTGAGAAACCATCATCGATGGTTCACTCAAATCATGCATTACGCCCATGGCGTGCAAAGATAGTACTGATCACAATCAATTACCAATGGCGATCAATAACAATGTCCAAGAATAAAGAAACCATTCACAAGATACATACCATCACGAGAGCAAGATTTATCACGAGCATCAGCTATTCGTATAATGCAATGCATATGTGACTCTTTCCAGTTATTCAAGATTGTGCCCAAGTGCTCATCGGTGTTCAGTGGGGACGCGTCGTGATTTCTCCCTCGGGCTCGAGGTCCGGTCAAGACAAGATGAGAGCTCAAGCTCTTTCAATAAAAATAGCAACTGGGGCACGCCCATTATCCGATCATGCAATTATGCATGCAAAGGCAAGATTCAAGAATGTGCGTGTTTGGCTATAAAGCCCAAAGGTATCAAGAATCCACGATATGGCTATAAAGCCCAAGATAGCAAGATGTTCAAAGATGATGGCTATAAAGCCCAAGATATCAAGATCGGTGTCATTCAAGACAAGAAATCATTAAACATACAATAATCCACTCTTATACACGCCGAAATCATACAGTTCATCTTTGCATGTAATTCACGCTGAGCATGTAAACAACCAGAAATTTGAGAAACTAACTAGGTTACTCACCTATTACTTCCGAGCTAATGCCGGGAAGTCTCTGTGACGTCGGTCAATCGACGCTCCAATTGGGCCTCTATATGAATCAGAAAAAGCACGAGTTACTAAATATGAAATTTGTGCTCATGTTGATGAGATATGCATGTTCATGAATTTCCCGGCCCTAATCCCTTATATCTAACCTACTTCCAATACCCATAACTTTTTACATACAACTCCGAATATATCTCATTGGAAAGCTTATAAAATCCTCTATAACTTTCAAAAAGACCATAAAAATCAATTTCACCCCTAAGGGTGTCAAAAATCCCATCAAACCTACTGCCTACTCAATTCTCATTGTCACAAGGCAGTACATTGGCAATTTCATAACTCACTGATTCTTCAGAAATAAATTACCACAAAAATATGGTCAATAAGTTCACATTGTCCTCAACAACTTTCATGAACAATCCAAAATCAGATTCTATTTCTAAGCAAGTCCATTAATTCATTTAATGTTATTGTCCCTGCAATCCTTCAATTTGGGCAGTAACCTTACAACAAACATATCTCCCTGTACACAAGTCAGTAAAATCAGAACTTTATATACCTGTAATGATAACATCTCAAACTTCAATTTTCATGAGCACTCATCATCCAATTCGATCTCTAACAATTTCAAAACTGTTATGGAAGCTACTGTTATGATCAGCCATTCATAACCTAATGTAGGGTTCATTTTAGCAAAATCATAACTCCCAATTCTGACTTCTAAAAATTACACACCATATATAATTTCAAGGTAATCTCTTCCTCTACAACTTTTCAGAAGCTCACTCACACCAATTCAGTCCACATAAAATGTTAAAATTGCCTCCAATCCGGAAGCTCACAAATTCACACTTAAGCTAGGTTTCATCCAAAATGCCCAAAACCAGTCATTCGTAATCAGTTCATATCTCCCACTATACAACTCTAAAAATAGCAAGATCAGTAGCAATGGAAATATAATTAAATATTCTACAACTTCCATGAAGACCATTTTCCCTAATTCCATCGCAATTAATTTAGAAAAATCAACAAAACTCAGATGTCATGGTTGCGGTTACTGTTCACAGACAATGGAACAGTAACTTTCCATGCAAAAATTCACCCTTTTATCATTGAAATTCAACAACACCTATTTCACACTAAATTGAAGCCAACATCCCAAAGTTTCAGTAGCCACTAACCTTACCTTATTTTCATTTTTACACAATAAGTTATGAATAAATCAGTAACATCAATTTCAACTCTAACTTTCCAGATTTAATGTTAACCTTAGTTCTAACATTTCCAATGCCTTCTTCACATCACTAGACATCCAAATAAATACAAATTAAATATTACTACAGTCATACATATACTAGGGTTAATACTGAAAAATTGGCAGCACTAAATTCCTCAATTCAAATACTCAAATAATTATCCATATTCAATTTAAAATCAAACCATATCATTACTTTCAATTCAGCCATCACTTAGCTTTATACCCATTACTTTAAACCATATTAGTCATCACTTTAATGCTTACATGAACCTAATAAATGCTCTAAACCTTTTATTAATCACTCCTTACTATCATGGAATTTAATTCTATATGCAAAACACCATTTAAAGATCAAACCTTAAATGAATACTTACCAAATTAAAACCTCCTTCAAACCTTCAACAACCACTTTCTAACTTCTACACCAAAGTATCAACCTCCTTCCCTTCTCAAGTATACACAAAGCTCATCTTCTAGCTTTGATGGAATTAAAGAGAGTAGCTTGGAGTTATCATGGAGAAAGATAAGTAAAAGAGAGCCAATTTTCGATGGTTTAATGGAGAAGTGTGTTTTCGGATGAACATAACATAAATACAAAACACTCATCCTTCCTTCCTTTAAACATGTACACGTCCGAGAGCATTTGGGAGGAGCATTAAATGTTGCTTTTAAATGGCAACATACCATTGGTCAATTTTTAAGAAAAGTCAAAATATCAATTTATTAATTCAGATCAAAATTTTACTCCAATTAATTCAAATGACCCTACTTCCAAATTCCCAAAATAATATACTCAATATTACAAAGTGTCATTGGGTAGCGATTTTGCTACCAAAATCAATCGATTCGCCAATTGACAATTTATCCTATCCAAAATTTTCGGGAATTTTCCCCAAATTATTTTTCTGAGAATTATTGAAATTCTCTAAAATTGTAAAACATGAAACAGTGCACTCCAAATAATTTTTCAATCACGAAAATCACCTTTTCTACCCCAAAATATGCTTAGGTCAGTTACCGGCGATTTTGCCGGTTCGGGAATTTTCTCCGGAAAATTCCAGAAAAATTCCTGAAAATCCCTTAAAATCGAAAACGCTTAATAGCGCACTCAGAATAATTTTTCAAACCCATTTACCACGTTAATCCCAAAAAAAATTGCTTTAGGCTCAATTACCGGGAATTATCATGAATGCATATACCGTAATTCCATGTACACGATTGATACTGTGTATCAATCCTATTATGCATGAACAGTACTAATTATTCCCTATCGATCCCATCCTCCGATAAATTTTCTATTTTACCTTTCTAGGAAGGGGTGGGATGTTACAGGGCCCGGGTCTCGGATCCCCAATCCCGAGACGGCCCCTCTGGCTGCACCAGCGACGAGCTCCCAAATGTACGAACTCGATCCCAACATCCATACAATTTCCACACATATATGCATTATACACATGCATTTCATCTATGAAATAAACACCCCATATACCAGGGGAATTCAAGCCATAACAATCCGAAGGAAATATCAAACAAACATTCTCAACATAGTATAATACCGAATAAAGTGTAAATCTAGAATACATGAAAAATGCTCCATGATATCATGCTCAATGGGCTAACCAAAAATACTAACTTAATGCAATGATCTTTAACTATTGCGGAGTTCTTCGATGTCT
This sequence comes from Erythroxylum novogranatense, assembly GCA_029891385.1. Classification (NCBI taxonomy): domain Eukaryota; kingdom Viridiplantae; phylum Streptophyta; class Magnoliopsida; order Malpighiales; family Erythroxylaceae; genus Erythroxylum; species Erythroxylum novogranatense. The sequence continues at coordinate 88,502,333 of CM057226.1, forward strand.
GGCAAGGATCAACTGACGTCTTGAGTTGCACCTGAGGAGGGAAAGTAATAGGTTGAGCTACACAGCTCAGTGGCTAATGTAATTATAACCACCGGTAACTAGCACAAATCCAGACATATGTATGTATATGTATATATACATGAAACCATTCTAGCACTCATATATAAACCAAGCAATTCGCGCATTCAGCATAATTCATTTAACGTACAAACATGTCACAAGTATGCTTCATAGAAAACAAATCAAATATGCTATGCACATCACATGGCTCGAGGGTTCCATGGAAACAAAAAGGAGAAACCGAAGTTTACACCTTGAATAAAATGAGTCCATTCGGATCTCATAGGCCACAAGCGGGCAGCCTCAAGAATTATAATGAAACACATATGAGTTCACCACTCATCAAGATTGTGGTTCATAATAAGCGAATGCTTAAGTTGTATGTTTTAAGATTAAAGTAACGGCCCACTTTATTCTTGAAAACATACTTGATTCTAGATTCATTTAATAGTGCCATTATCGATAGTCTACTACTATCATGATATGAAACTCATCATTCCCTTTAAGTAAACTCCTTTACTTATATGGAGATAAATCGCAACACTACAGTCTAAACCATAATCAAACGACCAACTTGATTATTCAACTGTGAATCAATTAATTCAGATTCTAATAATATACATGTTTCCCATACATCTCTATGTATATGTATATTACTTACAAATGAATCTTGGTACCTTATGACCAGATATATAATGCTCATACAGATAAAACCAAACTCTTTTGTTTTATTAATAATAAATATTTTCATTACAAAACTCAGAATCAAGAAGATAAAGGTACATGTAAATACACTTGCTTTCCAGGCACTATATTTACATAACTCCAACAATCTCCCACTTGCCCTAAAGCAAGTTTGACATATCCTTCATTCCCATCCCTTCTAGTGACCCTCAAAGCTCTTTTGAGTCAATGTCTTTGTGAACGGATCAGCAAGGTTTTGCTCAGAGGAATCTTTACCACATCCACTTCTCCACGTTGTATTATCTCCCTTATGAGATGATACTTTCGCCAATGTGTTTGGCAGCTTTGTGGTTCCGAGGTTCTTTAGAATTAGCCAACGCCCACTATTATCACAATATAGTGTAATGGCTTTTTCGCCTCCGAACTACCTCCAAATTATTTAGAACTTTGAGCGATCGCTTCCTTTCACGCTTCACAAGCAGCAACATACTCAACCTCCATAGTCGAATCAGCAATACAAGATTGCTTGACACTCCTCCAAACTATGGCTCCACCTCCTAAAGTAAATATAGAACCGTAAGTTGATTTCCTTGAATCAACATTTGATTGGAAATCGAATCAGATATCCTGCGGAATAAGATTACTTCCAGAGTAAACAAGCATTAAGTTCTTCGTCCTACGAAGATACTTAAATATACACTTAACCGCAATTCAATGTTCCATTCTCGATTGGACTGAAATCGCTTACTATCCCATCTGTAATGTGATATCCGTCTAGTGCACAAGATTGCATACATCAAACTACCAACCGCCAAGCATATGGAATGTTACGCATCGCTCAACCTCCTCTTGGGTTTTAGGTGCTTGTTCCTTTGAAAGTTTGATTCCATGTCTAGTAGGAGTGAAACCCTCTTGGAATCTTGCATGGCTAACTTATTGAGCATATTCTCAATGTAGGTTAGTTGAGACAAAACTATCTTCTTGTTCTTACGATCCCTTATAAGTTTGATCCCTAGAACATAGGTAGCCTCTCCCAAATCCTTCATTGAAAATCGCTCATTCACCATCCTTAATCGCAGATAACATTCCCACATCATTCCCAATGAGCGTAATGTCATCAACATACGTGATTAGGAAAGTAACCTTACCTTCTTGTATTCTTTTGTAAACACAAGGCTCATCTAGGTTTTGTATGAACCCATAGGTTTTGATAGCCTTATCAAACCTAATGTCCCAAGACCTAGATGCTTGCTTAAGTCCATAAATGGACCTTTGCAACTTGCAAACCTTATGCTCATTACCTAGCTCAATGAATCCTTCTGGTTGGGCCATATAAATGGTCTCCTCAAGATCTCCATTCAGAAATGCGGTCTTGACATCCATTTGTCATATTTCATAATCGAAATAGGTGCTATGGCCAAAAGAATCTGATGGACTTAAGCATGGCAATCGGAGAAAAGTCTCCTCGTAGTCTATACCCTCCTTTCGAGTATAGCCTTTAGCTACCAATCTAGCTTTAAAGGTCTCTACCTTTCCATCCGATCCCTTTTCCTTTTGTAGATCCATTTACACCCTATGGTTTTAGACACTGGTGGTAGATCTACAAGGACCTGACTTCATTAGTATACATAGAATCTATTTCCGATTCCATTGCCTCGAGCCATTTTCCCGCATCAACATCATTAATAGCTCGCGATCACGAATCGGATCTGTTTCTTCTTGGTCCGAGATGGAAATTAAGCCTTCTCCTAAACCCAGATACCTATCTCGGTTGTCTCACAACCTCCCACTACGCCTAGGCACATCTTGATGTTCAGTTGCACTTCCGATTCAACTCTTGAATCCATTTCGACATCTTGTTCGTCATATCCAAAACAACTCTTGGTTTGGATGAAATTGCTAACTCCTTTAGTACTACTTCACTTCTTCCTTTGTGATTTCTCACAAACTCTTCCTCTAAGAAGTTTGCATTTGTCGACACAAATACCTTCCTATTATGAGGACTGTAAAAATAGTACCCTCGAGTTCCCGTAGGATATCCTACAAATAAACATACTTCTGACCTTGGTTCCATCTTTGTGGATTCAGGCTTTAGAACATGGGCTGGATAGCCCCAAGTCCTCAAGTGCCTCAATTGAGGCACTCGGCCAGTCCACAACTCCCTAGGTGTTTTAGGCACTGATTTGGATGGAGCAAAGTTAAGAAGATATGTTGTCGTTTATATGGCATATCCCGTAAGCGATTCTCGAAGGCTAGCGTAGACATCATTGATCTTACCATTTCCAATAGAGTTCTATTTCTCCTCTCTGCTACACCATTCTGTTGAGGTGTACGAGGAGCTGACAAATTGGAAACAATTCCATTGTCAATTAAATATTGCTGGAACTCTCCAGATAAATACTCACCACCTCGATCTGATTGAAGCTGTTTTAATGGCTTGCCAAGTTGCTTCTCAGCTTCAGTTTTGAATTCTTTGAACTTTTCAAAAGATTCACTCTTTTTATGCATTGATAGGATTGAAATATCTTAGATTTTCTTATGCATTTACATGTGATTTCAATCCTATTCTGTTAGATAAAATGCTCAATTTGTATTCAATTTGTGTTGACTATTAGGTTAGATTTATTGATAAATTTTTGAGACCAAAAAGTCGATATTTCTTAAAACAAATTGGAGCACATTTCTTGTTTCATATTATGCATCAAATACAAATAGCCATGTCTTGATTAATCATCTATAAAAGTTATGAAATATTCATAACCTCCTCTAGCTTGTACATTCATGGGCCCACACACATCAGTATGTACCATGTCCAATGTGGATTCAAATCTGTTTCCTTTAGAAGGAAATGAGGCTTTTGTCATTTTTCCTTCAATACAAGATTCACAGTGGGTAATGGATCACTATCCAAGCCCATAAGGATCCCATCCTTTACTAGCTTTGTCAAGTCTTTTTCGATTGATATGACCCATCCTTAGATGCCATGATACTTTGAATTAATGCTATAGATATTGGATTGTCTTGGTTTTATCAATTCTGTGGTGTTTAGTGAGCCTTTCATAGGTTCTATAAAAACAATCCTGCTTAATTATCGCTTCACAAATAAAATCCTTATTCTCATATATTGAAACAACCTTTTCAAAATATAAGGAATAGCCAGATTTTATTAGACAAAAATGTAAATCATGTTCCTTACAATCATTGGCATGTAATAAACATCTTCCAAATATAACGATGACTACTAGAAAGTCCAAGATAACTACTCCCACCGATTCGCTGAAACATAGGAACCATCTGCTATCTTAACTTCAAATCGACTTTAGGAAGTCTTTTCCTTTCATTGAACCCCGCAAAGAATTACAAACATGGTTAGTGGCTCCTGAATCTAATATCCAAGAAGTATATAAATCTGCCACATTTCTAGTTCCTAACAAACTTAGGAAGCCCATACCTTGTTTGCTTTTGAGGGACTCTAGGTAGACTAGGCAGTTTCTTTCCAAAGGGCCCATCTCATCACAAAGGAAACACTTTCCTTTGATGTTCTCTTTGGCCTTCTTTTCATGGGTTTGGCCTTGACCCCTATTTGGGCCTTCTTTTCATTGGACCCTTCTTCTTTCCTTGCCCTTACCCTTGGCTTAGAAGAAGAAGCTACATTAGCTTCTCGCCCATGAGCCTTAATATTCAATATTTCCTCCGTGCTCAGAGGGTATTCATCAACTCACTCAAGGTGTAATCCTTCTTTGTTGAGCTCATAGTCCAACTTAAACTGCTGAAAAGAAGAGTTTAAGCTATTGATGATCATAATCATCTGCGTGTCCGCATCCATATCCTCCCCAAGCATCTCAGCCTCAGTGACCGCAGAGATTACCTTCATCATGTAATCCCGCACCGGTTCACCAGGTTTCTGTCTGAGATTATGAAAGGTTTGGATAGCTTTCACTCTTGCAGACCTAGTCCTCACACCAAACATCTCATGTAGGTGATGGACCATTGCACTAGCAGTTTTCATACAAGCAATTTGCTTTTGCAACATGCCACGATGTAGTTTTAATATAACACTTAGTAGTCTTGTCAAGATTCTCGCCAACGCCATGTTGTTGGACTTGCTCAGAGTTGCATCTCCACTTAGAGGTGTAGGCTCATTTTCGTTAACACCCATGAAATACGCTCATATTGAAGAAAATGTCAAGGTTACGCTCCATTCATTAAACTTGTCTCCATTTTCCAATTTGTTATTAGTCAAGAGCGGGGTGAGTGGATTCATTTTGTGGTTGATTATGTCGAAAATATAAATTATTAAAACATGAGCATACTAGTCAACAATTTATGGAACTTTGTATAAAATCATGATGCATGTATGCATGATGATAGATTTAACAAAACTTAAAAAATTAAAACATTATACGACGGTTATTTTTCTTATCTATAACAGATTAAGTGAAGGTGGGCCATCTTATCTATTAAAAGAAAAACTGGGACCCTCCCACTCAAAAACTACCAAGCATCTCATGCTCAATTTTTAAGAAGCGCCTTAATTTGGTCCATACTTTTACCAATGAGCTACGGTGGGCGGTTTATTGATAAAAAATGTTGAGTGTATAACCATTTGATTCATTCGTTAAAGATACCTACAAATCATGCCTTGGTGGGAGGTCACATTTGCTATCATTAAGTGGACTTATCCTTAAGGAGACCCAAACCATGCAAGATCTAGGATCCATGCCCTCCGATGGGGAGTAACACTTCACCACATGCAAACGGGCCATCATTTGGAGACCGTGGACTCTCACAGGAGCATCCTCTCCCACTCAATCTTTTTGGGCTTTAAGTTTTAAATACCATCTTGGCTAGATGCAATTTATTATCCATCATATATTGTTTCATTATATATCTCATACATAATGAATGCATGGCAAGGCCTAGGGTTGGCAATTTTCTAAATGACATGCAATCACATAATATCACATATTACAAGCATTCATTTCTCCATTCATCACATGAACTAATAAAGCCACTTTTGATTGTCCATCCTAGAAACATGAAATAATTACAAGCCTTTTAGGCCCAAAATATGCTTCCGCTTTGAACTCTTCGCTAACATGATCCGGCCCATTCGGTAAATAAAATGTAATGGCATTTATGAAATTAAAATTTTGTCATTTTGAAAATAAAATTCCAAAGATTAGATTTTTAGAAAACCAAATCTTTGTTTTGACAAAAATTCCAGCACTTGTTTTATTAAAACCAAACTCATTTCATGAAAATTAAACACAGCACTTAGTATTTTAGCAAAACCGAAATTGGATTCTTTGAAACAAAAACCAGCACTTGTTTTCCAATCATAACTGAAATATGATTCATTGAAACAAAATTCCAGCAACTTAGTTTTCACAAAACTTATGCCAAAACACAAAAGGATACACCAAAATTTTACCTTTCCATTTCTTCAATCCATGGCTGCTCCTTCTTCATCATTACATCAATTTGTACATTGAAAATCAAATAAAATAGAAAAAGAAACCAAGGAGGAAACATGGTGATGATAGACCACCCTCCTTGTTACAACCAAATGAAGAAATCTTACAAGATAAAATTTAACTTCTATGGACAACCAAAAGAGCAACATACACCATATATATTTCTATCACATAAAAATATGCAGTATACATAAAAGATTGCCAACCCATGCATCCACCATATAGGAACCGAAATCATGCATGAAAAACCGCTCGATACCAATTGTTGGATCGAAAAGAAAGCATGCTTAGTATGGAGAAACGATAGATTTCAAAACTTTTAAGAAATCATCTTGCAGCGGAAGCAATATATCCAAATCAACATACTAATCCATACATGATATGGTATAAGGATAACAAAACCAAGAACAAGATAAAAGGAATTACCGAATTCTTCGCCATGACTTTAAATCCTCACTGCGTTATCCTCTCCTTCTTATATCCAAATCCTTTGCCTTTGAGTCTTTTCCTTTAGCAATCTATCTTCTTCCTTGTTGTAGTATCCTCAACCAATTAGATTTACCACTTGTTCTTCAAGGACAACTAGGTTAACAAAATCCTTTGGTGGGAAAGGAGAAGAAATATTTGGAGGAGATTTTCTTAGAAGAAGAAGAACCAAAATTGAAACTCTTTCAATTCTTTCACTTAGGAATTTCGGTTCTTCCTTGCATGAAAGGAGAGAATGTCTAAAAACCATGCAAGAACCCTTTCTTTCATCTCAATTTCGAAATATGCATGAATGGAAAAAGTGAGAGGCATCCAATACATCACTTCTTACATTAATCACTCATCAAATAGCTAATAAATGAGACTTACTTCATTTATTTTTAAAATGGCTATTTGAAAAGACCATAACCTATAATTGAATACCCATTTCGGTTTTGGCAAGAACAAAGAAGGAAGATGGTCCATCTAATGCACATCTTTCATCTTTAATCTAATGAATGCAAATAGGTTACATGCCAACATTAAAAGCCAACCATTAAACCATTTAATGGTAAGTTCATAACTCCATTTAATAATGATGAACCATAATAAAGACCATCTTTATTTAGTATTTTAATTTCAAATGTGTGGTTACACATCTAACCTAACACAATTTCGAAATTGCTTCTTCTCCATTTTAAAAATTTATTTTAATATAATTAATCTAATCAATTACATTAAACCAAAACAAGCCCATTTCTAAATGAACATATGGGCTTCCAATTAACCATTATTTAGTATAAGTCCATCATTCAATTATGGACTTCTAAAGCCTCCAAACTACTTCTTACTTAGCTTGATAACCTTCCTTAAAGCCAAGTGGGGAATCTTATTGACTTTGATAATTCAAGCTCCAATAAGCCCGTAAATAATTCAATCTCATTGAATTAATTCTAGCTTATTAACTAAATGTCATTCCACTAAAGACAATTAGTTGAACTCTTGAATTATTAAATATTATGAGAATATGTCCAATTGCAAACCCTATTTAGAACCTTATTATAGCTATCCGCACAACAAAGGGTAAAATTACCGCTTTACCCTTATGTTGGTTTTTCCTTCTAGATCTCTCATTTTACTTTATATGGTGATTAACACATAAGATCTCATCTTAGTGTTAAGACTTGATGGGTAGCTAGTCCATCAAACCATCGCGCCAGCTTAATCACCAAATCTTCTTAAAACATCTAAGAGATGATAACACTATAAACTCTTTATTCGAGTGAATGTTCTCGATACATGTTTCAATTAATAATTCCAACATGCGCATAATCGGATTAATACCTGTAAAAATCCATTCCGATCATATCAAGAATTATAATGAAACACATATGAGTTCACCACTCATCAAGATTGTGGTTCATAATAGTTTAATGCTTGTTGTATATTTTAAGATTAAAGTAACGCCCACTTTATTCTTGAAAACATACTTGATTCCAGATTCATTTAATAGTTCCATTATCGATAGTCTACTACTATCATGATATGAAACTCATCATTCCCTTTAAGTAAACTCCTTTACTTATATGGAGATAAATCGCAACACTACGCCTAAACCATAATCAAACGACCAACTTGATTATTCAACTGTGAATCAATTAATTGATTATAATAATATACATGTTTCCCATACATCTCTATGTATATGTATATTACTTACAAATGAATCTTGGTACCTTATGACCAGATATATAATGCTCATACAGATAAAACCAAACTCTTTTGTTTTATTAATAATAAATATTTTCATTACAAAATCAGAATCAAGAAGATAAAGGTACATGTAAATACACTTGCTTTCCAGGGCACTATATTTACATAACTCCAACAATCTTCCCAAAATACCCTCATACACTCTTACCCTTTAATTTCTATTTAAACCACATAAAACTCAAATAAACCTCAATTATCCACTAACACTCTCAATTTCATCAAACTAAGGTAGAATCACATAATTAACACAAATCATGCTTAAAGACATCATTAAAAAAATTCAGGGTCTAACATTTCTCCCCCTCTTAAAAGAATTTCGTCCTCGAAATTATTACCTGAATCATCGAAGAGATACAGATACTTTTCCTTCATGGCTTCCAAGGGCTCCCAAGTAGCCTCCTCCACCGAATGATCCTCCACAGGACTTTGACTAACTGAACCGTCTTGTTCCTGAGAACCTTGTCCTTTGAATCCAAAATCTGCACTGGAAGCTCCTCATAGCTCAAATCATCCCTCAGTTGAGCCTCACTGGTCTGAATGATATAAGAAGGATCCGATCTATACCTCCTCAACATGGACACATGGAATACATCGTGAATCTGAGACAATTCCGGAGGTAATGCCAACACATAGGCGAGTGGTCCAATCCTCTCAAGGATTTCATAAGGACCCACATACCTCGGACTCAACTTGCCCTTCTTGCCAAACCTCATTACTCCTTTCCAAGGAGACGTCTTAAGGAACACTTTATCACCGACTTCAAACTCCATCTCCTTTCGGTGTGCATCAATGTAACTCTTCATTCTAGCTTGTGCTACCTTAAGCCTCTACTTGACCAGATTGACTTTCTTAACCGTCGTCTGAATCCATTCTGATCCTACCAGTTCCTCTCTCCTTCTTCATCCCAACAGATCGGAGTTCTACATCTCCTCCCATACAATGCCTCATATGGAGCCATCTGAATACTCAAATGGTACGAATTATTATAAGCAAATTCGACCAATGGCAAATGCTCATCCCAAGTTCCCTTGAAGTCCATCACACATGTCCTAAGCATCCCCTCAAGTGTCCTAATGGTCCTCTCAGATTGACCATCCGTCTGAGGGTGAAAAGTCGTACTAGAATGCAGCTTAGTCCCTAAAGCTTCCTGCAAACTTCCCCAAAACCTCGAAGTAAACCGAGGATCCCTGTCAGACACAATCGAATCCGAAATCCCATACAATCTCACTATATCATCCATATACAATCTCACTATATCATCCATACAATCTCACTATATCACCAGAAAATGAGCTGACTTCGTCAACCGATCCACAATAACCCAAATGGCATCATGCTTCCTACTAGTCTTAGGCAAACCCATCAGAAAATCCATGGTCACCCTTTGCCACTTCCATTCCGGAATAGGCAATGGCCTCAACTAGCCTGAAGGTGCCTGGTGTTCAGCCTTGACTTGCTGACACACTAGACACATACTCACAAACTCTGCTACATCCCTCTTCATACCTTTCCACCAAAAGTGCTATCTCAAATCTTTGTACATCCTAGTGCTACTTGGATGCATGGCATAAGGCGCATTATGTGCCTCATCCATAATCTCAGCCTTAACCTCCTGCACATCTGGGATACACAGCCTGTTCCCCACTATCATCAATCCATCATCTCTCACCACCACTTCAGAAATCTTACCATTCTGAATTTCCTTTCTGAGTCTGCTCAATTCCGCATCCTGAGCCTGCAGCTCTCTAACCTTCTCCCTGAGTATCGGTCTCACTTGGAAGTTAGCTAGAAGACAATCTGACTCCTTCTGATTCAAGCTTATCTTAAGCTTTGCCATCTCTTTCAATAAAGGAAGATAAGCCGTCCGAACATGAGCAATCGAAGACTTCCTACTCAAGGCATCCGCCACTATATTGGCCTTGCCTGGATGATACTCTATCAGCAAGTCATAATCCTTAAGCAACTCTATCCACCGTCGTTGTCTCAAATTCAGTTCCTTCTAGCTCAACAAGTACTTAAGTCTCTTATGATCGGTAAAGATCCTCGTCGAAACTCCATACAGATAATGCCTCCAAATTTTCAAGGCAAAGATCACCGTTGCCAACTCCAAATCATGTGTTGGATAATTCAACTCATAAGGCTTCAATTGCCTCGAAGCATAAGCAATCACCCTATCTCCCTGCATCAAAACACAACCAAGACCCTTCCTCGAAGCATCACTATACACGGTATAACCCTCATCTCCGAAAGGCAGAATCAAAATCGGAGCACTTGTCAATCTCTGCTTAAGTTCCTCAAAACTTTTCTGGCATTCCTCACTCCAGAAAAACTTATGATTCTTCCTCAATAACTTAGTCATCGGAGCGGATATCATGGAGAATCCCTCCACAAACCTCCTGTAATAACCTGCCAAACCCAAAAAACTCCTCACCTCTGCTACATTCTTCGGTGCTTCCCAATTCACCACAACTTCTATTTTCTTTGGACCCATATGTACTCCCTATTCTGAGATTACAAGTCCAAAAAATGTAACTTCCCTTAGCCAAAATTCGCATTTATCGAATTTGGCATGCAACTCATTTCTCCTCAATGTCTCCAAAGAAATCCTCAAATGCTCTTCATGCTGCTCATCACTCTTGGAATAGACTAATATATCATCAATAAAGACAATGATAAATTGGTCCAAGAATGGCTTAAAAACTCGATTCATCAAATCCATAAATGCTGCAGGAGCATTTGTCAATCCAGAAGGCATAACCAAAAACTCAAAATGCCCATACCGAGTCCTGAAAGCAGACTTTGGCACATCCGACTCCTTAATCCTCAACTGATGATAACCCAATCTCAAGTCTATCTTAGAGAAGACTTTCGCCCCTTGTAATTGATCAAACAGATCATCAATGCGAGGAAGCGGATATCTGTTCTTCACCGTGACCTGATTAAGCTTTCGGTAATCCACACACATCCTCAACGATCCATCTTTCTTATTTACAAAAAGAACCGGAGCTCCCCACAGCAAAGAAATCGGCCGAATATACCCTTTCTCCAACAATTCCTCCAACTGCTCCTTAAGCGCCTTCAATTCCACAGGAGCCATCCGGTAAGGCGGAATCGAAATCGGTGCAGTACCTGAAAAGAGCTCAATAGGAAACTCAATTTTCCTAGGTGGCGGTAGTCCTGGCAATTCCTCGGGAAAGACATCCGAGAATTCCCTGACTATTGGAATATCCTCTAACTTCCCTCTATCTGCTCTGGAGTCTACCACATAGGCCAAAAATGCCTCACATCCCTTTCTCATCATCTTCTCTGCGGTCAAAGCTGAAACAATTCTGGGCGGACTTACTTTTTTGTCCCTAAAAAACACCACTCTTTGATCGTCATCCAATTCAAATTCCACTGTATTTTTTATCGCGGCTCTGTCGATTCGACCTTAAGATCGATCCTTAGAAATCGGTCAAAAATAATAAATTCCAAGATTGCAGTATAGGATGCAACCTCGGGTCGTCTAACTTAATCGGAACCTAATGAAATGGACCTAAGCTAGCCTATATGTCATAAAATGCAAGTGAAATCAAGAAGGAAAAGGGGTTTTGTTTGAAAACATTAACTACACTAAAAACATGTAACAATTATTTTGGATTTTGAAAATAGAAAAGGAAATACTAAAACAAGTGATAAAATTCTCTTGAAAACAAGCTTTGGCTATCACAAAGACAAAACTAAGTGTGAATGGTAAACCTTAAAGAATTATCTTTAAGTCCATGGTCTTGATTAATGGACTCTGTCACTCTTGACTCCATGTCTCAAGACCCCATTGAGTGCTCTTGAGCCTCGTAACCTTAAAGGATTCTTTAAGTCCGTGATCTTGATCAATGAACTCCATTGCTCAAGATCCCGTTAACGCATCTTAGTGTGTGCGGTGGATTAAAAATCACTAAATTTGAATGGAAAAACCTTAAAGAACTCACTTTAAGTCCAGGGTCTTGATTAATGGACTCCTGTCACTCTTGACTCCATGTCTCAAGACCCCATTAGGTGCTCTTGAGCCCTAGAACGTTAAAGGATTCTTTAAGTCCAAGGATTTAATCAATGAACTCCATTATTTAAAACCCTTTTAAAAACATCTTAGTGTGTGCGGGGGATTTGCCAACGCAATGGGTCAAATGAAATCTAGCATCAACTCATTATCAAACACAACTAGGCAGATAAAAGAGAATCAACAAGATCACAAGTTGACATATATGAGACTTTATATATTTAAGCACAAAGTTCTACATACACAAATCCATAACACATTACATTGTTCAACGCTTAATTAAACTCTATTAAGCTAATCTAACTACAAAGCAATAAACCCCAACTCGGCTGTTCATAACAATGCAGTTAAACGTGACAATGTAAACTACCAATCCAAACAACACATTAAATGTCAAAAATTTAGCTATAATCAAATAGCTTCACTACAAATTACAAACCCTAGACCTAGGCATTTATAAATCATAGAAAAACTACAGATTAAGCTACTCCCCTTGAAAGCTCGGTGAACTCCACCATCATCGCATCTTCAATGAAAACAAATGCCTAACCACGCATTTTAACCGGAACCTTCACAACTCGTGACGAATCCAAGTTATCCATGATGGCGTCGGCGGTGAAAATGAAGAACAAAACCTATATGAAATTATCCCCAGGGAACCTCGAAGGGAACCCTGGGTGGTGGATGATGCTGCTTCCTCTTCTTCTCTCTTCGCCCGTCGATCTTCTCTCTTCTTCCCCGCGTGTCGATTGCCCAGTAGAAGATGATCTTCTAACCTAATTCGGCAGTATTTAAAGGATAGGTCACGGGCCAGGTCGGTACAGTGAGAGAAATCTCTATTTGGAGTCCGGGTATCCATCTGCACGTCGCGACGTATAAATAAAAATTCGTCGCGACGTGTCTCTGGCTTGCTCGCCACGATGTATGAATTAAAAATTTGTCAGGACGTACGATATGGCTTGCTCGCCACGACGTGTTGAATTGTTGACGTCGTGACGTACGATCTGTGTTGATGCGCCGCGACGTGTGAATTACATTTCGTCACGGCGAGGTGATTGGTTCACGCCGCGACGTGCCTTAAGGACTTCATGCCGTGTTGACTCTTCTGATCCTTTCTGACTCATTTTCTCCTACAATATAAAATAACAATTTCCAGTATCAATTGTTCTTAGAAAAATTATAATGCAATTAATGTCAATTTGTACAATTTTACTAGCAAATTGCATAAAACATAAGCTCACCATAAGAGACTAATTTAAGCACAAAATCATGAATTAAGAGTCAAAAAATGCATTAGCAACCATGAAAGTGTAGCCACTTATATATTAAACTTGGGTTCAATCAATTTTACTTACAATCCAGACGGGCGTTGTACTTCTCTAAAGTGTCCATACCCAAAATCACATCTAATCCTCCCATCTTCAGTGGCATCAAATCCACCACTAGAAGTTCTCCGCCAATACAAATCTCACACTCTCATACACTTGAATGATAATAATATATTGGCCGATTGGAGTACTCACCATCAGCGGAGTATCCAAAGGGCTCAAATTCCTATCACACACAGGTCTACTCGAAGAAACAAACGAATGAGTAGAACCCGGATCAATCAAAGCAAGCACATCATCAGCAAATAATCTAACCATACCAAAGGACAACATCCGAGCGGTCTCGCATCCTCCCGAGTCATCGCAAACACTCTAGTGGTGCTCCCTACAGGTCTCCCGAATGTTCACCCTCTTGGTCGCATCAATCGCCCACTTCATTGCAGTCCTCGTCCCCGATCTCTGTTCTCCTGGAAGCTTGCATCTGTGCTCCCTCTCTTCTGGACGGCTTGGGACACTCTCTAGCCAAATGTCCTTTCTGTCCATAATTGAAACATGCTCCTGTCAGTATGTAACATTCGCCTCCATGAAAACTGCCACAATGCTCACACTTAGGGACGGATGACCTGTCCCCATCCCCCTTTCTGTTGCCTCCTACCGTAGAGGCTTAATGAGAATAAGTAGGAGTCCTCATCGGTCTAGGCCTACTTGCACCACTGCTCCTCTCCTCTGACTGCATAGGGAAGCTCCTAGCACTCCTGTCAGGCATAGGAGTACTAGTGCTACCTCCCCTCTTGAACTGCTCTCTTCCTTTTCTCTTCTTGTTCACAGCACTCTTGATATTCTCTATGTTCTCAACCCTCAAAGCTGCTTCAACCAACTGCTGAAAATCACAGAAGTTCTGCACTATCACTTTCTCTCTGATGGCTAAATGCAGTCCCGACTCAAACCGGCGACATCTAACTGCCTCACTAAACATCAGATTCGAAGCATACCTCGCCAACTGATTGAACCGACGCTCATACTCACTAACTGACATCTCCCTCCGAGTGAGACTGAGGAACTCCCTCTGCTTCTACTGAATGTATACCTCAGAGAGATATTTCTTCCTGAAAGCAGAAAGGAAGTCCTGTCATGCCAACCCTACTGGTCTCATCTGACTCCCTGGCACAGTCTCCCACCAATGCAAAGCATCTCCCTGAAGCAGACTGGCAGCATAAATGACTCTCTCGTCATCCTCACACTCCATCTGATCCAGTACCCTCTCGGTCTTCCTCAGCCATGTCTCAGCTTCCTCGGGATCAGTGGTCCCGTAGAAGTCCACTGCTCCATACTTCCTCAACCTGTCGAACCGTCTCCCCTTCTTAGCTGGGGCTAAAGCAAAAGGCTGTGGCATCTGACCCATAGCCTGAACAAATGCCTGAGTGAATGCCTGGAACAACCTCGAATCTAATGGAGGCACTGGCTCCTGCGAAACTGGCGACTCCTGAGTCTGCGATGGCATAGGCTCACTACCTAGCCCTACAGAAGCCTCAGCATTTCATGGGGCTACAGACTCATCAGTCCTCTCCTCTCTAGTCGGAGAGTCAGGTGCAACGAATCCTTGCAAAGCTCCTCGTGTCCTTCTACTAGGTGGCATCATACTACTTCAAGTATAAACATTACAGATTAGCTACGTGTCAATCTTAATTCCTACATGTATGCATGATATGCATGTCACTTAATGCCATCAATTAAATGCACCAAATAATCATATACCACACAATTCATCCTATTATGCATTCTAAGCCGAGGACACTAAACCTAGGCGCTCTGATACCAAACATGTTAGGCCCGGGTCCTGGATTTCCAATCCCGAGGAGGCCCCTCGGGCTGCACCAGCGACGAGCTCCCAAATGTACGGACCTGATCCTAACATCCATACAATTTCCACATATACAAACATACATACACATATATGCATTATACACATGCATTCCATCTATGAAATAAACACCCCATATACTAGGGGAATTCAAGCCATAACAATCCGAAGGAAATATCAAACAAACATTCTCAACATAGTATAATACCGAATAAAGTGTAAATCTAGAATACATGAAAAATGCTCCATGATATCATGCTCGATAGGCTAACCAAAAATACTAACTTAATGCAATGATCTTTAACTATTGCGGAGTTCTTCGATGCCTGGCAAGGATCAACTGACGTCTTGAGTTGCACCTGAGGAGGGAAAGTAATGGGTTGAGCTACACAGCTCAGTGGCTAATGTAATTATAGCCACCGGTAACTAGCACAAATCCAGACATATGTATGTATATGTATATATACATGCAACCATTCTAGCACTCACATATAAACCAAGCAATTCAAGATTCAAAGATAATTCATTTAACGTACAAACATGTCACAAATATGTTTCATAGAAAACAAATCAAATATGCTATGCACATCACATGGCTCGAGGGTTCCATGGAAACAAAAGGGAGAAACCGAAGTTTACACCCTGAACAAAATGAGTCCATTCGGATCTCATAGGCCACACAAGCTGGCAGCCGGGAGAAGGCTCTTGTCAACATGCACATGACGAACGAAATGGTTCCACTCTCACCCAAACAAAAGAATATAATCATGCTTAGAATCATTTTATCAAATGGTATGCTATCATGCTTTTCATTTATTCAAAATGCCATGACCAAAGTCGAGGCATAACATGCTCATAATCAAAATTTACTTCTATAAATTCTCATGTTTCTTACAAGTCATTTAAATCTTATAACAAATCATGCTTAACAATTAACCACTTATTCTATCAGAATGTCATACATCTCATCACATATAACACATAATATATATTCACACATAGGCAAGAATTTGCCTAACTACACAATAACTATAATTACAATACCTACCTAATATCTCTTGCGAGTCCAAAATCACTGCTGTCCTTCCTCTTGCGATTGGATTAGGTCGGCTTGATTTCCTATAACAAACCAAGTGCCCAATCAAGTAATATTCAAAAGAAATAATCAACAAGCTGCGAAGATCAAAAATGCTAACTCTAATAATATATACTCGACTTCCCTCTACATTCTCCGATCTTTAGAGACTAATTCCAAACGCCCTTCCTTCCTAAGACTTGTAGGTCTTTGTCTCTAGTTCACAACGAATCCAAAATCACCTCATTTGGACATCTACAGCCCAAGATAAGCCCAAGATAAGCTCTAGTTCCCAACGACGTTCCTCTCACGTCGCGGCGAATATAATTTCACATGTCGCAACAAACTCGCAGGTCGCGGCATGTTCATACGCACGTCGCGACGTGCGGGCCTGGAGAACGACTCCGAACCCGATTTTCCAGCATTATCAAACCTCAATCCTTCCCTTTTGTAAATACAACACACCTAAACCTTGATTTAAGTCCTAATCTTCAGTTCTAACTCATTCCAACCTTAAAATCAGCCACAAATCCAACAACCCAAGGAAATCTATCCAATTTTCCCTTAAAACCCTAAACCACCGATTTTAACATATGCAAAACAATTCTAGGGTTTAATCTAACCATAACCAGATTTAAAGAAGTTAAACTTACCAAGAAACGTCTCAAATCTGTCGGAAAACTCAAGGAATCGAAAACCCTTAATCTCTTCTTTCTCTTCCTCTTCATACGACACTCTCCTCGCTTCTTCTTTTCCTTTCTAATTCTTTCACTTATATCTAAAGGAGATGGGTAAAGACCATTTTACCCCTCCTTCAAAGCCTTAACTTAATCCAACCTAGGCAATCTTCCCAAAATACCCTCATACACTCTTACCCTTTAATTTCTATTTAAACCACATAAAACTCAAATAAACCTCAATTATCCACTAACACTCTCAATTTCATCAAACTAAGGTAGAATCACATAATTAACACAAATCATGCTTAAACACGTCATAAAAAAAATTCGGGGTCCAACGTATCGCTTGAGAATTCAACTCACTATTGTCCTTCCTCGTGCGATTGGATCAGGTCGATTTGGTTTTCTATAACAAACCAAGTTTCCTTTCAAACAACATTCAAAGGAAATATTCAAAAAACTTCAAAAATCAAAAGAACTAACACTAAAAATCTGTACTCGACTTCCATCTAAATTCTCGAATCTTTAGGGACTGATTCCAAACTCTCTCTCTTCATACAACTTGTAGCCCTATTGCTCTAGTTCACAACGAATCAGAAATCACCTCATTTGGACATCTACAGCCAAAGTTATGCCCAAAATACCAAAATACATCTGTGCTGAAAAACTGGAGCTCGTCGCGGCGAACGGCCCATGCCCGCCGTGGAGCGCACGTATGCATGCGCCGCAGCGTACACCCCTCTCGCATGCCGCGGCGTGCACATATATGTGCACGCAGCGTGCACACCATCATATGCCGTGGCGTGTTCATGAGCACGTCACGACGTGCGAGTCTGGGAACTCCTCCCGAATTCGATTTTTCTAGCTTTTTCGTCCTCAAATCCTTCCATTTCGTAAATGCAACACATCGAAACCTTGATTCAAGTCCTAAGCTTCAGTTCTAACTCATTACAACCTTAAAATCAGTCACAAAATCATCTACCCAAAGGATTCTAACCATTTTTCCCCTAAACCTTGGAACCACCGATTTTAACTCCTGCAATCTATTTTAGGGTTTAATCCAACCAAAACAAGAAGAAAAGAAGATAAACTTACTAGGAATAGCTTCAAACCTGTCGAAAACCTCTAGGATCACAAAGCCCTATTTTCTTCTTCTTCTTCCTCCTCACCAACGACACTCTTCCTCTCTATTCTTACTTTTCCTTCTTTTTCCTTCTACTTCTTACTCTTAAGGCAAATGGAAGCATAAAGACCATAATACCCCTCCTTGCAAAGCCTTAAGCTTTCCAACTTAAGTGATCTTCCCAAAATGCCCTCAAACATAATTACCCTTTAATTCCCACTTATACCACATAATACTCACTTAATCTAAATTTTCCACTAATACCTCCAATTTATCCAATTAAGCCATACATCACACAATTAACACAATTCATGCTTAATAACATCAATAAAGAAAAATTTGGAGCCCAACAATAAAGTTCTTGGTGAATTGTACTAGGTTTTGCATCCTAGTTTTCATTTGGTTGAGTATTTAGTTCTTTGAAGGAAATAAAAAAGAACAGAGATTGGACTTCTTGAAGGAAATAAAGAAGAAGAACAGGGAATGGACAAAGAACACGTTTTATATTTCATCTGTCTGAGTTTTCTTGAATACAAAAGTCTTTAACTAAACTTTAAGAGAAACAAGGAAAAGATAAGCAAAATATCAGGACCCAAAATACAACATGGTTCCTAAAAGACAGCGATAATTAACTAAAAAATAGCAACGACTATTCTAAGACTTGGTTTTCAATTGGACATGTTTCTAAAGCACAATTCTCAATGTTTGACTTGTTCAACAGCTTTTAAGGCACGATTCTCACACTCTTCCATGCCTTTGAAGCTGTAAACTCCCATATTTTTCTTCAGTTCTTCAAACTTGATTTTGGACAAGACTTTGGTGAATACATTAGCAATTTGATCTTCCGTTCTGTAATAAATCAATGAAACTCCTCCTTCTTTTTGAATATAACTATGAAAGAAAATTTTGATCTTAAAATGTTTTGTCTTGCCATGAAACAATGAATTTGAGGAGATTGAAATTGCAGGCTAATTATCAGCAAAGATTTGTGTTGATTACTATTGCTTCAAACTCAAATCTTGAAGTATTTTGCTCAACTAGATGGCTCGATTTGCTGCAACAGTTGTAGCGATGAATTCAGCTTCTGCAATACTTTGAGCAATAGTGTTGGTCCCCGATCTTTTAGTAAAATTTAGAAATATTAAATATATGAAATGAGTGTTTTTGTATATGTATTGTGTTATAGATGCTTTTGTGCTTCAAGGAAATTGATGAGAAAAGAATTGATTGGTTTTGATGACTTTAATAATTGAGTAGATCTGTATGGATTATGAAAGTTAAAGCGAATGATTTGATTGAAATGGAAGTTGCAAAGCAAGAAATAAATAGTAAAAGTGTGAGAATTTGAAAAATTAAGAAAGTTTGACTTTTTGGAGATGAATAGTAGTAGAGTTGACTTTTTGGGCTAAAATCTTTGTGAATTTTTCTGGCTTGATCTAGGCAGATTTTGGTCAAATGATCTTCATTAAAATTGTAGCTTCTGTTGAAAGCTTTCTATCACCTTAAAGTATGAAATTTTTTGATATCGTTATTGAAAGTTATGACCATTCGAAGTTAAGGTTATTTTGCCTTGTTTTGAAAATGTTCATAAGTGTACATTTGTGTGTACTGTTTTTGGAGGTAAATTTTGTACTGATGAAGCTTGAATTGGATTAAGTGGTCTACATGAAAGTTGTAGAGGAAGTTTATAGCTTTACAATTTTGTATAATATGTTATTTTAAGTTGTGTAAATTTGAATATATGAAATTTGGAAGTTGGATGTTGTTTTAGTATGACACATTTCTGGCAGAAACTTTGATTGAAAAATTGACCTAGTTAGAGGTTAAAATTGCCTTTAAGTGCTTCATGAAAGTTTTATTTTATATTTTGATCTTTCCATTGATGTAAAGTATGGAAATTTTGGGCTATGGAATAGGAAGTTATGATTTTTAGAAGTTTTTGTTACTGTTTGGGATGATCATTAGTGGACAGAAACTTCGAAGTAGTTTTTGACTCCCTTAGAGGTCAAATTGATTTTTCAGTCCTTTATAAAAGTCGTAGGTTGTTTTTTGATATTTTCAGTGATATAAAGTATGACATTTTTTGACCTTGGAGTTGAAAGATAGAAATTTTAAAAGTTGTGATACTGTTTAGGGTGACCAACCCTTTTTCATTCTTTTGCTTCTAACTTTTCCGTCCAATATCCGATTGACCTGATTTTTAAAGCGTTAGATTCCTAAGGGATTCCTCTACCCCTCCATGAAAATTTTGAATTTTTTAGATTAATTTGAAAAAGATTGATGGAATCAAAGTGAGAGGATTAAATTAAATTAAGGTGTTAAGAATGCATAAAGGGCATCCTTGGTAAGTCACTTAAGATTATAAGACTTAAGGCTTAAAGGAAGGGGCAAAATGGACATTGCTCACTCATTAAGGCTATAAAAAGAAGAAGAAATGGTTGTTTTGTTTGAAAATGAAGAAGAGAATCGTGAGTGAGGGAGAAGAAGAAAAGGAAAATTAGGGTTTTAGAGATTTTGAAGACTTTAAGGCTAAAGCAAGTAAGTATAAGTTTATTCCATCTTATTTTGGTTAGATGAAACTCAAGTATAGCTTAATATGTGTAGGAAGTTGTTGATGAATGGAGTATGGAAATGTTTTAATCTTTTAGGGTTAATGATCAAAGATAGATTTTGATGTTTTGTTAATGATATTGTGTTGAAATGAGCTTAGAAATGAAGTAGAAGAGATGTTTTAATGTTAAGATAGGTTATATTTGAAAGATGGGAAGTGTATGGGTGATGAGTGTTGAAAAAAGGTCTTTGGAATGAGTTTCTGGGATCGTTCTCGGCGGCGAACCATTGGCCTCGCCGCGACAAGCTTCTTTCCGTCGCGGCGAGGACCCATTTTTCTGCATCGACATGTTTTCGTATTTTGGGCATACCTTTTTTTTGTAGGTATCCAAATGAGGTGATTTTTGATTCGTTATAAACTAGAGATGTAGGGATACAAGTTTTATGAAGAAATAAAATTGAAATTCAGTCATTAAAGATCTAAAATTTTGGATGGAAGTTGAGTATAGATTATAGTTTCAGCATAAGGTTAGTCCTAACATGTTTGGGGTATAACTTCCATGTTTCTGAACCAAATTGAATGATTTTGGAGTCATTAGAAACTTAAGACAGTGGAGAACATTTTTATAGAAGATAATATTACAAGATTTTTTCATTTACTTGATCATAGTGATCATAGAAAATTGACCCGAATGTTTGGACTTTTGGAAGAGTTTGAGTTTTTAGAATTTATCTTAGTGAATATGCAATATATGGGTCCTCAAATTGTATTCCTATTGAATGGGAATTTTGCATTTGATAAAGGGAATCAAGGACGGCAAGAGGATTAAGATGAGAGGCATCTTTTAAGCATGTATCCAAGCAAGGAATTCAGGTGAGTTTTATGTTTATAATGGAACAATGAGCCATTAAAGTTTTTCCAAATCAAGAGAACTAAATGATTTCGATTAATTCATATGTTGCTTTTAAATGATATAAAGAATTTCCTTATGTGTGTATATTCTTGATTGATTGAATTTGAATTATTGTGATTATTAAAAATGCATTGCGATTTGTGAATAATGATCAAGTTATGCCATTGAAACATGTCATGGCAATTTGTACGAATGAAAAGATAGAAAAGCTCAAAAGTATGAGCAGTCGATAAATTGATTTGAGCATGATTATGTGTTTTTGTTTGGGCGAGAGAGGAACGTTTCATTAGTCACATGCACGTTGACCTATAGCCTTCTCCCGATTGCCCGCTTGAGGCCACGAGATCTTGAGAAATCGGACTCGTTTTGTTCACGGTATAAACTTCGGTTTATCCGTTTTGTTCCACGGAACTCTTGAGCCATTTGTTTATGCATTGCATCTTTGAATGGTCAAGTATGTTGCATAAATTGAGTGTTTTGTATTGATGGTTAAATGATATGCTGTGTAGATGTGACGATATTTTAATTATGAGTTTTGAGTTAGAATTGCGAATTTGACTAAGAATTTAAGAACGAAGTGTTTTATGAATTCATTATGATTTTTAAACGACAAATGACCATTTCAACAGTTTTTCTTATTTTTCGTTATAAACCTGTTACCCACGAGCTATAAGCTCACCCCCACTTCATTCCCATCCACAGGTGATGAGAAGAAGATCGGGTGAAAGAAAGTGAAGGTTTTTGTTTGTTTATATGTGTACATATGATGTGTTTTTAAGTTAGATTGTTGGAAGATAAATCCTTAGACTTTTGTTGAGACTTTTGGAATTGTATTATGTAGCGCCCCCTTACCGTAGGGTATACACCGGAACGCCCGTAGGTCAGTCCGATACATATCTTACGCTAAGGGAGAACTACGAGCAGTCATAAAATTACTTTCCATGGCATTATAAACATAAAACCACAATATAATATCACTAATTTTTGAAACCAAAATGATCTCTCATGTCATTTCATCAAAAGCAGAAATTTACATTTCTATCAGTTTTTCACTAACTAAACATTACTCCTAAAAAAAATGATACAAAAGTCTAACTAGGTCATCCCTAAAAATCCCAGTTGACTGACCTGTGTGCCATGACTTCTCTTGCCAAAACAATCTACACGGCAGGAAAAGTCCCTCTGGAGCTAGGAGTCTACTCTCTCAATCCTGAAAAATAAGTTGCAATTTTGGGTGAGTTTGCGAACTCAGTGAAGAACCATCATCGATAGTTCACTCAATTCATGCATTATGTAAGCAGTTCATAGATTTTAATACAATAGCATATTTAGAAATAGCATAAAGCAGTTATCACCCAAGTATAAGGCATTTCTATCCATAATTCAATCAAATGCATATGAAAAGAGTACATCACATTTTTCCCATTTTATTTTGGTGTTGTGACCGAGCGCCTGAACTGTCCCAATGTGGGCGCATTAATTGGTGACCCTGAGGCTCTGAATTGTCCCATTTCGGGCACATTAAACATTGAGCTTGTAGCTCTGAACTGTCCTAACACAGGCACATTATACATTGAACTTGTAGCTCTGAACTGTCCCATTACGGGCACATTATACATTGAGCTTGTAGCTCTGAACTGTCCCATCATGGGCACATTATACATTGAGCTTGTAGCTCTGAACTGTCCCATTATGGGCACATTATACATTGAGCTTGTAGCTCTGAACTGTCCCATCACAGGCACATTATACATTGAGCTTGTAGCTCTCGGTGGCTGCTCCTGTCACAACTGTTATCAACTGATCATACATAGAATACATAATTCATAATTGAGCAATATCTCATTTCAATTAACCCAAATTATTGCATTCAATCAAATAGGTGAAAATTATTCACATTAAAATTCACAATCACAATTGATCACATTGGAAACACAAAAGTTTCACATTCTCAGACAATTTCACTTCTATGTCATACTCCCAATCCCTCGGACCTTTGGTCCAAAATTTCAGTCATACACAATTCACACAGGCCCACCATTATTCTCCACAGAGTTATAAGTGTAGAACTTTAAACAATTAGAGATTGAGGAACCATCTAGGTTACTCACCTGTAACTTCTGAGCTAATGCCTGGAAGTCCCAGCAACGTCTGTAGAATGACGTTCCAACTGTGCCTCTATAACAGTCAAAATAATCACCCATTACCAAATGCACAATCAGAAATATTCAGAAATGTACATGTAGCAATTAAAAGTGTACAATGCATGTTCGTGACACTCCCGGCGCTAATTCTCAATTTCCCCTTTCTTCCCGAGACAAAACCTAACTTTTCACCCAATTGTCCACATGTGATTAGTTTGATATCATAAAAAGGATCATAGAGAACTCCCAAAAATTCCACAAAGGTCCACGCCCCTTTTTAAAGATTTTGCCTATATTTACCATACCATAATATTAAAACATACCTCCAAGCCAAAGTCATTTTGAACTAGGTCAAATTCACCCATTATATGAAGTTTTTAAGAACCCCAAAAGCATTGAATTTGTTTCAGAAGCCCCAAAGTTAAACTCCAAATAGCATGAAACTATCCTTGGGTTAAGATAGGAATCTAAACTCAAATTTCATTCAAAATTTTGGATCTTAAATTATTTCATTTGGAGGTCTACATCATCAGTTATGTCCGAAATACTAAAACATATCGATTCGAAAGGTGGCTCGCCATGGATATCAGACCTTCATTGGGCGAATGGATAGCTCGCCACGGCGAACATCTAAACGCTTGCTACAGCGAGGGCTCCTGCGCACGCCGCGACGAGAGCACTCTTTCTCGCTGCGTCGTGGCGCAGGCACGCCGCGACGTTAGATCCCAAATCCTTTCTTCCCTGAAATTTCTTCTGTTGGATCCCGCTTTCGAAACCCAATAGCATAAACTTAAGATCATCATACATCTAAAGCGTGGTTCCTGGAAATCCTTTCTTGCTTTGATACTACCTATGTTGGGTCCCTGTTCTGGAACCCAAACTTGAAAACATAATCGAATACATGTGCAAAACGTGAGAAAACTTGTACTTGGCGAAAATAAAATCCATGAAATCAAATCATATCAAAAGCGAAGGAATCGAAAGCAAATCGAATCGTAGGAACAGAAACATAAACAATTCGAAAGGTCCAAAACAACAAATGGTTCGATCGAACTGAAACAAATTTCTGACATCCGAGAACGTGTAACTGAGAAGAACTAGCGTTGGAATACCTTTAGACTAAACCAATCCTAAACTGGTAATAAAAATTTTCTTTGCTTCTTTTCATCCTTATTCAATCTTATACAAAGCGATTTAATTTCCTCAATCAAACTCAATTCATAACATTCTTCGTAATCAATCACATTCAATACACATACCATAAATCACTGTTCCATTTTATAAATACAAATCCATAAATCAATTTCATCATGATATACATACTTACAAAATCTTAATGGCTTTCCAAGCCATGCTGCAACATCGGTATCAAAAACCACAATGCATAAAATACATAAATACTCAACATATCTGAGATCTGAATCTTGCGACAATTTAACTTAAAAGCTAAACAGATACACAATCGGACAGTTGTCAACACTTTCTTTCATCCAATCTCCATCTTGATACCTAGAGATGGGGATGAAAGGGGGTGAGCTTTACAGCTCGTGGGAACACATTTATAATATAGAAATAAGCAAAAGTATTCAAAAATAACTCATTGTCGTGGTACTTGTTGAAATCATAGCAATTGTGCATGTAAACGTCATAAGCTCGAAATGCTTGATCTTTAAACAGTTCATGAGCAGAATTCAAAACATGAATGCATGAAACATGATAACAAATCATAAACACATAAAAATAGTATAATGGCTTGGGTTAGTCCAGGTTTATGACGTACTACACATTTCCATCAAAATGGTCTTGTGTAGTCGTAGTTGGAGTCCTTGGGGGGAGCTCCGTGCCACTAGCGGGCAGGCGGGAGAAGCCTTTTCATGGTCAACGTGCACGTGACAGTTCTTGGGACAACCAAAAACTCATATAACTTTAATACTCAAAGTCTTGTAAACTTGATTGCCAACTGGCACTTGCTTGTAAACTTGCTTTTCATATATTTCGGAAAACATGATTTCATGAGCATGTATTCTTGAAATGAGAAAACTCTTTTGAAACCTTTTCATTAATCATGAATGCAAATCATATGGCAAACATATAATCAATTCACATTAGCACATAAGGCAACATTGATGATGCAATTTAAAGCATTAAATCTTTCTTGAATTAAACAAAACAATGAGTGACTTATTTGCTCTATTATAAATATGAACCCACCTTGAATTCCTTGCTTATACTTGCTTAGGAATGCCTTTCCTCTTGATCCTCTTACTCCTCTTGCCTCACTTGATTTCCTTAACCAAATAGCCAAAATCCAAATCAATTTGGGGTAGAAATCGGAAAATCAAACTTTAACCATTCAAACTTCAACCAAAACTGAAACAAAAATTTCATGCTCAACTTCCATCCAAATTTGAAGATTCTTAGAGACTGATTCAGAACTTCATTTCTTCATGAAACTTGTATCTCTATGTCTCTAGTTTATAAATCAAAAAGAATAACCTCATTTGGACATCTACATCAAAAGTTATGCACAAAATACGGAAGCATGTCTCCGTAGGAAAATGGCCGCTCGCCGCGATGAGAAGATGGAGCGCGTCGCGACGAGCGCGAGCGCCGAGACGTGCGATGGCGAGAAAGCTCCGAAACTCAATTTTTCCACTTTTCTCAACCATAATCCTCCCATCTTTCAATTATAAACACATCTAAACATTAAATAATCATTCCTACTTCATTTCTAAACTCATTCCAACACAAAATCATCCACAAACACCATCTAAATCCTTAACCCTAAAACCACACCTATTCTTTAACTCATCCGAAACTTCTAACACTTAATCCTCTCTTAACTAACATCAAAACATGTTTCATTCATCTAATCAAGAGGAAAGAGGCTTAAACTTACTTGATTTGGCTTCACTTTCATCAAGATCGTCAAACCCTAGCTTCCTCCTCTTCTTTCCTCTTCCACGGCACTCCTCTTCTTTTTCTTCCATTTCTCATTTCCTCTTCTACTTCATATTCTTAAAACTTAAAGGGGGATGGGAAAAGTCCCTTTTGCCCTCCATGATAAGTCTTATAAACTCTTAGACTTATGTGTCATGCCCAAAATGCCCTTATATAATCTTATAACTTTAATACTCTAAGTTGAAATTTTTGATTCCATCAAATAACTTGTATTCCCCTGTCTCTAATTTATTTAGAAACAAGAATCAACTTAATTTGATCTCTACAGATCAAGATATCATCAACATATCTGAACATGTTCTGAAAAATGTCCAACTCAAATTCTGTAATCAATCCTCTCACTTTGATTAACACAATATCCTTCAATTAAATCTCAGAACAATCATAATTTCCCATTATGATGTAGGTAATTGTCTTAGGAATCCAACGCTTTGAAAAAAATCAGATTAATCGGATATCGGTCGGAAAAGTTAGAAGCAAAAGAACAACAAGGGTCGGATTGCCCTAAACAGTAACAACAACTTGTACGAATTTTAACTTCCTGTTCCATTGTCCAAAAATTTCATACTTTATATCAATGGAAAGACTAAAACACAAACTAAAACTTTCACAAAGAACTTAAAGGCTAATTCAACCTCTAACTAGGTCAATTTCTCAATCAAAGATTCATTCATAACATAGGTCAACCTATGACCCATCCAAACTTCAAAATTTCATATCTTCCAATTCTCTCATCCACTAATTTCATAATATACATCATCTTGAAGCTTGGAAAAATCTTCCATGACTTTTATATAGATCACTAAACTCTATTCAAAACATATCAGTCTATAATTTGTTCCTTAAAACACTGCATACAAAATCCTACACTTATAAGCATTTTCAATTACACTTAACTTGAACGTTCATAACTTTCACTCCCGATATCGAAAAATATCAAACTTCATCGCGACAGAAAGCTCTCAACATAAACTACAAGTTCCATGAAGATCATTTTCTCAAATTCTGCCTAAATCAAAAAGTCAACTCTCTATGACCAAAAAGTCAAACTTTCTCAATTCTTCATATTCTCACACTTTAACTAATAATTTCTTGCTTTTCCACTCCATTTAAAGCAATTCATTCACTATCAATGTTGTTTAAACTCAAGACACCATTTTAGGTCTATTAATCATGAACATCAATAACAAAACATATTTCACCTATACTCTCTCATCATCAACTTGCTAAATTCACCTATCTTAATCTCGTATAACAATTCACATTATTCCTCATCTAACGTCAATGTATACTTTAAAATTTTCAAGAAAAGTTCGAGGTCCAACATCTTCATCCTCTCTCTTCCAAATATAACTCATCTTAAACTACCACAAGATTTCACAATTAACACCATAAATGCTTTCAACTACCAAATGAAGAACATAAAGTAATTTTCTTACCCAAACAAGCTTTCAACTCTTAAAACCTAAATTTCTCCAACTCTTCCCACTCACCAAAACCTACGGCCCTCTCTTCTCCTCTCACAAATTCTCATCATCACTAGAGTTTAAGGTTGGCTTAGCACAAGGAAGAAGAAGCAAGCAAGTATGGAAGGAGAAACTAACAAGAGCAAAGGAGAGAAGAACACTTATAGAGGAGAAAAAGTTTGCCCTATCAAAGAAATGTTCAAGTCTTTCAAAGGTGAATATCAAAAATTCAAACCCCTTAGGTTATTTAAAACCTTTAAACCTAAGACAAGTAATTCTCTTAAACCCTCTCAAAATTCTTTCTCTTCTCAAATTTAATTCTAGTCCAATTTGTCCCCAAATTTCAATGGCTCAACATTATAATTCCTAAAATCATGTATCTAATTTTTTCCCATTGCCATTGGACAGTTATTTCAGTACTGTAAGTGCTAATTCCTAAAATCAGCACTTAAAAAATTCTCCGGTTCGGACATTTTCTCCCAAAATTTCCAGAAAAATTTCTAAGAGTCTCTAACAACTGAAAAACACTCCTAAAGCATTACAATTCAGATTTTCAAACACACATACCCCATAATTCACAAAGCAAATCATATTTAAACACATAAGCCGGGAAATGTCATGAATGCATGTACAATATGTGCATGTGCAAAATATGTCATTCCTCTATATATATAGAGGCCAAATGTATGAGCATATCAAAATATGTATTCTGAACTCCTAACCCATCCAAATGACCAATTTACCCTTACCATCGGTGATGGGATGCTACATATTATCTCGTGTATTTGGATTTTGGTATTGACGTTGTATTATGGCTTGGAATACCATTAATGGTTTGTAAGCATATTAATTCATGATGGTAATGAGTTAAAAAATTGTGTATGGATATGGAATGTGAATTTGTTTATGGATGAGATGATATGAATGTGATTGAGTGGGTTGGGATTCCGGATAAGAGGTCCGATGAATTATGATGATTGATCTGAAATATTGAAGTGCTCTTTGTTTGTGGCTTATTGTGTTTGAATTGTTGGTATATCGATATGTGTGTAAGGTGCTTTATGGAAAAAGAAAAATAAATTTTTTTAAATGATGAGATATGAATGAATATGAAGAAGAAAATGAAATGAGGTTTGAGTGTGAATGACTTAAATTGGATATTGAAGTTACTTTGATTGGAAAAAAAACAATTTATACCGATTTGAATTGGTTTAGACCAAGTGAGTGTCTTTAGAGTTTCTAACGCTAGTTTTTTTTTCTAAGGTACACATTTTCGGATGTCGAAATTTGACAGTTTTGTTTTCTTTCATTCCGAGCCATTTCGATTTTCTTTGGCTCCTTAAGTTTTCGTTTCCGCATGCGTCTTATTTGATTTCTCTTTCGCTTCCACCACTTTATTTTTCGATTTTTCGTATAAAAGTTGGGTTCCAAAAACGGGGCCCAACAAATAGTTTCTGACTTTAAGGCTAAAACAAAATCTAGTTGTGCTCTTCATACATCATTTGATCCTACCCAATCACTGTCAGAAAAACCAACTAGATGAAATTGATCACTTTAAGCATACCTAATTCCATAATCAACAATTCCATTAACATATCTGAGAATTCTTTTGGTAGCTTGCATGTGTTCTTCACTTGCACAGTGCATGAATCTGGAGAGAAGACGTACAGCCTGCACTATGTCAGGCTTAGAAGTTGTTAGGTACATAAGACATCTAATGAAGCTTCTGTAGAAATTCTCATCCACTTTGGCAGATCCATCATCTCTGCAAAACTTCACTTTTGCTTGCATAGGAGTTTCTGCAACCTTACAACTCTCCATATGAAATTTCTTCAAAATTTCTTTGGTATATTTTCTTTAACTGATGAAAATCTTATTTCTCAGCTGTCTTATTTCCAGACCTAGAAAATAGGTCATCAATCCTAAATATGTCATCTCAAATTCCTTAAGCATTTCAGGCTTGAATTCATAAATGAGCTCTTGATTGTTTCTTGTGATTAAAAGATCATCGACATAAATAGAAACAATGATAACGTTAGTGTTTTCACTTCTTATATAAAAGGTTGCTTCACTTAAGCTTTTATTGAAGCCTAAGCTTGTCAAATGATCTTTAATTCGGCTATACCAGGCTCTTGAAGCTTGTTTAAGGCCATATAAAGCTTTCTTTAACAGATAGACTTTGTCTTCTTTACCCTGCACAACAAAACCATCAGGTTACTCTACAAATATTTCTTCTTTCAAAAAACCATTTTAAAAGGAAAATTTTACATCTAACTGGAATACTTTCCAGCTCTTTTGAGTTGTCACAGTAAGAAGCAATATGATAGTATCAAGCTTGGTCACTGGAGAAAAAGTCTCAAAAAAATCTACGCTAAAGATTTATGCATATCTCTTCACAATGAGCCTAGCTTTGAATTTTTTATTGACCCATCAACATTTAGTTTTTTTCTAAAAACCCATTTAACTCCAATGACCTTTCTATTTGGAGGCCTTTGAACAAGTTGCCATGTGCAATTTTTCTCAATCATGATCAGCTCCTCTTTCATAGTTGAAAGTAAATTTTCATGTTGCATTGCTTATTGAACTCCAACGATTCCATTACTGCTACATTGCATCTTGCATAGATGTCTGCAAGTGATCCGGTTCCTTTAATAGGTAGGTCATCAACATCATCTTCGTTGGGCTATAAATTGATTGGAGCCTTTTCTCTTTCAGTTTTTGAATTCCATTCCCACTTTTCATCCTTCATAAACACAACATCTCTGCTAATTATAATTTTTCCAAATTGAGACTGAAAAATTCGATAGGCTTAGGAGGAATTGTTGTAGCTTATAAAAATGTCAAGTTCAACCCTTTTATCAAGTTTTTCCATCTTGACTTGTGGCACGTGAGTAAAACACAAACAACCAAATATTTTTAAATTTCTCAAATTTGATTGGAACCTATACCATGCCTCAAAAGTAGTCTTCCCATTCATAGCCTTTATAGGAAGCCTGTTCAACAAGAACACTGTCGTGTTTTTTGGTTCTACCTAGTACTCCATAGGCAAACCTTTCTCATCAACCATACATCTTTCCATCTCAAAGATGGTTATGTTCTTTCTTTCACTCACCCCATTTTGCTGTGGAGTATATGGGGTTGTTAGTTAATGCTCAATGCTAGCTTCCTCACAAAATTGATTGAATTGATTTAAAGTATACTCCTTTCCATTATCAGATCTTAATATTTAAAGGGTACAACCACTTTGATTCTCAATCCATTGCTTAAATCTCCAAAAAATGCCAGCAACTTTAGATTTATCTGTGAAAATAAATCCAACACATACGAGTAAAGTCATCAATAAAGATTATATAATATTTACTCTCCTTAGGTGAAGGAGTTCTTGAAGGTCCTGTAAGATCAGTGTGTATAAGTTACAACTTCTTTATTGCCCTCTAGGATGATTTTTGAAATGGAAGTCTTGCTTGCTTGCCATATTGACAAGCCTTACAACCTTGTAATTCTAATTCCAGTTGAGGTAGCCATTAAGCAAGCTATTTTCTCTGCAAATTCAACACTGCAGTATGGTGAAATGGCCCAATTTTTTGTACCAGGTTTCAGTGATATTAGCAACTTTGTAATAAGCAACCCGCTCCTTCTGTAATGGATCAAAAGAAAAGCTCTTGCTCTTCATGATAACTTTAAACATTTCTTTATCTGCTGCATTTTTTATCAAGCATTTGATTGCCTTCAAAGATGACTTTGAAGCCTCCTTCAAGTAGTTGTCCCACACTCAACAAATTTTGATTAATTTTATGCATAGATAATACATCTTTAATCAATTTTATACCTGAGAGACTTTAAATTATTACAATTTCCTTCCTTTTGACAGCAATGTATTCTCCATTAACGATCTTAACTTTGCAAATAACTGATGTATCCAACTATTTGAAGAGCTCATAATCAAAATTCATATTGTTTATGTAGCCACTGTCTATAAGTCATTTGTCACAAGAACTATTGGTTGCAATTTAGGCAATATTTTTCTGCTGTAAATTAATTCGAGTATCAATATTTTGCTTACAAATTTTATGGTGGTGCCATATTTTCTGACATTTCTCACACTAAACATCAAGCCTTCTCCAGCATTTGAGGGGTGGATGACCCTTAATTCCACAATGTTTATAAGGAGGATATTCATTTTTTCTTTTTTTTAGCAGAATATGGCCCTAAGGCTTCCTTCTTACTCTTCTTCTTTTTCCCATTTCCCCCTTGGTTTGTTTGCACTTTGACTAATAATGCTCCTTTAATAGAACCTTCAGATCTTATAACCCTTTATTGTTTTTGAGCCTACAAGGAATTCAATAATTCTACCAAACTAATATTTGATAGATCCTTAGTATTTTCCAATGAGTAACTGGTTGCTTCAAACCTTTCAAGGACTATTATAAGAGTTTTATGAACTAATTTAGAATCAGGAAATTTAGAGCCAAGTAATCTTACTTTGTTGGCAATGCTAAGTAATCTGTCAGAATACTCTTTGACAGTATCTGAATCCTTCATCTGTTGAAGTTCAAATTCTCTGAGCAAATTGAAAACCTGCATTCCCTTGATTCTTTCATCTCCTTCAAATTCTTTTTTCAAAAAATTAAAAACCTCAAAGGTTGATTTCATTGTCATAATTCTGACAAATATTTCTTGTGAGACTGCAACAAATAACGTAGCTTTAGCCTTGGACTTTCTTGTTTGCTTCTCCTTGTGATTCTTGATCTGTGCCATGGTTGGATTTGAAAGTATAGGAGGAACTTTGTAGTCCTCCTCAATAACTTCCTAGAGATCATTTGACTCCAGAAATGCCTCCATCCTCGCTGCCCAAACGTGATAGCCTACTCCATTGAAGACAGATGGTGCAAGTGCAGTGAAAGGTGATTATAAATCCATCGGAAAAAAATGTTTCATCAGTCCCTTAAGGAAAGGGCTCTGATACCACTTTGAAGGAAATTAAAAAGAAGAATAGAGAATGGACTGGTTGAAGGAAATAAAGAAGAAAAACAGAGTATGGACAGAGAACTTGTTTTATATTTCATTTGTTGAGCTTTTTTAAATACAAAAATCTTTAACTGAAATTTGAGAGAAACAAGGAAAAGATAAGCAAAATATCAAGACCCACAATACAATATGGTTCCTAAAAGACAACGATAATTAACTAAATAGCAACAACTATTCTAAGATGAAATGTAATGGCGAAGATCAGCATCAAGTTGTGTCAACTGATCTTTGTAAGATTTGTATAGCTTTTGGATATGAGAAGAAACAATGTCTACTCGTTAATAAGTAAGGTGATTCTGTTGACTGATTCCATCCGGCTGAGAATCAATCTGTCTTAAAATTTTGTTCCATGCTACTGCATTATTGGTGTGGCAATTGAGAACTTCATTAGTAGGATTAGAAACAAAAGTTCCTTGAGAAGTTATTCTTGTAGCTCGAACATAAGGGTTAGAAATAAAACTATTGGCATCATCAGTGCTCTGGTGTAAAAGAGGAAAGTCTTCCTCATATGATTGAACCATCAGACAAGGTATAGGAGCGGGAGTTATAACAGGAATAGAAGGAATTACTGGCTGTGGTTTGGAGATTGACTCTAGATAATCTCTGTTAGTAGGTTTAGCATCTCACAAAGAGATTTCGGCCTGCATCATTTAATAGATTTGCTAGAATCGTTATCATTATCATTCTAACGAGGAAGATATTGCTGAGAAGGCATACAACAAGTCTTTGACTTTTTCTTTCTTCGTCACTGTTGATTATACAGCTCATTATCATCATCACTGTTTGAGTCAAGATTCAGAAATACTTCATAATTTGGCTAACACATAGAGGGATCTGCATCCCAGATGAAATGTCCACGATGATGACTTATATAAACTGGATCTCCATTAGATTTTACATAATGAATCGGATGGCCTTTGCCTTTTGTATGAGACATACAGGTTATAGAATCAAAACTAGGCTAGAAGTGTTTGAAGTATCTGGTTGATCATCAGTAGGCCTAGTGTAGATAGATTTCACCGATCCATCTAGAAAAGTTTGAAGAATTGGAGGAGTGGTCATATGAAATCAATGCCTGTGATGAGTATCGAACATCTTCTGGTAGTTTGTGATGCATTTTATCATCATCAACTTTTCCAGCTCTTTTGGAGGCAACTGCTTCGGGATCTGGATGATAGTAATCTAATCATTAGAACGATCAACAGCCATGTAAAGAGTATCCAAAGTAGAGTTTGGAAAGTTTAGATCTACGATATGATTTTGAAAGCGATAGATCATCTGATGATGTAGCACAACCATTATTTTTATAGGGTTTTAATCTGCTATAGTGATCTAGATCTAGACCTGGAGTCTATCAGATAATGTTGGACCATCTAGCCTGATATTGAAATCAGGTACTATGGTAAGGATGACACTTCCATTGTTGAGAGTTGTGAGCAAAGTACTAATTAGAGCATTTTGGTACGTTGTGTAAGCAATGTCAAAAAGAGATATTATAGCTGCAGCAGTTATTGCCTTTCTTTCATGAATAGTAAGAATAAGTCGAACTGCTCCAACACGTAGATGCATATGGTTCTACTCTCGATGAGCTCCTTCGGAATCTCTAACTTTACATACTGCTCTACAGAAGAAGATTGTAAATTGCACTGTTCAAGATGAGAACTTTGGATGATTTCTTTTATTATTGGTCTTTTTGTAGATATAAGAGTACGAATACTATGAGTCCAAGAACGATCTCTAGAATATATACTGTACGGATTAAGTAAAGGAAGAGAAGAGTCACAAACACAATTTTTTACAAGAACATGAGAAATTTCTACAAGGTTTTCTATCCTATTGGACAACGTATGTTTGACTCTAAAAAGTAGATTGACAACTAAAAGAGTAGAGAAAAGATAAATAAGGCACGTAGTTTGGTAGGGCTCCCTCTCGGATACTATTAACCCCTCCCGTGGGATTCGTTAAGGGGACCCTCTCTCACCATATCTTTTTGTCCTTTGCATGGAACGTCTATGACATCTTATCTATAGAGAAGTGGGACACGATAGCTGGAAACCGATACATTTAAGCCCTACAGGGCCACCGTTGTCCCACCTTTTCTTTGCAGATGATCTTCTTCTGTTTTCTGAAGCTATTGATTCCTAGGCACGGGTGATCGCTCAGACATTGGAGGACTTTTATTTGGCATTCAGACAAAAGGTCAACACCGACAAAATGAAAATTTTCTTTTCCAAAAACATTAAGTCGGATACTGTACGTTGGATTAGTCAAGCTCTTCATATTCAACACACCAATAACCTCGGCATACCATTGCTTCATGAGGGCACTGTGCAGAGCACTTATCAGCACATTCTGGATAATGCGCAAAAGAAACTTACCGATTGGCGCTCTCGACAGCTCTCTCTTGCTAGCCGAATTACCTTAGCCCAATCTGTGATCTCGACACTCCCAGTTTTCACCATGCAAATGGTGCGCATTCCAAGATGTTTATGTGATGAACTGGAAAATTTTATGAGGCACTTTATTTGGGGTTAAACGGGAGGGCAGAGGAAAGTGCCCCCTAGTTAATTGGGAAACGGTGTGCCAATCCAAAGCGTCTGGGGGTCTAGGTATTAAGCGCGTTCGGACAACCAATGATGCCTTGTTAACCAAAATCGGTTAGGCGCTGCTCAAGCATCCGGCGACCTTATGGCCCGGGTCCTACGGTCTAAATACAGATTCGAAACCGAACATATCCCTCCCATGATTGATCGAGGTGGAGCTTCGATTTTCTGGAAGGGAATTGCAGCCACTTGGATGTATGTTTATCACGGAGTGTGTTGGACCCCAACTTTTAAATGGAATTTTGAAATATAAATTGAATTTAAATGAGTATGTTAGTTTATGTGTTGTGTTATGGAAGTATGTATCTTTAAAGGAAATTGATAAGAAAGGATTGGATTTGATTTTGATACCTTTGGGTTTTGAGTAGATTTGTATAGTTTATGAAAGTTAAAGTGAATGAGTTGATTGAAATAGGAGTTGAAAATCAAGAAATAAAGAAAGAAAAAGTGAGAATATAAAGAATTGTGAAAGTTTGACTTTTTGGCCTTAGAGAGTTGACTTTTTGATTTAGGCACAATTTGATAAAATGATCTTCAGAAAACTTGTAGCTTATGTTGAAAGATTTCTGTTGCCATAAAGTTTGCAATTTTTCGATATCGGGAGTGAAAGTTATGAACGGTCAAAGTTATGTAATTGTTTTGCTTTGGTTTGGATTGACAAGTATTTGGCAGAAACTTTGTTTGTGTTTTTCACCCTCTTAGAGCTTGAATTGGATTGAGAGGTCTCTTGAAGATTGTAGCACATGTTTAGAGCTTTCTAATGGTGTATAATGTGCCTTATTTGGAGTTAGGAGTAAAAACTTATGGGGGTTAGACCTAGTTCAGTTACTATTCATATGGCAAAATTGTGCAGAACCTTTGTAAGGATTTTTCATCCCTTTAGAGCCTTCATTGATTTTTGTATTCTTCATAAAAAATGTAGATAATCTTTTCCCCTTTCCATTGATATATAATATGCAATGATTGGAGTTAAGAATAAAAAGTTATGAGGTTTGAAAAATCACAGGTACTGTTCATTTGGTCCATTTACTGTTCCATTGGCCATTGTATAGGTAGAAACTTTGAGAGTGTTTTTACCTCTCTTAATGACTAATTTGATTTTTTTACCCTTCATGAAAATTGTAGATCTTCTCTTTATCTTTCCATTGAGGTAAAATGTGACATTTTTAG
This sequence comes from Erythroxylum novogranatense, assembly GCA_029891385.1. Classification (NCBI taxonomy): domain Eukaryota; kingdom Viridiplantae; phylum Streptophyta; class Magnoliopsida; order Malpighiales; family Erythroxylaceae; genus Erythroxylum; species Erythroxylum novogranatense. Next base: position 88,539,731 of record CM057226.1, read on the forward strand.
GCTATTGTGTTAAAAGATATGATTTTTTCAAACTTCTGGCATTATGTAGGTCAATTTCAAATTTGGCAAATCTTTGATTAACAATTTGACCCCTTTAGCGACATAATTAGTTTTTATGTTCTACAAGGAAGTTGTAGAACTTCCTTTAATCTTTCTTTTGATACCAACTTTGTCAAATTTGGAGTTCAGAATCAATAGTTATGAATTTCGAAAAAAATTATGTTCTATGATGTCGTTTCTACTTGCTTCACATTTTGCTTCATCCTTCCAAATCCGACCCTTTTGCAACTTTTTGTTTATATCTTTTCCGTCCGACATCCGATTGACTTGGTTTTCAAAGCATTGGATTACTAAGACAATTAATTACATCTTCAGGGGAAATTTGTGATTTTATGAGATTAAATTGAGGATGATTAATTTAATCAAACTGAGTTATGAAATATTCCGAGCATGGTTCAGTATTTTGTGAAATTCGAGATTTGTACAGATCCGATGGAAGTGATTCTTGAAGAAAAATAAAATTAAGACATGGGCTTACAATTCATATGAAGAAAGGAAATTTCAATTTAGCTCCTAAGACTTTTAATTTCTAAATTGAAGTTTGGATTAGTGTGCAGTCATGGATTTAGGAATATCTGAAAGTAATTTGGATATAACTTTTGCTCTGGTAATTCAAATGAGGTGATTCTTAATTTGGATTAAACTAGAGAATTAGGGCTACAATTGTTATGAAGAAATTGAGTTTCAATTCTGTCCTTAAGAATGTCAATTTTTGGATGGAAATAATCGTGCTAGAAAATGATTTAACATTAGACATATTTGAAATGTTTTGAGCATAACTTTTGATGTAGTGCTCCAAATTGGATGATTTTTGCAGCATTATGAAATTAAGACAATGAGAAACAATTCTCTAGAAGGAAGTTTTGGCAAATTCCTTCAAATTGTTGATTAGAAAACTGTCCTAAAGTTGCATGAATGAAAATAAATGTTAGGGGCAACTTTGGAAGTCTACTTAAGAACTTAAGATACAAGGCTTACAAGGAGGGGCAATTTGGTCATTTATCAATCATTTAATGACATGGCATTATAAAAACCATAGGGCTGTTGTTTATAACAAGTGGAAGCACGACTTTTGCCCAAAGACTTGAAAGAAATAAAAGAAAGAAGAGAGAAAGGAGCATTTTGGCCAAAGGAAGAAGGAGAAGCTTGGAGTTTCGAATTTTGGGGGCTTCTACCTTAATATTTTCTTGGATTCTAGAGGGAAAAGATGGGAGAAGGTGAAAGCTCCCTAATGGAACTAAGAAATCCGAAAATTGGAGAAGGAATGAGGTAAGAGAAAATTTTGAGTTTTGAGTTTTTTGTGAATTATTGGTTTAGAATCATGGAAAATGATATGGGTTTGTGTATTATGAAGTTAATTTTGGTGATTACTAAGTATTATGAGTGTAATTTTAGTTGGAAATTAATTAGGGTTATGCCCAATTTTGTGAATTGGGGATTTTGAAAATTTGTGATTTAAATGGCTTTATTATATGTGGAATTAGTGATGTCTAAGTTCAATTTGAGGATTATGTCATTTATGAAGTTGAATTTGGGTTAATTTGATTTAGGAAAAATTCAATTGGAAGAAAGAAAGAAGCAAAGGTCGAATTGAAGCTAGGGACAAGCTTCTAGCATCAATTCGAGGTGGGTAACATGTTTATTTTTCGAATTATAAGTTAATTATGATTTTTTGAAAATTAAAGAAGTGAAATTTCAAATTATTGCTTATATTTTTGAAAAATAAAGAAAGAAGGTTTTGATTTGAGTTGTTTCCGAATGTTTTGGAAAATTGGACAAGTTTTTGAGAAAATAAGGAATTTTCTGAAATTATTAAAATTGTTATAAAAGTTAGAATTATTGTTTAAAATGTTTTCGAGAAATTGTTAAAAATTTCTGAATTTCTTTATGCTTGAAGGATTTTATTATTTATGAATTGATACTTTTTGTTACATATATGTGAATTATAAAAAGTGTTGCATTTTGTGTTTATGAATGGTTGTGATTTGATTATGATTTTGTTTATTATGTGATTGATTGAGGATTTGTAATTGCATTTTAAATTGCTATATGAAATCATGTGATTGTGAATACGTCATGTATGACACGATGTGAAAAATAAGATTTTAAAACCTGCCTTCGGGCAATTCGATTTTCGAGTATGATTATATGATATGTAGGTTTGGTTAGGTCCTTTAAGCTAGAGTCAGTGCACTAGTCTCGTTTTTAATAGCCTTCTTCCGGCTACCCGCTAGTGACACTGGAGTTTCGATCTCGGACTCCCGTAAGTCACGGCTACACCGAACCGCTATGCGGAAAAGTATAGTACGTTCCGTTCATGGCTGCACAGGAACGCTATGCAGGAATGTGCAGTACGTTCTGTTTTGGACCGACCCAAACCGTTTTGATATGTTATGTGTTTTTGGTTTGTGTATTTCGTGATTCATTGCACGTTTTGAATTTGATTATGAAATGTGAAAATTTGAAAAATTTTAGAACTGCAAAAGTGAGCGTTAAATCATGAAATTTTTTGAATTTGATTATGATGGTTTGATTTTGAAGAATTGAAAAGGATGAAAATGAGCTTTTGAATTTTCCGACTAAGAAATGTTTAAACTGACAACGCCTTGAAAAATTGTTTTTGCTTATTATTCGTTTTATAAACATTTTATCCACGAGCTTTGTACTCACCCCCCCTTTCATCCTCATCTCCAGGTATTCGAGCAGGAGATCGGATGAAAGTACGTCAAGATGTATTATTTGATTTTGTATCGTTTGTATTTGTTGTAAATTGAGAATTTTGGTACTAATATTGTATAGGGCTTGAATCGCCACAATGTGTTGCAAGCGTATAGTGATATGCGTGAATTATGAAATTATGTATATAATGGAGAGTGATGTATATTGAATTCAGAAATTGTGGATTAAGTTAAATTAAGATATGATTGCGATTTGGATATGGATAAGTGTAATTGTATAATTCATGGATGATTGGGTTGTGTTAAGATTTTTGTTTATTGTTTATGAATGGGATTTATATATGAGTATGTTTTGAGATACTGCTTTGTGTTTGAGTTTGGTTTCCGGACGGGAGGTCCGAGGAGTTGTGTTGATTGATTGAGCTGGTTATAGAAGTGATTTTTAACCCTTTTCAGGTTTGGGTTTATGAAAATGCAGTCGTTATGCTGCCGAAATTTTGTTAGATAATAAGTTGAAAAAGAAAAAAAAAAGAATTAAATGTTTAAAAGAGGGATTATGGGATTTATATGATTTTAAGGAGATTACTATGATTTGGGATGTTTTGAATGAAACTGACTAAAGATGAAAGAAATGAAAAAGAAAGGAATAAGAAAAAGAAAAAAATTTATACCGAATTTTGGGATAGTTTGAGTCTAAGGTCTCCAATGTGTTCTTTTGTTAAGATGTATGTTATCGGATGTCGGATCCGTTTTCGTTTGTCTCAGTATTTGATTTGCTTCGATCCATTTTGTAAATTTATTCGATTCGTTTTCGTTCGCTTTGTGTTTCAATTTATGTTCCCGCTTTTGATCCATTCGTTTACGATTTGTAATTTGATTCGTATCCGATCTGTTTATGTTTCTGCTTTTGCTTTCGATTCGAGTTCCGATCCGTTCGTTCTTTCGTATTATGTCTTTCCGCTTCAAATTCAATTTCTCAGCTTTAAATTCGCTTTCGTTTCGTTTTCCCGTTGGGATCCGGTTTCTGAGATCAGGTCCCAACAGAGGGTCCTAGACACTGGGTAATGGGCGTTGCATCTGTTTCTGGTTGGATAATTGGGTGAAAGATCGAGGCCCTTTACTTTTTGTGGCGACCGTGCCCATTCCGGAGGGCGACTTGTACCCTAAAGTCGCGGATATGAGAACCAGGGATGGCAACTGGAAGTGGTCCGCTTTCCAGCAATACCTTCCACCTGCAGTATGCATGGATATAGCAGAGTTACACCCCAACCCTAATCTGGCCGAAGTCGATACCGTCCGATGACGACACACTAGAAATGGAAGATTTACAGTTGCGTCTGCTTACGAGATTATTGGAGGGAGCAACTCGATCACCTCTACCTCGCCCTGGAAATTAATTTGGAAATGGTCGGGTCCTCAACGGATCCGGGCGTTCCTTTGGCTCATGACTCAAAACAAACTTTGCACGAACCAACAAAGGGTGACGAGACACATAGCGTCCGATAGCACCTGCCATTCGTGCGGTTAGGAGGAGTCAACCTTACATACCATTCGGGAATGTCCGCGAGTGCAGGAATTTTGGAGGAAATTTCCCCCCACGATGATTGACTTCGATTTTTTCCAGCAACTTGAGGACATCTGGGTGCACAACAATCTATTCAAGCCCTCCCCCGAGCTGCAATGGGACTGGGCAATGATCTTTGGGGTAGCCTAATAGTTGCTATGGCAGTAGTGAAACAAGAGTATTTCTTAGGAGGAATTTGAGTGGCCCGTCGACAGTACGAAATCTGTGTTGGATTACGTTGCGTGGATAGAACAAGCGCGTGAAGTGGAAAGATTCGTCGTTCCGAATTGGGGTCTCCCATTGGGTCATCGAGTAGGATGGAGTTTACCACCAGAGTCATGGGTCAAACTTAACACGGACGACTCTTTTACTCTGGGGTCGGATTTAGCTACCGCTGGGGGCCTTATTCGTGATAGTCGAGGACAGTAGTGCGGCAGTTTTATTCAGCACATTGGTCACGGATCTTCCATTACGACCGAACTATGGGGCGTCCACTCGGGCCTCGGACTCGCCTGGGAATTTGATTACCGTCGGGTCATCTATGAAACAGACGCCTTCAAAGTCCTTAATTTGGTTTCATCTCCCATCTCTGAGACTGATAGTAATCAATTTCTGTTGACAAGTATACAAGGCTTGCTCCAGCGAGATTAGGAGGTGCGCATCCAACACATACATCGGGAGGGAAACCAATGCGCGAATCAACTGGCCGTTATTGCAGGAAGGACTTCTCCAGGAATCCATTTACTTCGAGAGCCCCCTTTGACCGTCCAGGACCTCATCCGACGAGATCGGCAAGGACTTGAGTACCGCCGAGTCTTGCGCAACTTAGATTAATAGTGTTTTAACTCCTTTGTATTAAAAAAAAAAAGATAAATAAGGTTACTATTCATAAGTTCAATTATGCTTGCGTGTCTCCTTGCCCGCTATTATGATTAATGGGGATTGGCAAGGGACCTAGAAGGCAGGACCCCTTGTTGATTTTGATTTATAATATTTAAGTCTTCGAACCTGACCAGCGCAGACTTTAAATTCATTTATGCTTGACTTGGTTAGTCTCCCTTGTATAATCAATCCTTTATTTACAGTAAAGAAAGACTAGGCACACTTTAGTACTCCTCACATACGGAGACAAATTGCTACTTGACAAGAATGGACACCTCCCCCCCCGCCTGAAATTAGCAAAGAAAGACCAAGGTATACTCCTATATTTTAAAATGTGCCTTTATGAAAGCTTGTATTCATTAGTCTAAGGCAAGGATATGTTTATGATAGGGACTTAAAATTTAAGTTATATGATTAGTTAACATTCAATATCAATAACATGGTCCTATCGTACTTAACAATTTTATATTTTGCAAGATGGATGACATTTGAACACAAGCAATTCGGTGAAAAATTTCAGGACAAGCACTACGTGCATGCTAAACTTGCCTTCGAAGTTCGAACTTACTCTGGTAAACAACCAGACCACTGAAATTTCTTAAAACTACTCCCATGTCGCGACGGCCGTCCATAAAATCAACATCGACGAAACTTCCTGTATTCACATTCATAAAATGATTGAATATTGAAGGTGTACATCATCTTCTAGTTCTCTTGAATTATTCATTATGTTATACGATCCAAAAGCAACACAAAAAAGCTTTATCCTTTGTTCGCAGAGAGAGGAGCCTGATAGAGTGGTTCTGTCATCTTTCAATTTTATGAAACCACCCTCAACTTTTGATCATTGGGTTTGGTTTCTGTTATCAGGTTTTACGTTATCCGAGTAAAGGGGGGTTTCTTTCTTTTAGAGAAGTTAAGACTATGGCAGTTTCACTCATAGCATCTTCTGCTACTGGAGCTGGACTGGAGTTGCTTTTTGGTAGCTTCTTAGATCTTGTTGTAGACGTGACCAAGAAGACCATTCTTTTCCAGCCTACCTTGAAGCGTTTAGAAACCACGTTAAAATCCCTGCAGCCAAAGATCAAGCAAATAGATGCCTTCAACTTAGATATGGATCGGCCGAAGGAAATTGATGGTCTCAAAGTACTGATAATCAAAGGCCAGAAGCTGGTTATCAAGTGCTCAAACACCAATCAGTACAATTTTGTCATGAAGCCGATATATACCGAAAAACTTCTCAAGTTAGAGGAAGAACTTCGTAGGTACATCGACATCGATATGCAAGTTCAGCAATCTGTAGACCAGAAAGAGACACTAATCGAAGTGAAACAGATCGGTCTCGAAGTGAGACACATAAGCAAGCAGTTCAAGCAGTTGAGGTCCATTGGATCAACTTCTGCTTCTTTTAGTAGAAGCGGGTTTATAGGTGTTTGCTCACCCCCTGGACTCAAAGGAGAACCTGTTGGATTAGAGGCTCCATTGAACGATCTGAAGAGAAAGCTGCTTGAAGATGAGGTTCCATTGATTGTGTTATCGGCTCCGGGAGGATGTGGAAAGACCACAATGGCTCTGGCAATTTGCCAAGATGAAGATATTCTAGGTATCAACTCTATTCACTGTTCCAATCATTACGTGTCTATGACTTGTTTTTTTGGGTTCTCTTTTGGGTTCTTTTTCTGGTTCTTCGTTTTCTTCATCTTCTATGTTTTCAGTGAACTGAAATGGAAACTCCCATACGGTCTTCTCTATTTCTACTGAATTGATGGAGAAATGTGTTTAATAACTATGACTTGTTAGCTTGAGATTTATACTTAAAGTAGCTTAGCATATCCATGTATATTGCTTCTGGACTACGTTCTTAGCTAGAAAAACTTGAAATGGTAAAGATCTTGGAACAAGTTTTGTAGCTTTCTCATATTGTTTTCATGGTTGGGCAGACAAATTCCAAGAAAACATCTTCTTCATCAACTTCTCAAAATCAGCAAGCCTGTTGGTCATTGTAGAAAGCCTATTTCAGCATAAAGGCCAGAAGGTTCCCAAGTACAGAAATGAAAATGATTTAGTTGTTCTCCTAGAAAACTTTTTCAGGAATATGACACCAGAGCCTGTACTCTTGGTGCTTGATGATCTTTTGTCAGGATCTGAATATATCCTTGATAAGCTCAATTTCCAAATTGAAAACTACAGGATTTTGGTGACATCAAGATCTGAACTTTCATCATTTGATTCCACGTATAAGTTGCAGACTCTGAATGAGACAGATGCGTTGACTCTTTTTCGTCAATCAGCATTGCCACAGGGTGGAAACTTTTGCCTCTCAGATGAGGATGTCAATAAGGTGCAGTTGCAAAACTGTAATCATGAATACGTATACTTGCTGGTTTTGGTTGATTTTCACTTTCTTGATTGAGTATAACAACACATGCGGAAAATGCTTGTTAAATTAAAGCTGAGAAATTTAATCCCTAGCTAACTCTGCTAATGAGGATAAGGTTACTTTTACTTCAATAATTGGTTCTGACTGTCTATTCTTGTGAACTATGCATAAAGATTAGTGGGTCATCATCAGGGATAGAACAAATTGTGATAAAGGATGTAGTAAAACTCTAGTATAAGCTATGAATCTACATTGTGGATGACTCAAAATGCCGGAGTTAGAAAAACGTTTTTCCTTTTTAAACAATAATATGTTTAACGTGGAACTTGGTTGCCATTATCCACTGTAATCTGGATTCTGGACAAAGTTACTTAATTTAATTTATCCCTGCAGATATTGAATAGCTGTGGGGGATTCCCACTAGCCATTTCAGTGATTGGCAAATCTTTATATCGCAAGTCTGCAGCAGAGTGGCGCAAGAGAGTTAAAGAATGTTCTAAAGCTTCTGCAATCATGTCTAAGTCTGAATTTGGTATTCTTGAATGTCTTCAAAGCAGCGTGGATGCTTTGGATGAAAAAGTTGAAGTCAAGGAGTGTTTCATAGACTTAGGTTCATTTCCTGAAGACCAAAGGACTTCTGCCACTACCCCTATTGATATGTGGGTGGAATTGCATAAGATAGATGAAGATGATGCAATGACCAATTTGCATGAACTTTATGATCGGAATCTCGTCGATCTTGTAGTTATGAGGTAGGCTGACGCTAGCTATTACTTCAGTTGCTTGCTGCTATACGCTAAAACTTTATAAACTCAAAGAGAAACTAACAAGGTGAAACCAATAATCTCGCAAAAGGTTGTGAATATTTACATAAGATGCCAATTGGGAGAGGAAAAGAAGATGAAAATTGTCATAGTTGACATAATTTTGAATAAAACTAAAAGCTATCTCTTGATAGTCCCCTTCTGTTGGGTTTTCCTGATGAATTCCCACTTGATTTCACTACAAGTGTGCTTGGTTGTTTATCTACTTCACTATTTTTAGATTCAGATAAAAACATGAAGATCAACGTAATGATAAATGAAGTTAATCAACTCCTTTCTTTCATCAGGAAAGATTCAAGCGATGTTGACTACTCCTATAATGAGCACTTTGCTATCCGTCAAAGCGACTCAGGAAGCATTGAGCACCGGAGAAGACTTTTTCTGGACATCACTGAGTTGAACCAAAGCAGCTGCTCATTGATGCCAAACTCTTATCAATCAGCACAGGTTGTTGACTCTATATTCATTTTACCTGAAAGGTGATATACACACATACTCCTTACGAATTAAAGTTTCTGAACTCTATGGCTTACACAAAAGTATCATATGCGCAGATGAGTTGTTTACGTCAGATTGGTCCGGCCTACAACTACGGGCACCTAAAGTTGAGGCTTTAGTTTTAAACATTCGGACTGTAAGCAAATAAGAATTTAATTGGAGGTTTCAACACACCATTTTGTATTCAGCTACTAAGTGTATATATACACATTTACATGTAAACTGATGCTAGCTATTATCACGCCTAATATTTGAAATAACATATTATTCTCCTCTAAATGAGTTGCTGTTACAATCTCTTGTAAATATCCACACTGCTGAGATCACGCAAGCAACGGATATTATATGCCTTGGGGATGTGCTGTTGTGATCTTATATATCCAGGAGATGATGCTGCGAAGATTACGCATTATTGTACAGCTAAGATATTTCCAGCTGTGACTTGCGATGGATACTGCTAACACCCCCCCTCAAGCTAGGGGAATCAGAGAGAACACGCAGCTTGCCGCGCAACTCCGCAAATCGGGAACTAGACAGGGGTTTGGTAAAGATATCTGCAAGTTGATCTTGACTGGAGATATGTTTAACTTGAAGCTGACCAGAATGGCAACGCTCACGAACAAAATGAAAATCACACTCGATGTGCTTGGTACGAGCCTTGAAAGCTGGATTATGAGCAAGATACGCAGCTCCCATATTATCACACCAAATGACAGTAGGTGATTGAAGATCGCGGCCAAGTTCACGCAATAGAGAGGTTAGCCATAGAACCTCGAGAGAAGATTAGCAAGCTCGCCGATATTCAACGATGAAGATCGAGCAAGCGTAGGTTGCTCTTAGATGACCAAGCCACCAAGTTCTTGCCCAAGAATGCAGCAAAGCCACACCTGTGGGCGACGATCCTCGTGATTACCAGCCCAGTCCGCATCAGTGAAGATTTGCAGCTGAGTGGTGGAGCTGGGTACGATCAACAAACCTTGATCAATGGTTTCCTTCACATAACGCAGAACCCTCTTACAAATTTGCCAATGAGTAGTTGTTGGAGAAGACATGAATTGACTGAGTCGATTAACAGCAAAGGACAAATCAGGTCGAGTGAGACATGCATATTGCAAGGCACCAACAGTGCGACGATAGATATAAGGATCAGAAATTGGTTTCCCATCAAATGCCTTGAACTGAGCATTGGTAGGCAAAGGTGTCTTGACGGGCTTAGCACCATCCATGTGTGTAAGTTGGAGTAAGTCACGAAGATATTCTGTTGAGACAATAAAATGCCATCGCCATGAGGAATGATCTCAATACCAAAAAAATTTCAAGGGCCAAGGTCTCGTAACTCAAACTCCTCGGATAAAACACGAACAAATGACTTAATCAACGATTAATCGCTTATTAGAATAATGTCATCAACATAAAAGCGGGTAAAGCACAAGACTATCATGATGGAAAATAAATAGCGAGGAGTCGAATGCGATGTGTGAAACCCTTAGAAATCAAAAAGTGGCTCAATAGGTTATACCACGACGGGAGCTTGCTTAAGGCCATATAAAGATTTCTTTAATCGGCACACATAGTCAGGACAGCGAGAATCAACAAAACCTTGAGGTTGCGACATATAGACTGTCTCCTCAAGATTACCATTGAGAAATGCATTTGATACATCCAAGCTGTTGCATAGGCGGTGATGGGAGACAGCTAGTGAAAGAAGGAGACGATTGTGGTGGACTTCACCACCGGAGAGAAAGTTGCCGAATAGTCAATGCCCTCTGCTGCGTGAACCCTTTGGCAACCAATCTTGCTTTGAGCCGTTCAACGATCCCATCGACATTGTGTTTGACACGATAAACCCATTTATTGCCAACAATATTAGCATACGCAGAGCTGGAACCAAGTCCCAAGTACCATGTTTTAAAAAGCGAGATTTCATTACTCATTGCCTCCCGCCAACCATTTGTGTTTAACGACTGAGAATAACAAGTGGGCTCAATGACATCGATAGACTAGTGAAGAAATAAGAGCGAAATTAAGAACCTTCTTCTTAGGAGCTGGACGAAGAACCATAGGATGAGTTGAACTTGGAGAAGCGGCTTTGGTGTAGAGGTGGCGATGGTGGCCGTCTGCAAAGGAACATTCTGAGATGGCAAGGAAGGACTAGAAGAGGCCACGATAGTAGGAGAAGGCGCCATGGAGGACGAAGATCTTGCTTGGTCGAGGAATTACCAAATGGAAGGCGGTAATGAGGGAGAGCGGTCCTCGGTGGTAATGAAGGAACGATGGGTGGCGGAGAGGATATAGTGAGCCATGGGCGTAATTGAAAGATTAAAACCGGAGCGGACCCAAGATGGACTGCTTTGTTGGAGGGTCGCCGTGATAAAGAAACCTTGATTCATCAAACTTAGCGTATCGCACACATAAATTTTAGTAGTCAGGGTCAAAACAAATAGATCCCAGTGATCAATAGATAAGCCTAAATACACACAAGCCGTGGACCTGAAGGCAAATTTATGAGTATTATAAGGCCGTAAAAGAGGATAAATAGTGCAGCCAAAAATACGAAGTGGTGTATAGTCAGGAACAGTGCCATAAAGTTTCTCAAACGGAGACTGAAGAGCAATGACAGGCGAGGGCAAACGATTAATAATATGAATAGCACTTGCAAAGGCATAGGACCAAAAACGTTGAGGAACTTTGGAATGAGCAAGGAGAGTTAACCCAGTGTCTACAATGTGACGGATTTTCCGTTCTGCTGTGCCATTTTGCTCATGAGTATGGGCACAAGCTATCCGATGCAGGATACCACGATCTTTGAGGAAACCATTAACATTACGAAACTCACCACCCCAATCGGACTGAAAAGCCTTAATTTTTGAGTCAAACTGAAGCTCAACCATAGCCTTAAATTGAACAACCGCAGTAAAGACATCACTTTTCAACTTCAAAGGGTATAACCAAGAAAAACGAGAAAAATCATCAACTAACACCAAGAAATAACGATAACCATTGACAGATAACTGAGGTGCAGGACCCCATACATCAGCATGAATAAGATCAAACTTGTTTGCAGTTACAGTGCCAGTCAAAGGCAAATTTATTCGACTAAGCTTGCCCAAGCAACAAGACTCACAAGTCTGTTGGGGAACTGTTTTTATTGAGCACGGTAACTGAAACTTCCTGACAATATTTGAAACTGTGCCATAGTGAGCATGTCCCAATCGTGCATGCCAATCACCAAGCTAACTCTCCGAGCAACAAGCGCTGTGGAGACTTTTGAAGCATGCAATTTAGCTTGTACACGCCGTCTTCATTTGGACCGTGAACATTGTTTGCTGGTGGTCCGATCCTTAACAACAAAATGATTATCGTGAAATTGAAATAGCATCGATTATCTTTAGCAAAGCGATTCTTGATAATAGTGACTCTTAAGTGTAGGAACATGTAAGATATGATTAAGCAGCAGAGTGCGGAATTGGAGATAAAGGTTGATTGTCCAATGCGTTGGATTGGCATACATGTGCATTACCTATAATGACATTATCGATTGCCTTTGTACTCCTCGAGATCCCAAACTAGCCAAATCGGTGTCATATGGTGATCGGCAAGACTTGTCGACTAGCCAATCCTTGGTCCTATGACTGATTAGAAGTGGCGACATTAGGCATTGGTGGTGTATAGTTTTGATCAAAACGTTTCCTCTGTGTGTTTGCTTGATGATTGTTGAGATTGCAAATTTGGCAAGGATTAGGAAACCAGCGCCTCTTGTTGTTGTTGTTGAAGGTACCACCCTTTCCTTTATTGTTGTTCTTTTGAAAAACACCTGTGGTCTGTCGATATTGGTTGTTGTTGTGTCTGGCTACGTTGGCGACAGCAGGACTAGACTTCCTGGAGTTTTGGAGAAGAATTTCATGTGCAATCAGTCTACCTGATAAATCAGAGAAGTGGATCGGAGTTTTCTTAGCACTTAGTGAGGCAACAATAGAGTGATAATCAGAGGGCAATAATCTAAAAATGTTGGCGTTGAATTCAGCTGGACTGATGGGAGTGCCTGAAGCCGCAAGCTCGTCGGCAATAGATTTGGCTTCCCTAAGAAATTGCGCCATTGGTTTTTCATCTGGTGACAGATTTTGGAGTGCCATATGTAATTGTACTTGCCTAGCACTTGACCCTGCACCAAAAGCTTCAGCAAGAGCCTTCCACGCCTCAAAAGAAGTATCAAGACCAGTGACATAAGGAAAAGCCTCTTCGGTGAGCGAGGAGAGGATCGGTGAAGTAATCGATCTTGTTGAACCCATCGCACATATATAGGATTGGGCTCCAGGCGTTGGTTGTGGAGTTCATGATTAATGGCTCGGTGGAGCAAAGTGCCATCTATGTGAGAGGTGAGATTATAGCACCTTATAATCGGCTTGAACTGGGTTTTCCAAATCAAGTAATTTGTTGGTCTCAATTTAATTGAAAAGGTTAGCTGGGCATGTGGTAGTGTGGTGGCAATGGTAGGAAGAACGAGACTGGAAGAATTGGAAGAAGGAAAATTTGTGGGTTGCTGGGAAGTTGATGAGTCCATATTAGGCTCTGATACCATGTAAGCAAATAAGAATTTAATTGGAGGTTTCAACACACCATTTTGTATTCAGCTACTAAGTGTATATATACACATTTACATGTAAACTGATGCTAGCTATTATCACGCCTAATATTTGAAATAACATATTATTCTCCTCTAAATGAGTTCTTTGTTACAATCTCTTGTAAATATCCACCTTCTTTGAGATCACATAAGCAACGGATATTATATGCCTTGGGATGTCTTGTTGTGATCTTATATATCCGGAGATGATCTTTGCGAAGATTACGCATTATTGTACAGCTAAGATATTTCCAGCTGTGACTTGCGATGGATACTGCTAACACGGACAAAGAACTATAACTTACCCGAGTTCGTGCAAACCATGATTGACCTCAAAGTTTTGATAGTTACAAACTATGGTTTCTCCACAACCGAATTGAGTAATTTCGAACTTCTTAGCTCTCTGTCCGATCTCGGAAGAATTAGATTGGAAAAGCTTTTTCTGCCTTCCTCATTACCGTCATCCTTACATTTGAAGAACCTTGAAAAGATATCACTAGTTATGTAAGATCGGACATGCTTTCAGCGATATTCAATCCGGATTTTTGAGGCGATTCCAATTTTAGCAGAGATAATTATTGACTATTGTAATGATTTAGTGGAATTACTGCTTTGGATTCGTGATCTCTTCTGCTGAAAAGACTCAAGATAACCAATTGCCACAAAGCTGCGTTCAATGCACGAAGACCTAGGAAAGTTGGCGAACATGGAGGTGCTAAGACTCAACTCTTGCATTGAGTTCTTTGGAGTTGCGTAATCAATTGGAAGACTCAAAAGCTTAGAGTTCTTGACATATCGATTGTTTGAGCTTGACAAAGTTGCGAAACCATTGGAGGGTGTGTAACTGAAAAACTCATGATAGATTGCTCAAAGCGTGAATTGCCCGACTTCGGTTATGAATCTTACCCAATTGAAGGAAATCACAGTGAAGTAGTAATCACGCTTCACGGCAAATTTTCAAGCCTTTCCTGGAAGATTTGGAAATAAAGGTGCATAGAGATTTCAACTTAAATTGGCTCCGCTAGTACATTGTTTCTGATGTACCCTGATTTTGTATCTGGATCATTTAATTTCAATATCATTCCGTCTTTTGCGTTCAAAATATCTCTAAAATCTTTCAACCAAATACTTGAAAAGATATTCCCTCTTTTAATTGTCCTTAGTTGGTGGTTCTGCCGGATTCTGGCTGAACTGATTGTTGCCATTCTGATCCATGATCCCTATACTCGCTGAAGTGGTTCCAACGTAAAATCACCTGCAAAACAAGGAAGGCTTATCGGGGGTTGTGTCCCGAGTAGCCCCTCCGACGCTCAAGTAAGTCTTTTGGTGAAGGTGAGATAAAATCTGATCAGAGAAAAGCAACTAGGTTATAATTTTGTTACCTTGATTATGAGAGAAAATTACCTTATATATGATTCGTAGCTAGGTTTAAGTTTTACGTGTTTGCATGGGATATTACCTTCTGCTAATGGGCCATGAATATATGGGCTAGACCCTGGTTAAGCCTTAGGTGTAAGACTGATCGATTGGCCCATGAGACTGGATTTGGACCCAATGTTGCCGACCCATCCATAAGCCCCCCTACTCCTCGAGTCTGAACGGAGAGAAGGGTCGGAGGAGTGTGTTGTTGTAGCTCGTCGGTCACTCCATAGCGCGTAAATGGGACAGCTCGTAATGTGGCCGATCGGTTAGTCTTTGGCCTTGTAGCCCGGTAGCAGGACGGCTCGGTTAGGTCCAGTCGGTCGGGTTTTGAGTTATAGTCCGTCAAGAAGATAGCTCGGGGTTGGCCTAGTTGGTAGGATATTGACGGGTAGTGTGTGACCACTCGCGTTGGGGTCAGTCGGTTGATTGTCCCTGACCGGTTGGTGCGGACGGGTTTTGCACGATAGCCCGCGTTCGAGCGTGGGAAAGAGTGTGGAGCATTTATTTTTTGACGGCGCGTGCTCTCTAACAGCTGTGCAGAATCTGAAACGTATCGTCCTTGTGACTATTGCTCCGCTGTCCCACACGTCTCTTCGATTTGTCTTCTGGGTAACCCTAGCTCCCATGGCTCGGATCGCGCCACATGTTCAAGTGAAACTCCGGATTTTATCCACGTGTTGTACTTCGATTGGATGGCGGTTGGAGCTTCTCCTATAAATGACCTTGGCCGACAGACGGTTTGCTTTTCTTCACTCGTTTCATTCTCGCTATTTTCTTGCTTCTTTGCATTTTCTTGCTCTCGGTTTGGAAGCTTTCTTTGGCGTTCTGAAACCCCGATCGCTTTTCACTAAATAGGTACGTCCCCTTCCTCCATTTTCCTTCTTCTAAATTTCCTCTGAGTAAGTTATGTCGTCTACTGGTTCCCGAAGTGGGGTTTCTTCTAGCGATAGTACTGAGGAGAGGTCGCCGGGGGTTATGGTCGGGCGACCTCGATGTCGAGGTTGGAGGATGTTGAAGAGATCAACGAGCAGCGGAAAGGCGGGATGGTGGTGAGGAACCGCAAGGGTAGATCGAGGATGTCTGGCGGAGTTGAGGCGGTCGGTTCTCGGGAATAATGTTCCTCGGGACCTGGAGCCCAGATTGGCTTCCGGGGATGAAGGATTGGCGACGGTGCAGATGGATGGTTCGCCGTCTCGGAGCATTTTCTCGGTTGGAGGCTTGAGGCTACCATACGCGCCGATCGTGGGCGGAAGTGTCGTCGGCTATCAATTGAGGCAAGCGATTCCTCCGAGCAGGTGGAGGTTCATCAATGGGCTCATACTGTTATGCCACCAATTTGGTTGCGGCCCTCGATCAATATCTTGCGCTACTTCTTGAGGATGAGCGAGCCGATCTCGGCGGTGGGATCCCTCTTTGATGTATAAGGATGCGGTATCGCCCGGCCGGACGTCGGGCAAAATTAAATTGGCGGACTAAGTATTTCTTTGTGAGGCCACCGGGCTTCTTCCGAGCCCCCGGTAGTGGAGGTATCCCTGCCGAAGCGGTGGAGCGATTAATCAAGTCTTTTCCTTTCCGAGGAGGAATCGGTGGTAGTTAACCGTATAAAGGAACTCGGCCAGTATAACTTTACTCGGCTTATTTCCGGATACGGCGGGGGGGCTTCGGCCAACTCTTTTTTGATTAACCCCCCGCCACAAGTTAGCGGGCTAGGAGAGGAAACTGCCTCACTCGATTGACCCCTCACAGTCGAATTGCTTTCCTTGTTTGTAGGTTTTTGCTCAATTGCTAACTCGTTTTCTTTGTTTGTGCAGCAATGGTCAAGGTTCATGCTTGCCCGTCCCTCCAAGGTGGCAAAAGGCAAGCGAGGTCGCGAGCCTTCGAGGTTGTGGGCGGATAGAGGAGAGGCTAGTTATTTGGTTGTCGGCCGTTGCTTCCCACCAGCGGAATGCTCAAAGCGGCGATTTGAGCTATTTGCGCTTTCTTGTGGTCGTCCCACCGGTCCGATCATGGCATTTGTGACCGGGAAGGGAAGAGGTCGAAAGGCCTCAAGAGGAGGAGATTGGTCAAGCTTGCCGACGAAGCTCCTCGTTCGTCGATGGCGGAAGGATCTGCTCGTCCCTCGGTTCTTTGCTTGTCCCTCGGTGGCCGATCGTCCTCGGACGGCCGCCGTCCTTCGGCGGTGAACGACCTTCCGTCCTTCCGCCAATCAAAGGGAAGGGGAAAGCGGTGATCGCAGGCGGGAGTCTTTGATCAAAGCGCCAGAGGCTCCTCATTGCCGACCTCGATGAGTCTCGTCACATCATGGAAAGATTACTCCCTGCGGACGGGGAGATATTTGACCGGAAGAGTAATTCAGAAATGGCGGCTCTCGCTTTGCGTGGTTTCTTGCAAGGCGCAGTAATGTCGTTCGAGGCGGTGCAACGCTTGGAGGTTCTGGACTAGGAGGTTGAAGGCCTTCAGGGGCAGGTGGAAACTTTGAAGGACAAGCTGTCGGAGGTGGAGGAGGAGAGGGATGTTCTCAAGGCTCAAAATTCCTCTCTGGAGGAGGAGAAGAAAATTCAGGAGGAAGCGGCCAATGTTTGAAGGCCCAAGTTGATCTGGGGAGGAGGAGATGCGCGCCTGAGAGCTCGGCTTACAGGAGGAGCTCGAAAGGGTAAAGGCTATGGCGAGAGGAGCAGACTATCGAGGAGTATGCAACTTTGAGAGGCTGTGGGAGTCGGAGAGGGTGCTTAAAAGAAATCCCTCAGGATCACGCCCAGACCGAGGAGATCTAAGGAAGGAGCGGGCGGATCACGCCCAGGTGAGGCGGCGAGGAGGGCGGGCCTCGACTAAGGAGCAAAGGATCAGGCGATCGGCGATGGCACAGGCGATTCTTGCGGGAGGTGTTTGGAGTACTCCTGCGACACAGCCATTATGATATTAAAGAACTGCTATGGCGCTGCGTTCACGAGGCTCAGACGGTCCCTCGTTTGATGAGTTTGCCAGGCGTTGATTCCTAACGCTATTGGCCTTTCTCTAGGAAGTAAAGAGAGAGCCGAGGAGGACCGGAGGCTGTCCCTAGGGAGGAGTTGGACCTCAGTTCGGAAGAGGAGGACGAGCTTCCTCAGGACGACACTTCTGCGGCTGCTCCCTTGGAACCTGCCCCTGCTTCGGCTTTTCCACCTGCTTCCGGGGCTTCCCCTACGTATTCTCCCGGATATTCTCCTTCTCCGTCGGCTGCTTGTAGCTCCCCCTCTCCCCTTTTGTAGAGCTCACCTGGTCGGGCTTGTGACCAGGATCAACTCATAGAAATAAAATTCTTTTCTTTGAACTGACTCTCCATGTTTTCGGCTCTTCTTTTTCGCTCATAGTAGTCTAGCTTCTAGTTTGGTAAAGTCGCTTGTAGCCGAAGAGCTTACCTGGTCGGTCTTGTGGCCAGGATAAACTTGATATGAATGTACCTTTGTTTTTGTATTTCATCTTCTCGAAGCTATTTTTTCAAAGTCGATTCTCGTGCTTGTCCTTTGCTTCGGATGCGTATTAGGATTAAGTGTTACGGGCGGTCGATCGGTGTTGAGGTCGGGTCGTAGTCGGGTCCTAGGTCCCGAGGGTCTTGTCTTGGCGACCGGTCGACCTAGTGGGGTCCCAGAGATCCTGTCCTGGCGACCCTACCGACCGAAGTCGATCTACGGAGATACCGAGCGAGGTCCCAGGGATCCTGTCCTGGCGACCGACCGACCGAAGTCGATCTATGGAGTTATCGAGCGAGGTCCCAGGGATCTTGTCCTGGCGACCGACCGATCGAAGTCGATCTATGGAGTTCGGGCGAGGTCAGGGATCTTGTCCTGGCGACCGACCGACCGAAGTCGATCTATGGAGTTACCGAGCGAGGTCCCAGGGATCTTGTCCTGGCGACCGACCGACCGAAGTCGATCTATGGAGTTACCGAGCGAGGTCGAGGATCTTGTCCTGGCGACCAACCGACCGAAGTCGATCTATGGAGTTACCGAGCGAGGTCGAGGATCTTGTCTGGCGACCGACCGGCCAAGTCGATCTATGGAGTTACCGAGCGAGGTCTGGGATCTTGTCTGGCGACCACCGATCAAGTCGATCTATGGAGTTACCGAAGCGAGGTCTGTGGATCTTGTCTGGCGACCGACCCGACCAAGTCGATCTATGGAGTTACCGGCGAGGTCGAGGATCTTATCTGGCGACCGACCGATCAAGTCGATCTATGGAGTTCGAGCGAGGTCGAGGATCTTGTCTGGCGACCGTAAGCCAATCAAGTCGATCTATGGAGTTCCGAGCGAGGTCGAGGATCTTCTGGCGGACCCAAACCGACCGACGTCGATCTATGGAGTTACCGAGCGAGGTCGAGGATCTTGTCTGGCGGCCAAACCGACCGAGGTCGATCTATGGAGTTACCGAGCAAGGTCCCAGGGATCTTGTCCTGGCGACCGACCGACCGAAGTCGATCTATGGAGATTTGCCGAGTGATGGTTGATTGGACTTTCCATTCTTTGCCAAACGTAACGTAACTTGTTATTGCCAAGAAATCTGGAACCCATTTATTGATGATAACGAGGATGCGGGCCGTTAAAAAACCTGCCTGGCAGGGACCAGGGAAAAAGGTACCCGCATGTATACAAAAATGATAACAAGGAAAGATTAACTAACATAAACACTTATCTATTGGTAGAAAGTTTTCAGGTTTTGTGAGTTCCATGGTCTTGGTAGAATCTTCGCTTTCTCATCGCTAAGGATGTAAGAACCATGCCCGACTTGCTTAATCACTCGATAGGGTCCTTCCCACGTCTGTCCGAGCTTTCCGGGATGCTTTCCAGCCGCCTCGGCTTTTCGTAAGACGTATCCTCCGACCTTTACATTGCTCGGCTTAACCTTACATTGTAGAACTTGGTAGCCTTTTGCACGATGGCTTCCGAGCGAGCGGCTGCCCTTTCTCTGTCCTCACTAAGGAGAACGAGCTCTGCTCTGCGGGCTTCATCATTTTGCTCTTCCTCGTAACCCGACACCTTCTGATTAGGCAATGCCACCTCAACTGGAACCAGGGCTTCTACCCCGAAGGTCATCCGAAACGGCGTTTCACCTGTGGCCCCATTCGGTGTGGTTCTATATGCCCACAATACTTCATCTACTTCCTCTACCCAGGTCTTTCTCCCGTCTAGGCGCTTCTTGAGGGCGTTCATTATCTTTTTGTTGGTGTTTTCTGCGAGACCGTTACTTTGGGGATGGGCGATCGAAGTTAACCGTAGCTCGATTTTTAGCTGACCGCAGAAATCTCTAAATTTGTCGTTATCGAACTGCCGGCCGTTATCTGTGATCAACACCATAGGCATCCCGAGGCGGCATAGTATGTTTTTCTTTATGAAGCTTTCCATTTTTCCTCGGTTATTGTAGCAGCATTCGCTTCTACCCACTTAGTGAAATACTCTCGCCACTATCAGAATTTCTTTTGTCGGGACCGAGGGGAAAGGCCCCAGTATATCCATTCCCCATTGAGCGAAAGGGATAGGATGGCTTACGATCTGCATTCGCTCGGTCGGCTGGTGAGACAGGCTGCTGTTTCTCTGGCAAGCCTCGCACCGGTCGACCTTTTTCTGGCAATCTCTTCTCATCGTCGGCCAGTAGTACCCCTGTCTGATCAACCGGTGAGCCAACATTCTGCCCCCTATGTGATTTCCGCACATCCCTTCATGGACTTCGGCCATTGCCTGCTCGGCTTCTTCCTCATTCAGGCATCGAAGCAGCGGCCAGTCGTAGGACCGCTTATATAGAGCCTCGTTGACGACCGTGTATTCGGCCGCCTTCCTCCTTAGCTTCTTGGCCTCTGATGGGTCTTCCGGTTGCTTTCCTTCTAAAAGGTATTGCATGATCGGTTCTGTCCAGCCCGGTCGATCGGTATTTACATTGAGAACTTCCCCGGCCTTCTGAATGCTAGGCCGGTTTAGTCGTTCGACCAGAATATTGTTTACGGCATCACGATCGGAAGCCATTTTGGAGAGCGCGTCCGCCTTAGCATTCTGAGCTCGCTCTATTCTGCTGATTGAATACTGTCCGAAATTGCTCAATTCCTGCTTTACCAGCTCCAGATACTTGATCATGTTATTTCCCTTGGCCTCATACTCCCCGGTGACTTGGCCGACCACCACTTGGCTGTCGCTATATATCTTCAGATGTTTCACCTCCATCTCCGGGCTAGTTGGAGGCCGCCTATCGAGCCTCGTACTCGCCTCATTATTGGAGGCCTTGAATTCTAGCCAAGGGCGTATTCCACTTTTCTTACGTATCTTGGGCTGATTAGCACTACCGGCCGCATCCTTGGCGATAGGCGACCGTCAACGAACAAGTTCCAAAGGGAGGGCGCTCGTCCCTCGAGCTCGGTTGGCTCATCTCGCAATGAAATCCGCCAACACTTGTGCTTTAATGGTCGTGCGGGGCTTGTATTGAATATCGAACTCTCTAGTTCTCTAGCCCACTTTACCGGCCGACCGAGGTTTGGGCTTTTGGAGCCTTTGCCGAGGGGTTGATCGGTCCATACCTCAACGGTGTGACTTTGGAAGTAAGGTCTCGATTTTTCTATTGCCATTATCAAAGAGTGCTAGCTTCTCTATGGTAGCGTGTCGCGTTTCGGCCGGTCAACACTTTCTTGGCGTAGTAGGCGGGGTGTTGCTCGCCTTCTTCGAATGGATAAGTACTTGTTGATCGAACCTTCCGTGACCGCCAAATATAAAATCGGTTTCCCCTCTGCGGGCTTTGCGAGCAATGTGGTCTAGACAAATATCGTTTCAAGTGTTGGAAAGCTTTTCGCACTCATCGGCCATTGAAGCCGGGTTACATTCGCTTTCCTCGGGACCTTAAAAATGGAAGGCACTTGTCTCCCAATCTAGAAATGAATCTACTCGTGAAACTATCCGCCGGTCAAGATCTGAGCGTCTTTCAAGCATTGTGGCGAAGGCATCGTATGATGGCCTCAATCTTCTCGGGATTAGCTTCGATTCCCGAAAGTGATCATAAACCCTGTGAATTTTCGGATGCCACCCCAAACACGCATTTTCGGGTTTAGCTTCATCGGAATTTATTCAAGGTCGGAAGACTTCTTTGAGATCTTGCACATGCTCATGGCCGTCTTACTTTTTACCACCATATCATCCATAAGCTTCCACCGTCAAGCCTATCATTGTTTAAAGACTTCGTGACGAGCCATTGATAGGTCGCCGGCATTTTTCAGGCCGAAAGGCATTACTTGGTAGTAAAAAGTGCCTTGGTCGGTTATGAAAGCGGTCTTTTCTTAGTCTTCCGAGCTCATTTGGATCGATGATAACCCGAGAAGGCATCCGAAGTGAGCAACTCATGGCACTGAAGTGGAGTCCACTAATTGATCGATCTTAAGTAGCGGAAGGCATCCTTTGGACACGCTTTGTTTAGGTCGATGAAGTCTATACACATCCTCCATTTCCGTTCTTCTTTTTACTAACACCACGTTGGCGAGCCACTCGAGGTACTTGACTTCGGATGAAGCCGGCCTCCGGTAACCGCCACTTCCTTCTCGATCAACCCCGCCGTTCTTCTTTGTGGCATCGCTTCTTTTATCCGATCGACATAGTCATGCCGAATGCCGAGGGAATGAGATGTGACGATCGATCGAGATTCGGGCATGTCGCTCGGTACCCAGCGAAGACCGATTTGTTTTCCACAGACGGTTTGTGATTTCTTTAACCGGGTCCCTGCATTTCGAGCTAGGTTTGTAAACTTAGAAGTCGGCTTTGTCCAACACGACTTTTGTGTTTCTTCCACGGGTTTATTCTTTCCACCTCTTCGTCGACTCTCGCATCTAGAGAGCTCGTCGATCTACCGCCCCATCTAATGTCTTCGTCTACGCGAGTAGCATTCCTAGCAATTTTCTGTTGACCCTGACAACCCAACTCCGTGGGTGTCGAAACTTAATAACTTTGGTAGTAAGTGGAGGCGACCGATCCGAGGGCATTTTGTGTAGCCGGCCGATTATCGCGTTATCGCCCATGGAATTTAATAACTAGGAACTCAACGTCCCTTTCTATTTGGCGAGGCTTCGCCGAACTTTACTTTCAAATTTACGGCGAGCGGGTAAGGTGGCGCCTTGGTCACTCCCTCGATGGGGCCGTCTGTAGGTAATAAGCGCTCTTGGTACCTTCATTTGCTTGAAGGCTTCATAGTCAACAAGTCGACCGAGCTCCCGTGTCAATCATTACCGCTTCACCTCGTATCCGTCCATATTCGGGTTTACCACGAGGGCATCGTCATGAGGACAACTTATTCCTTTGAGGTCGGACTCATCGAATGATATCATTTCGTCACTCTCCTCGACTTTTTGGTGGATGGGTCCCGGTCTACTGTTTGGCATACCTTTTCTCCCTTCTGGTGGAGCCCATTTGCATTTCCACCGAATATCATATTGATGATTGAATGGTCGCTCGTCTTGTTGCCGATGTTACCATCATTTCTTTCCTTGATTGCCCCTTTCTTCTCGTTGATTATCGGTATTAGTGTTACGCCTCCCCGTCATTCCGTCATTTCGCCTCCAAGGCGGTCATATATTGTTTGGCCGACGAACTGTTTCTTACCGATGGTCCGATTCGGCATTTTGCCTCGCTTCACAAATCGGCCTAATCTTCCCTTTTGTATGAGGAATTCAATCTCTTTCTTCAATTGCCAGCAATCTTGATGTCATGGCGACCTCTTTATGGAAACGACAATACACACTAGTGTTTTCGTCCTTGTAGGGTTTTCATTTTTGAGGCTCTCGGATAGTTTCCCGTTTGCTATGATAGCCGTCAAGACTTCAGCGCAGTCGTTTATTAAGCGGAGTGAAGTCTTATTGATTCAATGTCGATTCGCTCGGCTTTCTCGGTCATTGGTCTCTCGTCTTTGTGAGACTCATCCGTCCTACCACTCGGTCCACGATCATCCGCTTTCGGCGTTTTGTATTCTTTAACACCTCCTCGATTTGAATGTATTTATGCCCGACATCGATCTCTGAATAGATCGGGGCTGATCGAGGCTAGTGACTTCTTGAACTCTTCGTCCCTCGTATTACTCATAAGGCGGCGGCGTAGGCAAGGCGGTGAGGTCGGGTACCTCGGCCGCTTCATTGTTAAGCCGAGTGATGAACTCCGCAAACTCTCATTCCTTCCTTGGGTGAGTTGCATCACCTCAAGCCGTCTTCTGCGATTCGCTTACTAGTGGCGAATTGATTCGAGGAAGAGCGACCGAAATCCTCGAAGCATGTGATACAACCGGGGTAAGTCGTTGAACCATCGCCGAGCTCCTCTTGGAAGGCCGTCTGAAAGCCTTACATTGGATAGCGTCCGGAACACAATGTAGGCTCATCATGGATGGAAGTGTTGCATGTAGTCAAAGGGTGGTCTTTCCGGTATATTTCTCGTGGGTCGGTATCTTTGTGCCGGGTATTTGGAGAAGTATCAAGATGTCCGGAGTGAAGGAGAGTCAGATCAAGGCCGTCAGGCGATCGGACGAAAGCTCGAGCTTCATGAGTCCTATCATCCGCGATTTTTCTAGGGCTTCATAGGCGATGATCGATTCATGAGCTGGTTTGTCGGGTGATCGTCGTACGACGGACTATTTGTCGATTGCGCTTATGATGCGATGTCTGGCGAATCACCACTCGGTAGCCTCTTCTATTTGTTTCCACTTCGGTAGCGTGTATGGACGGAGGAGGTGCGCATCTAATCAAGTCTTTGGTGATTCGGGGTTGCATGGTGCGCAACGTTATCCTCCACGGCCACGCTCTGTTCTTCTTGCTCCAATGCTTGAGGCCGTAGTTGATCGTTAGGATTGGAAGACTCCGTGCGGGAGACGTGTGGTGCAGGCGGCAGAATCGCTGGTAACTGCAAACCGATACGTTGCATCGCCAGAGCCGCAACAGCAGCTATATCGGGGTTCATCGCTGCCGCCTGACTTATCTGCGTATTTCTAGACGTGGTGTCCGGAAGTCGGGCCCCATGGTGGGCGCCAATTGGTTCTGCCGGATTCTGGTTGAACTGATTGTTGCCATTCTGATCCATGATCCCTATACTCGCTGAAGTGGTTCCAACGTAAAATCACCTGCAAAACAAGGAAGGCTTGTCGGGGTTGTGTCCCGAGTAGCCCTCCGACTTCAAGTAAGTCTTTGGTGAAGGTGAGATAAAATCGATCGAGAAAAGCAACTAGGTTATGATTTTGTTACCTTGATTATGAGAGAAAATTACCTTATATATGATTCGTAGCTAGGTTTAGGTTTTACGTGTTTGCATGGGATATTACCTTCTGCTAATGGGCCATGAATATATGGGCTAGACCTTGGTTAAGCCTTAGGTGTAAGACTGATCGATTGGCCCATGAGATTGGATTTGGACCCAATGTTGCCGACCCATCCAGTTGGCAACTATATTTTCAATTACATTTTCTTGAATAATTTTTTTAAGTTGCAATTGATCCGAAACAAGCCTATCAATATTCGGGAGAACATACGAAAAAGAAGAGAGATGATCACTTATGTTTTATGGTTATATTTATAGTTGAAATATTAATTTTATATCATTGGAATCATGTTTAAGATATTCATTCCTAACCAGATCCATGATTCAGACTTTAGATAATTGTCGTGAAAGAAGAAATAAAGTAGGAACTTTTGAGACTAGAATGCTTGGGAATCAAGACGTTCCCAGGTCAGAATAGCTAAGCTACAGACCTTAAGGACATTCACATAGTAGGATGTTGTAAAAAGACTACAAGTTGCAGCCAACATGATTGGATCTTCAGCAGCTGATATCTGATGAAGAAACTAAAGAACCAAGGTATAAAGAGGATTTTCTGATAATTATAACTGTAAACAAGGTTTGAATTTATACAAGTATTTGTGAAGAGAAATCCCTAAACTAAAGGAAGCGAAATCAGATACAATCAAATACAAAAGGAAAGGAAATATTTACAGAATAATTATTGCCTAAAGAATAGGTCTTTACGAGATTGCCTTATCACCTCTCCGCAAACTAATGGGGGCAACCACCTTTAGTTTGAACTTCAGCTCAAGAAACCGATTTTTGGACAATGGCTTGGTGAGTAAATCAGCAAGCTGGTCTGTCGTAGCAATATAAGACACCTGCAGCTGCTTCTTTCGAACAAGATCACGAACAAAGTGAAAGTCAAGTTCAAGATGTTTAGATCGTGAGTGGAAAACAGGATTGGCTGCTAAATATGTAGGAGAGATGTTGTCACACCAGATTTTAGGAGTGGTAGATATGTTCTATTTTAATTCAGTGAGAAGACCTTTCAGCCAATATAATTGAGGCCGCAGCGATGCAAGTGCAGTACTCTGAATCGGTCTTTGGAGCGGAACGCGATATTTTGCTTTTTCGAACACCAAGAAATTAAACTGTTGCCATGAAAAACTGCATAAGCACTCGTACTCTTGCAATCAATCTGATCTCCACCCCAATCAGCATCACTAAAAGCCACTAAATTAGTTGCAAAAGATGGGCGAAGGAATAAACCATGAGAAGCAGTGCCACATAAGTATCGCAGAATGCGTTTGACCCCTTGCCATTGAGAGACGGATGGTGAGTGCATAAACTGTGACATTTTGTTAACTGCCATTGTAATATCTGGGCGGGTTAAAGCAAGATACTGTAACATGCCCACAATGTGACGATACAGCTTTGGGTCTGCAAAATTATTACCACAGTGTTGGGTTAAAGACAGCTGCGGTGTAGCCGGCGTAGGAAGAGAAGTGGCATCATGCATATTAGCTCGTCGCAGAAGTTCCTGGATATAGTTGGTTTGAGACAGATGGAGACCATCACCTGTAAATTTAACTTCCACGCCCAAGAAGTAATGAAGAAGCCCAAGGTCTTTCAGCGCAATTTTAGTTCCAAGTGCACGAATCAAATGCTGAAGGAGAGATATACTAGATCCTGTTATTATCAAATCATCAACGTAAACCAGACAGTAAACAAGATCAGTACCATGTGAATGCACAAATAATGACGAATCCTCCTTAGAATTACAGAACCCAACGTCTTGTAAGGCCTTAGAGAGGCAAAAATACCAAGCACGAGGTGCTTGCTTGAGGCCATATAATGATTTCTTCAAGGCACATACAAAATCAGATTTAGATGAATTAATAAACCCTTGTGGTTGTTCCATAAAAATAGGTTCTTCAAGAACACCGTGAAGGAAGGCGTTGGACACATCAAGTTGGCGAATAGTCCGGTGATTATTAAGCTTAATAGAAAAACCAAGCGAACGATGGCGAGTGCTTAATTATCGGACTAAGCGCCTCAACAAAGTCAAGACCGTATGCGTTGATGAAAGCCCTTTGCAACCAAACGTGCTTTATAGCGATCAACCGAGCCATCGACTTTTGTCTTAATTAAAACCCATTTGCGGCGATAATGTTCAGTAGCTTTAGATCGAGGAACTAAGTCCCAAGTACCATTTGATAATAAGGCATCAATCTCGGTGGACATAGCCTCTCGCCGGACTAAATATTTTGCGGCCTCGAGTATGATGATGGCGATAAGAAGGAACGACAATCTGAAATAATCGAGGCTTTAAACTACTGTTTTCGACCGAGTCACCATAGGATGTAAAGTACTACGGTTCACAGTTTGAGAGGTGGAACTCGGTGGCGGAGGAGGCAGTAGAGGTAGCGGAGCGATGGGTGTAAGGATTGTGATGTTGCATCATGTATTGGTGAAGACGGTCTTTGCTTGTGGCGAATAGAGGTAAAATAAAGCTGTGAACTAGGTTAGGAGGTAAGATCGTTTGTGGAGAAGTTGTTGATGGTATGTGAGTCGAAGGGGAGCGAATAAAGGAACAACGGTGGAGAACCAAGGCCGAGGAGCTACCATCACTTTGCTTGAACGGAAAATCTGTTCATCAAACAAAACATGGCGTGAATAAAAATTTTATTAGTTGAAAGAGAAAGACACTTATAACCTTTATGCAGAGAGGCGTAACCAAGGAAAACACACTTTGTAGAACGAGGTTCTAATTTATTAGAAGTGTATGGCTTGAGCCATGGATAACACGCACAACCAAAATTTTAGAAAATTATAATCAGCCGCCGCCAAATAATTTTGATATGAGAGATATGGTTAAGATTAGGAGTGGGCAAGCGATTAATAGTGTAAACGGCGGTAGCAAAAGCATGATCCCAATACTTAGGTGGCGTAGAAGCATGAAACAAATTAGCCCTACTAGTTTCAGTAATATGTCTATGTTTTCTCTCCGCACAACCATTTTGTTCAGGTGTGTGTGGGCAAGAGCTACGCTGAATAATGCCATGTTTTGTAAGATAAGGTTTTAGTGCTTGAAACTCCCCTCCCCAATCTGATTGGAACATTTTAATAGACTTAGCAAAGTATTTTTCAACAATTTTTCGGAATTGATCAAAACAAGAATGAACATCAGATTTATTTCGCAGGAAATAAATCCATGAGTATTTAGTATAATGGTCGTAGAAAAGGACATAATATCGGCAGCCATCAGAAGTTGTAATCGAGCAGGCCCCATAAGTCCTAATGCAGACAAGTTCCAATGGTTCTTTAGCAACAAAGCTGGAGTTAAGAAATGGTAACTTATGGGTCTTGCTTACAATGAGTTTCACATAAGGAATTACTCATTTTAGTAGAACAAGACAATTTATTGGATAACAAAACTTTGGAAAGCAGTTTTAGAACAAAGTGACCAAGCCTAGCATGCCAAGTAGACAAAGAAACTAAATTGCAAGAAGGAGACATGATCTGAAGCCAACATATAGAGCCCATCTTTAACACGCCCCTTGTGAAGTATCTGCTTCGACCGAAGGTCCTTGATAATAAAGAAATGAGGAAAAAATTCGAGTGAGACACCATTAGAGAGAGCAAATTGGCGAACAGAAATAAGATTAGCACTTGCATTGGGAACATGTAAAATATCACGAAGAGAAAAACAATTAGAATCAAGAGATAGGGAGGCAGAACCAGTATGAGAGATTGGGAGTGTTTTACCATTTGTGAGAGTGACTTCGTCAGTTCCAGAATATTCAGAATGAAGAGCAAGATTATCCAGTTCTGATGTCAAGTGATGGGTCGCTCCACTGTCCACGATCCAGGGCTGAGAGGTAGCAGTAGGTGAAGATGTGTGATGGCTGACAAGTTTGGTATTGTCTCTATTATACCTTGGACTTGGACACACATTGGCCAGATGGCCTTGGCCACCACAATTGTAACAGACTGGAGAAGACTGTGTGTACGTAGAAGTGCTAGAGCCGCGACTAGTATTACTGGAAAAACCACCACGGCGTCCACCACGCCCTCTTCCTCGAAAGGAACCACCACGATAACCGGAAGCATTAAAATGTGCGATTGCAGGCACAATTGGTTCAGTAAACTGCAATTGAAGTTCTTCAGACAATAATAATCCCAATAAATCATCATAAGAAATAGATGCCAGACGGGCTTCAATATTAAGGGTAAAAGGAAGATAATCAGGTCCTAATCCACGAAGAATGTGATCAACTAGATCATCCTCAGAAATCGCAGCATCAAGAGAAAGCAACTAATCATAGATTTGTTTGGCACGACTCATATAGACTAGGATTGAGTCAGTACCTTTAGAGAGAGTGTAGAGGGAGGATTTGAGAGTGCGAATCTGAGCTTTAGAGCCAGAAGCATACTGAGATTTTAAACGAGACCAAGCATCATGGGCAGTTTTAACACCAACCACCTGAGATAAAACAGATTCAGATAGAGAACTCAAGATCCAACCAAGCACGGTCTGGTCTTTCAAAAACCAAGCAGAATATGCGGGATTAGGAGCATCGTTAATCACCGCAGGAGGAACAATAGCAGATCCATCAATGTGATGAATGAGCTGTTGACCATGAAGAAGAGGAAGAAGTTGGGTTTTCCAGAGTAAGTAATTTGTCGAAGTGAGTTTCACAGTTACATGATTGTGAATCGAAGGAAGAGACGCTGGAATTGCAAAAGAAGAAGCCATCGGGCGAATTAAAAAGGTTGAGGGCTCTGATACCATAAAGAACCAAGGTATAAAGAGGATTTTTTGATAATTATAACTGTAAACAAGGTTTGAATTTATACAAGTATTTGTGAAGAGAAATCACTAAACTAAAGGAAGCGAAATCAGATACACTCAAATACAAAAGGAAAGGAAATATTTACAGAATAATTATTGCCTAAAGAATAGGTCTTTACGAGATTGCCTTATCAGAAACAGTTTGCTTTCCGGAACCTACATCTAAGTAACGAGAGACACAAACATACTATTGAGATCATGTGTAAATATTCTCCGCATATTTAGTTTCTTATTTTTTAGAAGTTAGGTTAGCATTGATAACTTTAAGGGGTCCTTTTCTTTTTAGGAGTTAGTATAGTAATGAGCTGTAATGATTGCGGTGGCTCCTTGTGCAAGATCTCAAGTTCGAGTCTTGACAACAGCAGTGTAAGAGTTCATCCAATGTGGTGGCTCCTTGTGCGCACCAAGAAAAAGGCCGTCTTTCTGATAACCTAAGTAAGATTAAACCGTGATTTACCCCCTTCATAACTCTGTCGAATCGGGGTGTGGGGGCATTTAAGGTGGGCGATTCCACCTTTTGAGTGCGAGAAAGGGGAGGAAATTTTGAACCTTACAAAAATTGATACATACTATAAACACTCATTTCTAATTAATTTGGTTCTTAAAAAACGTTGGACCACCTTAATTATTACAATTTATGTTCTCTTTATCAGAAGCACCAGTAATCTGATTTTTCCCTGACGCGTAGCTTCTTATCACGAGTGATAAACATAACAATTGCAATGCAACTCTAGATTCCTATCTCATAGAACAACAAATACCAAAGAGACGGGTAGTCGTAGAGTTAAAAATTGAAGACGGTGAACCCAAAGGGTGTGGTTGAGTGACAAGGGACTCGTCCACCCTTACCCAAAGGTTAGGGGTTTAATCCTTGGCTTTGGGTATGGAGCAGCCTTAAATCCTTGAGCTAGTTGTCCCACCCTGTGAGTTGTCTTCTCATCAGTGAAGGGATTAGTCACTGGCTTTGCCGGTGGATACCCTGATCAAAGACCAAAAAAAAAAATGAAGACGGTGAAGAGAAATAGGAGGCAAGGTTCAATCACCAATGCCTTTCGATGTACTTGGAATCGTGATTTGGGTATAGAATGCAAGTCGGTGCCTCACTACCAGAAAAAGACCCCATTTGCGATGTTTTAAAAATGTCGCAAATGTTTAAAAAACGTCATACATTGTTATTCTTGACGTTTCTGAAAACGTCGCAACAGACGTCGTTGAAGGGGGAGTAAGGAAATGGTTTTTTTGACGTTTTGTAAAAAATGTTGAAGAAAAACGTCGAAGAAGCGTAGGATATTTTTCGACGTTTGGGAAAATGTCGTAAAAGTGTAAGGGAATTGTCAACGAGGAAATTAGACGTCTTGGAAACAATATAGCTTTGTGCGACGTTAAATAGACGTCGTTGTAGCATGACAATCAGCGATGTTTGGGATTAAACGTCGCAGATGATTAGTTTGTAAATTTTTTTAAATATATTAAAATAAGTTTATTTTAATAAATTTTAAATTTTATATAATTAAATTTAAATGAGACATCCAAAATTATTAATAATAGGAGAATTATTAAAATTATATTTGAAATTATATTTGAATCCGAATATGGTTTTAAAATTGAATTTTAATGGAATTATTATTTTGATTGAATAATTAATAATTGAGAAAATATTAAATCTTATTTATTTAATAAGCATTTCATATTATATATTGAATTTTTATTTAGTAATTTGTCAATTTATTGAGTACATCATGAATTTGCGAATGATTAATAATGTATAAACAATTTAATACATGTAGACAATGAATTATATAATTTAAAATCCCAAACATGTCATAATATAGTAATTAATATGAACAATATGTCATAAGTGTCTAATATACCAGTATCTAATCAACGCAAATATTATGTGTTGAACATATGAGTTCCAAGACCTTTTTTTGTTGTTCGACTTCAGTAGTTAATTTATCCTGCATTTCTTCAAATTTTTTGGTCAATTCGTCGACTTCAGACTGTAAGCCCTCATTAACTTTCTTGGACTCCTCTAATTCGTCTCGAAGTCTCTTTCTGACCGAATTCTTCCCTTGTGGTCGAGGCCTCATTCTCATGCCAACAATGTAATATGTTCTAGTCCCCAAGACTTTGTCACACACTTCATCCACTGTCATCGGATGGCCTTGTTCAGTTGAATGTGTCAATTTGTGACACATTAAGTCCTAAAAAAGTAAAAAATTAATTACATACACAATGTGATTTAAGAAATATTTATAAATAAACTATGTACTTACCCATTTTTCTTTGCATTCAGGAGTTGTCCATTGACCTTTTCTTTCATCATAATGAGTGTGATACCATAACTTCATCCGGTCACACTCTTCTCCGTCTCTGTCACTCTGTTGTATAGAAATATATAAATAGTAATATTAATTATAAAATTTGAAATGTCAATAAAAGAAAAATATAATTAAAAAGATAATAACTTACAATCTCATGTCGTATCGCTACAAAGGCCTTAGAGACGGAGTTTGGTCGACATTTGACCTGACTTCTAGCAACTTTTGTTTTTTGACTTTTTTCCTAATCGTACACGTAAGAAAATGTATTATAATCGTACACGTAAGAAAATGTATCATAATTCATAAATACTAAAATATAATAAGTTGTAAAAATAGTAGTGATCAAATAAACTAACCTTTGTAGCTGATTGCTCCCAATATTCGCATAAGTCCATCCACTCTGCCACTGTGACATTATGTGGCTTAACATCCTTGCCGTGTTGGGTAAAATGCTTTTTTAAACTATATCTTTGATCTTTGGACCTTAAAGCAAGAAACTTCTTCACAGTAGCATGTACTTCGTTGTCATTCCTCATTCCCTTGATTTTCAACTTTTGCTGCACAAAATTATAAATTATTGGTCAATGTTCTAAGCATATGGAAAACATATACAAATTAGATTGGTTTAGAATACTTACTTCTAACTTGTCAAATGCAATATCCAATTCCTCAGTTGTAATTTTTGAAAATTTTGTTTTTACAGGTAAGGAAGTTCGGGATACCATACCAATCTCACTTGAGAATTTGGCAGATTGTACGGAGTTGGTTGTTCGTCCTTTAGTTGAGGAGATCTCTATCTCCAATCTCTTACCTATGGCCTTGTTAATCTTTGCCAATCCGTGTCCTTTTGTAAGACCCCTTGTTTTTCTTGCATCAGTCGTGGATCCTAAAATAACAAAGAAAAAAGCATATAACATACTCTTAATTAGTTAAATAAGCAAAATGACTAAAGTTAATAAATTCCACCAATGTAATGACAAAGATCAAACCTGCAGTGCTTGCAGAAGAAGAACCCACAGTGGATGTAATTGTCTGATTTACTGGTGTCTGATAAGCAAAAGTTGGAGGCATCTCCTGAGACGTGGATGGAGAGCTAATGTTGCGGCGCAGATTCATAATTTTTTCATATTTATCTCTAAGATGAGTAATAGGCTGAGAAGGTGTGACTTCTCTTGGTGTTGGAGTAGGCTGAGAAGGTGCAGGTGTGACTTCTCTTGGTGTTGGAGTAGGCTGACAAGGTGCAGGTGTCTGATTTTGTGGTTGTGTACAAGAAGATGACTCATTAGCTGCGTTCCCAAGAAGCTGACGGTAACACGACTGCAATTTTTTCGGCACTAAGCTACTTGGTGCAGCCTTATTCTTCTTCTTGGGTTGACCTAGTCCCATGTGAATTACCTGCATCCAAATTGAGATTAGATTTCAAAGTACATATGCATCAATCATATTTAAAGACAACATGAAAGACTGACATGCTCTCAATAATGGAATTGTTTGTAGTCAATTATGAGGAAGTCAACAATGACAAGAAGTTATTCAAAAGAGCATGCATTTCCACTTTTCACATGAAAGACAAAAAGAAAATGTTGTTGAAGATAAAGTTTATTGAGAAAACTATTTGTTTGATTTGTGTGGTTGTTTCAATTCCTATGTCACTATTACTTACTGTCATTATACGTTTTATGTTCACCAAATCAGTTTATAGTACTCATAAGTAAGTGCTTGCACAATGAAAAGTGGGCTGTAATTGTCTACCAAATGTACAATGAAAAGTTAATATGATATACAAACACTTGCATCATATTGACAATGTTTACATGCATCAGCCCAAATGGAGATTTGTACATGTAAATGGAGATTTGTGCATCATATTGACAGTTGTACAATGTTTACATGCATACAATGTTTACATGCATAAGCCCAAATGCATTAGAAAGCCATTTTTTTCATATATAACATGATTAAAATCCAAACGAGAACAGATATTTAAATAAGGAAAGGTTCGACAGAATGCCTAGTTGTCATCACTTGAAGCAGAGAAACAGTCATTCCAGTTTTTAAAATGTCAATTCTTATTAAGCAATGACATCTTCAAGGAATGACTAGTATTTAACTTATTTTTGCAAGTTGATGGTCACATCAATAAATATGCACACCATGACAACACTCTAATATCACTTGTTATAATAATTGAACAATCTTATAACCTCAACCTAATCATGCTAACATGTTAAAAATCTTTCTTATGAACATAGTATGGTAATTGTCTTTAAGGATATGTTAAGTTTCTTGAGTTGAAAGTTGTTACAGAGGTAAATTCTAAACCTCCTACATGCTATATTGCATCTTCACTTTCTGATGCTGAATCATTGATTAGTCTACCTTTAGATATATTGGAAAGAATATAGAGGAATGGGAATTCAGATTACAGAAATTGCAAAGTATTCCTAACCAAGATAATGTGAACAAGCAACATAATTTCAAGCTTTGTTATAGAACTGATAATGTGAACAACAGAACAGAACATATCCCAGAACACATCCTAGAAGCAGATTACTTATTGATGCTTAAAAAGAGAGGTATTGGAGTCAAAGAGAAGCATGGATGCTGCATATAAAGAAAGGGTGAAAGCCATGAACTGGAAACAGCAGATGGAAACAGTGGTTGAAGCATTAAAGACAGCACTGGAGTAATGTGGACAACATCTGTAACACCCCACTCCCGCATGACCCGAACCCGACATCGATAGTGATATCCGAGTTCGTGCCCCGCGAGGGTGGCGTGCTACATCACTCAGTCAGTCAAAATTTTGTATAAATAAATTTTTTTCAAACATTCATTCCATCAGAGTCATTTCCTTTTTCTTTCATTTACACTAATGTGCGCGAAAAAAAGTAGACAATTTGCATCAACGTGCATAGATAACCATTTTCAGTTAATACAATCAGTTTCAGTTATTACAAATAGTCAACCATAAATTACAATAACCATTTTATGTACAAAACAGAACCACATTGGCCCATTACACATCCAATTAGTCATTTTGGAATACAATTCTATTGGACACTAATGCAGACAAAAACTGATCCCGATCTTTTCTCTACTTCAATACCCAACAACGTTATACGCCCATTGCCTAACGGGGTATTCTTCTGAGTCCTGAAAAATAATTGCAAATTTTGGGTGAGTTTTGCGAACTCAGTGAGAAACCATCATCGATGGTTCACTCAACTCATGCATATTCAATCAATTTACTAAATAATACATACGATCACATTTCTCAAATGTAAGGCATTTCGCCTTTAACACAATTCATATTCAATCATTTATAGATGCAATGCACATGTGACACCTTTCATTTTCATTTCATTGTTGTGACCGTGCATACCGCTGGCTGTCCCGTGGCGGGCACATTGCGTTGAGCGGTGGCTCGAAAACATGGGCTTGAAGCCTCGATACATCGAGCCCGAGGCTCAATACGTTGGACCCGAGGTCTCGTGCGTTGAGCTGAAAGCTCTCATATCGTTAGGCGTGATATGCCCCGATCGAAATTGCTCCGGTCACAACCGCCTTTATCTCGATCATACTTTTATGCATGCAATGTACGTGTTCCAATTCACATTCACGGTCATTTTACATTTCAAAGACCAATTCCCATTCCTTGGACCTTGATCCGTAATTCAATCACTAATAAATTTCATATTCACAAATTATTCCATTGAAGCACCCATGCATAGTTACACACAAATAGCACTTCGATATCACATTCCAAATTTTCAGACACCTACGGTCCAAAATCACCAAAATCAAAACACATAACCCTCCATTATCTCCACATGACATAATTGCAAAATATTAAACACATAAAGGTTGAGGAACCAACTAGGTTACTCACCTGTTTTTCCGAGCCAAAATCTGGCCGTCTCAGTGACATCGGTGGACCGACGCTTCAAGTGTGACTCTATAACAGTGACAGTATACAAACATTATCAATTGTTCAATCAGAACTATATCAGAATGCACATGTAACACTTAGAAAGTGCACAATGCATGATCATGATATTCCCATCCCTAATCCCATTTTTTTCCATCATAAAAATCCGTCTAAAAATTAGAAACCTATTGGCGCTGACGGTGCGCAATTCGGACCTCTATAGGTCCCCAATTAAACAAAACAGTAATTAGACAGACCCTTATCCGGACCCACGTCAATTTTCCGTCTAAAAATATCGAATCTCTCAGAAAATGAAATTCAATATTCTATGAATCCGATGCCTCAAGAATCAGGTCAATCAGACGTTGGACGGAAAAGTTATTCACGAAAGAAACCAAAATTCACATTAAATGTATAACCCTTTTTTCCTTCTTTGTTTTCCTGATTTCTAACCAAAATTTAATCTATCATATCCCTTTCTACACATTTTAGAAAAATGCAAACTATACCTTGTTGGAAAGATAATGAAACCCTCTACAATTCTCAAGAAGACATAAAAATCAATTTCACCCCTAAGGGTGTTAAAAATCCAATCAAACCTACTGCCCACTCAAAACCTATCAAAACAGGGCAGTACATTGCAAATTCAGTAACTCTCTGATTCTTCAGTCAAAAATTACACAATAATTAAGGCAGTAAGATCACAACGTTATCTACAACTTTCATGAACAACCCAAAATCATATTCACTTGCTAACTATGTCAAACAATTCACCAAAGCATCAGCCCTCAGAATTTTCCCAATCTGAACAGCACATTTCACAACAGTATATCTCTTAGCACAAATGTCACCAAATTCACTACCTTATATCACTGAAAAGATACGATCTCAAACTTCAATTTTCATGAAGAACTCAACATCCAATTCGATCTCTAACAATTTCAAATCTGTTATACAAGTTTCTGTCATGATCAACAGTTAACATCCTAATGCAGGTTCAGATTTTGAAAATCCATAACTCCCACATCTGATCTCTAAAACTTATATTCCATTTACCATTTTCAAGATAAATGTGTCTTATGAAACTCTTCAGTAGATCCCTAACACCAATTCAGTTCACACAAATTACTAAAATTCCTCCAAATCAGAATGTACACCAAATCTACCATTTCAACTAGGTTTCATTCAATGCATTAAAACAGCCAACAGTTATTGGTCCATAACTCCTACTAGACATATCGAAAAATTGCAAAATCAGTGGAATTGGAAAGCTAACTGAATAGGCTTAAACTTTCATTTAGTCCATTTTTCCTAATTCCTTCTCAATTAATTTAGAAAAATTTGCAAAACTCATAGGTTATAAATCCGGATACTGTTCACATCATTTCCAGCAGTAACTTTCCAGGCCATATTTCACCCTCTTACAGCTAAAATTAGACAACACCTATTTCACACAAAAATGTAGCCAACAACCCAAAGTTTCATTGGGCACAAACCTCAACTCATTTTCATAACCACACAATGAGTTATGCCCAAAACAGTACAGTAGGTCAAAAACAAATTTTCCAGCTTTACTTCTCCATTCACTTCCTATCATGCCAAGTCCAATTCTACTTCACTAAACATACCAAATGGACAAGAAATCAGTCCCTAGGTCATGCATACATTCAGTAGGAAATACTAACCCAACTTGGCAGCACCATACACAATCAGTTTCATGTAAGAAAAATCATCAAGGATCATCCAAAATCAAGTTAAACCAAGTTACAATACATCTTTCATGCTAACTTCCTCAAATCATATTCAAACATAACCTAACAATTCAAACTATCATTTTCATAACATTTAACCATCATAACTCATGATTAGTAAACAATAACTCCCTTTAAATACATCTAATAACCATGATTCATGAAATATATAATGAAAGCTTAACATAAACCTTACCTAGTCAAAGCTTCCATCTCCTTAATTCTCCAACTCTCACAACTTCCTAGTTTCTCCTACACATACACGACATCATCACTTGCAAAGGGGAGGTAAGAGGGTTGAGCTTGCATGCATGAAAGGAAGTGTTTAAAACGTAGAAGGGAAGCTAGAACCAAAAGAAAAATCGATGGAGAAGGAAAGATGAAGAGGTTTTCGGATGGGAGGAGAAAATGAGCAATTAACATGTCTCTTTCACTCTTTAAACATAGAAGAGTCGAGAATTCTAAGCCAAGCATAAGACAAAAACAATAAATCCAAGTAGGACAAGTGGCATGGTTTGGAAAAAAAGACAAAATAGGGATAAAACAAAAATTTGTAATAGGAAGAAATCCTAATAAAATTTGACCCATTTAAGTCCAATGGCCCTCATTTCAATCCCAAAATAATATACCCAATATTGTAGTGCCATTGGATAGAAATTTTCGATACCGAAAATCAACCGGTTAGCCACTTGGCGGTTTTTTTTTCGGTCCGGGAATTTTCTCCGGAAAATTTCAAAAAAATTCCTATAATTCCAGTAAAATACAAAACACTCAATGGCGCACTCAGAATAATTTTTCAAACTCATTAACCACGTTAATCTCAATAAAATTATCTTAGGCACGTAAACCGAGAATATCATGTATGCATGCACAGTAAGTTCATGTGCACAATTGTGACTATGTAGCAATCCTATTATGCATGAGCAGTCCCATGAAGTCCCAATCTAGCACATCCTATGCCAATTTATATTCTACCCCTTCCAGTAGGGGGTGGGATGTTACAATTCCCCCCTCTTTATAAAAATTTCGTGCTCGAAATTCTCAGTCAACGATTCACTATGACAGTATCAAATGTCGATAAGAATTCCATACATTTTCCACTCAAGATGACGGTAACCACATTCAGTCAGTTATCCAGTCCCTTATTTGGCCAATTCATTAACACTCATCACAATAGACGAAGTTAACAAGGCTGTCAGTTGGTGACCTTACTATCATACTATTTCACTTGCCATTTTCGGAGTAGCCATTAACTTTGGTTCTGATGCTATGACTCAATTCTTTATTTCCGAACCCGTTATCAATCCAATACTTTTTCTCTAGTAGCATGTAGATTAATACGTATTCCAGACATCCTTTCAAGGTGATACGTATCATAACCTCCTTTATCTCATCCCTCACATTCCTTTGGTACCAATACAATGACATTTAGTTCCATTTCACTATAATCAGTGATACTTTACCTACTGCAGTCATTCTTTATATCCCACCAACTCTCTGTTCAAATTAAATTTTCCTTAGACAATTCACTGTTTTATAGTGTTCACGCACTCTATCTCGGATATGCATTTTATTCTATTTCACTTATCACAAGTATCTCGACTCAATTTTGGTATTTGACTCTTGTTAGGCACTTTTCCGTATAATACAAGCGTGTGCAATTCCCTTTTTGTGATCATCATAAGCCCTATGGTCATTCAGTCAGAACTATATACCAAGGTCATAATTCTCTGAAGTCCAAAACACGTAAGCACTTTGCCTGTGGAGCATTCAAACCTATAATCACTTCGTTCTATACCTATTAGTAACTCAAGTTCACTCTTTGTGTATTCCTACGAGAATGTCTCGCTTCGATTATTCAATTTCTTTGCTCACCAATTCCTTTGCTCAATCACTTTTGTCAGGTACATATACTTCTTCCTTGAATCACTCAATACTGTTCTTCCAATTTTACTCAAACGTCCAGATGCAGTATGAAAATCATCATTTTGACTCTTGAACTTTTATCCTTTCTTAACTCTATCTAGCTCCACTATCTACAAACTTCCATGGTCCAGTAACACTTCCTTTTGCTCCATATTCTACGTGACATTTTTCCTTCTTGAGTGGAAACCCCAATATCTGTATTTAATCTGTTTAGTTCAGAATTGTCTGTTCACTATTTGAGACTACAGTAGACCTTTATGCCATTCCAACTCTAAACTTCTACATGATGTATTCCAGATAGGAATCTAAAGTCTCCAATACCATTTATCAAAGTCAGTTCAATTTATCTTATACCAGTTTACCATATTGTCTTAGTTCATCACACACTGCCCACTCTTAAGGGTGTGCTTATCCTCGGTATCAAATTCCTCAACTACTCATATAGTTCTTTTTTTCTTTTTTTTTTTCATTGCTCAACACTTTCTCACACATTCCGTCTATAAACATAGTCACTACCATTTGCTGACCTCACATAATTCCCTATTAGAGCCTTGTTGTCTTTACCATACATCATTCAACTTTTTCATTGAATCCATAAGTAGTGTATTTGCAATCCCTTTATGAAGGGAACACTACATCACGTCATTGTCAGTTTCCTTTTTGGACTTCTTGTCTCTACTCATTTTCTCTTTTCAATTGATTTCCTGTCATTCACATCGACATATGCCAATGCCTAGTCATCCATACTTGGACCTCCATAAATTTCACTTCATTTGAGTATTTCACTTCACAGTTCGGGACTATTTTATTCTTAGTTTCAAATCTAGATTTTCCAACAGTTTTACATCACACATGGAGCTCTATTCACTTCACATTGCAATAAAATCATCTCAAATTAAAATTCCACTCATGTCGTTGGATACTTTACATTTCCTTTTACATCTGAGATAACCTCAACAGAATTTTGCTTGTTATGTCTAAATCTCCTCTTGAGATGTGACTCAATTTCACTTTTGATACTTCATTTCATTTGACCCTTAGTCTTGCTACCATCATTATACTGTTCATAAAAATCTCATCAATCAATTAGTGTCCCTAATTGCTTTTCAATCATTCTTAAACACTAACTCAATCAGAACAATTTTATGCCATACTTTGAAAGATCAGAACATTCCTTGCACTAAATACACTTTCTTTAACCTTAAACTTTACTATACATATTACCCGAAATCATTTCCTCTTATCCGGAAACCAATTAGTAATACAATTCAGATTATGCCATAATCATTTCTCATTTCCTTTCATCAAGGTACATTCAGTCCTCCTATGTCTTACTTTAATCCATTATGAACTTTACTCTTATAGCCACTCATAGTAGCACATATTTAACCATTCACCGATCATCTCCTCTATGATTTCCATATATCTTTCACATACGCTTCATTAATCATGATCAACTTTCTTGTCCAATAGATACTCCCAATGGTAATTCGACTTACATAATTTTCTTCTTATATCATGAATGTGTCACTTGACCTTAAAAGGTCATATCCACTGGCTTATATATCGTCATCGTGTTATTCTTTGCGTATCTTTGTATTTTTCTGAAACAATCCACGATAGGGTAGTCACAGTTCCCAAAACACGACAAAATCGTTGATACAACTCCATTGTATCTCTATCTATTTACCCATCCATTTACCATTTCTGTGTCTATATACATCTTTTTACCCAAATCTAGAATTTCCCGATACACAATCAGTAGAAAATTGTCAGTCCGTCTTTTTCCCTTACCATCCTTTGATACTAGTTTCCAAACGCTTAGCACAATATTCACATAACCATTTCAGTCTCACGCTTATGCGTTCAAGGTCATTCCCGTTTCACGAGTTCATTTCAGTTTATCTGTACACTTTTATCTTCTACTTTTCTTACTCGACTAGGCACTAGGTACTTTGCTCTTTCGGTTCTAGGTATACCGATGCGGTACAATAGTGATCCTATCACAATCCCGCTATCCTCATCTACCTATGATATCTCGATATTGAACACAAATGCAATGAATCCATATCCTTTGATCGGATCATCTATACTTTACTCGGGCCAATATTTCCCATTTCATGACAAATACGATGAGTTGTAATTACCTAATCATCCGGATTTTAATCTCACTTAGGCCTACTATAACCAGTATGTTTCCCATATCTCTAGTGGACCTTTCCAAGTTCTAGACATATTCATTTTTCTGTCACCATAATATTGTCATTTTAATCCGGGAATTCATTAATATCACTTCTTTCCTTAATCGGCCTAGCCAACACGGTCATTCCGACCACAGACAATATCAATCTCCTTATCCATTTTTCCTTTTTCCTTTCCTAATTGCTTATACACTTCCAGGGGTTCACCCTCTACTACAATCTCACTTTTCTCTCACTTAGCCTCTTAACACATTCGCACACGTAGGATTTCTACTCGTGCGACTCAGACTAGGGATCAGTTATCACGGTCTGCAACGACACGACTCAAATGCATGCAACTTAATCTATGTTTCAGACTGTGCCTAGATACAATCGTATTGCTGGGCTCTGATACCACCTAAACGTAACACCCCACTCTCGCATGACCCGAACCCGACATCGATGGTGATATTCGAGTTCGTGCCCTGCGAGGGTGGCGTGCTACATCACTCAGTCAGTCAAAATTCCGTATAAATAAATTTTTTTCAAACATTCATTCCATCAGAGCCATTTCCTTTTTCTTTCATTTACACTAATGTGCGCGGAAAACAGTAGACAATTTGGATCAACGAGCATAGATAACCATTTTCAGTTAATACAATCAGTTTCAGTTATTACAAATAGTCAACCATAAATTACAATAACCATTTTATGTACAAAACAGAACCACATTGGCCCATTACACATCCAATTAGTCATTTTGGAATACAATTCTATTGGACACTAATGCGAGAAAAAGCGATCCCGATCTCTTCTACTTCAATACCCAACAACGTTATCGCCTGCTGCCTAACGGGTATTCTTCCGAGTCTGAAAATAATTGCAAATTTTGGGTGAGTTTTGCGAACTCAGTGAGAAACCATCATCGATGGTTCACTCAACTCATGCATATTCAATCAATTTACTAAATAATACATACGATCACATTTCTCAAATGTAAGGCATTTCGCCTTTAACACAATTCATATTCAATCATTTATAGATGCAATGCACATGTGACACTTTTCATTTCCATTTCATTGTTGTGACCGTGCGCCTGAAACTGTCCCAGTGACGGACACATTGCGTTGAGCCAGTGGCTCTGAAAATATTGGGCTTGAAGCCTTGATACATTGAGCCTGAGGCTCTGAATACGTTGGACCCGAGGTCCTGTGCGTTGAGCTGAAAGCTCTCATATACGTTGGGCGTGATATGCCCTGATACGGGGGCTGCTACTGTCACAACTGCCTTTATCTGATCATATTTTTATGCATACAATGTACGTGTTCCAATTCACTTTCACAGTCATTTTACATTTCAAAGACCAATTCCCATTCCTTCGGACCTTCGGTCCGGTAATTCAGTCACTAATAAATTTCATATTCACAAATTATTCCATTGAAGCACCCATGCATAGTTACACACAAATAGCACTTCGATATCACATTCCAAATTTTTCAGACACCTACGGTCCAAAATCAGTCAAAATCAAACACATATAACCCTCCATTATCTCCACATGACATAATTGCAAAATATTAAACACATAAAGGTTGAGGAACCAACTAGGTTACTCACCGTGTTTCGAGCCAAAATCTGGCCGTCTCGGTGGACGTCGGTGGACCAACGCTCAAGTGTGACTCTATAATGATGATGATACAAACATTATCAATTTTTCAATCAGAACTATATCAGAATGCACATGTAACACTTAGAAGGTGCACAATGCATGATCATGATATTCCCGTCCCTAATCTCATTTTTTTCCATCATAAAAATCTGTCTAAAAATTATAAACCTATTGGCACTGACGGTGCGCAATTCGGACTTCTATAGGTCCCCAATTAAACAAAACAGTAATTAGACAGACCCTTATCCGGATCCACGTCAATTTCCCGTCTAAAAATCTCGAATCTCTCAGAAAATGAAATTCAATATTCTATGAATCCGATGCCTCAAGAATCAGGTCAATCGGACGTCGGACGGAAGAGTTATTCATGAAAGAAACCAAAATTCACATTAAATGTATAACCCTTATTTCCTTCTTTGTTTTCCTGATTTCTAACCAAAATTTAATCTATCATATCCCTTCCTACACATTTCAAAAAAATGCAAACTATACATTGTTGGAAAGATAATGAAACCCTCTACAATTCTCAAGCAGACCATAAAAATCAATTTCACCCCTAAGGGTGTTAAAAATCCAATCAAACCTACTGCCCACTCAAAACCTATCAAAACAGGGCAGTACATTGCAAATTCAGTAACTCTCTGATTCTTCAGTCAAAAATTACACAATAATTAAGGCAGTAAGATCACAATGTTATCTACAACTTTCATGAACAACCCAAAATCATAT
The DNA here is from genome assembly GCA_029891385.1 of Erythroxylum novogranatense. NCBI lineage: Eukaryota > Viridiplantae > Streptophyta > Magnoliopsida > Malpighiales > Erythroxylaceae > Erythroxylum > Erythroxylum novogranatense. The sequence continues at coordinate 88,584,287 of CM057226.1, forward strand.
TCACTTGCTAATTATGTCAAACAATTCACCAAAGCATCAGCCCTCAGAATTTTCCCAATCTGAACAGCACATTTCACAACAGTATATCTCTTAGCACAAATGTCACCAAATTCACTACCTTATATCACTGAAAAGATACGATCTCAAACTTCAATTTTCATGAAGAACTCAACATCCAATTCGATCTCTAACAATTTCAAATCTGTTATACAAGTTTCTGTCATGATCAGCAGTTAACATCCTAATACAGGTTCAGATTTTGAAAATCCATAACTCCCACATCTGATCTCTAAAACTTATATACCATATACCATTTTCAAGATAAATGTGTCTTATAAAACTCTTCAGTAGATCCCTAACACCAATTCAGTTCACACAAATTACTAAAATTCCTCCAAATCAGAATGTACACCAAATCTACCATTTCAAATAGGTTTCATTCAATGCATTAAAACAGCCAACAGTTATTGGTCCATAACTCCTACTAGACATATCGAAAAATTGCAAAATCAGTGGCATTGGAAAGCTAACTGAATAGGCTTAAACTTTCATTTAGTCCATTTTTCCTAATTCCTTCTCAATTAATTTAGAACAATTTGCAAAACTCATAGGTTATAAATCCGGATACTGTTCACATCATTTCCAGCAGTAACTTTCCAGGCCATATTTCACCCTCTTACAGCTAAAATTAGACAACACCTATTTCACACAAAAATGTAGCCAACAACCCAAAGTTTCATTGGTCACAAACCTCAACTCATTTGCATAACCACACAATGAGTTATTCCCAAAACAGCACAGTAGGTCAAAAACAAATTTTCCAGCTTTACTTCTCCATTCACTTCCTATCATGCCAAGTCCAATTCTACTTCACTAAACATACCAAATGGACAAGAAATCAGTCCCTAGGTCATGCATACATTCAGTAGGAAATACTACCCCAACTTGGCAGCACTATACACAATCAGTTTCATGTAAGAAAAATCATCAAGAATCATCCAAAATCAAGTTAAACCAAGTTACAATACATCTTTCATGCTAACTTCCTCAAATCATATTCAAACATAACCTAACAATTCAAACTATCATTTTCATAACATTTAACCATCATAACTCATGATTAGTAAACAATAACTCCCTTTAAATACATCTAATAACCATGATTCATGAAATATATAATGAAAGCTTAACATAAACCTTACCTAGTCAAAGCTTCCATCTCCTTAATTCTCCAACTCTCACAACTTCCTAGTTTCTCCTACACATACACGACATCATCACTTGCAAAGGGGAGGTAAGAGGGTTGAGCTTGCATGCATGAAAGGAAGTGTTTAAAAGGTAGAAGGGAAGCTAGAACCAAACGAAAAATCGATGGAGAAGGAAAGATGAAGAGGTTTTCGGATGGGAGGAGAAAATGAGCAATTAACATGTCTCTTTCACTCTTTAAACATGGAAGAGTCGAGAATTCTAAGCCAAGCATAAGACAAAAACAATAAATCCAAGTAGGACAAGTGGCATGGTTTGGAAAAAAAGACAAAATAGGGATAAAACAAAAATTTGTAATAGGATTTCTTAAGAAACCCTAATAAAATTTGACCCATTTAAGTCCAATGGCCCTCATTTCAATCCCAAAATAATATACCCAATATTGTAGTGCCATTGGATAGAAATTTTCGATACCGAAAATCAACCGGTTCGCCACTTGGCGATTTTTTTTTTTCCGTCCGGGAATTTTCTCCGAAAATTTCAGAAAAAATCCTATAATTCCAGTAAAATACAAAACACTCAATGACACACTCAAAATAATTTTTCAAACCCATTAACCATGTTAATCTCAATAAAATTATCTTAGGCACGTAAACCGGGAATATCATGTATGCATGCACAGTAAGTTCATGTGCACAATTGTGACTATGTAGCAATCCTATTATGCATGAGCAGTCCCATGAAATCCCAATCTAGCACATCCTATGCCAATTTACTATTCTACCCCTTCCAGTAGGGGGTGGGATGTTACAATATCTCATTCTGATTATTAGACTAGGTTACATGCATCCTAAGATAACTAAGATCTAGTACCCTTAGTTGAGAGGTTCCTTAGTTGATCTCAGTAAACAAATTCATGTGGTTTACCCTTACTTCTTCGACTTCATAGCTATGTATAACACAATTTAAGTCAGTCCCTAACTATTGCTATCTATCAATTCTTACAAATCTCTAAATCTAAAGTTTAGAAGATCATAGAATTACCTATCAATGTTGCTGAAGATGTGAACTGGAGTTTTTTATCTACAGAACAAGTTGCAACAGCAGCCACAAATGATTGAACACAAACAGCCCTTTGCTTTCAAAATATGGAGTGCATATGATATATGAGGTAGATTAATGATTTGAGGTTGAGAAAGGCAAAAATAATGTGTATCCATAAACAACAGCCACAAATAAATGAAAAGATTTGATATATGAGGTCAATTCATGATTTGGGGTTGAGAAATGAACAAATAAAGTTTGAGGTTTGACAAGCCCCTGCTGATGAGTGGTACCCACACCATTACAGAAACTGCAACTTCCAAGTATTGGCATTGCAATCTATACATAAGGAGTCAATTCAGGTTTGTGTAAACATATATTCAAAAGGAAATAGCCACTAAGAGCTGATAGGATACGTGATTATATCTTAATCATCAAGTGAGAATAATGATAGGATAAAGTTACTCCATTGCATATTGGATTTATAAGTGAGCAAGGTTTTGACATTTTGAGTAAGAAAGAATTGTTGGATGATTTTTTTTTTTTGACAAATGAATAAATATTGATTAACTTTAGCAAAGCTAGTACAATATTACAACATTACAATGATATCCAAAATTTAACAAGTTAGAATCTTACAACATGAATTGAACTTCCATTACAAATGAAACTTTGAAAAACCATAAATAGAACATGTTAGCTTGTAATCTAGTGCAACAAGTAACTCATATATTTCATTTGATCTTCATTCCAGGGGATAGTAGATAGTTAGTTTTGTTTGGCAATTATAGCAGTTCTATTCCAATGTAGATTTTTTTTTCAACTAGCTGGTGTTTGTCTTCTTCAGTTTGCTTGTATAATCTACAATTTCTTTCTTTCCAAATCACGTAAATAGTGGTGGTGAATGCAACTTTGAGTAGGATTTCATTCTCTTTTCCAAGTATGGTATGGTTATGAACCAATTCAAAGCGTGCTCCCATTCGTATGTGTGGTTTATTGCTTCCAACATAAACTAAATTCTCCTCTAAATAGCTTTGCAGTAACCACAAGAGAAGAATAGGTGGTTTCTATCCTCATCTACTATTTTACATAGAACACAAGGGGTATCCCTAGGTCTAAACCATCTGCATTTTGTCCTAAGCCTATCTCTAGTCACTAGCTAAGTGATTATTAAAGTTTTTGGGTTTAAAGAGTTCTTCCATAGAAGGTTATGCCAAGGCACTTCTATGGATCCATTTATGATAATTTTGTGGCGTGATTCATTTATGAATCTTCCTTGTGGGTTAGGAGTCTAGTAAATGACATATTTTTTACTTCTATCATTTAGTTAATGAAGTTGTTCAACCAAAGTAGAGAATCCTCTATAGTTTCCATTCCATTCTCCATCTTATATTAGAAATCTACTTCTTAATTATAAAAACTATGGTCTATTTATTAGATGGGCTTGCTTCTAGCCAATTATCGAACTATAGCTAATTGTTAGTTGGATTTGCTACTTGGAATATGAAGTTTTATAAGTCTTGCATTCTTGGCAAGTAGTTCACAGTGAAATTCAATTTTGTTAAGCATACTTTCACTAGCATCTTTTATTATATTCTTCAAATTTATAGGGACTTAATCTAGTTAAGTCCCATAAAGGATGTAGTTACTTTGTAACACTCATTGATTAAGTATAGGTGTATTTTCTGAAAATAAAGATTAAGTATTTGGAAAGTTCAAGGAGTAGTAGAAAATGATTGAATAATGTATTGGAAAATAGATCGAGAAAGTAATGACATATAATGAACTATAATTATATAATAAGCCATTTGATAAGTTTGCAAAAAGGAAGGTATAATGAGGCATCACATTGTGCGTTATACACTGTAGCAAAATGGAGTTGTAGAATGGATGAATTAAGCACTCACACAATTTAATTGGTGAATGCAGTCAAATGTTGAACTTCCAAGGTATTTTTGTGTTAAATTAGTTAACACATGCATATTTGGTGAATAGATCTCTATCAAGTGTAATAGATTTTAAGTCTTCTTAAGAGGTATGATACGATATGCACTTTGATTATTCTGGCATAAGAATTGTCCGTTTCCCTATATGTGGAAAGTGGAGCCTACGGTAATAAAGTACATATTTCTAGCGTATGTTAGAAGACTTAAAGGTTATAGACAATGTTATATTAATGAAGATATAACTCCAAGATTTGTGATTAGCAGAGACATTACCTTTGATGAATCTACTATGTTAGACTAGAGAGAGGAGCTTTGTAATCTTGCTCATAAAAAGGATTTGGTTGCTGACTAGAAAGTGGACTTTGAAATTAAAACTCAGGTAAGACAATGCATAATAAGACTAAAATGTGCAGTAGGTATAACATTAAGTATTGTAGAAAGGAGGACAATGGGATAAATCAAGAAATCTATCTAGTATTTAGCTTATATTGATACTTGAGAAACTAATTGTGTAGCTTATGCATCAGTAGCTAATATGAGCATAAATAATGATGAAGGACTTATAGAGAGGCAATATATAGTAAAGACGCATCAAAATAATCGGTTTCCATGATAAAGGCAAACAACCCCTAATTAAAAATAAGGTAAAGGTTTGTCCCTAATTATAAATGAGACATAGGAACTTGTATGTTTACTAAAAGGTGTGAAGCTAGTGGGATGCAAGTGGTTCTTTAAGAAGAAAGAAGGTATTCCTGGAGTTGATCCATCTAGGTTCAAGGCGTAGCTAATGGCATGGGACTTCTAAAAAAGGCAGGAAATGGACTACCACAAGGTGTTCTCACTTATTGTGAAGCACATGACCATACAATTTCTTTTAGCTATGATAAACACAATTAATTTGGAATTAAAGCAACTTGATATAAAAATTATGTGTTTACATGGGAATTTAGAAGAACATATCTTTATGTCACAATCAGAGGATTTTCTTCATTTCAAGAAGGACTACGTGTGTTTACTAAACAAAATTTCTGTATGAGTTTAAATAGTCATTCAGGGAATGGTAAAAAAGATTTAATGCATTCATATTGTCTCAAGATCTCTTTTCTAATCAGTTTGACAATTATTTTTACTCTATAAAGTTGTTAGGTGGTTTATGGATCTATATGTTGTTATATATGATGACATTTTAATTGTAGCTAAGAATAAGGTTGAAGTCATTTATCAAAAAAAAAAGAATAAGGTTGAAATTAACAGCTTAAAGAGATGATAGTGAATTTGAGATGATGGACTTGGATGCAATTAAAACAATTTAGAGATGGAGATTTGGAGGGACAGGAGAACAAGCTTGTTGTACTTGTCTTAATAAAAGCAATTCAAATTGTGTCTCTTATATAGCTCAAATAACAAGCAACATAATTTCAAGGTTTGTTATAGAACTGATAATGTGAGCAAGCCATATTCTCTTGTTCATTATGGCGACAACATATTAATCCTTATCTAAATAGAAAAAAGATACTGATGTTGCCTACATTATGCTTCCTCATTTTGTAATTTTTTCCAAGCCTTGTTCTTTACCTATTAAGCAATGACATATTTAATAGAAAGTAAATAACTATCCTAAATCGTATTAAGCAATGACATCTTGGAAAACATGTAAATAATCCATAAGCATACAACATTGATGCAGAAATAAAATATTCTAATTCTCACAGTTGCTGATTTTAAGAAAATAAATGTCAAACCTTATTAGCTGTAAAGTGGGAAATGATGATAGTGCATCATTGTTTTATGATAACTAGAGTATGTGCAATTTCTGATTGAAATCCAGCTCCCTCAATAAGTCATTTGTAACTTTCATAAAGATGTATGGTCAGTGTGTGGATCGTAGGGTGCACAGATTATAAGTTGAAAGATAACTAGGTAAAAAAGAAGCCTGTAAAAAGAAAAAGAAAGACTATCATAGTGCATTTACCATCATACATTAAGGTTTGGATGAGCAAATTTAACTACTAGCTTCTTTCTAATGGCCTATTTGTTTTCACAAAAATAGGCACTGAAACCATCAAGTCTTAGAGACTTGATAGGATTAAGTCTGAGCAAATTACAGAACTTGTAATTTGCATTTCCTCTAGCTTGTTGGCTTCCAAGTGTTTCAGTATTATAGGAAATGCAAATTACAAGCTCCTTATGAATCTGTTTTAGCTTCTCCTTTACTAACTTTAATTTTCTTTAAAGTTACAAGCCTTACATCTGCAGAACAAGTTACAACAGCAGCCGCAAATGATTAACACCTATACCATAGTACTTATCTGAAACAGGTCATTGACATCTATAACAACAAGAAGTCATTCATTATAGGGTAGAGCTAAACACAAAGTGACAGTGTACTCTTTACGAAATAAACCTTTTTATAGTCACTGCAACTTCAAAGTATGGGCATTGCAGCCCTATTCATAAAGAGTCAAAGAGAAACATGGATGCTGCATATAAAGAAATGGTGGACTGAGATGATTTCCTTATAGGTGACTCAATTAATCCTAGATGCAAAAAGAATATGGAGATTGATTACTGATAAAAAGGATCTCTGGACCAAATATACCAATGAATATTTTCTGAAAAACTCAAGCTTCTGGCAAGTAAAAAGGCATGCACCTAAACATATGATAAAGCAACATAATTACCTCTAGATATTGCACCACTGGAAATAAATGCACAACTGCAGGATCTGTTGAACTCTCAATCAAAAATACCTGAAATGTAACAGTAACATTTACATCAACAAGTGCAACTACTTTTAGACATTTACATCAAGAAGTACAACTATATTAACATAAGGGTTATGAAGTGCCCTACATGGTTGATGCTATTGATGAGTATGCAATATCTCAAACACCAAGCTGGAAATGTTTACATGCATTGGTATAGAAATGATAAATGTGAGGAAGCAATATTAATCCTAAGCAATAGTATCATCTTTTCAAAGGATCGAGATAAACAATCCAACTTCTTTCATAGCAAAAGAATAGCAAACCAAAAAGCCTGAATTGAATTATAAGAATTTATTCATCATCGTCGCCGGTCGAATCTTGGAATACAATATCACATTCATTGTCACTACTACTTATCTCTAAGTCATCCAAATCATCATTTAAATGTTGCTCGGAATTCAATACAACATTATTTATTACATCAAATGCAATATCATTTCTATCTAAAAACTCTAAGGAACATTCCTCGACTTCGACTGGAACTTCATTACACTCTTCAACGTCATCTGAACCTTCTTCATTACCATGCGAAGGGATATCATACGCACGTCTAACTTCACGTTCTTGCACAATCCTCCAATTTGAACCGAGTACCAAATCTTCCACCAAAAAAACTTGCTTCGCTTGGTTTGCTAAAATAAATGGGTTTTCCTTGAACCAAAACTTAGTAACGTTGATGCTTTTTACAATGCCATTGGCCCTCATATTCGAACTTCCAAGATCGTACCATTTGCATTTGAAAAGCACAACACTTTTACCCCAAATATATTCTAGCTTTATAATATCTGTCAGCATCCCATAAAATGTTATATTATCTTCCCCATAATTTCCTAACACTGTAACACCACAATTTTGTGTAATCCTACGCAGATCACAGCCTTCAGTGCGAAATCGCATTCCATTAGTATTGCAAACTGTATACTTCTGCACCAAACTATGAGGTCCACATACTAATGCATACAAAGACTCAAAGTTTTGTCCTTCATGGGAGCTAACTAATGTCGTCATCTATAATAAGAAATGAACATTAGTTTATAATAAATAATCAGTAATGAACACCACGTTCAAACCTTCTTCTCACCCGATGCTTAAACCATGAACAAAATTGTTCTTTATGTCTCCTGTAATGGACTTTATTGCCTCAACTCATCCATGTGCTCACTATGGATCATTGAAAATTGAATCAAATTAATTTACATGAATTATCTCAATTGATTACATATCTTAGTTTAACAGTTTGTTAGCAAAACTTACTTGATAAACGAACTTATCTCGTGACAATTCATAAGCACATACCAATGTGCAATCTCTAGCTCATTTGTAGGAAGAGCAACTATTTTGCTAGACCCAATTGGCTTACACTGTTGGAAGAACACTGATATGTCAGTACCATCAACCATATCATTGATCTGGTCTGGCACGTTGAAGTTGGTTTCAATTCCTTTCAGATACATTGAACAGAATGTCATGCACTCTTTAACAACATATGCTTCAGCAATTGACCCTTCTGGACGTGCTTTATTTATGACAAATCCCTTGAGTGTACCTAGGAATCTTAACAAATGATTAACCATAATTAGATAGGCCACTATTTAGTTAACTTTTAAGAGTAATGCAATAAATTTAAAGAATACCTCTCAATTGGATACATCCATCTATACGTAACTGGTCCACCAAGTAAGGCTTCATTTGGCAAATGAATAGCCAAATGTACCATCACATCAAAGAATATTGGTGGGTATATAATTTCAAGTTTGCACAAGATTAAAATAATCTCCTGACACATCTTCTGACAATCATCCTTATTCAAACTTCGTCTACAAATTCTACAAAAAAAGTCCCCCAAACACCCGTCATATCTTTATTCAAAATGTCACGCGTCCCTAAAGGAAGAATGCTTTGTAACAATAAATGAAAATCATGCGACTTAATGGAAACTTCACCTTCTTGACAAACTCACAAAACTTCTTCTTCTCATCCAAAGACATTGTATAGCATGCTGGAGGTTTTCCACAATAGTTCCATTAGTAGCTCTTATCAAATGTAATTCTTTTCATATCATCCAAATCAAGCTGAGCCTTGATTGTATCCTTGGTTTTACCTTCAACATTCATCAACTTACCAAGGATATTGTCACAAATATTCTTTTCTATATGCATGACATCAAGGTTATGTCTTAATCTTAACTTATGCCAATATGGTAGATCAAAAAAATGCTTTTTTTATTCCAATTCAACTCCCCTTCCAATCTCCTTCTCCTCTTATTGCTGGGGTGCTTTCTATAACATATATTCTCCACATGACATAATTGATCCACCACAGCATCTCCATCTAGTAAGTTAGGTATAGTTCGATGATCACTCTTGCCATCAAACTTCTTGTTTCTTCTCATTGGATGATCGTACGGAAGAAAACGACGATGATCTAAGTAACCAATCTTACTTCTTAACTTACAAGAAGGAGTGTGCGTGTTACAAACAGGGCATGCCTTATAGCCTTTTGTGCTCCACCCAGAAATAGTACCTCATTGATATTCCACACTAAAGCTGCTTGCATTCGAAAATTTTCGCCCTTTGAGGCATCAAAAACATCAAAACCATCTTCCCATAACTCACTTAACTCATCCACTAGTGGTCTCATATAGACATCAATGTCTCGACCAACAGCTTTCAGACCTGGAATAACCAATGATAGCATAAAAAATGACTCATCCATACACATCCATGGGGGTAAATTGTATGCTAAAAGAACAACAGGCCACACGTTATATGAAAGTGACATATTGCCATGTGGATTGAATCCATCTGTTGCTAAGCCTAGTCTGACATTACGTGGTTCTCTAGCAAAGTCAGGATATAGCTCATCAAACTTCTTTTAAGCTTCTCCGTCAGAAGGATGAACAATGGTATTTTCATCACCTTTAGGCCTATCATTATGCCAAGTCATTTGTTTAGCGGTCTTACTTGACATGAATAATCGTTGCATTCTGGACTTTAATGGAAAGTACCTCAACACTTTCCATGGTATCTTCTTACCCTTCCCATCATTAATTCTCCATCTTGATGTTCCACACTTGGGACAACTTTGCAAGTCCCCATACTCTTTCCAAAACAGGGAACAATCGTACTTACATGTATTTATCGACACATAACCTAAACCTAGGCTCCGTAGAAATTGATTTGCTTCATAATAAGACTTCGGCAAAGTTTCACAATTAGGTAAAACATCCCTCAACAGACCAAGTAACATGTCAAATGACTTATTGTTCTACTTGTTGTATACTTTCAAGTGAAGCAACTTTATTAAAAACGACAACTTTGAAAAGTTTGTACATCCAGGGTACAACTCTTCAGTTGCTTTACTCAACAATTCATGAAAGTGTTGCCCCATAAAATCTCCAACGCCTTTAGGACGACTCCTTCCATCCTCATCAATTGAACAATCATTTACGAAGGTACCCACATCATGAAGCAAATCTTGCATGCCATCATCCTCCTCATCACCATCACCCTCATTAATATCATTCCCCATCCCATCAATGTCTACATTTGCATCATCAAGCCTTTCTACCCTAGAGATAAATCTATATTCTGGCTTTTCACTGTGTAAAACCCAACGAGTGTATGATTTGTCCATACCGAATCTCATTAAATTCTCACAAAGATTCATTTGAGACCTCATATAACAATTCATGCAACGACTACAAGGGCATAAAATCTCACAATCTCTACCCTTTTTCTCCACCACAAATTTCATAAATACTTTAACTCCATCAATGTATTCATGGGAAACCCTAACACTGCTCATCCAACTCTTATCCATTGACCAAAAACGACCTATTAATTTAACATAAAAATGACAACATTATCTTATATTAGTGGGAATTCAATTTACACATAAAACACATTATGAACAACTTGGACTAATAACGTGGTCTTGCATGATTGTATACACTTATTACACGTACTAGCTACTATTGAAAAGGTTATGGCAATAACTTATTAGACTACAATTGTTGTCTTGTTTAGTTTACTCACATATAATCTAATCCCATTCGAGTCATCCTATACAACAAACATCCATTCTTTTCAAATTTAGTCAAAATTTGAAATGGTTATTTTTGTTGTACACATCCTCACAAATTTGGAAAAAATTTATTTACCCCGCATCCTCAACCATGTTTAATAGTTCCACATCCAAAATAATTTGCACTATATAATTAAACTTATCAAACATGTCTATTATGTTCAAACCTCTACTTCTTAGGATTTTAAACTTTTTTGTTCAAAGGGTGACCAATAATCTCATTATTTCACACTTATTCCTTATGATGCTGAGTACCTATAACTAGTTGCTCAATAGTCCAACAATAGTACCATGTGAAGTAGCTAATACACTACAAATAATGTACATATTAGATGGTATCCTCAAGTCATGGGTTACAATCCTAAGGACTCCTCAAAATCAAGTACAAGAACGTTAATAGTATTCACAGAAAAAAAAAAGTTACTACAACAAATCAAGGCATTTTGCAACACAAGAGAAGAGTACAAATCTTTCGAATTACATAAGATAAAATGCATAATTTTCTTACTAGATCCACTACTTCTGTGTTGAAATATGTGATAGCACTCAATTTACTTCAAAAATATTCCTCTGCTTTCTTTTAAGAGGGTCAGTCTTTAGTTATGCAAAAACACCAACTGATGATGAGCTACAGCAATTGAACAAACATTACCAAATGTTTACATCTCAAGAAGGAAACTACTAATGGATAGACAGATAACAAAATATAACAACAATTATATTGCCACTGCATACAATAATAAACAAGTTTAAATATGAACAAATGAAAATGTGGTGTACAATTATATCAAAGTATACAAAGTGAAGTTCACTTGTTTACAAGCTTCTTGTATTAAACCACTCATGTTTAGGTCAGGTCATCTTCATTATTATGAATCCAACTTTTATTATTTTTCATTCTATTATATCATATTCTTGCTTTTAAAATTTTAATCGAAAAAACAAAATTTATATAGAAGGTGTGAAGGAAAATGTGTTCATGAAAAAAAAAGATGAAAGCAGGTGTGAAGGAACAATTACCTCAAAAAATTGCTGCTAAATGCAATGTGGAATTCTCATTAGCCTCTCTTGTTTTATTCAATTTACGTATGCTTTCTTAATCCATAAATTATTTTTCGCCCGTAATCAATAATTCTTTTATTTTTTGACTTTACAAGGTTAAATTCTTGGATGAGTTTGTTTATTTATTTAAAGAACCTGTGAGGGAGTGAAACACGAGTAGTTTGTCATCTTTGATAGTCAACATATGAGGGGGTGTGAAAATAATTTTTTTTGTAACTTTTCTTAAAACTTCGAAATATATATATTAAAGGAGTTATAACACCAAAAGGGAAGAAAAATAACTCACAAGTAAGATAAGCTATGCCACAACAATTTGATAATTATAGGTAAATTAAAAAAAAACAATTTGAGAATAGGAACATAAACCTTAAGATGAACATCATATTACTGAGGAGATCCTATTAAGTTGTAAAATTGTAAAGGGTACAACATCATTGAGTTCCTAACAAGAGAAGACCTACTATACGCAATCCAATAGCTCTAAGAAAAGTTATTAAAGATAATAATAATGAACTTAGTCCTATTAACATTGATTTAGCTTTTAAGGATCAAGGGGATAAGCTTAGGACTAGGAGAGG